>CM035442.1:116648338-117248338 GCA_020310875.1 Ceratopteris richardii | reverse complement strand
TTTTCTGCTTTCAGTTCTTCAAAGGGCGGTTCCATCCTTTCCACCTTTTTCCACTTGTCCTCTTGAACTCTCGCCCATAAATCCTTAGCCCAGTCTCCTTCTGTTTCAGGGACTATGGATCCTTCCTTTCTTTCAACACCAATTTCATTATCCAGAGGTCTACTTACGTTATGCTTTTCCGGATTGTTTAGACACTCTTGGAATTTTTCCTCGCAAATTCGGTTGTTTGGTAAAGGTGATGCGGGTTTTTCTAATGTTTGTTGGGCAACTTCTATCAATTTTTTGCAGATTTCCAATCTTTCTTTCTCTAAGTCGCCTCTAGGATATTCTCTCTCATGTTGTTCTATGATAGGTCCTGCTTTTATTCTCGCTTTGTATGCCTGAATCCACATCGCTAAATCTTCAGGCATTGTGTCTGCTAATACCGATTCTACCTCCTCCTTTTTATTCTCCTTTTTATTGTCTTCTTCCGCTTGTGATTCCTCTGTTGATTTCTTTTTACTCTTTTCATTTTCCTTCTTTTGCAATAACTTTTTTTCTTTTATCCTGTCTCTCCTTTGCTTCCATTTTAGGGATCGTTTACTGGTGATACTTTTTTCTGGTTCTTCTGAGTCTTCTACTCTGTGAGGGATGGGTGTATTTCCCTCTTTGTCGCTTTGATTATTCTCTTCGGTTTTATCAGGGTTTTCTCTAGCCTTTGCTCTTGTTATGGCTTTTAAGGGTATAGTGTACTCTTTATCACTCCCTGACGATTCAATTACCTCTATCACGTTAATCTGTACATTAGATGTGACTTTGTTTGGGTTCTTAGGACAATCTCTGAAAAGGTGTTCCTTTCCACAATCGCTACAGTAACCCTCCCAAATTCGTTGTGGTGGTGGTGGGTTCGGTAATGTACATTCTCTGATATAGTGGTCACCTCCACATCTGTAGCATGGTCCTCTAGGTACAGGTGGTCTATTCATTGGTCGAGGTGGCATGGTTGCTCTAGGAGCTGTGTACATTAATGGTACATAATCTTGCTCGTAGTTGTATGAATTCTCTGGTGTCTCCATGCCATAAGCATATGGGTCATATTGTTGCCCACAATCCATCATTGAGCTCTCATAACCTGGGTATATTCCTAGACTAGGTTCGTAAAATGAGTCACATGGTTCACTACTAGTCAAAGGCGTGGCTGGCACTATAGCCCTTTCTAAGTTTTCCTCCGGTTGCGCTATTTTAACTGGGACAACGTTCTGAGGGTGGGGCGGTTGTTGTCCTAGCACTGGCTGAGGCTGTGTATATCCTTGGTATGTGTATGGTCGTGGTATCGGTGCCTGCGGCTGATATGATGGATATCTGAAGGCTTCTCCTCCTTGCTGGTTCTGCGGATATCCATATGGTCTCACATAAGGCTGGGTGGGTCTGGTTTGCCTATTGTAAGGGCAGTTCTCCGTGCTATGATTTGTGTATCTCTGCTCTATGCTGCAATACTGCAGTGGTCCTGGGACAGAGGGTCTATGAGGAGCATAGGCAGGTGGTGGGACTACTCCCCTAGTACACAAGTGAGAAGGATGATCCCCTCCGCACTGCATACATCTTCTAAGCATAGGCGTTCTCATAGGATTGGTGGGATAATTCCTCTGTCCTTGCATATTCAGTTTTTTCGCTAGCAAGTCAGCAATTTCCTCAATGTTGTTTTTAGGGTTCGATGTGCTATTTGATGACTCTTCACTTTTCACACTTCCTTGGGGCATTTTCAAGTCTCCTGCAAGGTTATCCTCTAGGTCTATACATTCCTTCATACACTCTTGCAGAGTTTGAACTCTCTTCACGTACACTAATGACCTCAAGGTTCCATTCAATAGTCCTTCTAAGAACAATGATACCATCTTGTTTTGTGTTGGTCTCTCCTCTACAGGGCATCTATCCACATACTGCTTGAATCTCCTGGCAGCCAATCTGACTGACTCAGTTGGAGCTTGCTTGAAGCTGTGGATTAATGACGAAGAATTGTTCTTGATTCCAGACTTGGTAAATTCTTCAATCATTTCTTGATACACTTGATCCATGTTCTGAAAGGTATTTGGATCCAGTGGCTGAAACCAGGCCAGGGCTGTGTCTGACAAGGTAAGGCCAAAGGATTCATATTGAATCATGAAGTCATCTACCTGCTCGGCTCTAACTACTTGTTTAAATTCTGCTATATGATTATAGGGTTCACTAGAGCCATCATAATGATTTCTCATGCATTTGGCCACTTGAATTGGTCTTAGTCTCCTTCCTACTTCAGGTTGTCTTGGCATTACCGGGTAATTTGGTCTTCCTATAGGTATACCTGGTCCTCGTACTACCTGTGGTCTGACTGGAGCACGAACTCCTTGTCTTGGGTCCATAGCTGGTTGTGGCCGGTAATTAGGATTAGTGGCAGGTATTGCAAATTGCACATGAGGTCTGATGGGGATCGGGGTTTGTTGAGTTTGTTGTGTTTGTCCCGAATGTTGACTTGAGTCATTTTGAGAAGTTCCATGTGGGTTCCGTGAAGTGGTTGCTTGGTCCCTTGGGGGGAACACTGGAATGTTCTGATATTTCAGCTCAGCTCTCTCTAATTCAGTGACTGGCCAATATCTTCTGTGGTCTTTGTCCAAATATGTAATGATGGTGGGGAATTCAGGATCTTGTAACTCATAGATGGTAACTGGATTAGGAGCGGCGTCCCAAATAGAGGAATGGGCTCTGAGCAGGTGCTCCATCCCATTGATCAAATACACATCTATTAGAGTGTCATCCTGAGGAACTAAGTCTCCTCTCCAAAGTTTGGTAATTGTCGATCTACCTCTAGGGGTTGTTACTTGTTCTTCAGTTCCATGTCCATTTAGACTTGAAGTGTTATTTTCCTCGCCACGTTCATTAATGATTTCCGGATGTTCAGTGACCATGTATTGAATGTCTTGTTTATCCATGTACAGTCCTCCTATGTACTTAACTGCTGGTCTTGGCACTATGTAGGCTTCTGAAGCCTTCCTCAGTCTGGCCACTGATCTGTTTAGACCATCTAAATATATAGGGACCTCATTGTGGTTAGTACTCACATATTCTAAGGAAGTCCTGTATTCGCCCTCAATGATGGACATCTGGCCAATCATGGGCACAGTGTTTTGCATATCCTCGGAAGCCATGGGGATTTCTCCTTCTGACTCACTGGAGGTCTCAGAATAGTGTGATCGGTTACTCGGTTCGGCAACACTCCCTACGGAAGAAATTACACTTCTTCGGCTTCCTAGGGTTCTTCCTGATCTCAAGTTCATTCACTTAAGAGCTCTAATCAAATCTTGTCCACCTTTAGTCTCTAGAGTTCTAAGTTATGGCTCAGAAGTCTAGGAAAACTTAGGTTGGAATGTGACTGAAAGAAAATTTCAAGTCACGATACTTGATTCTCACGACCTCTGAAAAAAACGATCTCTGACAGATGACACTTGGGTGAAACGATCGCTGACAGACGATACTTGGGAGAAACGATCGCTGGCTAACGACCTTTCCCCAAACGATCTCTGACTGGAAACGATACACGACCTCTCAACAAAACGATCTACAACCTCTGACCCAAAAACGACCGCTCACAAACGATACTTCATCCAAACGATCGCTGGAAATCGACACTTGGGTCTAACGATACTTGATCAAAACGATCGCTAGAAAACGATCTTTGACCAAACGATCTCTAGCCAAACGATCTCTGGCCGGAAGCGATATACGACCGACGATCTCTGAGAGAAACGATCGGCGATACTTCGTTGAAACGATACACGATCTCTCACTTAGACGATACACGATACTCGTATCGAAACGACCTACGACCTTCACTAGAAACGATCGACGATACCTATCTGAAACGATACCGACCTTTGACAAGTGTCGCGACCTCCACCGAACGATCGACGACCGACGACACTTGATCAAAACGATCTCTGGCGAACGATCTGCGACCGCTGTCCGAAACGATCTCTAGTGAAACGATCTACGATCTCTATCTGAAACGATCTACGATATCTCACAAAACGATCGACGACCGCTGGGAAATATCGCGATACTCAACCGCAGGAGTAAAACGATACTCGACCGCAGGAGCAAAGCGATACTTGACCCTTTTTCAAATTTTTGTGTTGTTTTTTGAGGTTTGGATGTTTCCCCCTTTCTCTCCTAGGTTCTCTCTCTTATCCCTACCCACTGTAGCAATCAACAAACTATTTTTACCCCCCTGAATGCCCAAACGACACTCAGCGCAGGTCGTTTTTTTCCTTCTCCTAGGTTGAAATGCTGAAATTTTTGAGCAAGGAGGTGGTTTAGTTTACCTTGGAAGCTCCCATGATCTCTTGGTCCAACTCTCTTGCACTGAACTCTACCTTTTTGCTTGCTCTTCCTCGAAACGATCGCTGGGCTCACACGATACTCGACACAGCTCTCCACGATACTTGTTCAACAAGTAACTTGAAAATGAACAATTTTTTGGCTTTTATACTTGGGAATTCCTAGCTTACTGAAAAATGAAAATTCTTGAACAAACCTAAAGCCTACTCTACTCTCCACTCCCTCCTATTCTACTTCTTCTACTCACTCCCCTAATCTATCAACTTACTACACACACTCCAAGAATGAGAAGTAGCAAGTGCGGTTGAAATTGACTTACCAAAGAAGAGAAAATTTCCGCTCCTCCAAGTTCTTCAAAGCAAAAAGCTACTTACCATCACGTGAATGCCTCGGTTTGATTCGTCACTCCCCGGCAACGGCGCCAAAAAGTGTGTTGACCTAAGCTTCAACTTAGGGACTTGCGGAGAAAGAGACTGTACCTCAATCCCCTCACAAGTGCATATAGTGGGGATACACGCTTTTAAATTATCAATCCGAAGAGTATACTAACCTAGCCGAGTGTATGAAGACATGCAAACGTGTAATGGTCAATGCAAATGAATTACTCAAGAGTGTAAGTGAGGAAAATACTTATCCTAACAAGCTTCAACTGTAGGTCAAGACGAAACGATACTTGGTGCAGCAGCCATCAGTATTTTGGACTTTTCTCCTAGCTCCGAACTCCAAACATAGCGAATAGCATATGCGTTTCGAAGCTCTCGAGAAGACGCATCCAAAGGCAGTGGTTTCACGCAATTCCGACACTCCTACTTCAAGTTATGACAGAAATACTGAGTCGCGGGAATACTTTCCTACACTTCAGCACCTCCTACACCTCGCACACACCTCTCCTACAGCAAAGAAACACTCTCAAGGATAGATCACACTCACAAGCACTCTTTCCAAGCAATACACATGCATACAAGCTCACAAAGAAGAAGATGAAGAGGGAAGAAGACACAATTTCGAATTTCTGTCCTCTCTATTCTCACAATGGCCAAAAGTCCTTTACAAAGAGTCACATTTGACCTATATACCAGTGCCCTAAAAATGGTCCTTTCACACAAGTGACCGGCACTTTATTCCCTAAGAGCTAATTTCCTACTATTTTACATGGATAAGCTTCTATTCTTCTATGGGAATGCATCTAGAGGACTCCTCTAGTGCCTTTACAAGGGAAATATATTACAAAAATGAATATGTTACAAAAATCTCTGGTCCAAATCGGAAAAATTTTGGGGCCCGTCTTTTTCTCTGCTTTGTGCGCTCTTTGGCTCTGCAACATACTCTAAGAGTGGGAATCAAGAAATCAATTGGCAAAATAGCGTTTTGTCCATACACTAAGTTAAAAGGAGTAGTGCCTATTGCAGTTTTATAGGCTACTCGGAATGCCCATAAAGCATGGTGTAACTGCTTATCCCAATCTGATCTACCGTTGTTAACGATTTTGGTGAGAACAGTACACAAGATTTTATTTGAACTCTCTGCTTGTCCATTTGCTTGTGGGTGATAAGGGGCAGATTTCTTATGAATTACTAAGAATTCATTCAATAAGGCTTCTATCACTTCATTAACAAAGTGTGTGCCTCTATCACTCACAATCTCTATAGGGAGTCCAAATCTAGTGAAGACATTCTCGAAGAGAAACTTGGCTGTAGTTCTTGCGTCATTCTTCGTTGTTGCTTTTGCTTCAACCCATTTGGTCAGGTAATCTGTGGCTACAATTATGTATTCGGCATGTGAACCTTTTGCTGGTGGGCTAATAGGTCCTATAAAGTCTATTCCCCACTTCGTGAAAGCTCTAGCACTCATCATGGGTCTAAGTGGCATCTCATCTCTTCTAATAGGATATTTCGTTCGTTGACAAGTATCACAACGTTGCACATATGTCACAGCATCTTGATGTAGGGTTGGCCACCACATTCCAGCAAAGAGGATCATTTTTGCTGTTTTGTCTGCAGAGAAGTGTCCTCCTGCAGCTCCTGTATGGGCCATTTCTAAGATCGAGAGATATTCATTTTCATGTATGCACATTCTTAATTGGTTATCTTTCCCACGTTTAAAGAGTTGTTTTCCTATGATGGCATAATCCTTACTCTGTTCTTCAAGGGCACGCTTCCTTGCCAAGGTAGCTCCGTCAGGGTACTCCCGAGTTTTCAAGAACTTTACTAGAGGCATACTCCACCTTGGTGCTATTGTGGAATAGCATAATGTAGAGTTCTCGTCCTGGGTTTGTTCTTGACATGTTTGACAGGTTGACACATAGTTATGTGCATCTTGTTGCATAGTTGGCCAATATATGCCCAATCTCTTGAGTGTTTGCCACGTTCCATTTGCATTCAAATGAGTGTTCCATTGGTTTATGTGTGCTTTCTGAAGCCACATTTCTTGTTCCTCTTCTTCCACGCATCTCATCAGCAATCCGCTTGAATCCTGGTGGTACAAACTTCCCGCAATGATGTGAAGGTTTTTAGTCCTCCAGAGATCTTGCGTTTGGTTTGGCATGATCCCATCTTTGGGTCCATGTGTAAGTATCGGGATCAATTTTTCTGCCCACTGAGGACATACTTCCAGGTTAAAAAGATAAGTATCTGGTAGGTCATCGGGTACTCCTATGGGTGGTTCTCCATGGGTCATACGAGATAAGTGGTCTGCTCTGATGTGGGTGTTTCCTTTCTTGACTATTACCTCAAAATCAAATTCCATTAGCAATAAAAACCATCGTACTAGTCGTCCGGTATTGCAAGGCTTGTTGACTAAGTACAATAGGGCTTGATGATCAATGAAGAATTTGAATTTGTTTGCCAGTAAGTAATGTCTGAATTTCTTGACTGCGTATACCATCCCTAGGCCTTCTCTCTCCGTAGTAGTGTAATTGCGTTCCGCTTGATTTAACTGTCTACTGGCATAGGCTATCGGGTGGTCTAATTTTCCTGTGTCAGCTGGTTGAGCTAAGATGCAACCAATGGCAAACTTGGAAGCATCAACATGGATGTGAAACGGTTTATTCCAATTGGGGACTCGAAGGATGGGTGCTGAACTCAATCGATTCTTTAACTCATTAAAGGCTTTTTCACATTCTTCGGTCCAATTAAATAGAGTCAATAATGCATAAAGAGGTCTAGCAATTACGGCGTACATATGTATGAATCTTCGATAGTATCCACAATGTCCCATAAATGCTTGAACTTCTTTAGTAGTTTTAGGTCTTGGTAAATCCAAAATTACTTTAATTTTGTCTTCATCTGTTGAAATTCCATTCTTAGAGACAATATGTCCTAAGATTTTCCCTTGTCGCACCATGAAGACACATTTTTCAGGATTGAGGCATACTCGATATTGTCGACATTTAGCAAAAATCTTTTCTAGTTCAGGTATGTGCTCTGATCGTATAGCTGAATATGTACAAAGATCATCCACGTATACCTCCATACTTTTTCTCAAAAATTCCTTGAACACATGACACATCAATCTTTGGAAAGTAGCTGGGGCATTCGTTAAACCAAAAGGCATGACTCTAAAGGCGTATACTCCCCATTCAGTTGCAAATGCAGTCTTATGTTGGTCCTCAGGAGCAATGGCTACCTGATTATACCCTGAAAAGCCATCCAGAAAACTATAAACTTCCTTCCCTGCTACCCTTTCCAAGAGATGATCAGTGATTGGTAAGGGATAGCTATCCCTTATGGTTGCGGCGTTCACTTTTTTCAAATTGATGCACACTCTTAACTTCCCATTTTTCTTTGGTACAACCACCAAGGGTGACACCCATTCCGTGTGCTCAATTTCGTAGATGAATCCAGCATCTAACAACTTATCTATTTCCTCTTTTATCTTGGTTGAATACACATCATTATAAGTATATGGTCTCTGTTTCGAAGGTTTGGCTTCGGATGTCATGGGGATTCTATGCGCACATATAGATGGATCTACTCCTTTTAAGTCCTTATAAGTCCAAGCAAAGGCATCCCGGTATTCTCTTATGAGTCGAATTAACTCTTGTTCTTCTTCTAATGAGACATCTTGTCCTATGAAGGTACATCGTTCCTCTCCTCCTTCCATAGTTACAACTATTTTCTTGGTTTGTTCCTTATTATCATATGCTATTCCAGGTTGTGCTTCTCTTTTAGGCATTTGAATAGCAATTTTCCTCTCTTCCACTTCATATTTTTTAAAATGGGCTGGTACCTCAAATTGGTCTTGAAGTTTGTTTTCTTCATCTTCTAATTCCCTCTCAACTTCTAATTCCTCTTTTTGTGTGCGTTCCTTATGTTTTTCATTGGCAGTGATATCTATGTTGGTGGTACCAATCCCTAGATCCATGGGTTCTGGTTCCATTTCAATGCTCTCGTAGTCCTCCTTCCAGTCTTTCTCGATCACTTCTCCTTCTTCTGCCTCCTGAAGGACTACCATATAAAAACTAACATCATAACCTTCCTCATCGATACATTCGTTCATAGTCACTACTTCTTCGTTTACGCAGACATCGAGGGTAGCTAAGATCTCCATCCAACCGTGAGGTTCGAATTCTTCATCCGGAAATACTTGTGGCATATAGGCTGGATCTTGTACAGATCTCACTATTTCTGGTTTCTGCTGCCATCCTTTTCTTCTCTCCTCTTCCTTCTTTGCAGCTTGACATATCCATAGATGAGTGTCCTCATTCATCCAGGATTGATCACTAGAACCTGCACTATGAACAGATTGATCATCTTCCTCTTTATGGATTTGATTCCATTGTAGAGGTGGCACATCTTGATAAGTGTACGTATGTAGGTTTATCCTAGTGGTGGTTCCTGCGTGTTGTAGGTATACTGCATCTTTTCCCCAATCTTGTACGACCTTTAGCTGTCTCATGAAGGGCCTTCCCAAGATCATTTCATAATTGCTTGGCCTTTCAAAGTGACAAATTGCTAAAGTATGTTCAAATTCCACTCCACACGTGGTGAAGACTACTCGTTCCAACAATCCTAAGGGTCTTTCCGTATGTCCATCTGCCATTTGTATTTTCATGCGTGTTGGTCTTAATGCTGGTTTTCCCCATTTCTCCCAAATTTCTTTGGTAGCAATGCCGACACCAGCTCCTGAATCTAGTATGGCTTTGGTAGTGTAACCCCTATAGGTGATTGGCAGGCATGTATTTCCTTCATCTCCTTCGCTAAAGTCTCCTACTTTATCCACTGGGATTCTCACCGTTTTCACTTCGTCAGCTACCTCTTTCTTTTCCTCCTTGACTTCCCATTGATTGATCAACTTCTCTTTTAAGTGTGGTTTTACCTTTAACAGTTCTTCAAACGTTAAGGTACATGGGATTTTTACCTCTCTAAGACGTTGTATGATCTCAGATGTTTGAACTGATGGGTTCGTTTCCCGTCTCACTATTGATGGAATGCGATACAACTCTGAGTTGTGCTCGTACTCCCCGGTGTAGTTGGGCAGTTCCTTTACCTCTTCCTCTTCTCTGTCACTTGCATCCATCGGAAAAATTTCTTCTGAATTTAGTTCAGGTATTGAACCCTCTATTTCGTTTTCTGCTTCTAATTCTTCAAAGGGCGGTTCCATTCCTTCTACCTTTTTCCACTTGTCCTCTTGAACTCGTGCCCACAGATCCTTAGTCCAGTCTCCTTCTACTTCAGGGACTATGGATCCTTCCCTTCTCTCAACACCATGTTCTTCGTTTTGTGGTCTATGTACTTCAGGCTTTTCCTGAGTGTTTACACACTCTTGGAATTTTTCTTCGGAAATTCGGTTATTTGGTAGAGGCGATGCAGGTTTTTCTAAGGTTTGTTGCGCAATCTCTATCAACTTCTTGCATATTTCTAACCTTTCTTTCTCTAAGTCACCTCTCGGATATTCTCTATCATGTTGCTCTACAGTAGGTCCTGCTCTTATTCTTGCCTTATATGCTTGAATCCACATGGCTAACTCTTCAGGCATAGGATTTGCTAGAACTGATCCTACCTTCTCCCTTTTATTCTCATTTTTATTTTCTTCTTCCACTTGCGGTTCTTTTGTTGGTTTCTGCTTACTCTTTTCATTTTCCTTCCTTTGTAATAACTTTTTTTCTTTTATTCTATCTCTCCGGTTCTTCCATCTCTGGGATCTTTTACTGGCGATACTTTTCTCTGGTTCTTCGGAGTCTTCTACTCTGTGAGGGATGGTTATATTCCCCTCTTTGTCGCTTTGATTACTCTCGTCTGTTTTATCAGGGTTCTCTCTAGCCTTGGCTCTTGTTATGGCCTTTAAAGGTACTGTGTACTCTTTGTCGCTCCCTGATGATTCAATCACTTCTATCACATTAATCTGCACATTAGATGTGACTTTGTTGGGGTTCTTAGGACAATCTCTGAAAAGATGTTCCTTACCACAATCGCTACAGTAGCCTTCCCAAATTCGTTGTGGTGGTGGTGGGTTTGGTAATGTACATTCTCTAATATAGTGGTCACCTCCACATCTGTAGCATGGTCCTCTGGGTACAGGCTGTCTATTCATTGGTCGAGGTGGCATGGTTGCTCTAGGAGCTGTGTACATTAAGGGCACATAATCCTACTCGTGTCCGTATGAACTGTCCGGTATTTCCATGCCATAAGCATATGGGTCATACTGTTGCCCATATTCTGTTATCGCGCTTTCATAACCAGGGTATATTCCTTGACTAGGGTCTTAAAATGAGTCATATGGTTCACTACTAGTCAAAGGAGTGGCTGGCACTATAGCCCTTTCTAGGTTTTCCTCTGGTTGTGCAATCTTGACTGGGACAACGTTCTGAGGGTGGGGCGGTTGTTGTCCTAGTACTGGTTGAGGTTGCGTATATCCCTGATATGCGTACGGTCGTGGTATTGGTGCCTGCGGCTGATAAGAAGGATATCTAAAGGCTTCACCTCCCTGCTGATTCTGCGGGTATCCATATGGTCTCACATAAGGCTGGGTGGGTCTGGTTTGCCTATTGTAAGGGCAGTTCTCGGTGCTATGGTTTGTATATCTCTGCTCTATACTGCAGTATTGTAGCGGTCCGGGGACAGAGGGTCTAAGATGAGCATAGGCAGGTGATGGAACTACTCCCCTAGTACACAAATGAGAAGGATGATCTCCTGCGCACTGCATACATCTTCTAAGCATAGGCAGTCTCATAGGATTAGTGGGATAATTCCTCTATCCTTGAACATTCAGTTTTTTTGCTACTAAATCTGCTATTTCTTCCACATTGTTTTTAGCATTTGACGTGCTACTGGCTGACTCTTCGCTTTTCAAACTACCTGGAGGTATTTTCAAGTCTTCAGCAAGGTTATCTTCTAGGTCTATACATTCCTTCATACATTCTTGCAAGGTTTGAACTCTCTTTACATACACTAATGACCTCAAGGTTCCGTTCAACAGTCCTTCTAAGAATAATGATACCATTTTGTTTTGCGTCGGTCTCTCTTCTACGGGGCATCTATCCACATATTGCTTGAATCTCCTTGCTGCCAATCTTACTGACTCGGTAGGGACTTGTTTGAAGCTGTGGATTAATGACGAAGAATTGTTTTTAATTCCCGATTTGGTAAATTCTTCAATCATTTCTTGATATACCTGCTCCATGTTCTGAAAGGTATTCGGGTCCAATGGCTGAAACCAGGCCAAAGCTGTGTCTGACAAGGTAAGGCCAAAGGACTCATACTGAATCAGAAAGTCATCTACCTGCTCGGCTCTAACTACTTGTTTAAATTCAGCTATGTGGTTGTAGGGTTCACTAGAGCCATCATAGTGATTTCTCATACACTTGGCAACTTGGATCGGCCTTAATCGTCTTCCTGCTTCAGGTTGTCTAGGCATCACTGGGAGGATTGGTCTCCCTATTGGTATGCCTAGTCCTCTCACTACCTGCGGTCTGACTGGAGCATGAACTCCATGTCTTGGGTCAATGGCTGGTTGTGGCCGGTAGTTAGGATTAATGGCAGGCATTGCAAATTGCACATGTGGTCTGACTGGGACCTGGGTCTGTTGTGTTTGCTGTGTTTGTCCCGACTGTTGATATGAATCGTTCTGGGATGTTCCAAGTGGATTCCGTGACGTAGTGGCTTGGTCCCTAGGGGGGAACACTGGGATGTTCTGATATTTCAACTCAGCTCTCTCTAATTCTGTTATTGGCCAATATCTTCTGTGATTTTTATCCAAATATGTGATGATGGTGGGGAACTCAGGGTCTTGTAACTCATAGATGGTAACTGGATTAGGAGCAGCTTCCCATATAGAGGAATGGGCTCTGAGCAGGTGCTCCATTCCGTTGATCAAATACACATCTATTAGAGTGTCGTCTTGGGGAATCAGGTCTCCTCTCCAAATTTTAGTAATTGTAGACCTCCCTCTCGGAGTAGTGACTTGCTCTTCGTTTCCACCTCCATTTAAGCTTGAAGCATTATTTTCCTCACCATGCTCATTAATGATTTCCGGGTGTTCTGTGACCATGTATTGAATATCTTGTTTGTCCATGTAAAAACCTCCTACGTATTTGACGGCTGGTCTAGGCACTATGTAAGCCTCTGAAGCCTTCTTCAGTCTGGCCACTGATCTGTTTAGACCATCCAAATAGATAGGGATCTCGTTGTGGTTTGTGTTCACATACTCCAAGGAAGTTCTGTATTCTCCCTCGATGATTGACATCATGCCAATCATGGGCACTGTGTTTTGCATATCCTCTGAAGCCATGGGAATTTCTCCTTCTGACTCACTGGAGGTCTCAGAATAGTGTGAACGGCTACTTGGCTCGGCTACACTCCCTATAGAAGAAATCACACTTCTTCGGCTTCCTAAGGTTCTTCCAGATCTCAGGTTCATCCACCTCTAAGCTCTGATCAGTCTTTGTTAACCTTTTAGCCTTTGGCACCCTTCACTCTGAGTTAGAAATCTAGGAAGAATTTTGGCTAAAAATTGACTGAAATTCACCTTTCAAGTCACGATACTTAGACTCCAAATTCCACGATCTCTGGCTACAGACGATACTTGGAACTGGCGATACTCACCCTCCGACGATACACGATACCTGACCCTCACGATCTCTGGCAAACGATCGCTGACGAATCGATCGCTGGCAAACGATCTTTGACCAAACGATACTTGATGGACACGATACACGATATCTGAGTGAAAACGATATATGATACTTGAGTCCCGACGATACTCGATACTCGGACCTATCGATACACGACCGACGATACCTGCACCGAACGATACACGATATCTCGTATGAATCGATACACGATATTTGCTCCCAGACGATGCTCGATACTTGATCACAGACGATACCCGATCTTTGATCCAAACGATCGGCGATCTATGGAATCAAACGATATACGATATCTCACTAAGACGATACTTCAGAAACGATCTCTAATCGGAACGATACCGATCTCTGATCAATATCGCGATCTTTGAACCAAGCGATTCACGATCGCTGATCCAAACGATACACGACCAACGATATCTGACCGAAACGATACCGATCTTTAATCCAAACGATCGACGATCTTTGGCAAGTATCGTGATCTCTGGAAAATGATACACGATACCTGAGCCAAACGATACACGATCTTTGATCAAACGATCTCTGATCGAAACGATACCGATATTAGGGAAATATCGCGATACTCGACCACAGGAGTCCACGATACTTGACAAGTATCACGATACTCGACCGCGGGAGCAAAAACGATACTTGACCCTTTTTTCAAATTTTTGCAAGATTTTTTCAAGGTTTGATTCAATACATTTGTTCTACTAGTCCTTCTACCCACTCCTCACTCTCTGTATCAATTAAATCACCTCCTTTCACCTCTGTAAGCCCCAAACGATACCTGACGCAGATCGTTTTTCTTTCCTAAGTCAATTTGCTGAGAAATTTTCATCAAATGGGTGGGTTAGCTTACCTTGGTAGCTTCTATAATCTCTTTGTTACTTCCCCTAGCTCTGTGCAACCCCAGTTTGCCCTTTTGCTCACCCACGATCGCTGGCGCTATACTCACGATACTCGACACTGCTCTCCACGATACTTGCTCAGAAACAGGTGATTTTCAAATGGCAAATTTTTGGTTTTTATACTTGGCTTTTCCTACCTACTGAAAATGAAACAAAAAGACAAGAAGTGAAAGCTACTCTAATCTACTCCCTTACTCTTCCTACTGTCCTCCTACCACTCACTTCCCTAAACTAACAACTCACTACACACACTCCAAGAATGAGAAGTAGCAAGTGCGGTTGAAAATGACTTACCAAAGAAGAGAAAATTTCCACTCCTCCACTTACTTCAATGCTAAAAGCTACTTACCATCACACGAATGCCTCGGTTTGATTCATCACTCCCCGGCAACAGCGCCAAAAAGTGTGTTGACCTAAGTATCAACTTAGGGACTTGCGGAGAAAGAGACTATACCTCAATCCCCTCACAAGTGCATATAGTGGGGATACACGCTTTTAATTATCAATCCAAAGAGTATACAAACCTAGCCGAGTGTATGAGGACATGCAATCATGTAATGGTCAATGCAAATGAACTACTTAAAGAATGTAATGAGGCAAAGACTTATCCAAACAAGCTTCCACTGTTGGTCAAAGCGAAACGATACTTGGTGCAGCAGCCGTCAGTATTTTAGACTTTTCTCCCAGCTCCGAACTCCAAATATAGCAAATAGCATATGCGTTTCGAAGCTCTCGAGAAGACGCATCCAATGGCAGTAATTTCACTCAATTCTGACGCTCCTACTTCAAGTTATGGGCAAAATACTGAGTCGCGGGAATACTTTTCTACACTTCAGCACTTCCTACACTTCGCACACACCTTTCCTACAGCAAAGGAACACTTTCATGGATAGACAACACTCACCAGCACTCTTTCCAAGCAATACACATGCATACAAGCTCAAGAAGAAGAAGATAAGGAGGGAAGAAGACACAAATTCGAATTTCTGTGCTCTGTATTCTCACAATGGCAAAAAGTCCTTTACAAAGAGTCACATTTGACTTATATACTAGTGCCCTAAAAATGGTCCTTTCACACGAGTGACCGGCACTTTATTCACTAAGAGACTAATTTCCTACTATTGTACATGGGTATTCTCTACTTTTCTGTGGGGATGCATCTAGAGGGCTCCTCTAGTGCCTTTACAAGGGGAAATATATTACAAGAATGAATATGATACAAAAATATGTAGTCCAAATCGGAAAAATTTTGGGGCCCGTGTTTTTCTCTGCTTTGTGCGCTCTTTAGCTCTGCAACAGGGTCTAATGGCTGGAACCAAGTCAGAGTCGTTCCTCTGAGGGTGAGTCCGAAGGACTCATACTGCACAAAGAAGTCGTCTACTTGTTCCGCTATTAGAACTTGTTTAAATTCAGCAATGTGATCATATGGCTCTCCCAATCCGTCATAATGGTTCCTCACACATTTGGCTACCTTAATAGGTCTCAACCTTCTCATTGGTTCTGGTGGCTAGGCATTACAGGGAAGGTAGGAACTACTGGTCTAATTGGGGGTATTCCAGGTTGTACTCCTATTGGTGGTCATGGTCTTACTAGTGGTCGGTATTGATTACCTACTGCAGGGTGGGTCTGATTATGAGTTTGCACTCCTGGAGTCGCAAATTGTACATGACTAAGGTTTGGAACGCTCTATTGGCTAGTTTGTCCTGACATAGTGTGCTTTGCCTCTTGTTGGGTACCGAAGGGGTTTTGAGAGGTGGTTGCCTGCTCTCATTGAGGGAATACAGGCAAGCCCATGTATTTCAATCAAGCCCTATCTATGGCATCTACCAACCAATATCTTCTCTGATTTTTATCTAGGTATGTTATTCTAGTCTCGTCCTCTGGATCCTTTAGCTCATAAAACATCATCGGGCTCTCTTCTCTTCCTTGGGCTGGTGAATCTGTTTGAAGCAACGTCCATTCCATGGATCAAATAGACTTCCAATAGGTAGTCGTCTTGAGGTATCAAGTCTCCTCTCAAGACTCGTGTCACTTGGGACTTGCCTCTAGGGGTTGTCACTAACTCCTTAGGGTTTGGTCTCCCTGAGTTTTCATGTCCCACTAACTCTCCCCTTTCATTGATCAAATAGGGAAATTCAGTCACTATGTATATGTGACCTATCTTGTCCATGTATGCTCCTCCTTTGTACTTAACAGCCAGTCTCGGCACAATTGTGGCATCCATGGAAGTTACCATTCTAGCCACAGATCTGTTTAAGCCATCCTCGTAGATGGGAATCTCGTGGGCATTAGTAAAAACATACTGTAAGGAAGTGCGGTACTCTCCCTCCATAGTGGTCATGAAGTTTCTACTTGGAGCGGGTCCCTGCATGTCTTCTGAAGCCATGGGTATCTCCTCCTCTGAGTCACTAGAGGTGTCTGAATAGACAGAGCGGTGACTGACCTGAGCGGCACTCCCTACAGAAGATATGACACTTCTTCGGCTACTTAGCACTCTCCCTGACCTCAAGTTCATTCACCCTCTTGAGGCTCTCCACGTCTCTAAAACTCTCCCTAAGTGGCTCCTCAAATGCCTCAAGTTTTCCCTTCAAAAATGCTTCAAATACTTTGGGCGATACCACTCTAGGCGATACCAAATTAGTCACGATATGATATCTGAAACCTAGATGATATGATACTGTAGCAACAGGCGATACGATACCACTTTTGGGCACGATAGGATACTTGTTGTCCAGACGATACGATACCACTTGTCGGACGATACGATACCAAAAAGGGGCACGATACGATACTAGAGTTTGGCCCGATACGATACCTGAGTACTTGCATGATACAATACTGCTAATAAGCACGATAGGATACTGAGCTTCTCACATGATACGATATCACAGCAGGTGACGATACGATACCAAAATGGTATCGCGATACGACACCGTATTGAGAGACGATACGATACTTGGGGTTTGCACGATATGATACTGCTAATAAGCACGATATGATACTAACCTTCTCACACGATACGATATCACAGCAGGTGATGGTACGATACCAAAATGATATCGCGATACGACACCGGATTGAGAGACGATACGATACTTGGGGTTTGCACGATATGATACTGCTGCAAGTGGCGATACGATACCACCGACTTGCACGATACGATACCGGATGTTTTGACAATACGATACTAGGGTAGGGGACGATATGATACCGGTAGTTATGCGATACGATACCGCAAAACCGCACGATACGATACCAATGCAAGTGGCGATACGATACCACCAGCTTGCACGATACGATACTAGTATAGTATCACAATACGAAACTAGACAAGGCACGATACGATACCACAAGTGGACTGCGATACTATACCGGATGTTCTGATGATACGATACTAGGGTAGGGGATGATAGGATACCAGTAGTTATGCGACATGATACCGCAAAACTGCACGATACGATACCAATGCAAGTGGCGATACGATACCACTAGCTTGCACGATACGATACTAGTATGGTATTGCGACTAAAATAGACAAGGCACGATACGATACCACAAGTGGATCGTGATACGATACCACAAGTGGATCGTGATACGATACCACTTTGGTAAAGTGTGATCGCGATACCAACCCGGCGATACGATACCACAAGTGGTATCATGATACCAAGGCTGGTAACCGATGATACGATACTTCAGCGAGTATCGCGATACAAGGGAATTCCTGGTATCGCGATACTAGAAACTCAACCGATTGCGATACTCAA
Source organism: Ceratopteris richardii (assembly GCA_020310875.1). NCBI lineage: Eukaryota > Viridiplantae > Streptophyta > Polypodiopsida > Polypodiales > Pteridaceae > Ceratopteris > Ceratopteris richardii. The sequence continues at coordinate 117,230,228 of CM035442.1, read as the reverse complement.
GCCAAAATATATCAAAAATAAAAAAATGTTTTGTTGCCCCTTACTCTTCTCTCACCCCTCTTCACTCCTAGCCTACTGTCTTACTCCAAGAAGCACAAAAAACACTCTGTCCCTTCCAGCGATACCAGTTGTGCATATAATCACATTTCTGTGCACTTATAAAGTGTTTTTGTCAATGAAATCTTATGGAGTCTTACCTCAGTAAGCTCTTGCTTGCACCTTGAGCTCAAAAACTAGTTTTGATAGCCTGGAAGACAAGATACCTCACGCACGATACCGATCGCTTCTCGCCCACGATACTGCTTTTTGAATAGTGAGAAATGAACTGAAATTTTTTGGTTTTTATAATTTTTTATGACTGAACCTCAACTACACTAATTTGGCAAATTTTTTGCAATTTTTCTTAGTGAACTTGACTTACTCCTACTTCACTCCTCTTCCCCTCTTCTCCTAACTTAACCCTAACTTCTCCTTCTCTCCCTTCCTACGAACCCTAAACCTAAAAACTCATTACACACACCTCCGGGATGTGAAGTAACAAGTGCTGGGGTGGTTGGCTACTTGCCACTGAACGATTTTACTTCTACAAGTACGATTTCATGACACTCGAGGTATAACCATCATGAAGGCACCTTGGCTGAGTGTTCCTCGATAACGACGCCAAAAACATGTGTACCTAAGTCAAGAAGACTTAAGGACTTGTGCCAAAGAGACTATACCTCATTTGCCACACAAGTGCATATAGTGGGAAATTGAAACACGCTTACTTGTCAATCCGATCAAACGACCTAACCAAGTGTATGAGGACATGTGCTAACTTGATGGGAAATGAAGTGGTTGAGCTCATATGCATGAGAAAAGACTAATCTACCTCTCAATCTCACTGAAATACTAAAAGTTTCTGTCGCGATACCACTTACAGCAGTTTTCAGTAAATTAAGGATTTCTCTCAGCTTCGAACTCCGAATATGATCAATAGCAGACTCATTTCAAAGCTCTCGACAAGACAAACCTAATGGACGTGGTCTCACTCGATTTTGACAACTGTGCTTCAAGTTATGGCCAAAATAGTGAATGGAGGGAAACACCCACACTCACTCCACAACTCCTACAAGCTCACACACACACTACAGTAGCTCAAAAATAGTGGGGAGGGGTAGACAACAGTCCTACACACACATTCCAAGCATTACACACACATAGAAGATTAAAGAGAAGATGAAAATGTGCAAGAAAGAAGCAAATTCGAAAATGAGGAGCTCTCCTTCTTCACAATGGCAAAAAGTCTCTATAAAGAGTCAGCAAGTGACTTATATACATGTGCCCTAAATTTGGTCCTTTCACACAAGAGACCGACACTTTATTACTAAAAAGTGAATTTACTACTAATTTACAAGGAATATATTACAATGAGTTGGGAATATGCATCTAGAGGACTCCTCTAGTGCATTTAAATGGCTTGAGGGAATTTCCTAGGATTTTGAAGAAGAAAACTACGCCCATTAATTCGAAAATTTTGGGGCTCCTCTTTTGTGCCTCTTTGCTCTGTAATAGGTACTAAGGCATCCTTGTGAGAGGGCACATGTGTGTCGTGCATGTTCAGAGCATCGCTTACTAATTCTAGGGTAAGGTTGAACTTCTTCAACTCATTGTTGCTCAATAAAGAGGGAATGATGAAGGTTCCTAGTCGGTCCTTTACCTCACTTGCCTATAATGTTGATATCAAATAGTAACAGTGCAGAAAATCTAGCTTTTGTAAGGGAGCCTTAAAGTATGCCGCCAACCCTACACGTTTCCATATGATTTGAAGTTATGGTGTGTTTTGAAGAGTCTCAAACTCTTTGGAGAAGAATTGGAATCGTACCCATGCCCTGTCATACTCACTCTTGGACTCCTAGATGTACTTTGCCTCTCCTAAGGGCCCTGGCATGCCATTGAACTAGTGAGGGTTTGCATGAACTCTCTCCATTATTCTTGTGGGAGGGTGCGATATGGCTATGTGTTGTAGGTGTTGTATCTCTACTGGTCGTTCAGTTGGTGGCACTTCAATAGGTAGATTTTCCATATTAAATCTTGCTTGACTCACTCATGCCTGCGAGTTGGGGCCTGCTATCTTTGCCATGAGATTGCTCGTAGTTCTTGATGCTTATCTACTAGAAGAAGAGAAGCATATTATCATTGCATAGGAAACATGATATTATGGTGTTCCCTCCACAATACCAACATGATACCCAAAGTGGTTAGGCATTAGTGGGTGAGGTGTTTGAGATGTTTGTGAATGGCGGCTAGTGGGTTAGTGATTCCCCTAGATGCATACTTTGGATGTGCATTGTACTCAACATGTATCTACTTTGATGCGGGTTGATTTGAAAAATTGGGTCAGGAGGTTTGATACAGAGTTTAATTCTCCAAACTTTGTTCGTGGGATCATAGCATTTGGCGATGATGACATGTAAAGGTTTTTGGATTGTATTGTGTTTGACTTGGGACTTTTTGGGTACCCATTTCCAGACATTCATAGGTGTGACCGGAGATGTGATAGTATGGAGTGTAGATGTTTGCCTTGGGATTTATGCCATGAGTGCTTGTGAGTGTTGATTCTATCTTGTGGGGTGAGGTGAAGCTATTTCAGTGCATAAGCAGGTCGTGGGTACCCAGATTTGTCTAGCATTAGGGACAGCCTTCATTGACCGCTTTGGGACCCAAATAGAAATGGTCCATCTAGGTTGAAGCCTAGGGTACTCCTTCATTGTAGTCCTTGACTGAGGAGTTCATTTGGTGCATTATTGGGATCCTGCCTCCAGAGGAGAGGGTTGTGCACCCTTGCATATCTAGATCTGCTTCATTCCATGGGGTATTTTATGTTGCATCCATTGTTGATCATGCTTCTTGATTATCGGCTTCCTCCCTGTCTTGTGTTGCCCTGCTTGTTTTCCTGGGATCGTTTTTGGAAAAGAAGCGAGTTCATCATTGACTTCTACACCTCCTTCAAGAGTTACAATCTTGTGCACCATAGAATCTTGCACAAGAATAACATCGTTATCATCATGTGTGTTCTTAGAAGGACCAAGAGTGGGTATCGTTCCTAGTTCCTTGAGTGCTAGGTTTTCTAATTCAAGTGTGATGCGATTTTGATTTATCGAGACCTGAAGGAGTCCACATCTGAGGTTTAGGTTGAGTGCATGATCATAGATCCTGTCTTGGCCCAAGACAAGAGGTTCAATTAGATCCTCGTCTTGAGACACTAACACTTTGACTACCATTAGAACATCCTAAATGTAGAGGGGAAGTTCCATCTCACCCATTCAAGGGGTTTCCACACCTCCCAATCCTATGAGATATGCTTCTATAGGATTGACTTTTAATTGCAATTCTTGATAGTAAGAAAGTCGAACTCCACTAGTGGTTGCTCCTGAGTCAATCAAAGCTCTCATGGTTCTTGCACTCTCTCCTTCGACTACCTCTAGGGTCACAAAGGGTCATCCATCAACTATCCTATGGGAGCGTACACCTGATGATTCACACATGGCCATGTGATATCTTAGAGCTTCCTGAGTGTCAAACCTAAGCTGATTTCTACATTGTCTTCTCAATTTCATTCATTGGATGCATTCCAAAGCTTTTGTTTGCGCCTCTTCTTGAATTCATTTTTCTTCTTCATTGTGTTTCTTTGTAGTGTTGAGTCTATTTAGCATTTCCTCTGTGAGGGGTTTTTTATATCATTTGACTCTACACCCACCGATGTAACTAGGTAGGATGTTGCCTTCTAGAGTGTCTAATTAGATTGCTCCACTTGTTGATATTCTATTAATAATCATGGGTCCATAGCCTCGCTTCTCTAGATTTTTTGCATGTTGCTTCAAGGTGTACACTAGGACTAAATCTCCTTCTGTTAGGCCTTTATCCTTCACATGGGCATCAAAGTAAGCTTTTTGCCTTTTCTTAGCTGCATATATTCCTATAGCTACTCTTAGTCTCATTTCACCTAACCGTTCAAGATCAAAGATCCTCGAAGAGATTTCATGACCTATCCACTGATGCTCCTATGCTACTTACAATGTGGGTATCTAGAATTCTATTGGTAGTACTGCCCAAACATTTTATAGGCAACTCGATATGCCTAAACAACATGATGTAGTTGTTTAACCCAATCAGAGCATTTATTATTCACCAATTTTGTCAATACATTACATAGAATCTTGTTTGTGCTCTCAGCTTGTCCATTAGCTTGGGGATGATAGGGGGCAGACTTCTTATGTATCACCAAGAATTCTTGGAGAAGGTTCTCAATGACTTCATTCAAGAAGTGTGTACCTCTATCACTTACTAACTCGATTGGCAACCCATATCGGGTGAACACATTCTTGAATAAGAACTTAACAATCGTCTCGGCATCATTCTTTGTTGTGGCCTTTACTTCTACCCATTTGGTGAGATGGTCTGTGGCAATAATAATGTACTCAACATGTGAACTCTTAGCTAGGGGATTTATAGGACCTACAAAGTCTATTCCCCACTTAGAGAATGCTCGTCCTCCCATCATGGGTTTCAATGGCATCTCGTCTTTGCGCATCAGATACTGAGTCTGCAGACAAATATCACATAGCTTCACATAGGCATGTGCATCCATGTGAAGTGTTGGCCACCAAAGACCTGCAAACAAAATTGCCTTAATCACACGGTATGTTCCAAAGTGTCCTCCTACCACACCTTGGTGAGCAATCTTCAAGATCTTCAGATATTCACTTTCATGCATACACAATCTAAGATATCCATCTTTTCCTCCTCTATATAGATTATCTCCAATGAGAGTGTAGTCTAGTGATTCTTGTTCTAAGATCCTTTGTCTATCCAAGGTCATTTCTTGAGGGAATATTTTCTCCTCTGAAAGGCTACTAATGGTTCACTCCAATCTGGTATTAGAGATACTCGGTACAGTGTAGCATGCTCCACAAGTGGTCTAATACAACAAACTGGGCATTCCTTGCATAACTTATAGACATCGGCTTCCATTCTTGGCCAATATACACCTAATCTTTTTAGGGTCTATAGGGTTCTATGTTTGGAGTAATGTTGTTGGAGTGCACCTACATGTGCTATTTGCAACCATTTTGCATGCTCATCATTGTCTACACAACAAGCTAGTAAGCCTTGATCGGTGTGCTTATACATGCTGCCTGTTAGTAGGTGATAATTTTGAGATCTCACCACTTCTTTACCTGTGGTTTTGAGAATAGGATGTTTAGGTCCAAAGGTCAGAATAGGTGCTATCATCTTGGCCCACTCATGCACTACTTCTAGATTGAACAATTAAGCATCAGGAAGGTCATTTGATACCCCTTGAGGGGACTATCCTGAAGTTAGTCTAGAAAGTTGGCCTGCCCTAAGGTGAGTCTTGCCTTTCCTAACCACTACTTCAAAGAAATATTCCATTAGTAAGAGGAAACATCTTACTAATCGGACTGTATTCCAAGGTTTTTTCACTAGATATAATAGAGCTTGATGGTCTATAAAGAAGTTACACTTATTTGCAAGCAAATAATGTCTAAAGTTCTTAACCACATATACCATGCCTAAACCTTCTCTTTCAGTAGTAGTATAATTTCATTCATCCGCATTCAATTGTCTACTAGCATAAGCAATTGGAAGCTCCATATTTCCATATGTCCTTCACCAGTTGGTTGTGCGAGTACACACCCAATTGCATAATTGGATGCATCCACATGAACATGGAATGGTTTGTTCCAATCTGGTGTAGTCAAGATTTGTGTTGAACACAATCTTCGTTTGAGCTCATTCAAGGAGTTCTCACATTCATTTGTCCATTCAAAGTTAGTCAAGAGTGAGTATAGAGGCTTTGCAATTATAGCATACATGTGAATGAATCCTCGGTAATAACCGTAGTGCCCTATGAAAGCTTGTACCTTCTTGACATTCTTTGGTCTAGGTAGCTCTACAATAGCTCGAACTTTATCCTCATCCATGGATATGTCATTCTTTTACACTATGTATCCTAGAATCTTGCCTTGCTTTACGATAAAAACACACTTTTCTAGGTTCAAGTAGACCTGATATTCTCTATATTTGTCAAAGATTTGTCTGAGTTCATGTATATGTGTTTGTCTAATGTTGGAATGAGTACAAAGATCATCAACATAGACTTCCAAGTTTTTCCTCAGCACTCTTTAAAGACATGACACATAAGTCTCTAGAAGGTAGTTGGCGCATTGGTAAGACCAAATGGCATAACTCAAAAAGAAAATATGCCCCATGCTATGGCAAAAGCCATCTTATGTTGATCTTCTGGAGCAATGGCCACTTGATTGTAGCCAGAGAATCCATCAAGGAAGCTGTATACTTCCTTGCATGCCACCCTCTCTAATAGATGCTCAATGATAGGAAGCGGATAACTATCTCTAATAGTGGCTGCATTAACCTTCTTCAAGTTAATGCAAACATGTAGCTTGCCATTCTTCTTGGGCACCACTACAATGGGGGATACCCATTTCATAGATAAATCTTGCTTCTACCAATCTATCTATCTCTTCCTTGATCTTGGCAGCAGAATTTTCATTATATGTGTATGGCTTCTCCTTAGAGGGTTTGGCATCCGAGGTCATGGGAATAGTATGTGAGCATATGTCAGGGTCTACTCCTTTTTAGTCCTTATAGCTCCAAGCAAATACATCTCTATATTCTCTGAGCAAGGCTATCAACTCTTGCTCCTCTTCCTCTATCAAATAATGTCCTATGTAGGTGCATCATTCTTCACCTTCCTCTATGGTCACAATGATATTCTTGGTTTTCTCTTTGTTATGATAGGCCTCTCCTGTTAGGGCTTCTTGTTTAGGAATCCTTATCATGACCCTCCTATCTTCTATCTCATACTTCTTGAAATTTTTTGGGACCTCAAACAAAGATTCCTCCTTGTTTGGTGAGGCGTCCCTCTTCTTTCTTTTCTTTCCTTTGATCTTGGCGGTTACCTGTGTGGCTAACCTCACATCATTCATAAGTTCTCCATACTCTTGGGGATGAACTACTTCACATAGGAATTCTTCTTTTAATGCACAGAAAGGGTTCATAATGATTGATTCTAAACCTAAGTCACTTGCTTCTTCAAGTACATTAGTGCTAGGCTCACACTCTTCAAGAATCAAAGGACACATGATTGGCTCTATTGTAAAGACTGAAATGTCATAGCCATCTTTGTCACAGTGTGGTGTTGATTGCTCTTCATTGATGCTTACATCCATTGTTGCTAGAATTTATGCAAAACCATGAAGTTCAAATTCTTCACCTAGGAAAACTATAGGTGCATAGGCTGGGTCTCGTATTGATCTAAGAGTTTCCTTCCCACCTACCTCTCTAGCTTTCTCTCTTTTCTCTTCTTCTACACATCCACAAGTGAGTGTCTTAATGCATCCATGAGGATCCTGATCCTAGGGTGTGCACTGACTCCATATCATCTGTGGTTCTATGGATGGGATTCCACTGTATAGGGGGCACATCTCTATGAGAGTAATCCTTGAGATTGACCTTGGTTGTGACACCTAAGTGTTGCAAATACAAGGAATTGGTTCCCCAATCTTGTACTACTTGCAACTATCTCAAGAAGGGTCTTCCCAAAATCATCTCGTAGGCCTGATTTTTGCTAAAGTCACATATGGCAAAAGTATGCTCAAACCCTACACCACAAGTAGTGAGAGTTATCCCTTCTAACAATCATAAGGGTTATTCTATGTTGTTGAAGCTGAAGGTCAAGGACAAAGCACAGGAGCACATCAAAGAAGTGGACATAGAAGAAGAGAAAGCAAGTAGGGAGCTCCAAGAAGTGTATGTCAAATTTCAAAAGAATCCCCTACAAAAATAGTGATTTTCATCACTAAAAACTATTGTAAATACCATTTTCTATTTTTGTAACTCCATTTTGTTCGAGACAAGGAGTCCTCGAGCTTGAGGAGTATTAGAAGTATCATCCTACCAATTTTCATAATTTTTAGACTTCGTTTGAGCCCTCAAATAAGCACTGAAACCTAATTTTTAACTAGGTCGGACACTAGGTTTGGACAGGGCCAAAACTAGTCCAAAAACTATAAAAAGAGCTAGAGAGCTCATTTTTGAGGTTAGCTTGTTAGAGAATAGAGCTTTTGTAAGAGAACTCTTTTGCAATCAAAGCTTTCCATTGTTCCTCTCTTTGATCTTGCCTTGTGTGCGTGTGTGTGTACGTGTGTGCATGTTGGTGTGCTTTCACTCACACACTTGTGCCTTCACTTGCTCGTGGTCTTCATACCGGTCCTCACGTCTCCGCGGATTGACAAGTAAAGGAGGTGGTGCTTACGCTTGAGCTACACCAAATTTTTGGCGCCGTTGCCGGGGAGAGAGCTTCGAGGGCGAGCATTGTGATGGTAAGATCGTAGATTTGCAATGTTGGAAGGTAAAAAAAACTGTCATTTTTGTTCATTTTCTGATTTTTCTTCTTCATCTTCATCATCATCACCATCTCCATCTTCTTCCATCTTCTTCTTCATAGAAATTTCTCGTTTTTTAGCGCATTTTCACCATTTTCATACAATTTTTCATGCATCATTGTGTGTGAAGGTGTTAGGAGATGCAAGGGAGAGCAAGCGCCTGTGTTTTTTCATGATTTTCTACACATACGGAGCTCGCCATTGCTGCCGCTCAGAAATTTGAATTTCCCGCCAAAAAACACGATTCTATGAAGAAAATTGCGATTTTGTGAAAAATTCAATTTTTTTGAAAAATCACGATTTTCTATTTCCTGCTTAAAAACCCTCTGAAGGAAACACGATTCTGGAGTCATTCTCAGAATCGCGATTCTGTGGTTGTGCTCAAAATCGCGATTCTCACAAATCATGATTTTCAGCCAAAAAACATGATTCTAAGAAAACACGATTCTGAGAAAACACGATTCTGTGCTTGTGCTCAAAATGACGATTCTCTAAATTTTAAAAACCACGATTCCCTGAGACAAAATCGCGATTCTCTAGAACACGATTCTCTAAAACACGATTCTGTGAAAACACGATTCTATGAACCGCGATTTTCAAAAACACGATCCTCTGCTCAAAATCGCGATTCTCAAAAACGCGATTCTCTGCTCAAAATCGCGATTCTCAAAAACACAATTCTCTGCTCAAAATCACGATTCTCAAAAACACGATCCTCTGCTCAAAATCGCGATTCTCAAAAACACGATTCTCTACTCAAAATCGCGATTCTCACAAATCACGAGTTTCAGCCAAAAACACGATTTTGTGAAAACATGATTCTCAAGGTACAAAATCGCGATTCTCTGATTTCACACAATCGCGATTCTCTGATTTCACACAATCGCGATTTTCTTGGTTTCTCAGGATCGCGATTCTCTAATTTCTTGAAGTTCACAGCATCGCGATTCTCTTGATGTTCGCAAAATCGCGATTTTTTTCCAAAAGGTCTTGTTTGCCTGTTTTGACCCCCAGGAGCCTGATTTGATATAACTTTTTCATCCAAAGTCCATTTTTTGAGCTCTATAGCTCGTTGGAAAGCTCATTTCAAATCCTACACGGTCTCAATTGTCTTTTATAAGAATAACGCATTGGTTTTCAGATAGGATAATTTGAAGTTGACCCTCAAGTGAGACTTGGAACCCAAGGGGACTCCAAAGAATTTTGAACCATACCAAGGGAAAATTATGGACTCTTAACCAAAGCTTATGAACCTGAGATCTGGTAGACACCTAGGCAAGGATAGACAAAGCATTAAATCTTCTCAGTCTTGTGTCAGTCATACAGCTAAGTCTTGGGCACAACAACTGAGTGGTTGTCCTTACGTACTAAACTTTGACACAAGTGACTCAGAAATGTCTTTTAGCATGGGAAAACCTACAGGTAATTCAGGAACTGCCCATCTGCAAACACCAGAAGGTCCCTATAAGACACAATTGGAATATATTCGGACCAACCGATTAGGTGCTCGCATCTATGAGGATGGCCTGAGGCGATCAGTGGTCCAACTCAAAAATCCAGATCAACCCTTTGGACTTGAACACTCGGTGGTCAAGTTCAAAGAGGGTTCATACATTGATAAGGAAGGAACCATGTATGTGGTCACCAACCTACCAAATAGGACTGATGAGTTTGGAAATGTCATTCCTGAGAATGAGATAACCTAGAACAAGGAAATGTAGGACAAGGACCCCAGACTCCTAGAGGTAAGTCAGTTTTGACCAGAGTGATCACTCCAGACTGTATTCCTCAAGACAACAAAAGCATAGAACTATTCTTGAATAGAGAAACAGAGGAAGCCTTTTGGAGATTCAAGCCAGATCAACCTAGCCGATTGGGCATAGTCATCATCTACGAATTCAAGGATCCAGAGACACCAGGCAAAGTTGTCTACCTGGACAACACATCAGAGAAGATGTTCTCGGTAACAGAACATGATAGACACACATATACTTGGAAGAGTGAATTGATTTTCCCTCCATCAAGATCCAATGTTTCCCATGGCCTCCAAGGAGTAGGTTCATCTCAAGCTCATGAAGCCCAGAGAGAAAGAACTAGAGAGAGACCTGAGGTAAGTTTTGCACACACAGTGGGCAGGAATAGATCAAGATTTGAAAATGAAAGACCGGAAAGAGAGAGACATCAAGCACATAGGCAACAAAGAGATGAACAGGATTTTCCATTGCCTAGACCCCGAGAGCACACAAGAACCCCTAGACCCATTCAAGTGATCAAGGCAATGAAGAATTATTTTGATGGGACATGAGATCCTTATGATCATGTGGCCGAGTTCAAACAAGTGTTAAGAGCTGAACAGGTTGAGGATTTGTTCACCCAGTACGAGGCATTTGGTTTGACTCTTAAGGGCACTGCCTTGGCTTGGTTTCAACCACTGATTAGTCGAAACTATCGCGATATAGGTCAGCTGCTAGATGAATTCATTGTAGAATTTTCCAAGAGTGGTATCAGGCATAACACATCATCTTTGATCCACAGCTTCAAGCAGACACCCCAAGAAACAGTGCGACTAGTAGGTAGAAGGTTCAGATAGTACTTAGAAAGATGCCCTGCTCAAGAGTTACCCACACCAGCCAAACAAGTGGCTTTGTTCTTAGATGGCTTACTGAGCACAAAGTTAAGATCATATGTGGACTTGAAAGAGCCTAGATCCATAGAAGAGTGTGTGCGGACGTGCATTGACATAGAAGATAACTTGGGTGAGGAGTTAGGATTGTCCAAAATCTATAAGGATTCTGATAGTTCTACTAGTCATACTTCAAAAATCTCCACGGAAATAGATGAGATAGCTGAGCAAGTTGCCAAGAAGCTGGGAGTCCAAAATAGACAAACACAAAGAGTCACATCATTGAATAGATGTTATACCTGCGGAGGGGACCACATGGCTAATGTATGCCCAATGCAAAACCAAAACATTAGAGAAAGGAATGTTCCATATTGCACTATTGAGAGAAAATACACAAACCACACGGCTCAAGATTATCCCTACAATAGGCAGGCTCTTAGACAAACTTATCAGCAACCTTATCAACAAGGTAGGTATCAAAACCAATACCAACAGCCATATTATCAACCACAACAACAATATCAAGCACAATATAGACCACAACCAGTCTTGGGAAACCAACCACCAGCTCCTGCTAACGTGATTCCAGTCAAGTATGCTGTGGGAGAGGAAAATCCAAATAGGGCATTGGTGCCACTAACCCCATTGATAGCAGATAATGATTCTCATGCTCATAGCTCAGATCACTCCCATGAAGGTAGTCCACATGCTTATTACACAGAGTCACCTGAACATAGTGAGATTTACCCGTATCAATATGAGGCACCACCTATGGAACAAAATTGGGAGCCTAAATACTCCAATGTCAGGTACACCAATGCTAACCCTAGGCCCCAATTGAGACAAGTGGCCCCTGAGGACCTTGTTTCAGATGTCAGGGTGACCATTTCCTTCGTGATTGTCCCCGCCCGCCATCTCCGAGTCAAGGTCAGGCTATCACAATACAAGCTTTTTGTCTTGAATGTGGCAAAGACCATCTTCCTAGAGATTGTCCAAGAAACCCCTCCAGTGCACTCAAGATTACACCCATTAATGTGGTAGGCTTAATGGCGGATTCAAGTGCCAGTAGCAGTAATGTGGCTCTTGTACAGGCAGTTACTAGGGCACAAGCATTAAAACAAGATAAACCAGCAGAACAATCGGAGTCGAGTGAATCAGGAGAGCCTAGTAAGAGGAAAACAAGAACATGGAAAGATACCAGAGAGAAGGCCAATCGCAAGTGGAATAAAAAGTTATCGGAACTAGAAGAAAGCTTGACAAAAATAGAAGACATTGCATCTCAAAACCCCTCGCATGCCGAAACTCCATCCACTCCATCTCATCCCACCCCATCACCCATTGTAAATAGGCCGCAACCAGGGTCTGTTCTTGCGGATCCAACCCCAGAAGGCTTGGACATGATGTTCAAGGCCTACCAGACTCGTCTTCAAGAAGGGCCAACAGTTGCAAACCTAGACAAGAGTTACCCTAGAGCAGATTTAGAGATTGAACGGATGAAAATGTGCATGAAAATGGTAGAACAAGCTCAAGCTATACTCGAGACTGCTCAAAAGTTCAATCAGACAAACTCTGTCAAATCGGATTTGCATTTCCAGGGCTTACTAGAAAGATTAGAGTAGTTGGTAAACAAACCACAAGATTCTTTACCTCCACAGGCTCAACCAGTTATTGAGAGAAGAAGCTCACCACCAATGGGAGCGTATGTTCCTAATTCCACGGATGCTGGGATACCTCCTTCAATTCAGGAGCACTCTCAAGAGTTCTTGCGGGAAATACAAGAGGAGAAATGGGCCAAGGAAAAGGGTAATTTCCCTCCTATTCGTGAGATTGATGACCTTCATGATCAATTTCCCCAAGACATTCCATCTATTTACGGAGATGAAGCGGAACAACAAGAAGATGAAAGGTTAGATTTTGAATCTAAAACCTTAGAAGAACTGCCTCAATTTCCAGGCCCATGGGAATCTGAATCTCTTCAGATCAGAGTGCTCACAATACTAGTCAGACATGAAGACTCAGTGATCCCAAGGAACACTGATGTCGTGAAGAACACTAAGGTTCAGTGTCATCTCACTATAGAAGAGCTGCTCAAAGTAAAACTGGAGCTGTGGAATCATGTGAAGGATCATGTCCCAGAACTTGAGTCCAATATGCCCAAAGCATGCTCTAAGAAGAAAGTACCAGAGATACCTCTAGAAAAAATAGGGGACATGTGTGAGGATGAAGAAGGTAATACTTATCTTCCAATCACCTACCAAGGTTACACAACCAAAGCAATCATAGATTCAGGTGCCGGTGTTGCTATTGCGACCACCTCCTTGTGGAAGCAATGGGGCAAACCCACATTAAGACCAACTAGAATGAAGCTTCAAATGGCCGATGGTCATTTTGAAAGACCTCTAGGATTGCTAGAAGGGATAACTCTAACCACTTGTGGTGTAGAGTTTGAGCACACATTTGCTATATGTGACTTTGAGAAAAATAATGTTTATGAGATGATCCTAGGAAGACCCTTCCTATGACAATTGCAAATAGTACAGGATTGGGGAACCAACTCCTTGTACTTGCAGCACTTAGGGGTCACCACCAAGGTCAATTTGAAGGATTACTCCTTCAGAGATGTACCACCCCTACAGTGAAATCCTATCCACAAAGTGAAAGAAGATTCTATCTCTGTGCATTCTGAAAGTTCACTTGATCCATCATGGCTGCATGAAGATACTCATTTGTGGATGTGCAAGGTCGTAGAGGAAGAGGAAAAACGTTTAAAGGCAAGAGAAGAAGGAACTTCGCCAGGAGATAGACCAGTTACAGACCCAGCCTACACACCGATGATCTTTCCAGATGAGGAATTTGAGCCTCATGGATGGCCAGAAATCTTAGCCACCATGGACATTGCTGTCAATGAAGAACAATGGACACCTCGTTGTGATGAGGAGGGTTATGATATTTCAGTGTTCATGTGTCAGCCCTTGCTAGAAGAATGTGACCCTAGTGATGTCATAGAAGAAGAAGAGGATGACAATGATCTAGACTCCATTGTGATGGATAGTTGCTTTAACTGAGAGAAGCACTATTTAGAAGATGTAGGCATGTTTAACCAGAAAGAAGAAGAACCTCTCACAAGCATTAAAACGGTAAATTCAAAGGATGGAAGTGAGAGCAGTCAAAAGAAAAAGAAAAGAAAATTAGTGAAACAAGAAGAGGAGGAATCATTGTTTGAAGTACCAGAAAACTTCAAGAAATATGAAGTTGACAACCGCAAAATTTTAGTACGAATGCCTAAGAGAGAGGCCATCATAGGAGAATCATATGATAATAAAGAAAAGACCAAGAAAATTGTAGTGACCATTGAAGAGAACAAAGATGTTGAGATATTAAGCTCAACGTACCAGATTTTCGTTTCTCTGACATGTATAGTGGTCATGCCGGATACTTCATTGAGCTTTATTAGACTATCTACCGAGAGTGATGGCACATTTGTTTCTTGCCAGCTCACTCATTCGCGGACATTAGGTTTTTCTTTATGTACTGGTCTTTATATATTGCACTTGTTGTATTCTTGTTTTTAGGTCATTCTTGTACATTCCTTTTTATGTAATAGAAGAAGAAGAAGATCATTCTTCCTTGCCTCAATCTGTGTGTGTGCTTCTCCTTGAGAGTGAGAGTGTGTGTGTGAGCTCTCTTCCTTATCTCCTTCCTCGTGACATGGTATCAGAGCCAGCGTGGCTGTAGAGAGCTCATGGAGAAGGCGACGGTGAAGACTACGTAGCAAGGCGTGGAGAAAACACAATTTCACAAACGGCCTCTGTTTGCTACGAAAATCGCTGTGATGGTAGAAGACCTCTGTTTCGAGCCCGCAAGGTGGGGCCCACAAAAAAACCAGGTCAGTTTCAGAAACTGTAACTTGCGTTGTGTTCGGCAACACTCATATATTCCAGATCCAGAATTTCAAACGATTCCGTGTACTGTTGATACACGAAAACTGTGTTTTTCTGAGATCAAACTGTCACGTCATAGTGCGACAGTGTTCAAGCAGAAGTGCTACTTGTAGTGTGTTGCAGTGTTGTGAATTGTTGCAGAAATGGCAAACGCGGATGGAATGAGTCAGCTTATGAGCGATAAGCTGGGCAAGAACAACTTCCATGCTTGGAGATTCAGAATGACGAATTTCTTGATGGGAAAAGGTTACTGGAAGTACATCGAAGGAGAGAATGAAAATGCTCTGCAGTTACCAGAAAGGAATCGGACTACATAACAGTTAAGAGCATATGAGGAATGGAATCAAGGAGCACGAAAGGTAATGTATTGGCTATCTGTTAGCATACAGGATAGCATGATTGGACACATACAGGATGCCAAGACTCCAAAAGAGGCTTGAAACAGTTTGGTCACTTTGTACGAGACCAATACAAAGGCACGGAAATTGCAACTCAAGAACGAGCTGCATACATTGGAGAAAAAGAGCATGTCGGTAAGTGACTACACTCTAAAAATCAAAAGCATATGTGAGTCACTTGCATCTATTGGCATGAATGTAGATGATGATGATAAGGTGGAAGTGTGCCTTCGTGGTTTAGGAGCTGCATATAAGCAGTTCAGAACTTCTATACAGACCAGGGAAAATATTCCGAATTTTGCTGATCTGGTATCTATGCTAATCATTGAAGAAAAGAATCTTGATGAGGGAAAGCCCAGTTCTGAGCAGGTATTCTACTCTAGCAGAGGAAGAGGCAGAGGTAGAGGTTTTGGAAGTGGAAGAGGAAACAATAACCAAGACCACGGTCAACAACAGAATCATGCAGGAGGAAGAGGACAGTTTCGAGGCAGGGGGAGTCAAAGAGGTCGCAGAAATTTCCAAAGAAATGATTCAGGTAATGATAGTAAAGAATGCTGGAATTGTGGTAAACCTGGACACTTTGAACGTGATTGCAGGTTAAAGAATCAAAATAACAGAAGGCAGCAAAACAACTATGCATCCACAAGTGCAGATGATTCTGAGAAGCTGTTTATGGTTCAACATCACATGATGAATACGATGGTTGCTGGTGTTTCAAAATCGAATGATAATGTCTGGTATGTTGATTCAGGTGCTTCAAATCACATGACCAGTCATGCAGAATGGTTTAGTAGTTTGCAAAAAATGCCAGTTCCTGGATATGTTGAAACAGGTGATGACACATCACCTCCTATTGAGCATACAGGAAACATAGCATTGTCTATGGAGGACGGAAAGGTAAAACATCTTGCTGATGTGCTTCATGTTCCAAATATAACAAAGAATCTGGTTTTTGTTGGACAAATGGTTGACCAGGGATTACAAGTCAGGTTCAATGCTGATGGATTATATGTAGAAGAGTACAAGCAAGATGGACGATTGGTTTCCAAAGGAAACAAAGTGGGTAGGATGTTCACCTTAAATGTGAAGATTCCTGAAATGAATGCAGCCATGTTTGCAAAAGGTGCAGGAGTTATTGCAGATATAGAGATATGGCACAAACGGATTGGACATGCAAACTTGCAAAGGCTGAAACTGATGCAATCAAAGGAGATTGTCCATGGACTACCAAATTTCAAAGTTGCAGAAATGCAAAAGGTATGTGCAGCATGTCGATTTGGTAAACAGTCAAGAGCATCATTTCCACATGACAAGCATGTTAGTGAGAATGTACTAGAAGTAGTACATACAGATGTTTGGGGTCCAGCAAAGACCACATCTATGGGTGGTTGCAGGTTTTATGTTACTTTCATTGATGACCATACACGCAAAGTATGGGTATATTTCATGAAAGAGAAGAGCGAGGTGTTTACTCATTTCCAGAATTTTAAAGTTATGGTGGAAAAGCAGACAGGGAAGTACATTCAGACATTAAGATCTGATGGAGGAGGTGAATACATGTCAAATGAGTTCAGCAGTTTTCTAAAAAATCATGGAATTCGGCGTCAGTTTTCATGCAGGTACACACCACAACAGAATGGTGTTGCTGAACGCAAAAACAGACATATTGCAGAAATAGCAAGAGCCTTAATGGCTGAGAAGAATATGCCTCATTGTTATTGGGTAGAAGCTGTGCATACTGCTGTATATATCATGAACAGAACTTCGACTGCTGTTGTACATCAAGTTACACCTGAAGAGACGTTTACAAGTAAAAAGACAAACTTATCACATCTGAAAGTTTTTGGCTGTATTGCATATGTACATGTTCCAAATGAGTTGAGGATGAAGCTTGATCCGAAAGCAGAAAAATGTGTCTTCATTGGATATTCCCTTGAGCAAAAGGGGTACAAATGTTATAACCCACTCACACGACAGGTGAAGGTGAGCAGAGATGTGGTATTTGATGAAATGTCAAGCTTCTATGCAGATGCCAAAGAAGGACTGAATCTTGAACCAAATGACAAAGAAAATGCTGAAAAATCTAGTGCAGAATCTCAAGTTTTGAGTGGACCGGATGCATCACCAAGCAATAGTTCCAACTCAAATCCATGGAGTGGAAGATTGCGTGGAAATTTCAGTCCAGCAAATTCATCAAATACATCCAAGAAAGGTAAAGAAAAGCTTTTTGCTGGTAGTAAAACAGGTGCAGGTTTTGAAGACGTTGATGGAGATTCAAGCGGTTCAGAAAAGAGTCTTGATGAGGAACTTGGATTGCCCTCTGTGAAGACTCCAGGAGTAAGAAGGGCACATGCAGATGATACAAGAAGAAGTGACCCAGGACCAAGAAGATCTAGGAGGATGCGTAATTCAGTGCAACGATTGACATATGATAGTTACATGGCTCGCCATTGTGCCTACATGACAAAGGTAATACAAGATGCTGAACCTTCTTGTTTTGAAGATGCAATTGGTAATGCAGATTGGGAAAAAGCTATGGATGAGGAGATGGCTGCACTTTATGGAAATGATACATGGAAGCTGGTTCCATTGCCGCAAGGAAAGAAATCCATAGGCTGCAAATGGGTTTACAAGGTAAAGCATAATGTTGATGGTAGCATAAGCAGGTATAAGCATGATTGGTAGCTAAAGGTTATGCACAGACATATGGCATTGATTATGAGGAAACATTCAGCCCTGTAGCTAAAATGTCTACTGTCAGAACACTTGTTGCATTAGCCACAACAAAAGGATGGACTTTGCATCAGATGGATGTGAAGAATGCTTTCCTACATGGTGAGTTATAGGAAGAAGTATATATGGACCAGCCACAAGGATATGAAGATTCAAAGCATCCAGAATATGTCTGCAGGTTGCAAAAGGCTTTGTATGGGCTGAAGCAAGCTCCGTGTGCATGGCATGCAAGGATTGCTGATTACTTAACCAACATTGGGTTTTCTATGTGTGATGCAGATCACTCACTATATGCAAGGAAGGCTGATGATGGCATCACTATTGTGGCTATTTATGTTGATGACCTGATTGTAGGTGGTGATAATGAAGAAAGCATCAAAGAGGTAAAGAAACTTCTTATGCAGGAATTCGACATGAAAGATCTTGGTGTGCTGCGCTATTTCTTGGGCATTGAGTTTATACATATAGAAACAGGTATATGGATGTTGCAAAGGCAATATGCCTTGAATATGCTGCAAAAGTATGGTATGGCTGATTGTAAGCAAATTTCTATGCCTTTAGATCAGAATTTGAAATTGGATACTACATAGGTGAAGCATTGGAAAATGCTACTATGTACAGGAAAATTGTGGGAAGTCTTATATATCTTACAATTACAAGACCTGATTTAAGCTACACTGTTGGACTTGAAAGTCAGTTTATGCAGGTTCCCAGGAAGCCACATTTGGATGCTCTGAGGCGCACTCTACGTTATGTGAGTGCTACTTTGGATTATGCATTGTTTTATGAAGCTGGTGTAGACTTGCAGGTTCATGGATACACCGATGCAGATTGGGCTGGTAGTACTCCAGATAGAAGATCTACTAGTGGCTTTCTTTTCTCACTTGGAGGTGCAGCTATTACATGGAGCAGTAAGAAGCAACCCACTGTTGCTTTGTCGAGTACAGAGGCTGAGTACAGAGGTGCTGCAATGGTAGCATGTGAGGCATCATGGCTGGAGATGTTACTTGCAGATTTAGGTGTGGAAGTGCAAAAGCCTATCACTATCTATTGTGATAATCTTAGCAGCATACAGTTAGCACGGAACCCTGTTTTCCATGCTAGAACAAAGCATATCGAGGTACATTATCACTTCATCAGAGAGAAGGTATTAGCAGGTGATATTGATCTTGTTTATGTGAGAACAGATGAGCAGGTTGCTGATATTTTCACCAAAGCACTTGGAGCTGAGAAGTTGAAGAAGTTTCGGAAGATGCTTGGATTACAGGATATGGTGTTGAGCTTGAGGGGGAGTGTTGAGATATCAAGCTCAACATGTGATGATCCAGGATGACACGTACCAGATTTTCGTTTCTCTGACATGTATAGTGGTCATGCCAGTATATGTCAGGGATACTTCATTGAGCTTTATTAGACTATCTACCGAGAGTGATGGCACATTTGTTTCTTGCCAGCTCACTCATTCGCGGACATTAGTTTTTTCTTTATGTACTGGTCTTTATATATTGCACTTGTTGTATTCTTGTTTTTAGGTCATTCTTGTACATTCCTTTTTATGTAATAGAAGAAGAAGAAGAAGATCATTCTTCCTTGCCTCAATCTATGTGTGTGCTTCTCCTTGAGAGTGAGAGTGTGTGTGTGAGCTCTCTTCCTTATCTCCTTCCTCGTGACAAAAGAGAGATGCACATATATAGGAGATGACCTAAGTGCAAGAGAAGAAATGGAGCTCGTAGCTCTATTAAGGGAATATAGGGATGTGTTTGCGTGGCACTATAAAGACTTGAAAGGGGTAGATCCAAGAATTTGCTCTCATACTTTCCCCATGACTGCTGATGCAAAGCCCACCAAATAGAAGCCCTACACATATAATGATACATATGCAGCCAAAATAAAAGAAGAAATTGATAGGCTGATTGAAGCTGGATTCATCTATGAGATTGAGCATACTGAATGGGTGTCCCCCATTGTAGTGGTGCCCAAGAAGAACGGGAAGTTGCGAGTGTGTATTAACCTTAGAAAAGTTAATGCCGCTACTATTAGAGATAGTTATCCGCTTCCAATTATAGAACACCTATTGGTTTGGGTACATGAACAATGCATTACATTAGAATTAGAGGACTGCATGCTCATAGATCATGGCACCACACACTCTCTAAGTTCCTCTAAGACTAATCTTCACGAGCAAGATGTTGTATGTGTCAAACGCCAGAAGGACTCAATCATGGAAGGACAGTCGCAAAGGCAAGCACACCCTCCTTCGTTTTTGAAGAGTAAAGCATCCATAGTAGTTCAACCTCAGAAGCAAGCACAACAATTCTAGACAACTGCTATAGCAAATAGAAAGACACCCTTCAACAAGAAAGTAGTTCCGAGCATGAAGCAGATCTGGGTACGAAAAGGAGAGCAACCATTGGCCTTAACCGCACAATTCCCCTCCAAGGACTCCTACCAAGCCAGAAGACGAATGAAGAAGCTAGGACAAACTCAACCACAAGATATTCGACAAGTTTGGGTGCCTAAGAAATTAGCTGCAGCTCAACAAGGACAATTGCAAATATGGGTACCCAAGAAGCTCTTACATACACAACGATCTATGCTCTCCTACATGAGAAAAGTTGCAACAAAGAAGCCAAGGAGGGGCAAGGATCCGAACCAAACACCAAGACTAAAACCAGATCAACTCGCCTCTTCAACAAGGGTTAGAAGACTAGCCACAATGGTATAGGTATGGAAGCCAAAAGCACTAGTAGCCCCCACAAAACCAAAGAACCAACCATGTGGGATACAAAAATTAAGAGACCATCCAAAGATGAAGACTCCTGAAGTGCTCTCTATAGTGCCAAATGTTGTTCTAAGATGGACCCCAATAAGGAGAATTACAACATTTCAAGATTCAATGGATACCTCCACCAAAGCCGACGTCAACATCTACAAGTAACATTGAAAGCCTCGATGAGCGACAACCATGTGCTCTCTACACAACCCTGTCTTTTGCACCATTCATGCCATGCATTTCCAAAGTATGCATTAACATAGGGCCACATTACATGGCCGTGCATAGACACAACGAAGAGTCCTATGCAGAAGAGCACATTGACATATGTCAATCATTTTTTCTGATACTAACATCTGTCTTCATGTTTTGTGACATTGTTTCAAGAAAAAAAAAAAGAGAGAGTCAGAACTTGTTCCCAGGTTTCGCTCATGGAACATGAATGAGTCATGCTTAGTTGAAGATGGAACCATTGATTACTGGGCATTTATTAGTTTGGATAGAAGTGTGTCTCGGCTAGCAGGAGTGAAGAGCTTGAAGGTCCGCAACTTGAGTGATGCTTAACTACTGTATGTACTATAGCCTCCAAGGAGATATCTGCAAGAGGTAGTTTGGTACCCTAAGAATTTTTGTCCGTATATTGGGTGAGAAGACTTCTGCTTATGGTGAGCTAAAGAGAATATGTGAAACTAAGCTTGGTGCAGTTACCACTACTGTTTGTCAAGGAATATAAAGAAATTCAATTCTCAGTATTTGGCAAACGATGCTTTGAAAGGAGGAGACAGGATCAACCACTCAAAAGATCTCATCAGTGGACCATCAACACAGACATTCATCAACAATGTTCCATCCCAAAGGCGGAGTGTACAACACGAAGAGATGAACATCGATCGACCTTCTCCATGGTAAGTATCTTTACTCTGGAAACATCATAACCATGATTGATTAGACAACCTCTTCGTCAGCATACCCTTGAGCACTTAGCTCAAGACCTCCAATTTTTACACCATAATTCTTCCAATGCATTTTCCAAGTAAGCATGCATAGGGCTACATTACAAGGCCGTGCACAAGGCACATATTTTCCTTAACCCATGCACAAACACACTACCATCATTCATTATGGGTTATGCGTACTTGGCATGACCACTATGAACATCATCTTTGGAAGACCTAGAGATCATCAATGGAGAATCACGACATAGTCATGCTGGAATCCAAGGAAATCATGTTGGAATCCAAGGAAGAAGCACATACCAAGGGACTACAACTTGCAAAGGCTCATAGTGACAAATGAAGAACTGGACAACCAACCCTGCCACATCTGGAAGCCAGACGACTTTCATTCATACAAAAGGGACACTCCCTCTCAAAGCACTACTTGGAACAACCACTACAACAAGGGTCTGTCACGGATGACAAACTCGAGAGGGGGGGGGAGTGTTGAAGCTGAAGGTCAAGGACAAAGCATAGGAGCACATCAAAGAAGTGGACATAGAAGAAGAGAAAGCAAGTAGGGAGCTCCAAGAAGTGTATGTCAAATTTCAGAAGAATCCCCTACAAAAATAGTGATTTTCATCACTAAAAACCATTGTAAATACCATTTTCTATTTTTGTAATTCCATTTTGTTCAAGACGAGGAGTCCTCGAGCTTGAGGAGTATTAGAAGTATCATCCTACCAATTTTCATAATTTTTGGACTTCGTTTGAGCCCTCAAATAAGTCCTGGAACCTAATTTTTAACTAGGCCGGACACTAGGTCTGGACAGGGCCAAAACTAGTCCAAAAACTATTAAAAGAGCTAGAGAGCTCATTTTTGAGGTTAGCTTGTTAGAGAATAGAGCTTTTGTAAGAGAACTCTTTTGCAATCAAAGCTTTCCATTGTTCCTCTCTTTGATCTTGCCTTGTGTGTGTGTGTGTGTATGTGTGTGCATGTTGGTGTGCTTTCACTCACACACTTGTGCATTCACTTGCTCGTGGTCTTCATACCGGTCCTCACGTCTCCATGTATTGACAAGTAAAGGAGGTGGTGCTTACGCTTGAGCTACATATGTGACCATTGGCCATCTATAATTTCATTCTCCTTGGTCTAAGTGTCGGTTTGCCCCAACACTTCCACAGGGAAGTGGTAGCAATGGCAACTCTTACACCTGAGTCCAAAATCGCCTTGGTGGTGTAACCTTGATGAGTGATGGGAAGATAGGTGTTTCCTTCTTCACCTTCACTCATATCTCGTATCTTGTCCAAAACTCTTTCTGGCACTGTTCTATAAGATCCTACCTGGGATTGGGGTTTTGCTACATTTGGCAGTTGGTTAGCTTTGTGTTTCCACAATTCTGGTTTAAGTTTGAGTAGCTCTTCTAAAGTGAGAATACACTGCACTTTAGTATTTCACTACGTCCGTATTCCTAGGTATGACTAAATCTTCATTTCTTACCATGACTTTGGGTGCTCTCATATAGGTGTACTTTGCTTCCCATGGGCTTGTGAAATGAGGCAATTCCTCCAAAGAATTAGACTCTAAGTCTAACCACTCACTAGGCTATTCATCTTCCTGTTCTCCATAGATGGAAGAAATGTCTTGTGGGAATTGATCGTTCAAGTCATCCACAAGTTCATTGGGAGGATGATTTTCACTTTCTTTTGCCCATTTCTCTTCCTGAATCTCTTGAAGGAATTATGCTCAATGCCGATTTATAGATGAGGAGGTATCTGGCTCAATGGAATTAGGCACATAAGCTTCCTTGGGAGGAATGCTCATTCTTTCACTTGCCCTCTCCTTACCCTAGGAGGTGGCTTCCTTTTTTAATTTTGCAATTAACCTCTCCAGTCTATCTAATAGCCCATCAAAATGCAATTGAGTCTTAGTTGAACTAGAGCAATTGAAGAGGCGATTGGCTTCAAACATGGTTTGAGCCAATTCTACCATCTTAGCACAAAGCTTGGTTCTTTCAATCTATAAGTCTACCCTAGGGTAACATTTTTCATGATCTGTTACGTTTGGCCCTTCTTGTATTTTGGCCTGATATGCTTTAAGCATCATGCCTAGGTCCTCGGGAGTGGGATCTGCTAAGACTGATCCTACTTTAGGTGGTGCTGGGATTGTGTGAGTTGGGTTAGAAGGTGGTGGATTGGAGGGTGATGGGAATGGTGGTGGTAGAGTTGTGTGAGAGTGCATTTGAGATGTGAGTTCAATTATCTTGGCTTTTGTTTCTCTTATGCTTTCCTCGAGTTCATTCATTTTCTTTGACCATTGTCTTTTTATTCGTTCATGACTTTCTCTCCAAGCTCTTGTCATCTTCTTGGTTAGACTCTCGGTCTCACTAACCTCAAAACTCTTTTCCTGGCCTAATTCTTGGTTTTGCTTAAATGCCTAAGCTCTCATGACTACTTGCACTGGGTTAGTGGAAGTCACACTTCCTGTCGAGTCTATCAGTAACCTGATGACATTAATAGGAGTTATTTTTGGCATTTTGGTGGGGTTCTTAGGAAAATCTCGTAACAAGTGCTCCTTCCCACAATTTAGACAAAAACCTTGAATTGTCATAGATTGGGCTTGTGTAGGTGTAGGCATAGTGCAATCATGAATGATGTGATCTCCTTGACATCAGTAGCATGTTCCTGTAGGAAATGGGGTTCTTATCTACATAGGATGGGTCCTAGAGTTACGATTTGCATACATGACATTTTCATATTCTAGCTCCCAACTAGGTTCGCTCATGTCTTCATAATAGTATGACTCATAATGCTCAGGTAAATGCGTATAGTACGCCTGTAGACTATCAATATGAGTAGTCAAAAAAATGATCATTCGGATCACTTTCCAAAATCAAAGTTGATACTCGCACGAAGGCTCTATTCAGATTTTCTTCAGCGGCTACATACTTTATAGGGATCACATTGGTTGGAGATGGAGGTTGCTGTGCTAAGACTGGTTGAGGTCTTTGTTGCGCTTGATAGGGGGGTTGGTAGGGTTGCTCGGGCCTACCATACTACTATGGTGGGTATTGGTTTTCATATCTTCCCTATTGTGCATATGCCTGTGGATAATTTTGTCTCATTGCTTGCTTATTATATGGGCACACTTATGCGGTGTGGTTGGTGTATCTCCTTTCTATGGTGTAGCATTGGCTATTAGGGTTCACTTGGCATTGAGCCAAGATTGAACATACATTAGCCATATGGTCTCCTCCATAGGTATAACACCGTTTCACTGGAGCAAATCTCGTTATTTGTTTACTAAAGACTTCTAACTTTTGAGCTACCTTCTCTGCAAGTTCCTCAATAGATGTGGATGGATTTGAATTGAGGCTAGTAGAGCTATCTGAATCTTTGTAGATTTTTGAAAGCTCTAATTCCTCCCCTAGATTATCCTCAATGTCTATGCACATGTGCACATACTCTTCTATGGATCTAGGGTCATTTGGATCTCAATTTGGTACTTAACAAACCATCTAAGAATAAAGCCACTTGTTTGGCACGTGTGGGTAGCTCGGGCACAGAGCATCTCTCTAGGTATTATCAAAATCTTCTTCCTACAAGTCTCACTGTCTCTTGAGGTGTCTGTTTAAAACTATGGATCAATGAGGAAGTGTTGTGCCTTATGCCATTCTTCAAAAATTCCGTGATGAAGGCTTCTAGCAGTTGGTCTATGTTTCTAAATTGCCTCTGTTGTAGTGGTTGAAACCACGTAAGGGCCATGTTATTCAGGGTTAGAACAAAAGCGTTGTATTATGTGAACAGGTCATCAACTTGCTCAACTCTCAAGACTTGCCTAAATTTTGCCACATGATCATATGGGTCTCTAGTGCCATCAAAGCCATTCTTCATGGAATTAACCAATTTTGTAGGCCTCAAGTACCTAGTGTATTCTCTAGGCCTTGGTAGGGGGAATTCGTCTGCATTTCTTTGATTCTTTGGGCCCCTATGTCTTTCATTTTCCATTCTATCCATTTTTGCTCTCATTCTTTCTCGTCCCAATGGGTTAGCGAAGCTCACCTCAGGTCTATCTCTACTCCTGTCTCTCTGAGTTCCATGATCTTGGATGTTCCAGCTCCTTGGTGACCATTAGAGACATTGGATCTTGGTTGGGGAAAAACAAATTCACCTTTCCAAGTGTAGGCATGCCTACCTTGCTCGGAGACCATAAAGACCCTCTCTGAGGTATTGTCTAAGTAGGTCACTTTTCTTGGGGTATCTCGATCTTTGAACTCATATATGATAAACATTCCCACTTCATTAGGCTGGCCAGGTTTATCCATCCAGAAAGCCTCATCTACCTCTCAGGTTAAGAGCAAATATATGCTCTTATAGTCTTGAGGAACCCATTTTGGAGTGATTATTCTAGTTAAAATTTATTTGCCTTGAGGGGTTCCTGGTTCTCTTCCTAAGTTCCCTTGCTCTATGTTACCTAGTTTGGTCTCTGAGATTATGTTGCCAAATTCATCTATCCTATCTGGTTGGCTGGTGACCACATACATCATTCCTTCTTTATCTAGGTATAAACTGTTTTCAAATTTTACTACTGGATGTTCTAGTCCAATGGGTTGATCTGGGTTTTTGATTTGGACAATGGATCTTCTCAGACACTCTTGATAGATGGGAGCACCTAATGTGTTGTTCTTGATATATTCAAGTTGAATCTTGTAAGGGGCCTCTGGTCTTTCTAGGTATGCCATTCCTGAGCTACCTACGGGTCTCTCCATGTGGTAAGACATCTCCGAGTCACTTGTTTCTAAACTTAGAATGTATGGTTAATCGTTCAACTGTTGGGCCCAAGACCTAGTTGTATGGTTGACACTAGCCTTCGATGATTTAACACTTTGTCGATCTCTTTCTAGGTGTCTTCTTGATCTTCGATTCATATGCCCTAGCGATCAGCCATATGACCCTTGTACAACGATGTTGTTGATTCCTTTATATCACTCACTTATTTCTTTTTAAGTTTTTTAGTGTGTATTTCCTTGTCTCTAAGTATGCATCGTAAGGAGCACTTAAGTTTTCCGTACTTGATGTTTTTCGTCCAATCAAATTAAGTTCTTTGCCCTTAGTTATCCCTTAACTACAATTTAACCTATTCTTGAACTTGAGAAGTTAAGGGTTCTTAGAACTTGAGGGTTTCTATCGTACTCCTGATCAATCAACACATCTAATTGCACTTAGCCTAAGCTAGGAATGGATTGAGAGGGTTGGGAGATCTTCCAACCTCAAGTTGCTTCTCCTTGCTTCACTTGTATGCTCAGGATGCTCGTTCTCAAGCCTACATACACTGGCACCTTGCTCTCGTCTCTCCAAGAGCTCTCAATGATCCTATAAAAGTTCAAAGTTTAGCTCAAGCTCCCAACTTCAATTGATAGAAAAATTGATTCAGACACTTGTAGACATCCTTTTTTCCCTTTTTGTATTGCAAAAAAAATTTCTAGAGCCCCTTAGGTTTTTCTAATCCCACTTGAGGGTAAACTTCAAAATGCCCTATCTGAAAATCAATGAGCTTTCCAACGAGCTCTAGAGCTCAAAAAATGGATTTTGTATGAAAACATTATCTCGATTCAGGGTTATGGGGGTTAAAACAACCAAACAAGCCCTCATAGGATATTAGTGTATTTTTCTGAGGCCTCTGTAATTTTATAGCTAAAAGGGGTTATGAATCAGCTCAAAACTAGCCCAAATTTTAAAAAAAAATTACCACTTTGATTTTTGTTGAAAATGTCTATCTATCATGATAGATGGTGTTTGTCGCGATAGATAGTGTTTGTCGCACGTGGCTGTCTATTATAATAGATGGGTGTCTATACTGATAGATGGTGTCTCTCATGGGCTTTGTCTATTGTGATAGATGGGTGTCTGTAGAGATAGAAGGGGTCTATCGTGGGTTCTCTCTATCGTGATAGATGGATGTCTATCATGATAGACGGGGTCTATTATGGGATCCTATCTGTCGCGATAGATGCGGGCTATTGTCTATCATGGGCTCTATTTGTCACCATAGATGAGTGTCTATCGTGATAGACGGGGTCTATCATGGGCTCTGTGTGTCATGATAGACGGGTGTCTGTTGTGATAGACGAGGTCAGTCATCGGGTCTTGTCTATCATGATAGATGGGTGTCTGTCATGATAGATGCGTTTTTTCATCTATTCTGGGCTTTGTCTGTCGTGATAGACGGTGTCTGTTGCGATAGACTAGGTTTTTCGTCTATCATGGGGTCCTATCTTTCGTGATAGATGGGTGTCTATCGTAATAGATGCTCTTTGTCATCTATCATGGTTTTGGTATGTCACAATAGACAAAAAAACGCAAATTTTGGGGATCCTTATGATGATTTGGAATGTTGAAAATTTCTATGACTCCAACTTCACAACTCTACATCTGACCATCACATGCTCATCCTTGAAGCTCTCTCCCCAACAACAACACTAGATTTGGTGTCACTCTAGCACAATGGCAAGTAACAATGTGAGGAGATCCACCTCATAAATGTCAATTTGTTGAGACGTGAGGACTAGTGTGATGACTATGCACAATTGAAGGCACAAGTGCATGGGTGAGAAGCACACTAGCATGCACACACATACACACACATGCGCACACGTGCACACAAGGCAAGAACAAAGAGAAGAACAATGGAGTTCTTTGCATTACTCAAAAATTTTCTTACAATCACTCCAAACTCTAAAAAGCTAGCCTCCAAAATGAGCTCTCTAGCTCTTTTTATAGTTTTTGACTAGGTTTTGGCCCTATCCATACCTAGTGTCTGGCTTAGTTAAAAATTAGGTTCTTGGGCTTATTTGAGGACTCAAACAAAATAAAAAAGTTATGAAAATTGATACGCAACTACTCCTCAAGCTCGGAGACTCCTCGGCTTGAACAAAATAGAGTCTAGTATATCAAAAACGGTATTTACAATGTTTGTGTAGTGATGAAAATCACTTTGATTGAAAATAAATGGTGAAAAAAATGATTGGGCCTCATATGCTGGATTGTACTTGACTGCTCTATCTCCTCATTGCTTCTATGCCAACAATCATCTTTTGAGCGAGCCCAATCTGCATTAGAGTATAGCTTGATATCCAAGTCAGGTGTAAATGGATAAAATAGCCCTTCATTTATAGTACCCGTTAGATACTTTAGGATCCTTTTCACACCTTCATGTGAGGTTTTCTTGGTGTATGCATGAATTGACTCAATGTACTCACTTTGAATTAGTCTTCTTAATGAACAATGAAGAATCTACCTTGCTTACAACAAAGCTTTGGTCCTGCAAGTATGTGACTAGCCTATGGTTCCAAGCTCTAGGAGCTTGCTTTAAACCATACAGTGCCTTCATTAATTTACATACATAATCAGGTTTGTCTTTGTCTTCATATCCTGGTGATTGAGCCATGTAGATCATAAATGGTTTTTTGGGAGCCAAATCCCAAGTGCTATTTTCTTGAAGTGCTTCAATTTCCTCCTACATAGCTTCTCTCCACTCTTGTTTCTTGTTGGCTTCCTCAAATGAAGATGGTTCTTTTGACATAAAGTCTTTAGCTATGTATATAGAATGCTTGGTGACTAGTGAATGTTGGAAATCAATGTACATTTGTTACATTTCCGGCAAATCACATTTCGGGACTTAGCATTTTTGAACAATTTGAGAAAAACTTTTTGAAGCTAGATAGATAGAGCTTGGCAAGAGCTATCTAGTGGTATTCTTCATTTTTCCATCAGAGGTCAAAGTTGGAAGAAAAGTCAAACCCTAATTTTGCTCAAAATAATGAAAAGCTAGGTCGTGTCCAAAAGCAAGAGAAAGAAACTTTGTTGGTGATGAGTTTTTGAAAATTCATGAAAAGCAATCAAACACTATTTTTAGAAGGTGATTGTGACTTCTATTTTTAGCCACTCGCTATTTTTTTGCCAAAAAAAGTGATCGTTGCTATTTTTAGGCATAAAGCAAAAGCATGCAATTATAGTAAAACAACGATGGAGTTTTTTTTTTTTAATGGATTGCCACGTTTTAGATTTATTGGAAGTACCTTCGCTATAGCTTTATTCATGGAGACTTAACCTATAAAAGAGCATGGTGGGCACACACTTGAATATCACTCAAAGATCTCAAGCTAGAGTTTGAAGATTCTAAAGCTTTGGAGGTGAACATTTGGTGAAGGAGAGGCTACTCTCTTGAGCAAGAAGTCTTCTACAAGGTGGTGGTAACTATCTTTTGTGAGTTACCATTAGAGAACCATTGAAGAAGAGGTAACCACTTTGACATCCATAGTCAGAGGTAGGTCTTTATCTACAGTTCCTCCTACTGAAGATCAGGCAAGGTGGGATGCTAGAGATGCTTTAGCACTTTCATTCATAGCAATGAGTGTTAAAAAGCATATTCTACCATAGATCAGATCTTTAATCTCAAGGTGATTCTTATGCCTGTATCACTATTGAGGAAGTAGCTTTTGGTCAGGCATCTTTACAAGTTCTTTTAGCAAGTCCTTGGATATTTGACTCAAGTGCCACAAAGCATATGACAGGTTACAGAGATGTGTTTTCTTCTCTTTCATATTCTTCAGGTAGAAGAGTTACTATTGTAGATGGCAATGATTTGGATGTTGTGGGAATAGGTACAATAACCCTAAAGTCAAGAGAAGGTGGTAATTTTCAGATTTCAAATGTTTTATATGTATTTGAAATAAAGAAAAATTTGCTATCTGTATCTGCATTTTTTAGTGATGGTTTTAAAGTTGTATTTGAGAGAGATCTTTGTAAGATCTTATCACACAAAGACGACAAGTGTATTTTACAAGGTGAGCATAGAGGAGGGATCTTTGTTTTGTCAAAAAATAGTCAGGCATATGTGGTCAAATCTTCGTCACCGGTCGAAGATATGAAGCTATGGCATGAGAGATTTGGACATATTAGTTTTGGAGCTCTCAAGAGTATCAAAGACAGAGGTATGGTTGCGAGTTTACCCTCATTCAAGATACCAGGTGATTCAGATATACGTGAAGGTTGTCTTGAAGGTAAGATGCATAAACTACCTTTCAAGAAGCATGGTCATATTACAGCTACCAAGAAATTGTAGATTATTCATTCAGATGTTAATGGACCTATGAGAGCAGACTCTATTCAAGGTTTCAGGTATTTTGTTCTATTTGTTGATGATTTTACGAGATACTCATGGATCTATGGTCTTAAGTTGAAGTCAGAAGTCTTTCCTATGTTCAAGAAGTTTGTAGCTATGGATGAAAATGAAAGACAAGAGACTATCCAGATTCTCAGAAGAGATAGAGGTGGAGAATACTTGTCAAATGAGTTCCAGACATTTCTTGATAAGAAAGGTATTACTCGACACCTTACTATTGCTTATACTCCTCAGTAGAATGGTGTTGCAAAAAGAAAGAATAGAATACTTGTTGTAATGATGTGGAGCATGATGGCATCCAAGAGGCTTTCATCGAAATTCTGGTTTGATGCAGTACATACAGCTAATCACATTTTGAACAGTTCATCCACAAAAGCTTTAAAGGTAATCACACCTTATGAAGCTTATTATGGTAGAAAACCTAATGTGAGTTACTTCAGAGTGTTTGGATCACTTTCTTATGTACATGTTGAGAAAAAGGACAAAGGCAAACTAGATGTAAAAGCGAGGAAAGCTGTTTCCATTGGATATCCTGTTGAGAGTAAAGGATACAGGTTTTATGTTCTAGAGATAGGTGAAGTTATTCTTTCACATAATGCTTATATTGCTGAAAATAAAGTTTATGATAAAGAAGCAGAAATTCTAGAGTTCATTAGTGAAAATGACTATGGAATTTTTAGAAAGATTCTGGATGTACATGTTCAGCCATATAAGGAGGGAGTTAAGATTCCTAGGATTCAAGAAAAAGTTGAAGAAAGAGGAATTTCACAACCTTCTACAGAGTCGGTTCTAGAAGAGACTTTGGTTCTAGAAATGGAAGAAGTTAAAGTTCCAGAAAGTCCTAGTACCTCGGCAGGACAAGTTCTAGAACCTATGGAAGCTGAAGGGTCAGAAAGAGTTTCACCACTATTTAAAGATACACCTACTTGGTTATATTAGACTTGGAAAGATAGTGGTATAAAGACTTTTACTGGAAGAACAAGGAGTCAAACTATACAACAACAACAAGATCATATAAGAACAAGAAGTCAGACTAGACAACAACAACAAAAAGATCATGTAAATTTTGTTGAAGACTTTGAGATTCATGATATTTTGGCTTTGATAGTTGAAGATGAACCTGCATGTGTTAAAGATGCACTTAAGATTCCTATTTGGAGAAAAGCTATGCAAGAAGAGATTGATTCTATTCATAAGAATCAAACTTGGTAGCTATGTGAGTTACCAGAGGAAAAGAAGGATATAGGTGTAAAATGGATCTTCAAAATCAAAAGAAAAGCAGATGGTACTATTGATAGATACAAGGCTAGGTTAGTTGTCAAAGGAAATGCACAACAAAAAGGTATTGATTATGATGAGACATTCGCTCCTACGTCTAGGATGATTGTTATTAGGTCAATACTTGCTTTAGCAACACATTTTGGTTGGCATATATATCAACTTGACATTAAGACTACTTTTCTTAATGGTGATTTACATAAGGAAGTGTATATTCAGCAGCTAGAAGGTTTTGAAGAGACAAGTAAAGAACACTTAGTGTGTAAGCTTATAAAAGCTTCATATGGATTGAAGTAGGCACCTAGAGCATGGTATGTAAAGATACATACATATGTTTTGTCCATTGATTTCCATAACTCAGATTCAGCTCCAACTCTTTATGTCAAAGCTGAACTAGGTATGATGATTATAGCAATCATTTATGTGGATGGTATTATAGTCACAGGTCCCAGAGATGAAGATTTGCAAATGTTCAAAGAACAATTGAAGCAAACATTTGATGTGAATGATAGCATTTTGCATTATTATCTTAGAATTCAGTTTCTGTTTTGAGATAAGTGTATCTATATGACACAGAAGAATACATTGATAAACTTTTGGAGAGGTTTCAGATGGTTGATTCTAAACCTATGCAAACAACTATCATCGTGTGAAGCTGAATATCGTGCATCATTTACAACTACTCTAGAGTCAGTTTGGTTGCAGAAGATTTTTAGTTATCTTGATGTAAGAGTACATGAACCTATTCAGATATTTTCAGATAGCTAGAGTGCTATAGCTATAGCTAAGAATCCAGTGCATCATGCAAGGACAAATCATATAGAGGTACACTACCACTATATTCGAGAGCAAATAGCTAAGAATCACATTGAGCTAGTTTATGTTCCTTCTAGTGAGAATGTTGGAGATATTTTTACCAAAGCATTGACTAGAGATAGTCATGAGAAGATTTGCAGGTTACTGAAGCTTGTACCAATATGACATTGAAGGAGGGATTGTTGGAAATCATTGTACAACATTTGGTACATTTCCGGCAAATCATATTTCAGGACTTAGCATTTTTGAACGATTTGGGAAAAACTTTTTGAAGCTAGATAGATAGAGCTTGGCAAGAGCTATCTAGTGGTATGCTTCATTTTTTCATCAGAGGTCAGAATTGGAAGAAAAGTCAAACCCTAATTTTTCTCAAAATAATGAAAAGCTAGCTCATGTCCAAAACCAAGAGAAAGAAACTTCGTTGGTGATGAGTTTTTGAAAACTCATGAAAAGCAATCAAACGCTATTTTTAGAAGGTGACGATGACTTCTATTTTTAGCCACTCGCTATTTTTTGCCAACAAAAGTGATCATTGCTATTTTTAGGCATAAAGCAAAAGCATGTGATTATAGTAAAACAATGATGAAGTTTTTGTTTTTTAATGGATCACCACGTTTTAGCTTTTATTGGAAGTACCTTCACTATAGCTTTATTCATGGAGACTTAACCTATAAAAGAGCATGGTGGGCACACACTTGAATATCACTCAAATATCTCAAGCTAGAGTTTGAAGATTCTGAAGCTTTGGAGGTGAAGATTTGGTGAAGGAGAGGCTACTCTCTTGGAGCAAGAAGTCTTCTACAAGGTGGGGGTAACTATCTTTTGTGAGTTAACCTTATATTTTGTTTTTAGGGTTTCTCTACCCTAATCTCAAAATTAGGGTTGGTTGATTTACAATTTTGTTACACTATTTTGTGAGAATAAGGTTAACTTCGTTGCTCATTCACTTCACACACTTAGATTATTTCAACATAATCTAAATTTTGTATCACCATCTTCTTGGATATTCTTCCATTAGTGAGTGCACCACTTTATATGGTTGAGTAGTACTCCCATGTTGTAGTTTGGACATCTATTTTTTAGTGAGTAAGCTTTGGCTTACATTCTCTATCTTTGTCTCAAGATCTTTATTTCTATCTCTCACTTATCATCTTAATCAAATAAGTGTGTATGCTCAAAAGGTTTTAGTATTGGAACGATCCTGGGCCCCAAATTCCAACAGTGATGTGTCATAGCCATACCTTATAGGTTTTTTGCTTTCTCTTTGAGATCTTCTAAGTGCTTGATTGGATGACTCTAGAATGTCTTCCATTTGTTTGAATTTTATTTTGCCCTTGGACTTCCAAGCTTTGAAATCAATTTGTTCTTCATCTTCTAAGTTGACATCCTTTGATGTATGTGGTTCCTCTTTGGTCACATTTGGAAAATCATTTTCCAAATCATAGGGTAGGTTTATTTTCATGCAATCATCCTCAAACCAGGACTTATTTCCATCAAATACTACATACCTACTAACTATAAATCCTTTGTTAGTGGGATTATATAGCCTATATGCTTTTTGATTCTGATCATAGCCAATGAATATGCATCTTCCATCTTTTGGATCAAGCTTTCCTCTAATTTGTGAGGCTATGTGTGCATACGCAATGCACCCAACGATCTTAAAATGATCTGAAAAGGGACTCTTGCCATTCCATGCCTCATAAGGTGTCATCCCGTCCAGAGGCTTGGATGAAATCCTACTGATTAGGTAAGTGGCTGTGGAAACAACCTATGTCCATAAATAATTAAGAAGCCTTTTTTCATTCAACATTGAGCTTGCAGCCTTTACTACTAATCTATTTCTTCTTCGCCACTTCATTCTGTTCAGGAGTGTACCTTGTTGTAACCTCTCTCTTTATGCCTCTCTCCTATAAAAAGGATTCAAACTCATGTGATAAATACTCACCACCTCCATCAGATTTGAGCCTCTTCAAGCTTCTACCTGTTTGATTCTCAACCAATGCCAAATACTTCTTGAAACAAGTGAAGAGTTCATTTTTATGCTTCATAAACTAAAGTATAGTCCATCTACTAGAGTCATCTATGAATGAAACATAATACCTTGACCCTGAAATTGATGGCTCTCTGCTAGAACCCCACACATCCATGTGTACAAGCTCCAAGTAGTCTTCATACATGTATCCTCTGTTTTTGAATGGTTGCCTATGTGACTTTCCAAATCGGCATGCTCCACATTTGTAAATCATGTGTTGCTTGAACACATTTGGGATGCCAAGTACACTTTGATCCCTGCATATTTTCTTCAATGTCCGTTCACTTATATGACCTCGCCTCTTATGCCATATATCTAATTCAGATAGGGTTTGATCCTTATAATTGAAGAGAGCAATATTCCTTGTATCTTCAACTTCAAAGGTAAAGAGTCTACCAGATTTCTCACCTTTTGCAATCCTCTTGAAGCCTTATTGAGGTTCCTCCACATATGCTCCATGCCTTGTGAATCTAACCTATAAACCCTTCTCAATAATCTGTCCAACATTGATTAGATTATTGGTTATTATTGGTACATACAATACCCTACTCAGAAGATTCATGTTACCATCAAATGCTTTAACATTTCCAATCTTCTTTATTGAGTGCCCACTGTCATCACCTATCTAAACTTCATGCTTTCCTTTGGGTTCTTCAAGGCTAGACAATAATGCTACATTTCCTGCTACATGATTGGAGCAACCAGAATAAATATAGAATAGGTACTCATCATCTTTACCTTGCTTGGCTATCATATTCATGAGTAATAGGGAATCCTCTTGATCATCTGTATATTTGTTGTATTCTCTTCTTTTCTGAAGCCTCCTTGATAGTTGTTGTTGTAGCCTTGGTTGTAATTATGATGGTAGTTGTTTCCTCCATTATTGAACTATAATCTTGATTGTCCATAGCTTCCTCTGTGGAAGCCTCTTCCTCTTTGATTCTTTGTGTTCCTGAAGCATTCATATGTGGTATGATTGGTTAAGCCACGAATGTTGCAAGGTGAAGAGTTGTATGGTCTCCCCCTACCTTGCTTTGCTCCTCTGCCCCTTCCTCTAGTACCTCTTCCTCTACCTGTGAAATTCACTTGAGAGGTACTTGCCTCTTCTTCATCCCTCTTACTGTTGCCTTTATCTTTACCCTTATTTTAATCTATGTAAAGGGAAAAAGATTTATTACCTCGAGAGAAGTATCTCCATTCTTGTTGAGCTTTGTCTCATGTGTGAAGAGTTACCCCAACAATGTATTGAGGTTAGGTATCTACATGTCCATATATAGGTCCATTGTTGTGATAATTTCTCCCATTTGCCATCAGCCTTGATGCCATTTATGATGTGCTTTACTATCTGCTCTCCTTCTATTTCTTCTCCAATACTCCCAAGTTGATCAACTACATCCTTCATCTTGGTCACATTGTCAGCTGCCCATTGCTTTGGTTGCTTCTTCAAGGTTGTGAACTCCATCCAAAGCTGGTTCTTCCTAGCCCTTGTATTTGATGAGAAGTATGAAGATAGTACTTCCCAACTTTCTTCGGAAGTGTTGCAATTCCTTATATGAGGTAATAAAAAATTAGATATTGAATTAAGTATATAAGACCTCGTTAGAGCATCCTTTGCACACCATGCAACTAGTCCCTCTTGCTCCTCTCTTGTAGGTTGATGTTTGCTTCTAAGGATTGGCATTTCTTCATCTCTAGATATGTATACATTCTTCCTTGGAGGTAAGCCTTCATCCTTAGGGACCAAGCTGGATAATTTCCCCTGTCCAATTTGTCAATGAATGATGGAAATCCATCTCCCATTTTACCTTGATGTTGCTCTGATACCATTGTTGCAAGAGATGGTGGACACCTTCCAGAGATGAGATGGTGTTGTGAATTCCTACCTCACACTAGCCAAAACAAAGTTGAGGAGTGCAATGTAGACCTCTTGAGCTTTCTATGAAGCATAAATAATACCCCAAGTACTTTGGAAGATGATCCTCAAATCATTGGATCAAAACAGATAAGTTGGAGTTTCAATGTGAATTAAAAAGTTTCTATTTTGGTCACTACACCTACTCAAAGAAATGAATAGTACTCCTTTGTTAGAAGAAGTATTTTTTGAAGTATTTTTGATGGAAAATAATTGTGAAATGCTAAAAACTTGTAAAAATATTTATGCAAATGATGTAAAAATAAGGAAGAGTCTTCTTTATGGAGAGTAGAATCATATGTATTTTTTCTAGAATTTTTGGAAACTCCTAGATAGCATATTTTTAGATCAGAAGAGGAAAGGATTAAAATTCAAGTGTGAAAAGGGACACTTGAAAATGTATAAAAGACAATTTCCTCTACTAGGAGAGGGTTGGTTATTTGTATTACATGCTATACAAGTAAAGAGAGAGTTTCCTGCAGAAAATCGTGTTTCTTCCTTTTGTGTGATTTCTTTGATTTGTTGAGTCTATTCTATGTGTATCCATGGAGATTTGCAAGCTTCTATTGTGTATTTCTGATGAATGTGTATGAAGAGAGTTGATTACTGATGTGTTGAGTGAGAAATTGATGAAGAATGGTGTTGGAGATGAAAATCGTCTGATTTCACAGAATCGCAATTGTCTCGTTTGAAGGTTACAAGTATCATTTTTGAGTTTTGACTTTATGATTATGTTCTGCTGAGAAAATAACATGCTTTAGACACCAAGATTATTGAAAATGATGGAGTATTGCTCAAGATAATCCAAACCCTATAAATTCCTCTTCATCTTCATTAATCCTCAGAAATCCAACCAGTTTTCTCTTATTTCTTGGATCCTATCATCTAGAAGGGGCTGTGGTCTCATGTATACTTCCAGGATTGACAAAAATAAGACGTATTGTTGATTCTTTATGCTAAATGATTGGAGAGGACAACTCCAAAGGTCTACAACAAACATTTTTTGGCACCGTTGCCGGGGAGTATAGCAAAAGCTTCATTGAAGTTGGACCTTGTTGGATCTTCTATTGATGATGGTATTGAACACATTGAAAAGGTAATACTCTTTAATCAAGAAATGGAAACATGAAATGGTAAATTTTTTTTTGTTGTTTGTCTTTTGGGAAAAGAAAACAATAGATAATCTTTTGAGAATAAGAAGTGTTGAAATTCTTGCAAATTGATAGTTGCTCATATCATTTTTTGGAAGTAAAGTGCAGGTGTGTGAAAAAAAAAATGAATCAAGAAAGCTGAAGATAAGGTAAAATGTGTCTATCTTTGCAATAGTAGAGTGCTTTTTGACCAAGTACCAAGCAAAATTGTTGATCTTGGGAAGATGACATGATTGCATTGAGAAAATTCAAGTAAAGTAGCTAGATGCAAGTAGATAGGATCCATTTGTTAATCAAGTCAAAGCAATAATCTTGAGAAAAAGTTTATTTGCATCTTGAAAACAAAAATGTTTTGAGCTTATCTTTGTAGAAATTGACATTTGCACTTCTTAGCACTTTTTCTTTGGGAAGTTTTGCTCATGAACTGTTTTGATAGCAAAGCATAAAGGAGTATAACCAATCAAGAAACACAGGATCAATAGATCACTAAACAAGAAACCCTAAGTGAAGTGTTTACCTTGATTTAGGGCAAAATACTAAAAAAATTCATAAAATTCATTAAAACACTTAAAAAATTTCTTTTTTCCTTAGAAAGTTGGACTTAAGTGTTGTTGTTAAGACTAAAGGAGGTCAAGTGGAAGGAAAGCTAAAAATTGATAAAAATTGGAAAATAAAAAAAATACGATTCTCTTCATAGGATCGCGATTTTCTGGATTAATTCTTTGTTAATGATGTAAAAATTGTAGGTGACAGCCGATTTGGAGTAGAAAGAATTTGTAAGAGTTGTAAGAAGAAAGAAGACCCAAAATTGCAAGAAACAGGAAGTATAGGAAAAATACGATTCTCTCCACAAAATCGCGATTTTCTATAAGAGAAATTTTTTTTGGAAATTTGAGCATATTGGGTTTTGAGATAGGTAATTGTAAGAGATTTCATTAAGTTGAGTAAGTGAAGGAATTCAAATTCCAAAAATCAGTGAGGATTGAGCATCAAGTGGGAAAAATGGAAAAGAAGTACAGAATCGCAATTTTCACCAGTGGGATAATGGGAGTGATTAATGATGAAAAGATACGAATTGAGGCTTAAAACCATAAAATTGTTGAAGAATAAAATTGGACAAGTAAAAAGTGAAAATTCTGAGGAAATAGAATAGGATCGCGATTGTGTGAACACTATAAAACCCTGGAATCTCAGAAAAAACTCATTTGAGTGAGGAAGAGAGGGAGTGAGAGCAAGAACAGGATCGCGATCGGCTGCAACTATAAAGTTTTGGAGATTTCTGGATCAAGCAAGCAAGGTAAGGAGTTCTCAATAAATTGTTTTGTATTTCTGTAAACTTACATGATGATCAAAGCACAAAAAAACACAAAATAGCCAAAAACACGGAATCGTGATGTTTTGAAATTTTTAAGTTTTCTATGGAAAAAATAATAATATTAAGTAAATTCTTTTATTGCATGTTAAAAAAAAAACTAAGGCGATTCTATTGAAGAAACAAAAATTTGAAAATCAATACCTTAAAAATTTTTTAAAATCTGAACAGAATCGCGATTCTGTAGTCAAACACAAAATCGCGATTCTCTGAAACAAAGCACAAAATCGTGATTCCCAGAGCACGATTTTCATAAGAGAATCGTGTTTCTAACGATTGTGAGCAATCACGATCGTCTGGGAATAGAATCGTGAAAAGCACGACTCTCATCATAGAATCGTGAAAAATTGCGATTCCCATCACAGAATCATGAAAAACACGATTCTCTCACAAAATCGTGAAAAACACGATTCTCATCACAGAATCGTGAAAAATCACGATTCCCATCACAGAATCGTGAAAAAACACGATTCCCTCACAGAATCGTGAAAAACACGATTCTCTCACAAAATCGTGAAAAACACGATTCCCATCACAGAATCGTGAAAAATCACGATTCCCATCACAAAATCGTGAAAAAACACGATTCCCATCACAAAGTCGTGAAAAACACGATTCTCTCACAGAATCGTGGAAAAACACGATTCCCTCACAGAATTGAGAAAAACACGATTCTCTCACAGAATCGTGGAAAAAAATGATTCCCTCACAGAATCGTGAAAAACACGATTCTCTCACAGAATCGTGAAAAACACGATTGTCTTCACAGAATCGTGGAAAACACAATTCTTTCCACAAAATCGTGAAATTAATTGAATGATCCTTAGGTCTGGTAATAAATTACACTCACATTCCAAGCAAGAACTGGGAAGGAAGGAAATAGAGCCAGTGGTAAGGGAATTGCAAGAAAGAGATTTAGGGCAAGAAATCAACATGGAAATTTTAAATGAAACAAATGAATCCTCTGAAACTGGGGACTATAGAAACATCCTCAAATACATGTATACAAATAGGTTTGGAACCTATGTATATCAGAATGGAATGCATAAGTTCCTCATTAGATTGAGAAACTTAGAAGTTCTCCTGAACATAACACCAGTAGCACAATTAAGGATGGTAGATATGAGGATAGGCAGGGATGTGTATACATCTTCTCACAAGACCTAGAAAATTCTAATGACCTAGGGCAATGTGCAGACAAAAGACCTTGGGAACAGAACCTAGGGCAATCAGACTTGCCAAGACCACATGAAATTCACAATAATGGTGAACAACAACAAGGTAGGAGAACACATACTTCCCCAAATCCTTTTGAAAAGGAACCAGAAGGATTTAATGATTTTCCTTTGAGAAGAAGACATCATGGGCAAAATCAGGGCAGAATGCTTAGACCCTATCAAGTAGCCAAATGCATGAAAAATCAATATGAAGGATATTCTGATCCTCATGCTCATGCTGCAGAATTCAGACAGCAGAAGAGGTTGAGGATTACAAAGTACAATTTGAGGCATTTGGTCTAACCCTAACAGGATTTGCATTATCTTGGTTCATTCCCTTGAGAAAGGAAATGTATCTAGATATTGAATCCTTCCTAGAAGCCTTTATTGGGGAATTCTCAAAAACGGGAATAAAACATAGCACATCTACATTGATACATAGCTTTAAACAGCAGAAAGATGAAAATGTCAGAGAGACAGCTAGGGATTCAAGCAGTACATTGACAGATGTCCCAGAGAAGAAGTACCTTCCATGGCAAGACAAGTATCCCTATTCATAGAAGGATTAAGAAGTGCTCAATTAAGAACCCTGGTGTATTATAGGAGATGCCCTGACCTAGGAGCATGTGTGAAAGAGGCAATAGATTTGGAAGACAATAGAGGACAAGACCTGCTAGCATTTGATCAACATAGAACAAATGAAGATAAAATTCCACCAGCAGAAGAATTGGCACAAGCCATTGCTAAAGCCCTAGAAGTAAGCACCAAAACCAATTTGATAAACACCAAGATAACTACAAATAAAAAATGCTATAATTGTGGAGAGAATCATTTGGTACAACAATGTCCATATTAAAAACCACCACATTTGCAAGATAGGAAAACACTCAAATACTGTACACTAGAGAGAAAATGGACAAATCATACCAGAGAAGAATGCTTCTACAATAAACAACCCATTAAGGAGAGAGATTATGCAAGCCAAAGAGAATCTGGATATATTGAGCAACCAAGACCTGTACTTGGGCAACAACCTCCACTACCAACAAATGTGGTACCAGTTACATACACACCAATAGAGGAGGGAAACTTAAGAATAAGATCACCTTACAAGGAAGATATCAATGGAATGAAGGATATCAAGAAGAGTGGGAAGGATATGAGTTGAGAGAACGAGAACTACAAGTCCTAGATTTGGGAAATGGGAGAATTGAGATGGATACAACCACATTCATGTATATAACCAATCATTATATGTCCAATCAGAAACCTCAGTTCAAAGGGAGCCAGAAGATAACTTGTTATAGATGTGGGGGAGAACATTTCATTAGAGACTGTCCACAACCTCCTACATTAAGAATAGAAGGAGCTTATTGCAAGGATTGTGGCAGGGATCATTTAATAAAGGATTGTCCAAAAAATCCTCAAAAACAACAAAACACATCTAATAACATACCATTGAAAACAGTCAACATCATGGAGCAAGAAGAAGTGAGTGACAATGACCAAGTAAATGTAAATGCCATAACAAGGGCACAAGCTAAACAACAAGAAACACCTAAAGAACAAAATAAAGGTTCAGTTTCAAAGGTGAAGAAAAATAGACAAAAAGGGAAATGGGAAAGGAAAAAAAGAATGGGTAAAAGTTCGGAAGAAGAGAATATGGAACAGTCAAATAGTAGTCCTCTTCAAAAGACACAAACCCATTCAGAGATAAGAAATTCATAGAGTCTAGACACCTTGATAAAAGCATACAAGGGAAGAATTCAAGAGGGACCAAATCCTACAGACCATGTAATGGCTTATCCTATGCCAGATATAGAACATGAAAGGATGGAAAAGTGCAAACAAATTATACAAGAAGCACAACTCAAACTGGGGGAATTAGAAAATTCTCAAACAACAGTTGGGGATTCAAAGGCAACAAGAATAAGAGAAACAATTAATCAAGAAGATAACCCACAAATTACATTCCAAGTAAATATAGATAAACAATGTACAATCTTATACCACACCACATTGGAGGAATTGGTAAAACAGAATCCTCACTTACAATACAAAATGGAAAAATGGGAAGCAATACCAAAAAATCTTGATTCACAGCCACAAGAATTGGAGGAATTATGGTACATTCCTATTGATAAGATAGGAGGATATTGTGAAGGAGAAGAAGGGAACTCAACCTTGAGGATACAATTTGGTACAA
This sequence comes from Ceratopteris richardii, assembly GCA_020310875.1. Lineage (NCBI taxonomy): Eukaryota > Viridiplantae > Streptophyta > Polypodiopsida > Polypodiales > Pteridaceae > Ceratopteris > Ceratopteris richardii. The sequence goes on along the minus strand of CM035442.1, from coordinate 117,187,186 downwards.
ATCATGCTCAAGCCATATTGGATAGTGGATCAGGTGTGGCTATCATGACTAACCAAACATGGGACAGATGGGGAAAGAGTGAATTGATACCCACTAAAATGAGATTGCAACTTGTAGATGGACACATAGAAGAACCACTAGGAATATGGGAAAAGGTGATTGTGGACATATGTGGAATAGAAATAGAGCATACTTTTGCCATAGTTGAATTTCCACAATCCACGTCATATGAAATTATCCTAGGAAGACCATTTATGAGACAAACGCAAATTGTGCAAGATTGGGGTAATGATTGTCTATACCTTTAGAGCAAAGGAAGGATAACCAGAGTGAATCTAAGAAATGGTCATTACTGTGACATATCCCCTCAAGAATGGTTCAAAATACATCAAAATCAAGAATTAAGTGAAGAATCAGAGTTGGAAGATCAGAATGAAACTAAATCATCAATATGGAAATGAAATGTGATAAGAAATCTTATAAATGGAAAAAGAAGAATAAGAAGAGAAGATTGTGTAGAAGGGAGAAAATTACAAGATGAGAGCTATATACCCCAAAAATTCAAAGATGAAGAATTTGAGCCTTATGGTTGGAACCAGATTTTGGCTACCATGGATCTAGCCAAAGATGAGTATGTGGGAGTAAGATTTCAAAATGAAGAAGGATATGATGTTTTTCACATAGGAATACAAATGATAAAGGTATCAAAAACAGAAGAGGACTAGGAAAAAGAAATGATATTGAAAAAAGAGAAAACACAATATTTGGAAGAAGTAAAAGCTAAAGATGCAATAAAAGATAAAATCTCAGGCAAATATAAGAAAAACAAACACAAGGAAATTGAAAAAGACCAAGACGATGAAAGAAATGAGAAAATGACAAACAAAGATCAACAGTTTGATGTACCAGCAAATTTCAAGACTTATGAAGTAGAAGATAGATTACTTCTAAAAAGGAAACCAAAGAGAGAAAAGAGAAAAGGGGAGGCATATGACAATGAAGAACAAACTAAAAAGGTTATGATCACTCAGGAAGATGGGGAAGAAAGACATATTGTAATAGCTGATGACATGACAATTCAAGAAGAGGAGGCATTAAGAAACTTGGCCAGAAGCTATAGGGATGTGTTTGCTTATAGCTACAAGGATTTGAAAGGTATTGATCCTAAAATCTGTGAGCATAAGATTCCTATTACACCTGATGCAAAACCTAACAAACAGAGACATTACACATTCAACGATAAATACTCTGCTAAAATAAAGGAAGAAATTGACAAGCTGCTAGCTGCCAATTTCATCTATGAGATTGAGTATACAGAATGGATATCTCCTATAGTTGTGGTAGCAAAAAAGAATGGGAAACTTAGGGTATGCATTAATTTGAAAAAAGTGAATGCTGCAACTATAAGGGATAGCTACCCATTGCCTATAACAGACCATCTTCTAGAAAGATTTGCACGGAAGGAGGTGTATAGTTTTTTGGATGGTTTTTCAGGATACAATCAGGTACCCATAGCATTAGAGGACCAACATAAAACTGCCTTTTCCACAGAATGGGGAATTTATGCTTTTAGGGTTATGCCCTTTTGGTTAACTAATGCTCGAGCAACTTTTCAAAGATTGATGTGTCATATCTTCAAAGAATTCCTGAGGAGTGTAATGGAAATTTATGTAGATGATCTGTGTACTTTTTCATTAAAAAGACAGGATCATTTGAAAGATTTAGAAAACATATTCAGGAAATGCAGAACATACAGAGTATGTTTAAATCCAGAAAAGTGTGTATTCTTTGTAAGACAAGGAAGAATGTTAGGTCACATAATCTCCAAAAATGGAATTTCAACTGATGAGAAAAAAATAAAGGCCATAGTAGAACTTCCAAGACCAACAAATGTAAAGGAACTTCAAACTTTCATGGGACATTACGGATATTATAGAAAATTTGTACACAAGTTTGCTGACATTGCAAAACCTTTGTATGCCTTAATCACAAAATTTGAGTGGACCAAAGAGTGTGACCAAGATTTTGAGACTCTAAAAACTTGTTTGGTAACAACACCAATTCTGAAAACACCCCAGTGGGATAAAATTTTTAATGTCCATGTGGATGCTTCAAATTATGCTTTGGGATGTGTGTTAGCACAACCAATAGAAGGGAGCAAATTAGATTTTCCTGTTGCTTATGCTAGTAGGCAACTGAATTCAGCAGAGAAAAATTACACAACCACTGAGAGGGAAGGGTTGGGGATGATATTTGCTGTGAAAAAATATAGACATTACCTTTTGGCCAACAAGTTTAAGTTTTTTGTGGATCACCAAGATTTACTTTATTTAGTAAACCAACCTTGTCACACTGGTAGAATAGTCAGATGGTTTCTTTTACTGATGGAGTTTGAGTTTGAAGTGGTGGTAAGACAAGGAAAAACACATTTGAGAGCAGATCATTTGTCTAGAATCCAGGCTAAAGAACCAAGTTCACCTTTAGATGATGACCTGCCAGATACATATCTATTCAAAGTAGAAAGTGTTTCTGAGTGGGCCATGCCCTTAATACCTTTGCTAACCATGGGACCTTGTAGAACATTTGGAAACAACACACATTTAGTATTACAAAGCAGGAACTTTATGTTGCTAGCTGGGCACTTGTATCACCTCAACCATACAGGCATATTGGAATATTGTACTCCAGAAGAGGAGCAACAAGAATATCTGAAAAGAGCTCATTGTTGGAACCCTTGTACTCATGCTTCCAGAGTAGTCACCCTAAGTAATCTCAATAGGATGGGGGTACATTGGCCTAATAAGATTCAAGATGTAACAAAATATATTGCTAACTGCTTGGAATGCCAATCCTTGCAAAACTCAGAACTTATAACTCTATATTGGTTTCAGAAAAATCCAGAATGGAGTGAGAACATCATTGAGGAATTGAAAAGGAAGAAGAAAGGAAAACAAGTAAGAGCTAGTGCAGACTCAAAAAATCTACAATTGATCTCTGAAGAATATAAACTGATAGGAGAACAATTGTATAAGAGAGGGATGGATGGATATTTAAGAATTTGTGTTCCTGAAGATAGATATCTGGAAATGTTGGAAATGGCACATTCTGGAGTGGCAGGAGGACATTTTTCAAGTGACAGAACTGCTAAACTCATATTATATTCTAGCTTTTGGTGGCCAACCCTATTTCCTGATGCGAGAACATATGTGAAAAGATGTGACATTTGTCAGAGGGTGAGTCAACCAAATAAAAGAGACAATATGCCATTAGTTCCATTAATTTCAGCCAGAGCATTTAGTAAATGGGGGTTGGATTTCATTGGACCCATACATCCTCCAGCAAGACAATCCCATGCTGAATACATACTAGTAGCTACAGATTACTTGACAAAATGGGCTGAGGCCAAAGCTACAAAAAGAAATGATGCTCATACTACTACTAGATTTCTTTATGAAAATATCATCACCAGATTTGGACTTCCAATTGAATTGGTAAGTGATAGGGGGACTCATTTTTTGAACCAAATCATAGAAAACATAACTGAATATTTCATGATTAGTCATAGAAAGTCAGCCCCATATCACCCACAAGCCAATGGGTTAGCAGAAAGTACTAATAAAGTACTTTGTACTGTATTGTCAAAATTAGTAAACACAAATAGGAATGATTGGGATTTACAACTTAATCATGTCCTATGGGCCTATAGAGTGGCATACAAAACTGCATTAGGAACCACACCATTCAATCTGGTATATGGACAAAATGCAGTTTTTCCCTTAGAATTCCTTATTCCAACACTGAAGGTGGGTAGTTATTAGGTGAGTTTGGAGTTCTCCTTTTGCTGCCCGACATACCACGCCATCCATGTCACTCACACAGAGATCATAGCGTTCATTTCCTCCCAGCCGCGTCCGAGATCCAACTCTAAAATATGAGCGCCGGCAATGGCGAGCTCCGTATGAGCAGAAAATCATGAAAAAACACAGCGCTTGCTCTCCCTTGCACCTCCTAACTCCTTCCCACAGAATAATGCATGAAAAATGGTATGAAAATGGTGAAAATGCACTAAAAAACAAGAAATTTCTATGAAGAAGAAGATGGAAGAAGGTGGAGATGATGATGATGATGAAGATGAAGAGGAAAAAACAGAAAATGAACTGAAATGACAGTTTTTTTACCTTCCAACGTCGCAAATCTACGATCTTACCATCACAACGCTCGTCCTCGAAGCTCTCTCCCCAGCAACGGCGCCAAAATTTGATGTAGCTCAAGCATAAGCACCACCTCCTTTACTTGTCAATCCGTGGAGACGTGAGGACCGGTATGAAGACCATGAGCAAGTGAAGGCACAAGTGCGTGAGTGAAAGCACACAAACATGCACACACATACACACACACACACACGCACAAAGTAAGATCAAAGAGAGGAACAATGGAAAGCTTCGATTGCAGAAGAGTTCTCTTACAAAAGCTCTATTATCTCACAAGCTAACCTCGAAAATGAGCTTTCTAGCTCTTTTCATAGTTTTTTGACTAGTTTTGGCCCTGTCCAGACCTAGTGTCCGACCTAGTTAAAAATTAGGTTCTAGGGCTTATTTGAGGGCTCAAACGAAGTCTAAAAATTATGAAAATTGGTAGGATGATACTTCTAATACTCCTCAAGCTCAAGGACTCCTTGGCTTGGACAAAATGGAGTTACTAAAAATAGAAAATGGTATTTACAATAGTTTTTAGTGATGAAAATCACTATTGTTGTAGGGGATTCTTCTGAAAATTTGACATACACTTCTTGAAGCTCCCTACTTGCCCTTTCCTTGTGTGTCCACCTTTTGATGTGCTTCCATGCTTTGTCCTTGACTTTGAGCTTCAACAATCATTATGAGCAACCTAGAGCAATTCAGACCAGCAAGTAGAAACATAATTATATCAGGTATGGTAGCAGAATCTGAGTTTGAAAAAGGCAGTAGTATCATTAAGGATCACAAGAAAGAAAAAGAACAATTGGCAAAACAATTGAGGATTGTAAAGGAGAAAAATGAGGAATTAACACATAGATAATTTCTTTGGAGGAATTAGAGGTACATCAACAAAATAAAATCCAATATCTTGAAGAGAAGTGTGCAAAACAGACAGAGCATAGTAGTAAAATGGAGATGGAGCTGAGAAAAATTGAAGGGAGATACAGAACCTTGCAAAATTCATATCAAATTATGGCCAAGGCAAATGAGGAAATAAACAAATTATTAATGGAAGAGGCCAATTGAAGGAAGAGAGCAAGACTGCTCAGGTTACACAAGAGGAGAAGGAAGATTTGCACAAGGAAATCATGAGATTGCAAACAGAGCTGAAAGAAGCCAAGCAGTTGGAAAAACAAGCTAGTATACATGTTGCTACCTCAATGAGGGGGTACAATAAGTTACAGATGGCTGTACAATAAGTTACAGGGGGCCTAATATCATTTTGTCATTGTTAGCCTTCTCAAATTTACAGATGGCTAGTGTGTGTTCAAAATTCAACTCCATAGGTGGTTAATTTGATCTTTTCTAGTATTCCTAAGGGTTTCTCCACATGACCGTCTGCTAATTGAAGGTTCATGCGTGTGGGTCATAAGGCAGGCTTTCCCCATTTCTCCCAAATCTCCTTGGTGGCAATTCCTACCCCTACTCCTGTGTCTAGTATAGCCTTGGTCATGTAACCATTGTAAGTGACAGGTAGACATGTATTACCTTCGTCTCCTTCACTAAATTCTCTCACCTTATCTACTGGGATTTGTATTTTAGAAGGGCTTTCTTTCTCCTTGGTTTCCTTTTTCATCCTTCTCCTGCCCTAATTCTAGTTGACCTGCTAATTGTTGCCATAATTGAGGTTTAACCCGAAGTAGTTCTTCCACACTTAGTTTGCATTATACTTTTGTCTTTCTAAGTTCCATCAAATTGTGTGAATTCTTATATGAGTTTCCTTTTCCTTTTCCGTGTACTGTGGGTGCTCAAAATATCATAGATTCATTTTCGTATTCTCTCATGTAATTTGGTAGGGTTGAAACGCTCTGAGCTTCTCCTCTATTTTGATCTAATCTTGATACTTCCTCATATACTTCTTCTATGTTGGGATTGTTGAGGTTATGCGATGTCGCGGCAAAAGCTTGTTCACTAACAAGACTGTAGAAAATTGCCACGCCTCAACTAGAACTAAGCTAGAGTGATATTAGAATACCTCTATAATCATCAGTAGCTTAGCAACCAAAAAACTTTACTACTGTTTTAGTGAACTTTGAAAATTCACTTTACAAAAAGCTTTGCATTTCTTTCAAGCTTTAATTTGTGTTTTGAACTCACCAAAACATCATCGGAACTCCACCAGAATGTTACTGGACTATCACCGTAATCTTACCGGAATCTTATCGGAATCAACTACAATTATGTTTGTGATTACTTCAAATGGTTATAATTGAAGTAAGGAAGTAATACCTGAGCTTCCTTCACTGAATGAACTCTTTCTGAAGTTTGAAGAAAAACCTTTGCCAGTTCTGGATGCCTTTACGGTTAGACTTTGTACTGTGTACATATCCCGCTTCACAAAACTCTTTTGATCAGTTTGTAGTTCAGACACCTAGCTTCAAGATCAGCTATCAGTCATGAAAATCTTTACATTGTGCTGCGAGATCTAACTTTCACAAGTACCAGAAAAATGTCTACTGAGAAAACTATAACTCTTAACTAACTTTCACAGTAACATGAAATCACTCAGATTTCTTCACATACTAAGAATGCGCTCAAACTTCCACATGAACATGTGTTTTCTATTAGAGAAGATGTGTCGTCTTTGAAAGTCGGTTTCTTTTCTTCTCCTGTCACATATATCATTAAGTCCTTACTCATAAGTAAGGCTTCCATGCGCATTACCCATGCGGGATAATTATATCTGTCCAATTTTTCAATAGAGATATGATTTGCCATAATCTTCTTGTTTCTATTACTTCCGGTGAGTGTAATGTTAAAAGGTTTTACCTTTTACAAACCTTTACCCTTGAGAATTACTGTGGAACGTTTCTTGATGCCGTTTGTTGTTGATCATCTCAGCTTTCACCTTTCTTGTGAAAGTTCTTCGAATTCTCTTGTATCTTCACTTTTGTTTACTCTTTCAGAACCTTTCTGTTCTTCAGAACCTTTTCTGCTCTGATACCACTTGTTGAGGTTATGTGATGTCGCGGCAAAAGCTTGTTCACTAACAAGACTACGGAAAATTGCCACGCCTCAACTAGAACTAAGCTAAAGTGATATTAGAATACCTCTATAATCATCAGTAGCTTAGCAACCAGAAAACTTTACTACTGTTTTAGTGAACTTCAAAAATTCACTTTACAGAAAGCTTTGCATTTCTTTCAAGCTTTAATTCTCAACTGATTTACTTCAAACTTTACATTACTGTGTTTGCTTATAGTTAGATAATCTTTCCGTCACTTAATCGTGCCAAAACTGTGTTTTGAACTCACCAAAACATCACCGGAACTCCACCAGAATGTTACCAGACTGACACCCTAATCTTACCGGAATCAACTGCAATTCTGTTTGTGATTACTTCAAATGATTATAATTGAATTAAGGAAGTAATACCTGAGCTTCCTTCACTGAATGAACTCTTTCTGAAGTTTGAAGAAAAACCTTCACCAGTTTTGGATGCCTTTACGGTTAGACTTTGTACTATGTACATATCCCGTTTCACAAAACTCTTTTGATCAGTTTGTAGTTCAGACACCTAGCTTCAAGATGAGCTATCACTCATGAAAATCTTTACACTGTGCTATGAGATCTAACTTTCACAAGTACCGGAAAAATGTCTACTGAGAAAACTGTAACTGTTAATTAACTTTCACAGTAACATGAAATCACTCAGATTTCTTCACATACTAAGAATGCGCTCAAACCTCCACATGAACATGTGTTTTCTATTAGAGAAGATGTGTCGTCTTCGAAAGTCGGCTTCTTTTCTTCTCCTGTCACATATATCATTAAGTGCTTACTCATAAGTAAGGCTTCCATGCGCATTACCCATGCGGGATAATTATCTCTATCCAGTTTGTCAATAGAGATATGATCTACCATAATCTTCTTGTTTCTCTTACTTCTGTTGAGTGTAATGTTAAAAGGTTTTACCTTTTACAAACCTTTACCCTTGAGAATTACTTTGGAACGTTTCTTGATGCCGTTTGTTGTTGATCATCTCAGCTTTCACCTTTCTTGTGAAAGTTCTTCGAATTCTCTTGTATCTTCACTTTCATTTACTCTTTCAGAACGTTTCTGTTCTTCAGAACCTTTTTTGCTCTGATACCACTTGTTGAGGTTATGTGATGTCGCGGCAAAAGCTTGTTCACTAACAAGACCGCGTAAAATTGCCACGCCTCAACTAGAACTTAGATAGAGTGATATTAGAATACCTCTATAATCATCAGTAGCTTAGCAACCAGAAAACTTTACTATTGTTTTAGTGAACTTCAAAAATTCACTTTACAGAAAGCTTTGCATTTCTTTCAAGCTTTAATTCTGAACTGATTTACTTCAAACTTTACATTACTGTGTTTGCTTACAGTTAGATAATCTTTCTGTCACTTAATTGTGCCAAAACTGTGTTTTGAACTCACCAAAACATCACCGGAACTCCACCAAAATGTTACCAGACTGTCACCGTAATCTTACCGAAATCAACTGCAATTCTGTTTGTGATTACTTCAAATGGTTATAATTGAATTAAGGAAGTAATACCTGAGCTTCCTTCACTGAATGAACTCTTTGTGAAGTTTGAAGAAAAACCTTCGCTAGTTCTGGATGCCTTTACGGTCAGACTTTGTACTGTGTACATATCCCTTTTCACAAAACTCTTTTGATCAGTTTGTAGTTCAGAATCTTAGCTTCAAGATGAGCTATCACTCATGAAAATTTTTACACTGTGCTGCGAGATATAACTTTCACAAGTACCGGAAAAATGTCTACTGAGAAAACTATAACTGTTAACTAACTTTCATAGTAACATGAAATCACTCAGATTTCTTCACATACTAAGAATGCGCTCAAACTTCCACATGAACATGTGTTTTCTATTAGAGAAGAGGTGTAAAAAAATAGCTTGGCCTCACTTTGCTCAAAGCTATGGAAAATTCTCCTACTCTGAGTAGTTATTCCTTACCATCTCTCTCAGATGAATACCCAACAGTTTAGGTTCTATTATTCATCTCTACATACGCAATCTCTGGTGTCTTCTATATCACTATCCTTAGTTTCTATATGCACTTTTCTATTCTGGTTCTATGCACTACTACACAACTCTCTTCTTCACTCATATATTTATACATTTTGTTCCGAGATTCAAAACTCGTATTTCTGGAAGTTTCTATGAACTATATTACAGTCGTGAATTTGTCCCTTCACTAAGGCTTGAATTTCTGACTGTTTTTTTGTTTCTGCTTTTCTTTGTCTTTCTTCATCTTTATGTCTGTCTATATGTCAAATTTGTGAGTGATTCTTCAACAGGGATTTGGTTGGTAAACTTCCACATCTAATTCTTCAAAGGGAGGTTTGGTCACTCCATTCCTCTTCCATTGTTCTTCTCAGATTCTATTCTATAATTCTTTTGGCCAATCAGCCTCTAGGTCAGGTATCATTGACATAGTTTTGTCTTGGGTTTTCACTCGCTCACATTTGTCATCTTTGAGTGGACCACAATACGATACCACTTTGGCAAAGTGCGATCGCGATACCAACCAGGTGATATGATACCACCAGTGGTATCGCGATACCAAGGTCGATAACCGACGATACGATACTTCAGCGAGTATTGCGATATAAGGGAATTTTTGGTATCGTGATACCAAAAACTCAACCGATCGCGATACTCAAGCCAAAATACCTCCAAAATCAAAAATTTTTCTAACCCCTTGCTCTTCTCTCACCCCTCTTCACTCCTAGCCTACTGTCTCACTCAAATAAGTCCAAAAAACACTCTGTCCTACCCAGCGATACCAAATGCACATGTGATCACGTGTTTGTGCACTCCTAATGTGTTTTTGCCATTGAAATCTTATGGAATCCTACCTCTGTAATGTCTTGCTTGTGCCTTGAGCTCACTAACTAGCTTTGAAAGCCTGGAGAGCGCGATACTGCCCGGATGATACTGATCGTTGCGCTCAGACAATACTAGAATGAATCAACTATCAAATGAACTTCAAATTTTTGGTTTTTATACTTTTTGGTGACTGAAACTGAACTACACTAATTTGGCAAATGTTTTTGGGAATTTTCTTGGTGATCTTGGCCTACTCCTACTTCACTCTTCTTCTCCTCACCTAACCCTAACTCTAACTCTTCCTTCTCTCCCTTCCTATTAACCCTAAACCTAAAAACTCATTACACACACCTCCGAGATGTGAAGTAACAAGTGCTGAAGTGGTTGACTACTTGCCACTGAACGAATTCACTTCTACAAGTACGATTTCATCACTCTCGAGCTATAACCATCACGAAGGCACCTTGGTTGAGATGTTCCCCGACAACGGCGCCAAAAATGTGTGTACCTAAGTCAAGAAGACTTAAGGACTTGTGCCAAAGAGACTAAATCTCATTTGCCACACAAGTGCGTATAGTGGGGAATTGACACACGCTTATTTGTCAATCCAATGAAATGACCTAACCAAGTGTATGAGGACATGTGCACACATGATAGGAAATGAAGTGGTTCAGCTTACATGCATGAGAAAAGACTAATCCACCTCTCTAACTCACTTGAATACTGAAAGTATCTGTTGCGATACCACTTACAATAGTTTTCACAAAATCGAGGATTTCTCTCAGCTCCAAACTCCGAATATGGCCAATAGTGGGTTCGTTTTGAAGATCTCAATGAGATGCATCTATTAGAGGTGCTCGATTCTGACAACCATTCTTCAAGTTATGACCAAAACAATGAATGGCGGGAAACACCCAACTCACTCCACAACTTCTACTAGCTCACACACACACACACTACAGTAGCTCAAAAACAATGGGTAGGGGTAGACAACAGTCCTACACACACACATAGAAGATCAAAGAGAAGATGAAAATCTGCAAGAAAGAATCAATTTCAAAAATCAGGAGCTCTCCTTCTTCACAATGGCAAAAAGTCTCTACAAAGAGTCATAAAGTGACTTATATACATGTGCCCTAAAAATGGTCCTTTCACACAAGAGACCGGCACTTTATTAACTAAAAGGTGAATTGCCTACTAATTTACAAGGAATATATTACAATGAGTTGGGATTATGCATCTAGAGGACTCCTCTAGTGCATTTACATGGCTTGAGGGAATTTCCTAAGACTTTGAAGAAGAAAAATATGCCCATTAATTTGAAAATTTTGGGGCTCCCCTTTCTTGCCTCTTTACTCTGCAATAGGAATCTTTCAAGTAAGTTTGATAGCTAGTAGTTCCAAGCAGCTCCCGAACCATCAGTATTGGTACTTAAGTCCAAATATTGATATAACCTAAAGGTGTATCAAAGATTCTTAGCTTTGGAATCTGAGGGGTATCAGTGTATGCTTGGACTTAAGAGAGGGAAAGATCTCTAAAAGCCCATGGGTAAGCAAAGAAGCTTTTGATAGTTCAAGAGATCTTAAGGATAAAGACTAAGTACTTCGTAGATTGCCCAAGCATTGGCAATAAAAATTCCTTTTGGGAATTATTCACTCAGGTTCCATTTATCCAATGGAAAAGTGTGAAAAGAGTAAGTTGTTCCAAGTTTGAACAGAGTGAAGCAATTCCAAGAATGTAGTCTGCAATTGTGAAGACGGTACTTAAGTCTATGGAAGGTAAAACATAAGTGTTTGACTATCCTTAAAGGGATTTAGACTTAAGGAGTAGAGAGATTCCTATAAAGTCCCGTTCGGGGTAGGTAACTAAAGCATCAGTAAAGAAAAGAATCTAAAGACAAGAAGTCAAAAGTTCTTGTCACTACAAATTGGTCAAGAATAAACCAATTGAATTTGAATCTATGAAAATTTAAGTACTTGGAATTCTGATTGGTTTTCATTTGAAAACCCTAGCAAAGAAGGATGGATGCTCAATCGAAAGGTTTTTTAAGTTCCTCATGTAAAGCACAAGATTGTGATAGGATCATGTGAAGGGATAAAAAACCTAGAAAATCTAGTTAGTGGTAATGCCTGAAACTTCAAAATTCTTGTAAAGAACTGAAGCAAGGAGGTACTCTATCAAGAGATGTTTAGACTTTAGGATAAAATTCACTCACTCATCAATGTAAGTATAAAATAGGGTGGTATGGGACACCAGATTTTATACTCAGATTGATGTAGGAAAGATGGTATGGGACATCGGACCGTGAGATGATGATTACCTTTTAGTCCTAGATTAAATCTTGAAGTTAGGTTTGATCCTAAAGGAAATTAAAACTTCAAATAAGGAGTTTAATTCAAGAAGTATGAAAGTAGTATCTCAAGATACTTCAAGATAACTTCAAGATCAAGGAAATTGAAGATATGAAGTAAGTAACTTCTAAGATCTTCTTAGAACACTTCAAGCTTAAGTGTTGTCGATAAGAAATATTTGATAAATTGTTGAAAAAGTTGGACTTTGACTTTGAGTTGATATTTTCAACCAAGGATTTGATTGACTAAGTCAAGCACCAAGTTCCTAGTGTAACTTGGTAAATTCATTCTTTTGACTCAAAGAAATGCACAAGAATTGCATTCCCAGTAAGGAGTCAGAGAGACTGAATATGACCTGAACTTAATCTCAATTGAATCATTATTTGAATACAAAACTTATCAATAGAACCTCAGTGGGTCGACACACTGATGTTGGATACCACAGTAGTGTTGTGGTTGGATGATGTTTTTGGATTTGCTTTGAATCTTTTTGAGAATCGAGCTTATTTCTCTTAAAGATAAAGAAAATGCTTCAATACCATGTTGAAACAAATCTTTGATAAGTTAAAGTCTTGAGTCATCTAGACTTTGACTCATAGTGAGCTTACGTATCTTCAAAGTTTGAATTGGTTGTACTGAATTTCAATTATTTCTTTTCGCTTTTCAAATCTTTTGGAATTGGCTCAAATATGGTATCTGCTTCCTTTTGCAAAAGACCATGGTTAGATGGTTAGAACTAGATAACTAAATTAAAACATCCTAGATAGATGTTATGTACAAGAACCTTTTCAATCTTCAAAAGGTAATAAGTCTAAGTGGACTTATTTATTTGAGTATGCATCAAGTTATAGCATAAATGATTTCCTAGAGTCCAGTATACTCTAGAATAGAGAAGTTAGGAATTGCTCAATAGATTGAAAATTCCCAAGAACATCTAGTTAAAAACTAGTCTTTGAGAATAGTGTCCTAAGTTGGACAAATTTCATTGCGAATTTGTATTGGGCAAGTTATAGTATGGTTAACTCAAAGAAAATGGTAACGTTCTCTTACAGTTTACATAGGATTTTTAAACTCATTAAGACAAAGTAGTTCTCTAGTCGGGTGAAAAAATCGAGTAAATGTTGGATAAGAGTAAACCATTGCACAAACATCCAAGTTAGATGTTTGGGACAACCAGACTTCAAGTTCTCCAAAATAAATTCAAGAGAATCAAGAGCTCTCAAAGTCTTGCAAGGGATAAGAATCCCACCTTTGTTATTAAGTCCATATACTAGTCATGCCCAAAAATGGACTAGTAATTTGAATCCACCAAGTTCACATGTTTGTGCCTAGATGGCACATCCAGAAACTGTGAATTGTCCAGGGATGTTTTTAGATCCACCCTTATTATTCTTTCACTAGTTTGTACTTTTTCTAGTTCATCAAAGTGCAAAATGATACAGTGTTCTGAATCATTTGGACATGGATGCCACCATAGAGATGAGACATGTTCTTCTAGTTTTAGAACATGACCATGTTCTTCCAGTTTTAGAACATGAGGCTCGAGGGTTTCCTTAGGGGTCCAACTAGTTCAGACAGATCTAAAATCGGACACCGTTTGGTCATCCGAGTGTATGACCAAAGATCTCGAGTTTAGACTTACTAGGAGGTCTTGTGCTCTTGGGAACAAGTGATCCACTTAGCTTAGTGGTTAAGTCTCAAGGATGTGAAGGATGAGATCTTGGGTTCAATCCCCCTGAAGAACATGGGGAGAGTATTTGTCCCAAAAGAGATCTAGAACCTTCTAGAAGCATCCACTTGAGTTGACTCAAGTTGACTAGAACATAGTGCACATGCAATTACATGGCCGACACATGGCTGGCTAGTATCCACCTGCCCAAGAAAGGCAGTCCCCTGGAGAGAGCTATATATAGAGGCATTTCGTTCGGAGGAGAATCATCTCTCTAGCACATGGTGGTCGTATTCCTTAGTTTGTTGCACCTCTACACTATCTATTTTTGTTATTTGTGGTATTGAATAGAATAAATGAGTTGGAACATAAATTGTGTTTAGTTTTAAACTTCAAGCAATCAACTTTGATGCTTTTTACATATGTGAAAATGTTTTTTGTTTATGGTTTCAAGTACATCCTTTAGATGATGCCATTGTTGAAAGCAAATATTCTTTGGTACATGCATATATATAGATTTTATTAAACAATTTCCTATCCAATTAGAGTTTTTAGTTCTTCTAAATTTAACCATAATACGAATCATGAGTTCTTATTGCGGAAACAAATCAATAAGGCTTAAAAAATGTTCCATACACCACTTTTTCACTAAAACAATCTCAATAGTTTTATTTGGTTTATTAAGCATGTATCTATGCATGCCTTTATGTATGTGTATACATGTATGAATGCATGCTTTTATGTATCTATGCATGTATGGATGCATTTAATTATCCATGCACATATCTCGTGTGTGTGCAATATGCATGCATGTATGTATGAATGCATAAATGCGTATATGTACTTGTGTATGTGTATGTATCTATGCATGCTTTCTTTTATATATATATGCATTAGTGCATATATGGATGTATGTATATGTGTATATATCTATGCATGCATGTATTTATGCATGGGAATGTGTATGTGCAATGTGCAGGCATTTATGCATGTATGCATCCCTATACATCTGTGTGTGCAATCTATATGTATGTATGTATGCATCTATGTGTATATGTATCTATGTATGTATCTAAGTCTTTGTACATGTATGAAGGGATCTCACATGTATTTATGCATATATTTCTCTGTTTGTGTGAATGACAATAAATGTATGTATGTATGCCCATAAGTATGTTATATGCATGTATGTTTGTATGAACATCTATATGTATGTACATATTGTTGGTGTAAATCACAAGCCTACACATTTGGCTTGGAAGACATCATGAAGACTCCACATGCATGAAGAACCATAGGAACATATGCTAGTGGTTTATTACCACTTTACCTCATTGTAAAAGTCTAATTTGACTTAGAATCTTTTGTAATCACCTACCTAAGTGATTCGTGGAAAAGTAGATCACTTGATTGAGAGAATATCTCTAAACTTTTAGATGCTTGATCATAGGAAGCCAAAGATTTGAATTTGAATTCAAATCCTAAGTCATTTCCTATAAAATTGGATGTGAAAAAGTCGCGGGTAGATCACTCCATTCCTGAGGCTTACTCATTTGAGTTTGAGTGTGTGTAAGGACTACATCATAGCCTACACCTCTCTATACCATTTGGCAATGCTAGACATGCCAATGGGATTGTACACAATTGTTAATCAATAGATACATTTACATCATTCATCTTTATGTTCTCTGCTAGTCTACTCAAAAGTCTATCAAGTTGTCAAGGGCATATCTCGGTCAATACTACTACAAATTCTGTGATTCAAAGCTTGTTGGATTCAGCTTAAAGTCTACTACACACTACCAAAAATGGAAGACATTCCATTCAGCAGATTTAGAGAAATCGTTGTCGACGTGCTCACTGGTCTATCTCTTTTATAGTCCTAAAAAGTCGGGGGTATAGCTAATTTTGCTAAATCAATTTCTCTGAGTATAGTTTTTCATTTTACATCATTCCACTTGAAAATGGTAGCTTACTAAGTTAATTGAATACCCTTAGAAGGAATTTTATCAATTGCTACTGTGCTGGTCACACTGAGCAAAACATTCAGCAGGTGTTAAGACCAAAATAGAAGGTTTTCTTGAGTTTGTGACCTCCAAAGTTATCTGTTTTGATTCAATCATTGCACACGTCATTTCCAAAGGACATAGGCTATTTTTTGGTGTCATTGGGAAGCTAAGGAAGTCTACTAATCAAAGCTGAAGCTAAAGAGGGCTAGTGCAAAGCAGGTTTAGCAGTACCTACTCAGTCTCTTGGATCATCCATCCATCTTTCCCAACAGTGGTATCAGAGCAAATAAGGTAAAATGGGAGATGGTTTTCCTTCATTTATTGACAAATTGGACAGCAACAATTATCAAGCTTGGTCTCTAAGGATGAAGACCTACTTACAAGGAAGGAGTCTCTATGGATACATCTCAGGAGATGAGGAATTGCCCTCATTCAAAGCAAGAGGTTTGCCAACCAAGGAGGAGCAAGAAAAACTCAACACATGGTGTGCAAGGGATGCATTGGCAAGGTCTTATTTACTCAACACTATATCTGAATTTCTTTTACCTCATATCAAAAATTGTAAGACTTCCCAAGAGACTTGGGAAACCTTGTCATCATATTTTTCCTCCAATAGAAGGGCTAGGAAAAACCAGTTGTGGATTGAATTCACAACACTAAGGAAGCAACCTAAGCAAGCTGTTTTAGAATTTGTGACCAAGATCAAAGATGTTGCAGATCAGTTAGCAAGCATAGGAGAACAAATTGAAGAAGAACAAATTGTAAGGCAAGTAATTAATGGGATCAAGGTTGATGAAAAATGGGAAAGCTTCACCACTGCAATGGATCTCTACATGGACATGCACACTCCAGATCTTACAACTCTCATGGGACAACTATTTACACATGAAGCAAAGCTTACCAAGAGTGGAGATACATCCAAAGGTAACAACTCTTCTGCCCTATACACTGATAAGAAATCTAAGGATAAAGGCAAGAGTAAGAAGGTGGAAGATGAATGCTCTACCTCCCAAGCCAACTATGCAGGGAGAGGTAGATCTTCAAGAGGAAGGGGCAGAGGAGGTAAGCAAGGTAGGGGGAGACCCTATAACTCATCACCATGTAACATTTGTGGTTTATCAAATCACACCACAGATGAGTGTTACAGGAATTACAAAAATCAGAGAGGAAGAGGCTACCATGTTGGAGCAAGTCTATGACAAGCCTAAGTATTGGCTTGAGTCCCACAAAGTCATAGAAAAAGCCTTAAAATGAAGACTATGTAAAGTTCACTTGTGAACTACCTCTTGTAACTTTTGAAGAGTTTACTTAATGTAAAAGTAAGAGAATCTTAAGTGGTTGAGTCCACTTGATCAAGAATGGAAAGAGGAGCCACGAATTCATGATTTGTGGTAGGTAGAGAAACAAATCAATCATTGATTGATTGGAGAGTGATTGAGGGAAGTTAGCCTCCCAAACTCAACTATAAATAGATGGCAGTTTTAGTCGTGGTTAGAGAGACCTATGTGAAGACCTCCAAGAGCTAAGCTTTATGCCATATCAAGGTGTGATTACAAGGCACACATATGTATCAGTAAGTCATTTTATTGTACAAGCAATATACTTTCATTTTCATGATTATTTGAGTTCATCTTTCCATGTTCTTGTGAAGTGTACTACTCACTGCCATTACTCTCAGTTTTCTCAGTCAGCTTGCAGAGATGTTTTCTCTGAGCTTGGTGCATCATTTTCAGTGATTTAACTTGGTAAAGTTAGCTCTATAAGTCTACTATATGCTCACAAATTTTCATGTCATTTGGATGTTGCAATCTTCAGTTATGTTCATTTGAATTCAACAGGGTCTGTTCATCTTCACTTCTCTGTCAGGTACCCGACTTTTTCACTCATCTTGTCAGAGCCATTTCTCAGTGGTTACGTATCCAAATTCAAGTGGATTCCTACATTTTGAGTTATGTTGATTTTTTTGCTCACTGGTCTCAAACTGTAGCAGCCCGTGAAAATCGGGGTGATGTCATCACTTGTTAAAACTCATTCTCAGTGTGTGGTTTATTATTTTTGATGAGATTACTCTTGAAAGTTAGCTCTTTAAGTTACCTAGATTTCCCCAAGAGGAATTAAGCTAATTGCTGTTGTGCTCAGAGAATTATGTAAAACACTGGACAGGTGTATGAACCAAGAATAGCAAGTTTTCACCTCTAAGCTAACTCCAACTTATCTATTTTGATCTATCTTTTTGAGAGTGATCTTCCAAGGTACATAGGGTGTCTAATACATCCATTGGCAAGCTAAAAGGGCCCACCATATACTTCTGGAGTTCATTTGGCTGGTGTAGATCAAGGATTTTGCAACACCTCTTCATCTTCAAGCACATACCTATCCATCTCTTCACAGTGGTATCAGAGCAAGGTTGGACAACATGGCAGATGGATTTCCTTCATCAATTGACAAATTAGACAGAGGTAACTACTCAGCTTGGTCATTAAGAATGGAAGCCTATCTCCAAGGTAGAAGTTTATATGGTTATGTGGCTGGAGATGAAGTTATGCCAAGTTTCAGGAACAAAAGTCAACCAACACAAGAAGAGCAAGAAAGATTGAGCACATGGTGCTCCAAGGATGCACTTGCAAGGTCTTATCTCCTCAACTCTATCTCAGATTTTTTTTTGCCTCACATTAGAAGTTGTAAGACATCTCAGGAAGTGTGGGATGCACTTGAAGCTTTCTTTTCTTCAAGTACTAAAGCTAGGAAGCATCAACTATGGCTGGATTTCACAACTCTCAAGAAGGCCCCCAAACAAAATGTGACTGATTTTGTCACAAAGCTCAAGGACATAGCAGATCAGTTGGGAAGCATTGGAGAGGTAATAGATGAAGAGCAATTTATAAGGCAGGTCATCAATGGCTTGAAGGCAGATGACAAGTGGGAAGCATTCACCACAGCTATGGATTTGTACATGGACATGCATGTACCTGATTTCAATACACTCATTGGACAACTACTTACTCAAGAGGCAAAGCTTATCAAAAATGGAGAAAGCTCTAAAGGTAATCAATCTTCAGCTTTATACACGAATAAAAGCAAGTCTAAAGATAACAAAGGAAAGGCAAAGAAAGTGGATGATGAAGTAGGTACATATCAAGCTAACTATGCAGGTAGAGGAAGACATGGCAGAGGTAGAGGAAGAGGAGGTAGACAAGGCAGGGGGAGATCCCAAGACTCCAACTCATGTTCTATTTGTGGATTAACTAATCATACAACTGAAAATTGCTTTAGGAATTCCAGGAATCAAAGAGGCAGAGGATACAATAGAGGAAGTTATGGCTACTCAAGAGGAAGGTTCAACAACTACCATGGCAACTACAACAACTACAATCATTCAAACTATCAAGGAGGCTACAAAGGAAGGAGAGACTACAATAACTACACAGAAGACTCAAACAAAGAGGATTCATTATTGATCATGAACATGGCTATGCCAAAAGGTAAATCTGATGAGCATGTTTTCTACATAGATTCAGGTTGTTCAAATCATGTGGCAGGAAATGTGGCACTCCTATCAGATTTAGAAGATCCAAGGAATAAGCATGAGGTACAAACAGGAGATGATAAAAACATCCTGTGGAGAAAATAGGCAATGTCAAAGCACCTGATGGAAACATCAACCTACTCAGTAAGGTACTCTATGTCCCTACCATTACAAAAAATTTGATAAGTGTTGGGCAGATAGTAGAGAAAGGGTTGCAAGTCAGGTTCACAAAAGCAGGAGCATTTGTTGAAGATCCAAGTCAAGGATTCAGAAGAATTGCAAAAGGTGAAAAGACAGGTAGATTGTTCACATTTGAATTACAGGACACTAAAAACATTGCTCTCTTTAATTATGGTAGTCAGACACTCACAGAATTGGAAGTATGCCACAAAAGGTTAGCACATATTGGTGAAAGGTCATTAAAGCAAATTTGCAGGGACCAAAGTGTACTTGGACTTCCTAATTTGTCAAAACAACATATGATTTATAAGTGTAGTGCATGTCAATTTGGAAAGTCTCACAGGTTACCATTCATGAAGAAAGGTTATATGCATGGAGATCTCTTGGAGTTGGTTCATACAGATGTATGGGGACCTAGCAAGGAAGCTTCAATATCTGGATCAAGGTATTATGTTTCCTTTATGGATGATTGCAGCAGATGGACTATCCTATTCTTTATGAAACACAAAGATGAAGTTTTTTCATGTTTCAAAAGATATTTGGCTCTTGTGGAGAATCAAACAGGTAAATCACTAAAAAGGCTAAGGTCAGATGGAGGGGGAGAATACTTTTCCCATGAGTTTGATTCTTTTCTTCAAGAAAGAGGAATCAAAAGAGAGGTAACTACAAAGGTACACTCCTGAGCAAAATGGAGTGGCAGAAAGGAGGAATAGGACAATTGTTGAAGCTGCAAGGTCTATGTTAAATGAAAAGCATTTACCTAATTACTTATGGG
Organism: Ceratopteris richardii; assembly: GCA_020310875.1. Lineage (NCBI taxonomy): Eukaryota > Viridiplantae > Streptophyta > Polypodiopsida > Polypodiales > Pteridaceae > Ceratopteris > Ceratopteris richardii. The sequence continues at coordinate 117,166,620 of CM035442.1, read as the reverse complement.
CTGAGGTTGTATCTACAGCCACTTACTTGATTAACAGGTTGCCTTCAATCCCTTGATGGGATGACTCCATATGAGGCTTGGAATGGAAGAAGACCAAGCTTAGATCATTGTAAAATTTTTGGATGTATTGCTTTTGCTCATGTTCCTTCACAGGTTAGAGGCAAGATGGATCCAAAGGAAGAAAGGTGTGTATTTATTGGATATGACAACAATCAAAAGGGCTACAGGTTATACAACCCTATCAACAAAGGATTCTTGGTAAGCAGAGATGTAGTTTTTGATGAGAACAATTCATGGTATGAAGATTCATGCAGGAAGATCAATTTACCATATGATCTTGAAGAAGATTTTCCAAAGCTTGGTAGAGAACAATCAAAGATTGAAGAACAAGACACCTCGGAGGATGATGAAGAATCTCACATGGAAAAGGTCAAAGCATGGAAGTCTAAAGGTAAAGCAAAATTGCAGGAACTTGGACATGAGGCAGAATCATCACATCATGGCCTAAGAAGATCCATGAGGGAAAAGAAAAAACCAGAAAGGTATGGGTTTGACACCTCATTAGTAACTAAACACTCTATCTACATAGCACAGGATATAAACCAAGAGGAGCCATCATCATTTGAAGAGGCCAAAGCAAAATCAGAATGGAAGCATGCAATGAAGGAAGAGATTGAAGCACTTGAGGAAAACAACACTTGGGATTTGGTGCCCAAGACTTCATCCATGAAGGTAATAGGTTCAAGATGGGTCTATAAAGTCAAGAAGAATTCTGATGGTTCAATTAACAGGTATAAGGCAAGGCTTGTAGCAAAAGGCTTTGCACAAACTCAGGGAATTGATTATGAGGAGACCTTCTCTCCTGTGGCAAAGATGCCTACTAAATTTAGGGTTTTTCTTAGTATTGCCTCTTCCAAGAATTGGAAGATACTTCAACTAGATGTAAAGAATGCATTCTTGAATGGTTGGATAACAGAAGAGGTATATATGGCACAACCACCTGGTTTTGAGAACCAAGTTTATCCTGATTATGTGTGTAAACTTAACAAAGCATTGTATGGTCTCAAGCAAGCTCCAAGAGCTTGGAATTTTAGGCTTGTTTCATTCTTGCAAGACAAAGGCTTTCAACCAAGCAAGGCAGATCCTTCACTCTTTATTAAAAAGAGTAATTCTGAGGTCATATACCTATGTGTATATGTAGATGATATTATATTGACAGGAAATGATGCAGATGGTATGAAGAAGATCAAAGATCAGATGAGAGAAGAGTTCAAGATAAGTGATTTGGGTTCACTTACCTACTTCCTAGGTTTGGAAGTTGTCTACAAAGATCATGGTTTGTTTCTCACTCAAAGGAAGTACATTAAGGACATGTTGACAAAATTCAAGATGCAAGATTGTAAGTTTGCAGGTACTCCAATGGAGGTCAATCACAAATTGAGCTCACATGAAGGTGAACTCATAGAGGACATCACATCATATCAAAGTCTAGTGGGTAGTCTCAACTATGCCACATTGACAAGAGTAGATATATGTTATAGTGTGAGTGTGCTAAGTCAATTTATGCACACACCAAGGAAACCACATATGGATGCTGCCAAAAGGATTCTCAAGTATCTCAAAGGAACCATAAATGAAGGACTTTATTATCCTTATGTATCTGATTTAGGTTTGAAGCTATTTTCTGATGCAGATTGGGCTGGCTCCAAGGAAGATAGAAGGAGCACTTCAGGTTATCTTACCTTTGTAGGTTCAAAGCTTATTTCATGGTCATCCAAGAAGCAACCCACAGTTGCTCTCTCTTCTACTGAAGCTGAATACAGAGGTCTTGCCATAGCTACTCAAGAAGCTATGTGGATGAAGACATTGTTCAAAGATCTTGGATTGGAGTTTGGAACTCCAACTATTTTTGGTGACAATATGAGTTCTATTCATTTGGCTGCTAATCCTATTTTTCATGCAAGGACTAAACATATTGAAGTTCATTATCACTATGTACAAGAAAACGTTCTAAGCAAAGAGATTCAAATATCATATGTGTCCACTCATCAACAATGTGCAGATATTCTAACCAAAGCATTGGATGGTACAAAGCTTTGCAAATTCAAGGCTATGATTTGTTTGCAGGTAATCTTGGAAGATTGAAGACCTCAAGCATACTTGGCTTGAGGGGGAGCTGTTGGAGCAAGTCTATGACAAGCCTAAGTATTGGCTTGAGTCCCACAAAGTCATAGAAAAAGCCTTAAAATGAAGACTATGTAAAGTTCACTTGTGAACTACCTCTTGTAACTTTTGAAGAGTTTACTTAATGTAAAAGTAAGAGAATCTTAAGTGGTTGAGTCCACTTGATCAAGAATGGAAAGAGGAGCCACGAATTCGTGATTTGTGGTAGGTAGAGAATCAAATCAATCATTGATTGATTGGAGAGTGATTGAGGGAAGTTAGCCTCCCAAACTCAACTATAAATAGATGGCAGTTTGAGTCGTGGTTAGAGAGACCTATGTGAAGACCTCCAAGAGCTGAGCTTTATGCCAGATCAAGGTGTGATTACAAGGCACACATATGTATCAGTAAGTCATTGTATTGTACAAGCAATATACTTTCATTTTCATGATTATTTGAGTTCATCTTTCCATGTTCTTGTGAAGTGTACTACTCACTGCCATTACTCTCAGTTTTCTCAGTCAGCTTGCAGAGATGTTTTCTCTGAGCTTGGTGCATCATTTTCAGTGATTTAACTTGGTAAAGTTAGCTCTATAAGTCTACTATATGCTCACAAATTTTCATGTCATTTGGATGTTGCAATCTTCAGTTATGTTCATTTGAATTCAACAGGGTATATTCATCTTCACTTCTCTGTCAGGTACCCGACTTTTTCACTCATCTTGTCAGAGCCATTTCTCAGTGGTTACGTATCCAAATTCAGTGATTTAAAGCTTGTTGGATTCAGCTTACAATCTATTATAACAATACAAACTTTCATAATCATTGGAGTCCTACATTTTGAGTTATTCTGATTTTTCTGCTCACTGGTCTCAAACTATAGCAGCCCGTGAAAATCAGGATGATGTCATCACTTGTTAAAACTCATTCTCAGTGTGTGGTTTATTATTTTTGATGAGATTACTCTTGAAAGTTAGCTCTTTAAGTTACCTAGACTTCCCCAAGAGGAATTAAGCTAATTGCTGCTGTGCTCAGAGAATTATGTAAAACACTGGACAGGTGTATGAACCAAGAATAGCAAGTTTTCACCTCTGAGCTAACTCCAACTGATCTGTTTTGATCTCTCTTTTTGAGAGTGATCTTCCAAGGTACATAGGGTGTCTAATACATCCATTGGTAAGCTAAAAGGGCCCACCATATACTTCTGGAGTTCATTTGGCTGGTGTAGATCAAGGATTTTGCAACACCTCTTCATCTTCAAGCACATACCTATCCATCTCTTCACATACCAAAGAGGTGGATACTCACAGTCTAGAGGAAGGTTCAACCATCACTAAGGCCACAACAACAATTACAACAACAACTACAACAACAATTACAATGGCAACTACCAAGGAGGATTCAGAAACAGAAAGGACTACAACAACTACACAAAGGAGCAGGATGACTCTCTCTTGATCATGAACATGACTTCAAAGTCAGGTACAAATGATGATCACTTATTTTATATTGATTCAGGGTGTTCAAATCATGTGGCTGGTAATGTTGCACTACTCTCTGATCTTGAGGAACCAAAAGGTTAACACCAAGTCCAAATAGGTGATGATACAAAGCATTCTGTAGTTAAAGTTGGAAATGTGAAGACTTGTGATGGTAATCAAAATTTGTTAAGCAGGGTACTCTATGTACCAACCATTACAAAGAACTTAATGAGTGTTGGTCAGATTGTAGAGAAAGGGTTGCAGGTCAGATTCAATCAATATGGAGCATTTGTGGAGGACCCAAGACATGGATTCAAAAGGATAGCTAAAGGAGAAAAATCAGGTAGACTTTTCACTTTTGAGTTGGAAGATACAAAGAACATTGCATTATACAGTTATAAAGATCAAACACTTTCAGAGCTTGAGATTTGGCACAAGAGATTAGGGCACATAGGAGAAAGGACCTTGAAGCAAATGTGCAGGGACCAATGTGTGCTTGGGATACCTAATGTATCCAAGCAACAAATGATTTACAAGTGTGGTGCTTGTCAATTTGGTAAGTCTCACAGGTTACCCTTCTCCAAGAAAGGATATATGCATGAAGACTATCTAGAGCTTGTACACACAGATGTATGGGGACCTAGCAAAGACCCCTCAGTCTCAGGTTCAAGGTACTATGTGTCTTTTATTGATGACTATAGCAGATGGACTGTATTATACTTTATGAAGCACAAGGATGAGGTATTTAATTGTTTTAAGAAATATCTTGCACTAGTTGAAAATCAGACAGGAAGAAATTTGAAGAGGCTAAGGTCAGATGGAGGAGGTGAGTACTTCTCCAATGAATTTGAGGACTTCTTGCAGGACAAAGGCATCAAAAGGGAAATAACCACAAGGTACTCTCCTGAACAAAATGGGGTAGCTGAAAGAAGAAATAGGTTAATTGTTGAGACAGCTAGATCTATGCTTAATGAGAAGAAATTACCTAACTATCTATGGGCAGAGAGTGTCTCTACTGCCACCTATCTCATAAACAGGTTACCATCAAAGTCACTTGATGGTATGACACCATATGAAGCATGGCATGGTCAGAGACCATCATTGGATCACTGCAAAATTTTTGGATGTGTAGCATATGTACACATTCCTTCACAGGTAAGAGGAAAGCTAGATACAAAGGCTGAAAAATGTATTTTCATTGGATATGATTTAAATAAAAAAGGTTACAGGTTTTATAACCCTACCAATAAGGGATTTATGGTAAGCAGAGATGTGATCTTTGATGAGAATGATTCTTGGTATGAGAATGAATGCAGGAAGGTCAAACTACCCTATGATTTGGAAGAAGAATTTCCAAAACTTACAAAGGAGGAACCTACTCAGGATGGAGAGTCAAGTTCAGATGATGAAGATACAATCAACCTTGAAGATTTCAAGGCATGGAAGTCCAAAGGCAAAATAAAGATGAAGAAGCTTGAGGACACACCTGAATCTTCAACTCAATCAATCAGGAGATCTCAAAGTGAAAGCAAAAAACCTATCAGATATGCGTATGATACATCTCTTGTTACTAAACATTCAGTTTATCTTGCAAAGGACTTGTCAAATGAAGAACCATTTTCATATGAAGAAGCAATCACCAAATCAGAATGGAAAGAAGCTATTGATGAGGAGATTGAAGCACTCAAGGAGAGTGATACATGGGAGTTAGTACCCAAGAAGGACTCCATGAAGGTAATAGGATCCAGATGGATCTATAAATTGAAAAGAAATTTTGATGGCACAATTAACAAGTACAAGGCCAGATTGGTAGCCAAGGGTTTTGCACAAACCCAAGGCATTCACTATGAAGAAACATTTTCTCCTGTGCCCAAGATGCCAAGAATCAGAGTGTTGGTGAGTGTGGCTGCATCAAAGAATTGGAACATGTACCAATTGGATGTCAAGAATGCTTTTTTGAATGGATGGATCTCAAAAGAGGTTTACATGTCACAACCTCTTGGCTATGAAGACCCTAAGAAGGTAACTTATGTTTGCAAATTAAAGAAGGTTTTATATGGATTGAAGGAGGCACCTAGGGCATGGAATTATAGGCTAACTACATACCTCCAAGACCAAGGTTTTGTCATGAGTAAGGCTGACACTTCTTTGTTCATTAAGAGAAGTAATTCAGAGGTAATCTATCTTTGTGTTTATGTTGATGACATCATCATTATAGGCAATGATGTCAATGGAATCAGAAGCATCAAAAGCCAGATGATGAAGGAATTCAAGATCAATGATCTTGGATTATTGAAGTATTTTTTAGGGCTTGAATTAGTTTACACTAATTCAGGAATATACATTACTCAGAAGAAGTATGTACAAGATATGTTGAGGAAATTTCAATTGCAGGATGCTAAAGCAGCAAGCACTCCAACGGAGGTGAACTTAAAGCTAAGTGCCCATGAAGGTGATGAAGTCCAAGACATTACAGGTTATCAAAGTATGGTGGGTAGCTTGAACTATGCTACTCTAACCAGAATTGACATTGCATATGGAGTTAGTGTGCTAAGTCAATTTATGCACAAGCCAAGGATACCTCACTTAGAGGCTGCCAAAAGAATCTTGAAGTATCTCAAGGGTACAAAGAACCATGGTTTGTATTTTCCTTACACTTCAGATATTGATATAAAAGTTTGTTCAAATGTAGATTAGGCAGGATGCAAGGATGATAGGAGAAGCACTTCAGGATACATTTCTTTTGCAGGAGACAAACCAATCTCATAGTCTGCAAAGAAGCAACCAACTATAGCATTGTCTTCTACAGAGGCAGAATATAGAGGGCTAGCTAATGCTACTCAAGAAGCAATTTGGATTAAGCTTTTGTACACAGAATTAGGCTTATATACTAGGCCTCCAATTATCTTTGGAGATAATACAAGTTCTCTTCACCTTGCAGCTAATCCTATCTATCATGCTAGGACAAAACACATAGAAGTACATTACCATTATGTGAGGGAGAAGTTGCTAAGCAAGGACATTCAACTGACCTATGTGTCAACCAACATGCAATGTGCAGATTTGCTAACTAAAGCTTTGGATGGGACCAAACTTTGCAGGTTCAAATCTATGATTGGATTGCAGGATATACTTGAAGATTGAAGATGAACACTTAACCCAAAATGTTTGGCTTGAGGGGGAGCTGTTGGTGTAAATCACAAGCCTACACATTTGGCTTTGAAGTCATCATGAAGACTCCACATGCATGAAGAACCATAGGAACATATGCTAGTGGTTTATTACCACTTTACCTCATTGTAAAAGTCTAATTTGACTTAGAATCTTTTGTAATCACCTACCTAAGTGATTCGTGGAAAAGTAGATCACTTGATTGAGAGAATATCTCCAAACTTTTAGATGCTTGATCATAGGAAGCCAAAGATTTGAATTTGAATTCAAATCCTAAGTCATTTCCTATAAAATTGGATGTGAAAAAGTCGCGGGTAGATCACTCCATTCCCGAGGCTTACTCATTTGAGTTTGAGTGTGTGTAAGGACTACATCATAGCCTACACCTCTCTATACCATTTGGCAATGCTAGACATGCCAATGGGATTGTACGCAATTGTTAATCAATAGATACATTTACATTATTCATCTTTATGTTCTCTGCTAGTCTACTCAAAAATCTATCAACTTGTCAAGGGCATATCTCGGTCAATACTACTACAAATTCAGTGATTCAAAGCTTGTTGGATTTAGCTTGAAGTCCACTACACACTATCAAAAATTGAAGACATTCCATTCAGCAGATTCAGAGAAATCGTCGTCGAGGTGCTCACTGGTCTATCTCTGCTACAGTCCTAAAAAGTCGGGGGTATAGCTAATTTTGCTATATCAATTTCTCTGAGTATAGTTTGTCATTTTACATCATTCCACTTGAAAATGGTAGCTTACTAAGTTATTTGAATACCCTTAGAAGGAATTTTATCAATTGCTACTGTGCTGGTCACTCTGAGCAAAACATTCAGCAGGTGTCAAGACCAAAATAGAAGGTTTTCTTGAGTTTGTGACCTCCAAAGTTATCTGTTTTGATTCAATCATTGCACACATCATTTCCAAAGGACATAGGCTATTTCTTGGTGTCATTGGGAAGCTAAGGAAGTCTACTAATCAAAGCTGAAGCTAAAGAGGGCTGGTGCAAAGCAGGTTTAGTAGTACCTACTCAATCTCTTGGATCATCCACCCATCTTTCCCAACACATATGTTTGCATAAATGTATGTATGTGTGTATTTTATATAATTTTATGTCTGTATGTGTGTATTTTATGTATGTCTTTATGTGCGTTTTTTATATAATTTTATATCATTCTTAATGGTCTTAACAATTGTCTCATGAGAAGCAAAAACAAATAATGTTATGCATGTACAGATGTATGTATCTATATGTCTATTTATGAATTTTATGCATGTAGGGATATATGTATCTATTGTTCTGTATGTATATACACTTCAAATTTACCTGTGAACCCTTTGATTTCCTGTAAGACTTCATATGAAGACCATATTTTCTTAGTTGGGCTTCAGGAGTATTTTTTTGAAGCCCAAAGGTGGGCATCAAATTTAGACCCTGGAAGCACCTGGAGGTAAGCGGACACGTGCGAATCATGATTCCGTGTGAATTTCAAACATATACAGGTCAACAATGATAGCCCCTTCTGAGGTGACAGAACCGATCGGACATCAATGTTTGATAGCTCTCGTACATGCCATAGATCTGTGGACACGTGGACAGCTAGTAGATCTCCAAAGTTCTATGTGCGACACTCCAATCTCAACTACTTTGCTCTATCTAACATGAAATCGATCAACTTCTCCTGGCATAATTGAATGTTGAGCACAAGAAGAAAATGAAGGCATCCCTTTGGAAAATGGGGAGACACTCATGGAGTTTGATAGGTTGACTGATAGTGACAAGGTACCTAAAAGGAGACACATAGAACAAAGGGCTCACTAGTTGCACATGCATGAACAAGAATTTCCTTGCACTTTTGTTGAAGGTAAAAAACATAAATAAAACTAATGAATGTATCAAATGATCATTACGATGTTATGAACAAATAGTTTCTTTATATTGGGGACACAATTTTTGCAAGATTGAGAATATTCAGGAGAAGAGACTTTTAAAAGTTGAATGAAGAAGAAGAGATTATAAGACAATAGTTAAGCAATATAACACAAGAGCAGTAGGAGAGAAGATAACACATATAGGAGAATCTCAACAATTTTCTACTAACAACAAGTACAAAGACGATGGCATTGTCCACCTATGCACTCTCAAGGTAGAGCTTAAATGGTGATCTAGACAACTCTAGATAGGGAGATACAAGGTAGAGGTATGCTAGCTTGATTTGATGATCCCAAGTAGTCCAGAAGTCATGTATATATAGGATAATGAGCAACCTTTCACGGACGGCTATACATGGTCCGTAGAGCATGGGTGGCCACCACCCGTGTAGTTGCCATATACGGCTTAGGTCGGTTAAACTGACCTAACAAATATGACCTTCATCCAACATGCAAGTTGGGATTCTCATCAATTGGGTGATGCACGCTTGGCTTCTCCTCATGATGGGGGCCTTAAAAAATGTGCATATAATCATGAGGGGTAGACATTGATCATATACTAACACCCCCCCTCAATTTTTACTGAATGATAAATCAAGTAGGTCTTGGTTGTATGCCCATCTGTTGAAGATGCCTGTTGAGCTGCTCTCTTCCAAGTGCTTTACTGAATATGTTAGCACAATTTTCCTCTGTTGGGAAATATTCTAGCTCCACAGTTTCATCTTCAATTAGCTCACAAACATAATGGTACTGTACTTCTATATGCTTGGTGCAAGCATAAACTACTGGGTTCTTTGCAATGGCCATACAACTTTGATTATCACACTTGAGTACAATCACCATATTTTATGGAAAGCCTATATCTGCAACCTCACAAGAAGCAAAACAAGCTGCTTTGTACTCTGCTTCGGTGGAGGAGAGTGCGAGAGTTGGTTGCTTCCTACTTACCCAAGAACATTCTCCTGAACCAAGTGAGAAACAATATCTAGAAACTAATTTTCTAGAATCACAATCTCTGGCCCAATCTAAATCACAATATCCTTGAAGTGTATCACATGTGGTATAAAAAATACCAAAATCCAAGGTTCCTACAATGCACCTTAGAATTTGCATTCCAACATTCCAGTGACTCTCCTTAGGTTTGTTGGAAAACCTGATTAACACTCCAACAACATAGCAAATGTCTAGTCTAGTGTTGCACAAAAAAATAAGACTTCCAACGAGCTTCCTATACTTCTTAGCATCTACATAAAGCATGTTAGCATCCATAGATATCTTATGATTTACCTCCATGGGTGTGCTAGTTGGTTTGCAGTCCATCATTCCAAATGCCTTGAGAATTTCTTTGGCATATTTTTGTTGTGAGATGAAAATGCCATGAGCCCATGATATCTACCATTAGAGACGTGTTAACAATGTGTTCTGAGGCTCTTCTTTGCTCCTCTATTCTCTTTGATCTTTCTAATCCATCCGAGGATGATTCTGGTACATCTACATGTGGATTGCGATCATCAAAGAGTTGTTGTGACCACTTTGGTAGTGGCTTACACTGTGCAACTACAACTGGTTGGCTTTTTACTGAGTAAATTTCACCATCAGATGTTTCCTTCTCCTCAACTTTAACATGTCTTTTGATAGGCACAAGGTGAGATATTACTCTGTTTGATGAGATAGTAGATCTACTTTTATCTTCTACTAAGTGTGGTCATTCATCAGACACCACATCTCGGCTGAAAAAAATCTTCCTTGCCTCAGGATCCCACAACTTGTATGCTTTAGACTCTTCACTGTATCCTAGGAAGACACACTTTTTTCTTTTTTGAATCCAAATTTGATCTTCTTGAATCAGGAATATGTGCATAACAAGAACAACCAAAGATTTTGAAATGCAAAACTGAAGGCTTTTTACCATAATATGCTTCTTGGGGAGTAATCCCCTTTAGTGCTTTCGTGTAGCTTCGATTAAGGATTTAGACTACTTTATTGACTACTTCTGCCCAGAATGAATCAGGTATGTCTTGAGCCTTTAACATACAGTGAGCCATTTCAACTACTGTCGTGTTCCTATGCTCAACAATACCATTTTGTTGAGGTGTATGAGATGTGGTAAGTTGCCTTTTCACACCATGCTCGTTACAATAATTATTGAATTCTCTTGACAAGAATTCACCTCCTCTATCTGTTCTGAATTTCTTCAATTTCTTTCTTGATTCATTTTCCACATACTTATGCCATGTTTTAGAAAGATCCTCGTAAAGTAGAAGTAGACATTTTACTAGAGAGATCAGCATGTACCAACTCTAGACGAGCTTGAGATCGATTGTTGGTCTCTCGTGGAAATGCCTTTCATTTTTGCTTGCCCATCATGCAAGCTTCACAAGGTTCCTGCAACTCTAAAAATGTAGGCAAATGAGCAATAATCCCTGTTTTTTGCAACTCCTTCAAAATTGCAAATCTGAGATGCCCAAATCGTTGGTGCCATAACGTGCTTACATATTTATCTTCTGTAGCAGTTAAGGCACTTAACTCATACATCATGTCTTATGCCTTTTTCTACTACATTACCTGATGAATCCATGATTTCTACACCACTCTTATTGAAGTGAACTTCGAGTTCATGATCTGTTATTGCAAAAGCTGACAACAAATTTCTTTTAAGTCTAGGTACATAGAGAACATCAGATAACTTTTTCTCAACACCTAGAGAAGTGATAAAAGAGATGGTTCTAGCTCCTTTTGCTGGACACATGGAGTCATTTCCCACCACTACATTGATGGATTCTTGCAGAGGCACTAGGGAACTATACCAATCCTTTTTACTGGTCATATGGCGAGAAGCTCCACTATCTAAAATCCATGGTTCAACAACATGAGATTGAGAAAATGAGCATACCTCTTCAATAGCTACCCATAGTTCCAACTCTCTGTTGTTTGTAGACTCTTTGTTCTTCCAAGACGATTTTACAATCCCATTTCATTCATCAACTTGCTTCTTTCTACAATCCTTGATGGCATGGTCTTTCTTTTCACAATAGAAACAATTTCATGTGAGCTTTTTCTTCTTTGGATTCTTTTTTGATCCATCAAAAGAGCCTTTTCCTTTTGCATTGGGTGAGAATGCCGGTTCTTGTTGGAGATAGACGTCTGCGGAAGCACGCGAACAACACAAGGAAGAAGAAGAAGCTTGGAGCACAAACACACAATACTGAAAGTATTACTAGAGAATGTACAAAGATAAGTAGCCCATTAGGGCAATAGGCGTATATACAAGCCGGGGGAAAAAAGTGCCCTGGCGGTCCTAGTGTGTTCACACACATCACTACCTAAATATATCAACAAATCCCCCCTGGGAGTGATGTGGTGAACAAGGAGCTGGCACTCATGTATAAGGAAGTGCCAAGCTATGTGGAAATCACTCCACAAAAGGAAGTAAGCCCAAAGCTTTGCGGAAATCTTCAAACTTCTCCCTAGGCAGAGCCTTCGTGAAAAGGTCTGCAATGTTCTCCTGCGTGGGCACATATGCCAAGCTGATCTCCCCAGCAGAGAACCTCTCCCTGACATAGTGATAATGCACCTCAATGTGCTTAGTGCGAGCATGGAACACAGGGTTCCTCGCAACTGCCAATGCGCTTTGACTGTCAATGAAGATGGTGGTGGCAGAAGACTCGCCAACACCCAAATCAGCCATAAGGCGTCTGAGCCACACACACTCAACAGTCGCTGTGAAAGCTGCCCTATACCCAGCCTCACAACTGGAAGTGGCCACAGTAGGCTGCTTCTTGCTCAACCAAGATATACATGAGCTACCAAGCATGAAGCAAAAACCACTGGTGGACACACGAGTGTCATAGCAACCAGCCCAATCTAAGTCAGAAAAAGCATGCAAATGTGGCGGTAGTGATCCCTTCTTGGGATAAAACAACCCAAGTAGCCGAGTACCACTCAAGTAGTGAAAGATGCGCTTAACCGCCTTCCAATGCGTGACTCCTGGGCAATGCATAAACCTGCTCATCTGTGAGACAGCAAACTGAATATATGGCCGAGTAATGCATAAGTAAATCAAGCATCCAACAGCCTGCTGATAGAGAACAGAATCAAATGCATCTCCAACATCATAAAGACTCAATCGTAAACCTGTCTCCATAGGAGTGGCAATAGGCTTACAGTCTTCAAGGCCAAAACGCTGCAATAATGTGTCAATATATTTCATTTGACACAAAGCCATTCCACCATCAACTTGCATAAACTGAATGCCTAAATAGTGATGCAAATGCCCCAAATCAGACATCTCAAATGAGGCATGCAAATCAGCCTTCAAATCAACAATATGCTTCTCAATAGGACCAGTGAGTAGCATGTCATCAACATAGACAACAATGATCAGAAACACATCATTAGCACGCTTAACATATAAGGTGCTTTCAGTTGGACTGTTCACAAAACCATGTGCAACCAGATAGGCATGTATCTTCTCATACCAAGCATGTGGTGCTTGCTTTAAACCATATAATGCCTTCTTTAACTTGCACACCTGGTTTTCATGCCCTTTCTGCACAAAGCCACGGGGCTGAAACACATACAGTTCTTCATGTAAGTCACCATTCAGAAATGATGTTTTAATGTCCAACTGATGTACTTTCCAACCATGATGGGCTGCAAGTGCACAAATTATCCGAACAGTAGTCATACGGCATGTAGGTGCAAAGGTCTCATCAAAATCAATGCCTCTTTCCTGCGCATAACCCTTTGCAACAAGCCTAGCCTTATACCTGTCAACTGTACCATCAGGTTTACGCTTCAGCTTGTATACCCACTTAGTGCCAATGGCCTTCTTGCCAGGAGGCAAGTCACATAAAGACCATGTACCATTCTTCATTATAGCATCATATTCAGATTGCATGGCAGCCATCCAATTTTCTGAATTTTGTGCTTCATCAAAAGAAACAGGCTCATTCTCATCACAGAGACTAGACGCAGCCATAGCATAGCAATTTGATGCAAAGGAGGCACTATGAGAGCCTGAACGAGTACGATATGACAAAGGTGCATCTAATTTGCTGTCACGCAAAGTCTGCACCAGCCATTTTGGCATAGTTTTTGCCTGCTCAATATCAGCTCTCTCATCAACAAGTGCATCATGTAAATCTGCATCAGAAATAGAATGATCTGCATCATCATATGAAACTTGCAAGGGCTGAGAAGTTGCCTCATTAGGACCAGCACTAGATTGTCCACCTGTAAAAAGAGGCATCAACGTATCATACATGTCTTTGGAGCTAACAGATGTCTCCTTAGTACATGAAAGCAATGGCTGAATAGCATCTTCCACAAAGACAACATCACGGCTAACCAGAATGCGTTTAGTCTGTGGATGATACAGACGATAGCCTTTACTTTCAGAACTGTACCCAACAAAAATACATTTTACTACCTGTTGGGGATTCGGGGACAAGAAGGAGTTTGAGGGTTTGTAGGAGAAAAAAAGAGATGATGAAAATGGAATAATAGTGAGAACTTCTGCAAAGGAATACTCTTGGAAACCTTGAACATTAATTATCCTGCATCAATTACAATGACTGCACACAGTCCAATCAATGACTAAATACCACTTCAGAGAGTATCAATTACTGAAGACCAATTATCTCAAGTCCTCTAGCGGCGGCCTCTCGTGCACCAATCCTTCACTTGCTTCCCGCTTCCCTTGTGCACACCTTGCACTAAGCTTCCGCCAAGCTAAGGAATTGGATCACTGCGTAGCACGCAATAGTCCTTGGAACTCTTGGAATCCAGCCCGCCTTCTCTCTTCTCTGCACACTTTCCTCTTGGCACCTCTTGCACTCTTGAATGTCGTCGCACACTGGAGGCTGTTCTTGCTTCCTTTCTTGCTCCTCTGAAGCTCTCTCTTGCTCCCAACTCTCAATGTGTCCCAATAGCCTTTGTCCTTCCTTTTGTTTTTGAGTCCGCCGGTTCGCGCATTCTAACTGCAATACAATCTTGGTGTCCTTTCAATGTCCCAAGATTGTCTTTTTGAACTGGTCCTCAACGATTCGCTACTTTGTCTTGTAGTGTCTTTAGAACAAGAGTGACTTTTAAAATAAAATTTTGATTGGGCGGCCTATTTCCACCTTTTCGTACGCGGCCTTCCACCTTCACTTTTCCTTTTAATTCTTTTTCTTTTTCACCTTAAGATTTAGATTCAACCTTTGAACCTTAAGAGGAAAAATACCTTGTACCTTTAGTTTCAACCGGCTAGGGCTCTACAGATGCCCACCACCTAAAGATCTCTCCGTCCCGGAGAGACAACAGCGATACCAACTGAGAACTTGCAACGACACAGAGATGAGAATGACGCAGGCAAGAAAAAAAATAAAGGATGTGTATCTTATTGAGAAGAAAAAGTATAATGCACCCGACAAGAATGAGAGAAAGCAAAATTATGAGGTAATTATGGGCAAAGGGATACTGGAATCTAAGAGCAATGTTTTATGATGGGATGAGCAATTTATTTAGACTGAGGAGGTCAATTTATTGTGGAGGTTGAGTGAGATTGTCAGCCGAGGTTGAGGGAGAGGGGGGCAGAGGAGCAGAAGCTTGTTCGATCGTAAGCTGTAGCGAACTAAGGCATTGTCTAAGGTGATCCCTTTCCCTGTGGATACGTCTGCATGTAGCATTAGCACAAAGCCCTAAGTTGGAGCGATTCTGAAGATCTTCTAAGGCTTTCATAGCAGAGTCGGCCATATCGCGATAATGATCTCGCTCTTCTTTGAGCAATCGGGCTGATTCGTTGAGGGAGTGCCATTGAGAGGTTGCCATGCGATTGATGTTTTCTATTGTTGAGATATACTGTTGATGAACCGAAGCTGCTGCGGAAACCGAATCCAAGGAAATCTGAGAGGCCTGAGCATTGCCGATAGCGACTACACTCGCGTCCTGGAGTAATTGCAAAAATGAAGGTGTTGATGGTAGGTCAAAAGGCGGAGTGGGATTGGCCGGTGGAGCAGGAGGGGGAGGGGGAGGGGGAATATACGGCGGAGGAGTATGAAGGGTTGGAGTGGTCGATGGAGTGGGAAGTGAAAGATTGGGGGAAGGGAGATGTTGACTGACAGGAAAGTTACTGGTAGAGGGGGATGTGAAATCCGGGTGAATGGGTGGCATACAGGTGGGGTTTTGAGGGTTGAGCTGGGTTTGAATAAGTGGGGTGAAATCGGAAGAGAGGGGAGGTCTAGGGATAATAGGAGGGGTAGGCATGGATGGAGAATTTGTAGATACAGGAGGGAAAGGGGAAGAAGATTGGGTAGTGGAGGAGTGGACGTGAGGGGTGGGAGTCATGAATGGAGAGGAGGTGGCTGTAGGCGGGATAGGTGAAGAAGATTGGGGAGGGAAGGAGGGCACATCAGGGGGATGAGTTAAGAACGGAGAAGTGGTAGAGGCAGAAGGGATAGTTGGAGAAGAATGGGGAGGGATGGAGGTTACATCAGGGGGGTTAGTTATGAATGGAGAGGTGGTAGATGCAGGAGGGAGGGGTGAAGAAGATTGGGGAGGGCAGGAAGTTACATCAGGTGGCGCGGAGGTGGGTGTCGAGGCGGAAGCTGAGTCAATAGAGATTAGAGGGGGGGAGGGAGATGGAGCAATGGAAGGTCCAGGTTGGGAGGGGAGATAAGCAGCATTGTGTGCAGAATGTGCTGGAATCTGATATAGCCAAGATAAGAAGGGTGCAGAATAGATGGAAAATGCATGAGAGCCTCTAGAGATAGCCTGGCGTAGGCGACGGGAGCGCAACATCAAGGAACTATAAATGAGGTGTGCGTAAGGGTAGGGGCGGCTATGGAGAAAGCAAAAGAGCGGATCAGCGATACGAATATCAGACCACGGAAGGGAGGAGGTTTGGCTGCGTAGTAAGAAGAAAAAGATGAACGCATTGAGAAGGGTGGTCATGCGGAGCGAAAACCTAGCATTACTTTGAAAATGTGTGTTACAAAAGGCAATAGTGGCTGAGGCGGACAGTCCAGAGTATAGGAAAGGGGGAGCACGAAAATCTATTAGGGGAGACCCAATACTTGCGGCAATGTCTGGGATGAAGAGAGTGCCGGTTCGAAAATGAGGGAAGAGGCGGATGGCTTCATAAACCTGGGTAAAATTGGCGGGGTTGAAGAAAACATTAGCCAAGCCCCACAAGCCCGCCTGTTGAAGATCCTCAATAGAAAACATTTGACGAAGGGCAATGGTAGGAATGGAGAGATACATTCGGATTTGCAGGTTTATGTCAGGTGGGAGAAACAGGCGCATATAATCCCCTGTTGGCGAAGAAGGGTGGGATGAATGAGATATAGATGGGGAAGGAGAAGGAGGGTGCGGGAGGGGAGGTGGGGAATACAGGTAGCTGGAATCTGAGTCTATGGAATAAAGGGGAAGATCCAGGGTTGGTGCTGTTTGAGTCGCTTGAATAGATGGGTCTGCCGATGAAGGAGGAGGGGGATTGGGATGGGCAGAAGCAATTGTTGAGGCAGGAGCAGAACTATCACCCGGAGCGGGGTCCGCCATGGATGAAACTGGGGAAAGGAAATGGAGCAGAAGAAAGCCTCTAGAGGGGAAGAGGAATCGATAGGTTGAAGTGGAGGGAGGGGGGTAGAGGGTGTGATGATTGGATGGTGTTGGGAGGAAGAGGGGGGCGTACGGTGGAGAGGGAGAGGGGTGGTTTTGATGAGGGGGGAGTGTTGAGGATTGGAGAGGGGGTGGCTGGGGGTGCTGCGCCGAGCGGGGTCGGGAGGGGGGGGCGTGGGTTTGAGAGGGGGGGGTGTGTTGAGAGTATTGGAGAGGGGGGGGGGGCTGGGGGGTGCTGTGCCGAGCGGGGTCGGGAGGGGGGGGGGCGTGGGTTTGAGAGGGGGGGTGTGTTGAGGATTGGAGAGGGGGGGGGGCTGGGGGTGCTGTGCCGAGCGGGGTCGGGAGGGGGGGGGGGCGTGGGTTTGAGAGGGGGGGTGTTGAGGATTGGAGGGGGGGGGCTGGGGGTGCTGCGCCGAGCGGGGTCGGGAGGGGGGGGCGGGCGTGGGTTTGAGAGGGGGGTGGTGTTGAGAGTTGGAGGGGGGGGGGCTGGGGGGTGCTGCGCCGAGCGGGGTCGGGAGGGGGGGGCGGGCGTGGGTTTGAGAGGGGGGGGTGTTGAGGATTGGAGAGGGGGTGGCTGGGGGTGCTGCGCCGAGCGGGGTCGGGAGGGGGGGGGCGTGGGTTTGAGAGGGGGGGTGTGTTGAGAGTTGGAGGGGGGGGCTGGGGGGTGCTGCGCCGAGCGGGGTCGGGAGGGGGGGGCGGGCGTTTGAGAGGGGGGGTGTGTTGAGAGTTGGAGGGGGGGGCTGGGGGGTGGTGCGCCGAGCGGGGTCGGGAGGGGGGGCGGGCGTGGGTTTGAGAGGGGGGGGGGTGTTGAGGATTGGAGAGGGGGTGGCTGGGGGTGCTGCGCCGAGCGGGGTCGGGAGGGGGGGGCGTGGGTTTGAGAGGGGGGGTGTGTTGAGAGTTGGAGAGGGGGTGGCTGGGGGGTGCTGCACCGAGCGGGGTCGGGAGGGGGGGGCGTGGGTTTGAGAGGGGGGGGGTGTTGAGGATTGGAGAGGGGGTGGCTGGGGGGTGCTGCGCCGAGCGGGGTCGGGAGGGGGGGGGGCGGGCGTGGGTTTGAGAGGGGGGGTGTGTTGAGGATTGGAGAGGGGGGGGGCTGGGGGTGCTGTGCCGAGCGGGGTCGGGAGGGGGGGGGGGCGTGTGTTTGAGAGGGGGGGGTGTTGAGGATTGGAGAGGGGGGGGGGCTGGGGGGTGCTGTGCCGAGCGGGGTCGAGAGGGGGGGGGGGCGTGGGTTTGAGAGGGGGGGGTGTTGAGGATTGGAGAGGGGGGGGGGCTGGGGGGTGCTGTGCCGAGCGGGGTCGGGAGGGGGGGGGGGCGTGGGTTTGAGAGGGGGGGTGTGTTGAGTATTGGAGAGGGGGTGGCTGGGGGGTGCTGCGCCGAGCGGGGTCGGGAGGGGGGGGCGGGCGTGGGTTTGAGAGGGGGGGGTGTTGAGGATTGGAGAGGGGGTGGCTGGGGGGTGCTGCGCCGAGCGGGGTCGGGAGGGGGGGGCGTGGGTTTGAGAGGGGGGGTGTGTTGAGAGTATTGGAGAGGGGGGGGGCTGGGGGGTGCTGCGCCGAGCGGGGTCGGGAGGGGGGGGGCGTGGGTTTGAGAGGGGGGGTGTGCTGAAGGGTGATGAAGAGGGGGGAGGTGGAACGGAGAAGGAGGGAGAGGGGGGATCGGTTGTTGCCGCCGGGGGGTTGGGTTGTGGAGGGTCGGAGAGAGGGGTTGAAGAGGGTGTGATGAGGGGGTGTCGAAGGGTGATGACAAGGGGGGAGGTGGAACGGAGAGGGTGGGAGAGGGGGATTGGTGGGTGCCGCCCGGGGGGTGGGTTGTGGAGGGTCGGAGAGAGGGGTTGAAGAGGGGTGTGAGGAGGGGGGGTGTCGAAGGGTGATGTCGAGGGGGGAGGTGGAACGGAGGGAGTGGGAGAGGGGGGATCGGATGTTGCCGTCGGGGGGTTGGGTTGTGGAGATTGTTGAGGGGGATTGAGGGTGAGGGGGTGTGAAATGCTCTCCTTCTTTCCTCCCTAGCACAACTTGGCACTGAAAATAAGAACGGAATTCCTGAGGATGGTGAAGCAAGAATGAAAAAAGAGGCCATATTATATAGCTGGTTCGAATGAGGGAGCACCTCTCAAGAAGGAGCGGACTAGCATAAAAAGGTGATCAAAAAGAGAGGAGATGACAATGTTAATCTCATCCATCCGAGAGACAAACAAAGGAAAGGGCAAAACTGAAAGTTACTTAGCAAAACTATGAGCCATTCAAGTGATGAAATTTATTTATGAAGTGAGGAAAATCTTGAATTTTGATGGAAAAGAAAACTTGCGTAAAAAATATTTTTTTGTTTGATTTTGATTAAAAAAGAAAAAACGTGTGCCCAATTTTTATGTGATTTTCACTTATTATTACTACTTATTAAAATAATCCAAAACCAACAAGATAAAGGAAAATGCAATGGTTATGATACTTGATAATAAGCCTTGAGTCTGGAAATGTTAACTAAAGGTAGGGTGTTGACATCGAGTGTTTCCAATTGCACTGCCCCCCACTGCAGCATCTTCGTAATGCGAAAAGGGCCTTCCCAGTGAGGGATCCATTTCCCTTTGTTTTGATTAGAAATTTGTGGTCTGTGTAGCAGGGCTAAATCTCCAGGCTTCAAATTGTTTCGCCATAGATTTTTGTCATGAGTCTCCTTCCTGTGTACTTGCAGTTTCTCTAACTGTTTGGATGCTAAAATTCTCGATTCTTCCAGTTTATGCAAAGCCGTCAGTCTTGCTGAAACTTCCATCCCATTTTTCTCTAGTCTTTCCGTTCTTATAGAGCCTCTGATGAATTCAAATGGTTCAATAGGAACCAAGCCATAAACTAATTGAAAGGGGGAATACCCAGTCTCTTTATAGGCCAGTCTGTATGCCCATAATGTACCCAGATAGGCCCGTCCCCAAGAGGTCGGCTGCAACATGCATTCTTTTCGTAACATTGAAATTAATACTTTGTTCGTTGACTCGGCTTGTCCATTAGCTCATGGGTAGTATGCACAAGAAGTCCTGTGTAAAATGCGATACCTATTGGAAATTTCTTGCAATATTTTGTTAACAAAATGAGTACCCTGATCGGTACAGATTTCCAGCGGGCATCCAAATCTGCAAATGATGTTACAATACAAAAAGTCAGCCACTGTTTGTGCAGAGCAATCCGTTGATGCAATAGCTTCAGCCCATTTTGTTGCGTAGTCCGTGGCTATCAGTAAGTACTTTTCCCTTTTTGGAAGTGCCGGAGGGTATATAGGCCCAACAAAGTCTAATCCCCACTTCTCAAAGGGCTGCCAAGAAGTGGAAACTACCAAAGGGTGATGTCTTTGCTTGGTGGGTTTAGGTCCACACCTCTGGCACATATCACATGTTTTTCTCCAATTATCTGCATCCCTAAAGAGTGTGGGCCACCATAGACCAGCATCTAGTATTCTCTGGCTCATGATATGCCCTGGAAGGTGCCCACCACCTGTTCCTTCATGTGCAAATTGCAGTATTTCCCTCACTTCATCTTCCTCTAAGCATTTCCTCATCCTGTCATCCTTGCCTTGTCTGTAGAGTTTACCCTCAATGAAAGTATATGGTCTACTCTTAATAAGCAGCCTCTTCCTTAGTACAGCACTAGCACTTTCTGGATACACTCCAGTATTAATGAACTGCTTGATATCATCATACCATCCTTTAGGTTGTATAGCAAACATATGGGCATCAGGGAAATCATCATTGATACCACTGGTTTGATCCTTCCTATTGATTCTGGACAAGTGATCTGCCATCACATTTTCTCTTCCTGGCTTATGGATTACCGAGAAATGGAACTCTTGGAATAACAGTAACCACCTCCATATTCTACCAGTAGCATGTGGTTTGTTGAGTAAGTACTTGAGAGGTTGGTGATCTGAAATAATAATAAATTTTACCCCCAATAAGTAGTGGCGGAATTTTTGAACTGCAAAGACCATTGCTAGTGCTTCCCTTTCGGTAGTACTGTAATTTCTTTCAGCTTTGGTCAAGATTCTACTGGCATATTGAATTGGCCTATCCATTTTAAATTCTTCACTGGGTTGAGTTAGAACTGCTCCCACCGCATATGCACTGGCATCGACATGTATATGAAAGATTTTTGACCATTCCGGGGTGACCAGGATAGGAGCACACACTAGCCGTGACCTTAATATCTGATATGCTTTTTCCTCCTCTTCTTCCCATTTGAAAGGTACTTCTTTACCTGTGAGTCTAGTCAGAGGTCTAGCTATCTCTGCATACATTTTTATAAACCTTCTATGATAACCGGTGTGCCCCAAAAAACTCTGGATCTCTTTAGGAGTTTTGGGTTTGGGTAACTTTAATATAGAGAGAATTTTGTCAGGATCTGGGGCCATACCTTTAGCGGATACTACATGTCCTAAGAGGGTTCCTTCTGTCACAAGGAAATGACATTTATTTGGATTGAGCTTTAACTTAGTTTCTCTGCATCTTTGGAAAATATCCTGCAGCTGTCTCAGGTGCTGGTCCAAACAATCTAGATGAGTTTCTTTGTGAGATCCTGAAAATGAAGAGAAATCATCCATGAAGATTCTAAGTGATTCCAGCAATAAGGGGCCAAAAATGAGATTGACCGTTCTGTTAAATGTGGCTGGAGCATTTCTTAGCCCAAATGGCATTTTTACATACACATACGTTCCCCATGGTGTGATAAAAGCAGTCTTTTCACGATCCTCTGGGTGTATTGATATTTGATTATAGCCACTGAAGCCATCCATAAAACTATATAGTGCATGTCCCGCCACTTCTTCAATGACCTGTTCTGCAAAAGGCATAGGGAACCCGTCTGGAATGGTTACCTTGTTGAGAGCTCTAAAGTCCACACAAATTCTGATTTTATTGGTATTCTTCTTTGGTACTATAACCATAGGCGAGAGCCACTCTGAGTGTTCCACAGGAATGATGATTCCTGCATCTTCCATCTTTTGGATTTCCACATAGACAGCTTCGGCATACTTTGGATTGAGTCTATAACTCCTTCCTCTGATGGGTCTGGCTCCCTCAACCAGAGGAATTCTGTGCTCTCCATAAGATGCAGGCACTCCTTCTAAGTCCTTATAATGCCAGGCAAAAACATCTGCATACTGGGTTAAGAATGATTTTACCTTTTCCAGGAGCTTTGGGTGGCTCCACAACCAAGTGGCCACTAGAACTGGTTGATTCTTGTTTTGGGTGCATAAATGTACTTCTTGAACCGGGTTTCTTGTTACCAGATTATCTTCTTGTGCATCTGCTTCCTTGTCTTCTTCTACTAACTTTTCGTGCATTGCTTCATAAGCAGGTGTATTTTGAACTTCGATGTTTTCCTCCTTGTCCTGCATCCATCCTGCAGGGATTTCTTGAATTGGGAAAGAACATTCAACCTCAGAATTTTTTACCTTGCTTTTAGCTTGGGAAACTTCGTTATCTGATGCTGACACATCCTCCTCCAATTTGTATTTGAGGGGTATCTTCCTGCCCCTTCTGTGGTCAATGATGGGCTCTCCCAATCCATCAACCTGGACCTTTCCTTTGTCTTCATCATAGCCTCCAAATGTACCAGGATTATCAAGAAAAATTCCAAAACAAGAAGAAGAGTTGCCGGCATGAAGCCAACTTAAAATATCCTCTTCTTCCTCAAAATCTATTTGGGGTTGATCCTCCGCTTCTGTTTCCATGCAAATGCTCACTGTTTGCATCATACTAGTGTTTCCTTGATTGTCTGGGCCTTCTTCTAAATGAATTTGTGTCAGCTCCTGCCCTTTCTTTTGTACCCACATGGTGTCCTTACCCCAATCATGAATGACACTGGCATGCCTCAGCCAAGGTCTTCCAATTAAGAGAGGAAATCCTCCTTCAACCTGGGGCAATCTTAAAACCACAAAATCCAGGATAAATAGATTACCTTGTACTTCAAGTGGAACTTTTGGGATTACCCCTAAGGGCCTTACTTTGCTCTGATCTGCCAAAGTGACCGTGAAATTTGCAGGTCTTGAAGGGTGGAGTCCAATCCTTTTCATGGTATGTTCAGGCATCAAATTAATGCCAGAACCACCATCTACAATAACACCTTGAAATTCATGGCCCTTGATTGATATTGTAAGCCGAGGGCTTTTATAATCTGTAAGGGGTGCTTCCCCCCTAATTATCCCTTGATGTAAGATAGCAGTCTTAGCCACTAAGCTTGTCGTAGAAGCTTCATCAATTATCTGCAATAATTCTGACCTGCATTTCCCATCCATCTTTATTAAATCAAGAATACTAACCTCCTTCTTAATAGACTTGAGTAGCTTTGAAGCCTCTGATTCTTTAAGGAAGTGAGCTTCATTTGCTTTGCTAAACTCTTCTTGAGCCCTCTTGAAGGCATGCCCAATGGCATCTCCGGTGCCTGTGAGACATTCCTTGTGGTTTGTGTCTGCACCTGTAGTATCTTTGTCTTCCATTGCAACTCTGTCTTTGTTCAACTCCTTAATTGTCAATTCTTGATTTTCTACCACTTTTGCTGTTCCCTTGCTTCTTGTCTGTACTGCAAAAGATTCGAGTTCTTCTAATTGTACCACTCTAGTGGATGGTGAGGATTCATTTACCTGAGGCAATATCTCCTCCTTGAATACAGAGATCATTTGGAGATGGGGTCCGGAAGTAGAGGCTTGATTCTTAGGACAACAGTTTGTATAATGATCTCTGGCCTCTGGACAATTTCTGCAAGGGGGTGCATTTTCCGGCAGGGTGCATCTAGATTGGTAGTGCCCACATTCTCCACATCTGAAGCAAATAATTGGCCTTCTAGGCCCATTTGCAAGGTTAGTTCTTGGTCTAGGATTATAGTTATTACCTTGGTTTGTTGCTGCTGCCATTACATTTGTTGGTGGCAAGAGCCCGCCTTGTGTCCAGTATGTCGTTGTCGGTATTCCCCTTGATTGGCATTCATGGGCCTCATGCCCAATCTTCCTGCATAATTGACAAGTCACATTTAGCAAAGGACATTCACTTACTATATGTCCTTGCTTACTGCACATGGAGCACCATAGTCCGTTCTTAATGCCGCCTCCTTTTAGTTCTTGCAACTCCTGCCTCAGCTGAGCTAGTTCCTCTGCTTGGGCTTCCTCTTCCTTTTGGAGCTTGAGGGCTTCAATCTCTCTTCTCAGTTGAGCTACAGTAGTCTCCTCCTCTGTATAGGGCTTATTCCTCTTCAAGCCTTCCAGTTCCTTTCTTAACTGACTCACTGGGTCCTCCAGTTCTGTACCATATGATAGTTGGGAAGACGTTGTACCATACTGGTGCCTTATTTGTTCCAAGCGGGTGGCCATATTGATGAATTCCTCAACAGAGGCAGCAGGTAGCACTAACTCCTTTATTTTGCATTGGGTGACCACAGGTAAAGGTTTGGCTAACCACTTCTTGACAAAGAAGTCGTGTGGTGGATCCGGTAATTTAGCCATTAATGCTTTGGCCCTGGTCACGAATTCTGGGAACTTCTCTCCTGGACCCAACTTCAAGTTTTCCAATTCTTCTATAATGATCTCAGCCGTGTTGCCATGCTGAAATTGATTCTTAAAGGCCTCTTTCATCAAATCCCAAGAGGTAAAGTGATTTTCGGCAAACTGACTAAACCACTTGTCTGCCAGACCCTCCAATGTGGCGGGGAAGAGTATCAAGAAAGCATCTTCCCTACCCATTAGTCCCCTAGTCTTACATAATGAAAGAAATCGCCGAATGTGCTCATCTAGGTCCTCATGGGCTAAACCTCTGAAGGAGGGGAATTTTATGTTTAACCTGGAGAGCAAGATTTCTAGGTCCACCTGTCCTGCCATGCTTCCTACCGAGGAAGTCGATGAAAGTGGACTCGATGATCTTCGGTTCGTCTTTCTTCTTGTCTGCTTGCACTTGATTCTCAAGGTTTGTGACCGGGTCGCGGTCATGAGCTATTCATAGTGCACTTAAAATGAGACTTTGATAGAAGGATGTACCTTTTGGCCCACTGGAGTAATGTTGTCGACACTGGAATGTTGTCCTCCAATGGCAATATATAGTCTCCTATGCTCAAAGCTCCTTGGAAGTCCCACCGTGCGTGCCAAATTTGTTGGGGATTCGGGGACAAGAAGGAGTTTGAGGGTTTGTAGGAGAAAAAAAGAGATGATGAAAATGGAATAATAGTGAGAACTTCTGCAAAGGAATACTCTTGGAAACCTTGAACATTAATTATCCTGCATCAATTACAATGACTGCACACAGTCCAATCAATGACTAAATACCACTTCAGAGAGTATCAATTACTGAAGACCAATTATCTCAAGTCCTCTAGCGGCGGCCTCTCGTGCACCAATCCTTCACTTGCTTCCCGCTTCCCTTGTGCACACCTTGCACTAAGCTTCCGCCAAGCTAAGGAATTGGATCACTGCGCAGCACGCAATAGTCCTTGGAACTCTTGGAATCCAGCCCGCCTTCTCTCTTCTCTGCACACTTTCCTCTTGGCACCTCTTGCACTCTTGAATGTCGTCGCACACTGGAGGCTGTTCTTGCTTCCTTTCTTGCTCCTCTGAAGCTCTCTCTTGCTCCCAACTCTCAATGTGTCCCAATAGCCTTTGTCCTTCCTTTTGTTTTTGAGTCCGCCGGTTCGCGCATTCTAACTGCAATACAATCTTGGTGTCCTTTCAATGTCCCAAGATTGTCTTTTTGAACTGGTCCTCAACGATTCGCTACTTTGTCTTGTAGTGTCTTTAGAACAAGAGTGACTTTTAAAATAAAATTTTGATTGGGCGGCCTATTTCCACCTTTTCGTACGCGGCCTTCCACCTTCACTTTTCCTTTTAATTCTTTTTCTTTTTCACCTTAAGATTTAGATTCAACCTTTGAACCTTAAGAGGAAAAATACCTTGTACCTTTAGTTTCAACCGGCTAGGGCTCTACACTACCTTATCATCCAATTTTCTGCGATGTTGTTTAGGCACTAATGCATATGCCAAACAACCAAAAACACGCAGATGAGCAACAGATGGCTTGCGGTCATGCCAAGCCTCATATGGAGTGATAGACTGCAATGCTTTAGTGGGACACCTGTTCAGTACATATGCTGCACACATGAAAGCCTCAAGCCAGAAACTATGTGGTAAAGCCTGACTTTTGACCATGCACCTCGCCATCTCCATGAGTGACCTGTTCTTTCGTTCAGCAACTCCATTCTGTTGAGGTGTATACGGCACTGTACACTAGTGTTTTATCCCACGTTCAACCAGAAATGCATTAAAATCTGAAGACATATATTGCCCCCCTCGATCAGAATGGAGGGTGCCCATTTTACATGCTTATAGATTTTCAGCCAAAACCAAAAACTGTTTGAAGCACATGAACACTTCGAAATTTGCTTTGAGTGGATATACCCATGCATGCCTGGAAAAATCATCAATGAAAGTCACGAAGTAAAGGTAATTTCCAAAAGAGGGTGTCTACATAGGACCACAAACATCACTATGTACAAGCTGCAATTTCTGCGTAGCCCGAACTGAACCATCTTTTGGAAAGGAAGAACGCTGCATTTTGCCCAAAATACAGCCTTCACAAACATGTTTTCCAGGAGTCTCAAGTTTGGGCAAAGAGGACACCATTTCAGATTTCTACAGGCGTAGCAAACTAGCAAAATTCAGATGACCAAAGCGTGCATGCCAAAGCTTTGCATCTGACATAGCCTGAGAATCATGAACTGCACATGCCGAATCATTCACAGATCTTTCATAGTCTATGAGCTTATACAGCCCACGACATAAAATGCCAGAAGTAATAATCACATCACCATTTGAGAGATCATGGACTGTACACCTATCATCAACAAATTTCACAACCAAGCCAATCTTGGCTAATGCAGAAACTGATAACAGGTTCTTTTTTATCCCTGGCACAAATAAAGCATTTGACAAAGTGAAAGAACTACCATCAGCAGTAGTCAGAATGATCTTACCAACTCCCATAACAGGATAAGAGGAGTTATTGGCGCGTGTGACAGTATTCCCTGTAGGGGCAGGCTCGAGTGAAGAGAAGAAACTGCGCTGCTAGGTAATATGTTTGGTCGCCCCACTGTCAAAGTACCAAACATCTGAGTCTACTGTAGACATGCACTGATCATGAGAAGATGGGTCAAAACTGCAGACAGTAGTAAACGCCCATTCTTCTTCCTGCACAAGATTTGTAGACTCTGTTTTTGGTGTAGAGGCCTCTGCAACAACCATTCCACCCTCTTTCTTCTTTGCCTCTTTAGCAGCCAGTTTTGGACAGTTCTTTATGATATGATCATTTCCTTTACAGTACTTGCAAAACAATTTCTGCTTTTCTGATTTCTTCTCATCTTTATCCTGGTTCTTCGATTATGCAGCATTTGCAGATTTTTGCTTACTAGTAAAAGAGCTCCATTTTCCTTTGCCCTTCTGACTAGCCAGGAAAGCTTGATCTGCAACACGCATAATGGACATGTTCTACCTGGACCGATCTTCCTGCAACATAACAGAGACTAACTCCTCAAATGACAAGGCATTTGGATTGCCTTTCATCGTCAACTGAAGAGTAGAAGCAAAACTCTGATATGAATCAGGAAGACCATTCAGAATGGTCTACACAAGTGAGCTATCTGGTATAACCTCATCAGCAGAAATCAACTGTTCCTTCAAATCTTTGATCTTCGTTAAGAAACTGTCCATAGAATCACCTTCATTCATGTGCTCACTCTCCAACTGTTTTCGGAGGTAAGCAACACGAGCCTCATTCCTAGCCTGGTACAAAGTGGTAAGTGTATCCCAAGCATCCTTTGCTGTTCTACAAGAGCGAATGTGAGGAATAATGGCACGTTTGACAGACAAAGCTATCAATGCATGTGCCTGGGCATCTCTGCCATCCTAGCGAATCTGCTCTACAGTAGGTGCAACAGAAACAGTAGCACGAACAGGAATTTGCAGAATATCATCTTCGACACCATCTTCATCAGCTCCAGCACCTGTATTTGCAGTACGTGTCGTTACAGGTGTAACACGACGTCTTTCAACACCCTGCACAATGTTCCACAATCCTTTTGCAACTAGTACATGTCGCATCATATAAGCCCATAATGGGTAGTTGGTACCATCCAACTTATCCTCAACAACCAACATACAGAATACATCACTGCTTTCAGCCATGGCCGGTGACTAAAATACCTTGATGCAGAAAATTGACTATATCTCAAAAATTTGAATAGAACTGCCTAGACGAGTTTTGATAGACCTGTAGCAGACTTTGAGACACTTAAACTGGTGAATAGAAACTGGTATATACCTTTGGCAAAAAAGGACAAAATAGCCTGCACAAGCACTGGGATAGTGGATTCAGAGGCCGAAACGAGCTCAGATTGCGATTTCGGCACCACCCTAAGTATGCTCACCAAATTTCGTGCGAATCTGAGACTACAAACGGAGGAGTGTCGACGACGCCCTAGAAGAAGCGACAACCTGCTCTGATACCAATTATTGGAGATAGACGTCTGCGGAAGCACGCGAACAACACAAGGAAGAAGAAGAAGCTTGGAGCACAAACACACAATACTGAATGTATTACTAGAGAATGTACAAAGATAAGTAGCCCATTAGGGCAATAGGCGTATATACAAGCCGGGGGAAAAACACCTCCTAAAGAGGGAAAAAAGTGCCCCGGCGGTCCTAGTGTGTTCACACACATCACTACCTAAATATATCAACAGTTCTTCAACCACATCTCCTCTTCTAGAAGCATAGCACAAAACTCTTCAAATGTAAGGGGAGTTGGTCTTACCTGAGTGTTAAGGGTTGTTACTAATCCATCATACTTTGTTGGAAGAATACACACATCTTTGATTCAACTCTTCTGGTGTTATAAGAACACAAAACACAGCCAATTGATCTTGAAGATGTTTTATCCATTTGATAAAATCTTTAGCCTTTTAAGAATCAGAATGCTTTTCATTTGCCAACTGATTTTCTAAATTCTGTATCCTAGTGTGGTCCTTGATCTCATATTGACGACCCAATATGCCCCAAGCCTCATGTGATTTAGTAGTATGTTGAACTAAAGTAAGCACATAATCACTTACACTAGTGACAATTGCGCATAATGCATCAGCATTCGGCCTCTTCAAAGCTCGTAGACGGTCTGGGTCTAGCTGAATCATCAACCTTGAATTCGCTAGATCTTCAACTAGTATAGGCTCTAGATCCAATCCCATCGGTCCCATGATAGTGTCAAGTAATCCATAAGAGTCCAAAATTGTAGAAATTTTGAACTTCTAGAGTGTATAGTTGATTCCATCCAGCTTCCCTTTAGAGTGTATAGTTTGGAGCTCCGAACACACTATCGCAGCATTGTGTAGGCTATTTTGTCTTTTTGTGCCAAAGGTATATACCAATTTCTGTTCGCTAGTATAAGCGTCTCAAAGTCTGCTACAGGTCTAGTGGAATTCATCTAGGCATTTCTGTTCAACTTTTTGAGATACAGTCAATTTTCTACATCAAGGTATTTTAGTCACCGGCCACAGATGAAAGCAGTGATGTATTCCGTGTGTTGGCTATTGAGGATAAGTTGGATGGTACCAACTACCCGTTATGGGCTTATATGATGTGACATGTATTAGTTGCAAAAGGACTGTGGAACATTGTGCAAGGTGTTGAAAAATGTCCTATCACACCTACAACTGTTACAACTGCATGTACAAAAGCTAAGGCAAAAGGTGTCAAAGATGATAACATTCTGCATATTCCTGTTTGTGTTGCAGTTTTTGCTGCACCTACTGTAGAGCAATTTTTTTGGGATGGCAGAGATGCCCAAGCACATGCATTGATAGCTTTGTCTGTCAAACGTGCCATTATTCCTCACATTCACACTGGGAGAATAGCTAAGGATGCTTGGGATACACTTACCACATTGTACCAAGCTAGGAATGAGGCTCATGTTGCTTACCTTCGAAAACAGTTGGAGAGTGAACACATGAATGAAGGTGATTCTATGGACAGTTTTCTAACAAAGATCAAAGACTTGAAGGAACAATTGATTTTTGCTGATGAGTTTATACCAGATAGCTCACTTATGCAGACCGTTCTGAATGGTCTTCCTGATTCATATCAGAGTTTTGTTTCTACTCTTGTGTTAATGATGAAAGGCAATCCAAATGCCTTGTCATTTGAGGAGTTAGTCTTTGTTCTATTGTAGGAAGATCAGTCCAAGCAGAACAGGTCCATTATGCATGTTGCAGATCAAGCTTTCATGGCTAGTCAGAAGGGCAAAGGAAAAAATGGAGCTCTTCAACTAGTAAGTAGAAATTTGCAAATGTTGCACATTCGAAGAAGGAAGATAAAGATGAGAAGAAATTAGAAAAGCAGAAATTGTTTTGCAAGTACTGTAAAGGGAATGATCATACCATAAAGAACTATCCAAAACTAGCTGCTAAAGAGGCAAAGAAGAAAGAGGCTGGAATGGCTGTTGCAGAGGCCTCTACACCAAAAACAGAGTCTACTAATCTTGTGCAAGAAGAAGAATGGGTGTTTACTATTGTCTGTAGGTTTGACCCATCTTCTCATGAACAGTGCATGTCTACAGTAGACTCAGATGTTTGGTATTTTGATAGTGGGGCAACCAAACATATTACCTCGCACCATAGTTTCTTCTCTTCACTCAAGCCTTCCCCTACAGGGAATACTATTACATGTGCTAACAACTCCTCTTATCCTGTTATGGGAGTTGGTAAGATCATTTTGACTACTACTGATGGTAGTTCTTTCACTTTGTCAGATGCTTTATTTGTGCCAAGGATCAAGAAGAACATGTTATCAGTTTTTGCATTAGCCAAGATTGGCTTGGTTGTGAAATTTGTTGATGACAGGTGTATAGTTCATGATCTGTTAAATGGCGATGTGATTATTGCTTTTGGCATTTTATGTTGTGGGTTGTATAAGCTCATAGGCTATGAAAGATCTCTGAATGATTTGGCATGTGCAGTACATATTCTCAGGCTATGTCAGATGCAAAGCTTTGGCATGCACACTTTGGTCATCTGAATTTTGCTAGTTTGCTATGCCTGCAGAAATCTGAAATGGTGTCCTCTTTGCCCAAACTTGAGGCACTTGGAAAACATGTTTGCGAAGGCTGTATTTTAGGAAAACTACAGCATTCCTCATTTCCAAAAGATGGTTTAGTTCGGGCTACTCAGAAATTGCAGCTTGTACATAGTGATGCTTGTGGTCCTATGCAGACACCTTCTTTTGGAAATTATCCTTACTTCGTGACTTTCATTGATGATTTTTCTAGGCATCCATGGGTATATCCACTGAAGGCAAAGTCTGAAGTGTTCATGTGCTTCAAACAGTTTTTGGTTTTGGCTGAAAATCTGTTAGCATGTAAAATAGGCACCCTCCGTTTAGATTGAGGGGGGGAATATATGTCTTCTAATTTTATTGCATTTTTGGCTGAACGTGGGACAAGAAACTAGTGTATAGTGTCGTATACACCTCAACAGAATGGAGTTGCTAAACGAAAGAACAGGTCACTCATGGAGATGGCGAGGTGTATGGTCAAGAGTCAGGCTTTACCACATAGTTTCTCGCTTGAGGCTGTCATGTGTGCATCATATGTACTTAATAGGTGTCCCACTAAAGCACTGTAGCCTATCACTCCATATGAGGCTTGGCACGATCGCAAGCCATCCGTTGCTCATCTGCGTATTTTTGGTTGTTTGGCATATGCATTAGTGCGTGAACAACATCGCAGAAAATTGGATGATAAAATAGTAAAATGTATTTTTGTTGGGTACAGTTCTGAAAGTAAAGGCTATCATCTGTATCATCCACACACTAAATGCATTCTGGTTAGCCGTGATGTTGTTTTTGTGGAAGATGTTATTTAGCCATTGCTTTCATGTACTAAGGAGACATCTGTTAGCTCCAAAGACATGTATGATACTTTGCTGCCTCTTTTTACAGGTGGATAGTCTAGTGCTGGCCCCAATGAGGCAAATTCTTAGCCTTTGCAAGTTTCATGTGATGATGCAGATCATTCCATTTCTGATGCAGATTTACATGATGCACTAGTGGCAAAAACTATGCCAAAATGGATGGTGCAGACTTTACGTGATATCAAATTAGATGCACCTCTGTCATATCGTGCTCGTTTAGGCTCTCATAGTGCCTCTTTTGCATCAGATTGCTATGCAATGGCTGCATCTAGTCTCTATGATGAGAATGAGCCTCTTTTGTTTGATGAAGCACAAAATTCAGAAAATTGGATGGTTGCTATGCAATCTGAATATGATGCTATAATGAAGAATAGTACTTGGTCTTTATGTGACTTTCCTCTTGGCAAGAAGGCCATTGGGAGTAAGTGGATATACAAGCTGAAGCGTAAGCCTCATGGTACAATTGACATGTATAAGGCTAGACTTGTTGCAAAGGGTTATGCGTAGGAAAGAGGCATTGATTTTGATTAGACCTTTGCACCTACTTGTCGAATGACTATAGCTCATAGCATCTGTACACTTGCAACTCATCATGGTTGGAATGTACATCAGTTGGACATTGAAACAACATTTTTGAATGGTGACTTTCATGAAGAAGTGTATGTTTTTCAGCCCCGTCGCTTTGAGTAAAAAGGGCATGAAAACTAGGTGTGCAGGTAAACGAAGGCATTATATGGTTTAAAGCAAGCACCACATGCTTGGTATGAGAAGATACATGCCTATCTGATTGCACATGGTTTTGAGAATAGTCCACCTGAAAGCAACTTATATGTTAAGCCTACTCATGATGTGCTTCTGATCATTGTTGTCTATGTTGACGGCATGCTGCTCACTAGTCCTATTGAGAAGCATATTGCTGATTTTAAGGCTGATTTGCATGCCTCGTTTGAGATGTCTGATTTGGGGCATTTGCATCACTATTTGGGCATTCAATTTATGCAAGTTGATGGTGGCATGTCTTTGTGTCAAACAAAATATATTCACACATTATTGCAGCATTTTGGCCTTGAAGACTGTAAGCCTATTGCCACTCCTATGGAGACAGGTTTACGATTGAGTCTTCATGATGCTGGAGAGGCATTTGATGCTTTTATCTATCAACAGGCTATTGGATGCTTGATTTACTTATGCATTACTTGGCCAGATATTTAGTTTGCTGTCTCACAAATGAGTAGGTTTATGCATTGCCTAGGAGTCAAGCATTGGTAGGCGGTTAAGCGCATCTTTTGCTACTTGAGTGGTACTCGGCTACTTGGGTTGTTTTATCCCAAGGGGGGATCACTATCGCCAGATTTTCATGCTTTTTCTGGCTGTGATTGGGCCGGTTGCTATGACACTCGTGTGTCCACTAGTGGCTTTTGCTTCATGTTTGGTAGCTCATGTATATCTTGTTTGAGCAAGAAGCAGCCTACTATGGCCACTTCTAGTTATGAGGCTGAGTATAGGGCAGCTTTCACAGTGATTGTTGAGTGTGTGTGGCTCATACTCCTTTTGGCTGATTTGGGTGTTTGGTCAGGCTTCTGCCACCACCATCTTCACTGACAGTTAGAGTGCATTGGAAGTTGCGAGGAACCCTGTGTTCCATGCTCGCACTAAGCACATTGAGGTGCATTATCACTATGTCAGGGAGAGGTTCTCTATTGGGAAGATCAGCTTGGCATATGTGCCCACACAAGAGAACATTGCAGACCTTTTCATGAAGGCTCTGCCTAGGGAGAAGTTTGAAGCTTTCCGCAAAGCTTTGGGCTTACTTCCTTTTGTGGAGTGATTTCCACATATCTTGGCACTTCCTTATACATGAGTGCTAGCTCCTTGTTCACCGCATCACTCCCAGGGGGGATTTGTTGATATATTTAGGTAGTGATGTGTGTGAACACACTAGGACTGCCGGGGCACTTTTTTCCCTCTTTAGGAGGTTTTTTTCCCCTGGCTTGTATATATGCCTATTGCCTTAATGGGCTACTTATCTTTGTACATTCTCTAGTAATACATTCAGTATTGTGTGTTGTGCTCCAAGCTTCTTCTCCTTGTGATGTTCGCGTGCTTCCGCAGACCTCTATCTCCAACATTAACCACTGCATTATTTTTGCCATCCCTAGTGAGATTGAGGCATCCCTAGATTTTATATAGACATGGAGGCTTTTTCCAAGCTATTGGAGGCTTCGTGTGTACACAAGGAGCATTGGAACATGGTAAAC
This sequence comes from Ceratopteris richardii, assembly GCA_020310875.1. NCBI lineage: Eukaryota > Viridiplantae > Streptophyta > Polypodiopsida > Polypodiales > Pteridaceae > Ceratopteris > Ceratopteris richardii. The sequence goes on along the minus strand of CM035442.1, from coordinate 117,132,042 downwards.
TCTATTCTTGCAAGTACACAAGTATAGATTCCCTATACCCAAGAGTGTTTGGTTGGAGTAATTGATCTCCTTCGGTTGCATAATGACCTTTGAGGAAATAGCAATGACATGCAAGAAGGGTGGGGTAACCTCTTACTAATTTTGACATAACTGTAGATAAAGTTAGTAGTCTATGTATTTCAAGATTACTCACTCCTCTTCTCTAATTTGATGCTTGCTAGTATATCTTTTGGTCTCCATGCACCCAATCAAGTAAGCTACTTGGAATTCCAATTAGCACTTTCCGATTCATTCACATGAATTGCCATCATTTGGGCCTACCTAGCATTTTTATCTCCATTTTACGTCTGTGTATAGGAAAAAAAGCATGCAAAGTTAGTGATTTCTCATTGTTACATGTTTCTCTAAGATGGTTATCACATAGAAACCCGCTAACTTAAGCCAAAGAACATGCATCCAAGACGATCCATTTAAAAAATTGACATACTCTTGTAACAATAATTCTTCTTAGATGAAAAACCCATTCTTGCTGAAAACTTTGTAGTCTTCCAGAGTTGATGGAACCATGAGACATGCTTAGGAAAGTTTTGCATGAAGGTTAGGGCAATATTTCATCAATTCAAAGTGATTGACGAACGCATAAAGAGGGTTAGCAATATCAGCATACATGTGAATGGAACTGATCTTTTCCTCATCTGTTGAGATACACTATTTTAAAATAATGTGCCCTAGGATTTTTCCTTTCTGCACCATGAATGCACAACTTCTATGAATCTGTACATACTTTGTAGATCTAATTTCTTTTAGCAATATGTGGTGATTTCAAGCCTTGATCACTATGCACATGATGCTCAATGTAGAATTCTTAGCATTCCCTAAGGCATTCTTTGAAGACATGACACATCATATTTAGAAACATCATTGGAGCATTCTTTAACCCAAATGGCATGACCCTAAATGCAAAAATACTACATTCGTGGGAAGACTATCTTATGTTGGTCCTAAAGGGTGATGGATAATTGATTGTATCTAGAAAATTCATTTGAAAATCTATATACGTCCTTTTGTGCCACCCACAATAGTAGATGATCAATTATTGACAAAGGATAAAATATCTTTGATATTGGCTTCATTAAATTTCTTTACATTGGTACACACATGTAACTTATCTTTCTTCTTGGGTTCTATTACTATAGGTGTCATTTTTCAAGTGTGTTCGATTTCATATTTAAAACCAATGCCTAACAAATTATCAAGTTCCTCTTTGATCTTTTTGGAGAATGCTTCATTATAAGTGTAGGTGTGATTTTTACAAGCATTATTGTGCTCATCATGAGAATCCTTTGAGAGGATATGTGTGGATTGAGATCTTTCAAGTCTTCATGGGTCCATGTAAATACGTCTTGGTATCCACAAAGAAGATTGACCAACACCAATTTTTCTTTCATAGAGCGATTGTAGGCAATTTGGGTAAATAAATCTTCACCATTCTCATGGGCAACGAATATCTTTTTAGTAGTTCCCTTATGCACCCAATCTTTTTTGGTCTCTCTTCTCCCAATCAAGAAAGATACTAGGATTTCTAATTAGCATTTGTCGATTCACTCAATTGAATTTGATGTTGCAGAAGCTTTTTCCATCATGTGGAACTACACTCGACAATATCTTGGAATTTTTTCTAGACACCTCTTGCTTTGTTAGTGAGATAAGGTAACTCATGCTTCTCATGTGAACTTTGATGTTTTTAGGTATGCATAGATCTTGGAAGCTAAGAAAGTTTTCCTTGGCGAGTACATTGTCCTCGTTTTTATAAAAACTTCCATTTTCTTCTTAAGGTTATATGTAGAATAGTTTGAGGAACTCAAAGAAATTTATGTTTATGTGGAAATTAGAGATATCATGATCCAAAGTACTCATTTAGCTTTATATGTCCAAAATATCACTCAAGAGTTCACCATTCTATGTTGGTAAGTGTGTAAGACATATCATCTACTTGAGTTTTTTTCCAAGAGAGTTTGTAGATAGAAGAGAGAGAGGTGAAACGTTTTGAGCTTACTACATGCAAATTGAGCCACCAAAGCACGTGAAACTTTCACGATAGCTTCTTCCACCTTTACCTACATATCATTTTCGTCTCCATCGGACATCTATGTATAAGAAAACAAGCATTCAAAGTTCAGGATTTCTCATTTATACACGTTTTTGTAGGATGGTTATTACATAGAAATCTGTTAACTTAGCCAATGAACATGCTTAAGAGAAGATTTTATGTTCTCAACATGCCTTGAAATCTAAGCAGGTCCATTAAAACAATTGACATACTTTTGTAGTAGCAATTCTACTTAGATTAAGAAACAAATTTTGTTTAGTCTACGTAATTCGCCAGAGTTGATGGAACTACTGCATATGCATAGGACAATTTTGAATGAAGCTTAGGGCCTCTAGTAATTAATAGCAATGGTCTCACTAGCTCTAGAGGACTATTTTTAAATAGCACCACCTTTTTGATGTGGAAAGTAGCCGTATACACTTGTTTATAGCTCAATGAGAGCTCATTTTGTAAAGAATTTTTCTTATTATAACAAGATCCTACATTGCAATCCACGCTCCTGTCTTCTTCCTCAATTTTGTCTATTTTCTTGCATTATTTTTTCTATCTCTAGTGCGGTTTGAGTGTCTCAAGATTCCGTATAGACATGGGGGCTCTTTCCAAACTATTGGAGGCTTTGTCTGCACAGAAAGATAATTGGAACATGGTAAACTCTATTCTTGAAAGTACATAAAGTAGATTGTATCTATGCAAAAGTGTGTTTGGAGTAATTCTCATTTGGTTGGATAGAAAGCTTTGATGGAATTGCATGAAAAGCAAGAAAATAGGGTAAACTAAAACTAATTTTTAGATATATATAGATAAAGTTAATTGGCTATGTATGCCAAGATTACTCACTTTCATTCTCTAGGTTGATGCTTGCTAGTCTAACTTTTGGTCTCTTTGCACCCAACCAAGTGAGTTACTTTGATTTCCGATTAGCACTCACTTAAATCTAAATTTGGAGAAGCTTTTTGCATCGTGTGGATCTACAATCCATAATATTTCCACATTTTTGCCATACCTCTAGATTTATCAATGATGTAAGGTAGTTGATACTTTTGATGTTTTTGGGTAAGTATAGAGTTTGAAAGCCAAGAAAGTTTTCTTTGGTGAGTACAGTGTCATCTTGAAGGTTTGCTTGCTCAACTGAGAGTTGTTCCTTGCACTCATTGCAATTATGCACACAGCTCACCACATCCTCGTCCATCGTTGCCCGATGTCCACCATCTCTCTTTAAGTTCTACATAGTAAAAGATCTAGGGTAGTGAAATCCTATTATATTCTTGTGGGCCCTCTCAATGATCACTTGATGCTTTTTTCTCCCACATAACAACTTAACATGCCTTGGTTACAACAATGATATACATATCATGCGTTGATATGCAGCTCAAAAGCTTCCCTGACTCTCTTTGGAGATACTTTAAGTTCTAGATGACATGGCTCAAACGTGAGCATAGGTGCAAGTGGCTCAACCCACTTAGGCCGAACTTCCAAGTTGAATAGGTACTCATCGAGGATTTTATCATTCATAGCATTGTGCACTTCTCCATTAGTTAATCTGGATAGATGGTCTCCTCTAACATATGTATTAACCTTCTAAAGTTCTACTTCAAATCAATATTAAGAACCATTGGGCTAATCTAAATATCACACATAGTTTATTTGCTAGATAGAGAAGTGATAGGAATTCAATAAAGATCTTGAATCTATTAGACATCAAGTAGTGTCTAAGATAGCATAGACCATGCCCAAGCCTTCAATTTATCATCATCTGATAGGTGGGCTAAGATGCATCCTACAACATAATTTGAAGTCTCCACATGAATGTGAGAAGGTTTGCTAGAATCATTTACTGTGATATCAATTTTCCTTCAATGCTTGAAAGGATTTCTCACAATCTTCCATCAATTCAAAGAGATTGATGAGCACATAAAGAGGTTTAAGAATATCAACATTCAGGTGAATGAAACTCTCATAATAGCCGCAATGGCCCATGAATGCTTGGACCTCTTTAGCATTCTTAGGTCAATATAAATTTCCAATCACTTTGATCATTTCCTCATCTCTTTATGTGCACTATTTTAGAATAGTGTGCCCTAGGATTTTGCCTTTTTTTCACCATGAATGCACACTTCTATGAATCTATACATACATTATAGATCCTAAATTTGTTAACATTATTTCTAAAATATGAAATGTGGAAATTTCACACTTTGATGAGTATGCACATGATCATCAATGTAGACTTCTTAGCATTCCCTAAAAAATTCTTTGAGGACATGACACATTAGATGTTGAAAGATGATTGGAGCATTGTTCAACCCAAATGACATGATTGCAAACACAAAAAGACCCTATTCATGGCAAGCGGTGTCTTATTTTGGTTTTCAAGGGTGATAGATACTTGATTGTATCCAAAAAATCCATCTAAAAAGCTATATATTTCGTTTCCTTCCACCCACTAGAGTAGATGATCAATTATTGACAAAGGATAATTATCTCTGATATCAACTTCATTAAATTTATTTAAATTGATACACATATGTAGCTTCTTTTCTTCTTGGTTACTATTACTACTATCTTTAGTGTGTTTGATTTCATATTTAAATCCAATGTGTATCAAATTATCAAGTTCCTCTTTGATCTTTTTGGAGTATGTTTGATTATAAGAGTAGGGTTATTTCTTACAAACATTGTTATCTTCGTCATGGGTATCCTTTGAGAGGAGATGTGTGGATTGAGAGCTTTCAAGTCTTCATAGGTCCATGAAAATACATCTTGGCATCCACAAAGAACATTGATCAACACTAATTTTTCTTTCATAAAGAGATTGTGGGCAATTTGAATGCATAAATCTTCACCATTCTCATGGGAAACAACTACCTTTTTAGTAGTTTCCTTATTGTCACACGAATACCCAGGTATTGGATCCCTCTTTGGCATCTCAATATGGGCCTTCCTTTGTTCTATGGTGTAATTCTCAAAATGATTTGGAACTTCAAAGGTTGATTCCTTGTCTTTCTTGTCATCATTCGATTGCTTGGACTTACCTTCTTGCAACTGAAATATTCCATTATGCTATATGATTGACTTTGGTACACATCTAGAATCTAGAATTCTAACCTTGGCCAAATATCCCTTGTCAAAATCATAAGGATTATTGTCCACATGTGTAAGTTCCTTTGTTCCTTTCCTCCAAGCCTTGATTTGTATTTTTTCTATTACTACCTCCCTTTCCTTGATATCTTCATATATACACACCTTTGACAGTTTTCGGCCTATGGAATCTTCCTCTCATTTCCCTCTAGTAAACATAAGGGTTTTTCCATGTGTCCATCTATTAGTTGAAGCTTCATACAATTTGGACTTAATGTAAGCTTACCCCAGCTGATCCACAAGGACTTGGTAGCCACAAGTACACTAGTGCATCATCAATTATGCCCTTGGTGGCGACATCATTGTAAGTGATGTTAATAGAGGTGTTTCCCTCATTACCTTCATTGCATTCACCAACCTTTTCTAAGGGTGTTTGAGTAACATGATTTTCTAGTTTCATTGTATTTAAATCTAGACCTTCCCATTTAGCAATAGCATCCTAGTATTTGATGTTTGAGTTTAACAGATTCATTGATATTGAGTGTCCACTTGGATACAACTTTCTTGAAGTATTCAAGAGTTCCTAGGGAACCCTTTGGGTGCTCTTCTTGGATATAAGAAGTGTGGTCGTTTTGCACTTTGAAGTATCCTCATATAGTCCCACATACCTTGACAAGATATTGAGGACAAGATATTTGGGCGTGCATTTTCACAATCAAATAGCTCCTCACTAATCAGTCCAATATTCTAGACGTCTAAATTGGTCATGTTTGTCTAATATTGACTTTCAACTTAGTGAAGAGAGGTTTTGTTACATACAACATCTTCCAATTTCGAACCTACACTTCATTCCAAAAGTTATCTTTCCATAGGTCATCAATGTTTGGGATGTTGGACTCAAAGTCTAGCTCATCCTCTTATGGTGAAACCATATCTTAAAGCTCTATTTGATGACTAGCATCAGCTAGTGGAATACTTGGTGATTTAGGTTCCATGGGGTTCTAAGAGGGCACAACTAGAATAGTGTTTTCTACCTCTCCTTCTCAACTCACTAAGGGTAACTCAAGCTTACACATGTTAGGAGGATTGGATCCTAAGTGACCATTTCAACTCTAGATTTTGTTGGTATGGAAACTGACATTCCTTCATGATTCAAAGGTGCATAAGTGTGCCCATTGAAGTGTATGTGGACTGGTTGTCTAGGGATGTGAGAATAATCTAAAGCATACATCACTTCATGGAAAAAAGGCCCAAGAATGTGAGTATTAGAAAGATGATTTGGTACATTCTCTAATAGTTATTGAGCCACCTCAATCATCCATCTACACATATCTATTTGTTCAAGTTCTAAATCAGCTTTGGGATGACATTTTTCATGATGCTCTATTGTTATTTGGGAGGCTATCCTAGCCTAATAGGCTTTAAAGAGCATAAGTAGATCTTCATGCATTTGGGTTGACAATACCAAGTTTGCATGTTGTCTCTCTTATTGGAGGCTTGCTTTTTCTCTCTCTTCAAATCTGACTTTCAACTCAAGTTTTTGATCTTGGATTTGTGAGTTTGATTGTGAGAGGGAGTTAGCCATTTCAATTCATTTCTTCTTTAGAAAGCTAACCATCCATGCTCTATTTTCCTTTCATTTTTATTCCTTCTCTTTTTAGTATGTGTTCAACTTAATTCTTGTGCTTGATCCATTATATTACTTTATTTCTTTGACTTATTCTTTTGTTTATTTGGTATCTTGTCTATGTTTGTTCTTGAAGCATCTGAATTATCTTCTTCTTGACCAAAATTGGGTTCAACATCGTTTTCCACTTGGGCTTTTTCTTGTGATCTATTAATCACTTGAATGGGTTTAGCCTAATCGTTATCACTCCCCGAGGATATGTATGATACCACATTAGGAATATGAAAACCATAATCGCTAGATTTTTGCGACATTATTGACATCTTGCACAAAACCCAAAAGTTGGTTCTAGTGTATTGTTATATGCTTGCATTAGAGGGCAATTGTGAATGAAGTGATCTCCATTGACCACAATAAGAATCATAACAAAAATCATTATTCATGTTATTACTTTCTAGATCATTACAAGTGTAGTTGGCATGATGTCCCTTTTAAGTTTTTCTTCCATTGTGTACTTGAGTGGAGTAACTTGTTTAGGATGAGGAGGTTGTTTCCCTAGCATCAAATGTGTTGGGTTTTGCCCATCTTGATTGCATTGCATTTAGTGATTGTACAATTGATTTTGATTACTGCCATGTTGATACTATAGATATGTGTGTTTGAATTATGGTGGGTTCTAATATGCTTGCATCCTTTAATTTGATTGTTGCTCATGTACATCTTGTTGGTTGCAATAAAAATCAGTGGTGGTGTGATTGCTCATCTTTCGCTCAATTTCATACCATGGAGAGCTCTTAGGATGCTATGGAGGTTGATACTCTTCATTTGATATAGGAAAAAAGTTATTAGAGTAGTAACTACCACAATGATGATAACTTCTACTATGGTGTGACCTATCATAATGGGTGTTAGCTCTAGTTGGGAGATTTAGTTTCTTGAAATTTTCTCTTCTAGGCCATCTAGTGATGGATCAGATGCAAACTAGAAATGCTCTTAAAGGCCTCATGGTTAACATATCAATCTCAAAATGTGATGATTGAGGATGATACATAGTGGTTATATCAATATATGTTAGGGATACTTTTAGTGATCTTTAGCAAATTTATCTATCAAGAGTGATGGAACATTTTTTTCTTTCCAACTCACTCATTCATGGACATTAGGTTTTCTTTATGTACTACTCTTTATATAATATACTAGTTTTATTGTTGTATTAGGTCATTCTTGTATAATCTCTTTATGTAATGCAAAGTAGAATAAGATCTTTCTTCATTGCTCCAATCTCTATGTGCTCCTCTCTTCATATTTGAGAGTGTGTGAGAGCTCCCTTCCTTATTTTCTTTCTCTTGACATGGTTCAGAACTAGTGTGGATGTAGAGAGCTCCTTAAGCAGGCTAAAAATCAAGACTCCATCAGAAGGCATGGAGAATCCGTGCTCCAAAAATGATCTCAATTCTCTATGAAATTTGGTGTGTAGGTAGAATGAGAGATATCACTTTAGGGTCCCTTGGTTTGTTAGATGTCTATTTTAAAGTTGTTTCAACCTCTATTTTGAGCTTGCAAGGTGGGGCCCATCAAAAAAACATGTCACTTTCCAACATTATAAATTACTTCTATTTGAAATCTCCCACAAAGTTTATATCTAGAATCTCAAATGAATCCATGTAATGTTGTTACAAAAAACTATGTTTTTCTAAGATCAAACTATCAAGTCAGAGTGTGATAGTGTTCAAGTAGAGGTATTACTTCTATTATTTTTGTAGTATTTTAGAGTGCTAGAGAAATGGCAAATGCTAATGGAATGAGTCAACTTATGAGGGATAAGTTGGAAAACAACAACTTTCATTCTTGGAGATTCAGCACGACAATTTTCATGATGGGAAAAGTCTACTAGAAGTACATCAAAGGAGACAATGAAAACCTTCCACAATTATTAGAGAGGAATCAGAGTGCAGAACAACGAAGAGCATATATAGATTGGAAAGAAGGAGCACAAAAGGTAATGTGTTGGTTGTCTGTTAGCATACAAGATAGCATGATTGGGCACATACAAGATGCCAAAACTATGAAAGAGGCTTGAAACACTTTGGTCACATTATATGATATCAATACAAAGGCATGGAAATTGCAACTCAAGAATGAGTTGCATACATTTGAGAAAAAGAGCATGTCAATAAGTGACTACACCTTAAAAGTAAAAAGCATATCTGAGTCACTTGCATCTATTGGTGTGAATGTAGATGATGATGATAAGGTTGAAGTGTGCCTGTGGGATTTTTGAGATGCATATAAGTAGTTCAAGACTTATATTCAAACTAGGGAAAATATCCCAAATTTTGTTGATCTTTGGTCCCTGATGATAATTGAAGGAAAGAATCTTGGTGAAGACTCAAATTCCAAAGGAAAAACTAGTTTCTTGGCAGGTATTCCACTATGGCATAGGAAGAGGTCAAGAGATAGGCTTCAAAAGTGGAGGAAAGAAGAACTTGGAACAAGGCCGACAACACACTAATGAAGGAGGTAGAGGAGAGTTTTGAGGTAGCGGGAACCAAAGAGGCTGTAGAAATTACCAAAGAAATGATTCAGATAATGAAAGTAACAGATGTAGGAACTGTGGTAAACCTGGTGACTTTGAATGTGATTGTAGCTTGAAGAATCAAGAAAATAGAATGCAACAAAACAACTATGCATCCATAAGAGTTCTTGACCATATTCATGGACAAAACTGGAATCTTAAAACTAAATGTGTGTGTATACATATATCCTTAGTTCGTTCCTAAGGATAAGTCTCAACATATTTTTACCTATTATAAAAAGGTTTTGATGATGAAAGGTTGAGGTCCAAAGTAGTTCTAAAGGGAGCAAAAATCCATGAGTCATATTTTAATTCAAGCTCAAATAGGTAGTTGAAAAGGTTGATAAGAATCTTTGGTGGACCTATCAAGACCTACCAACTAGAATAATGGGAAAGGGATTATGTGTACTTTAGTGTAGAAGTCACGAAGTGTGGTAGAGGCATCACTCATTTCTATAGTGGCTTTTCCACTTATCTTGTAGCCATTGGAGTCCTCCAACATCTCCAAACATTGTATTTTACATTTCAATACATATACTTGAAGATTCATCATCATTTTGCATTACTCTACATTGTTTTCTATGTATTGTTCAAGTTTGCCAACTTCATAGAGCCATTGAAGTGAACCTGTGGTCTCATTGGATCATGAAGGTAACAACCTAGTGAGATCTTGTATACAATACTCTTATCATTGGAGCTTTGTGTGCAGAGATATAAATAATCTCTATGATTGTGTATGTGTACTGTTAGCTACCTGAGATGTTGGGAACACACCTATGAGTTGTTGAGTATACTTTTCACTCTCTGATTACTCTAAAATTTGTGTTATAACTTGTCGTAGCTCATTTTCCTTCCTATTAGATGTTGTGAAAAACTATTTTTCTCAATTCTGAATAGGTTGTGAGCATTGCAGATTTTTTGAGTGCCTTCTTCCATAAATAGAAAGTTTTCTCATCATCTTACAAATTTGGAACTAGTTTTTCTTCACTCATACATTTGAGATCAATGATCCAAAGCATGATAGTCATATTTATGTATCATTTGCAAGCTTCAAGGTCGATTAGAGTGTACAACCAAGAAATATGTTGGTCTAGAGTAGGTTTTTGTGAAGACCCTCTCATTTCTGTACTCTACCATCACCTCCTCACAGTGGTGTCAGAGCATCATCATAGTATATACATAATGGTGATGGATTTTCTTTTTCAATTGATAAATTGGATCGATGTGACTACTCATCATGGTCTCTAACAATGGAATCGTATCTAGAAGGATATAGAACCATTCTCAAAGTTGCTAGGTCAATTCGTAATGAGAAGAAGTTGCCCAATTATCTATGGCTAGAGGTAGTCCCATTGCCACTTACCTTGTTGATAGGATGCCTGGAAAATCCTTGGAAGGAATGAATTCTAGGAAGCTTGGAATGGAAGAAGACCAAGCTTGGACCATTGCAAGACATTTGGAGGCATTGCATATGCACACATACCTTCAAAAACTAGAGGGAAGATTAATCCCAAGGTAGAGAAATGTGTGTTTGAAGGTTATGACCTAAATAAAAAGGGTTATAGACTTTATAATCCTAGTATTAAAGGATTCATAGTAATCTAATACGTAGTATTTGATGAAAATAAATCTTGTTTTGATAATGATTGCAAGAAAATCAATTTGCCAATAGTATCAAGAAAAACTCCACACACTTGAAGAGACAAGTGAATCTGAGGACAAACTGTAGCTCAGTGATGAGTAGCACCTGCTTTAATGTCAATCTGGGAAGACGTGAGGATGGTATGAAGACCTCGAGCAAGAGAAGGCACAAGTGCGTGAGTGAGAAGCACACTAACATGCACACACATACACACACACGCGCACACACGGTAAGACAAAGAGTGAGAAGCAATGGAGTTCTTAGATTACTTTCCAAAAGCTCATACAAGTTCAATTCAATTACAAGCTAACCTCCAAAATGAGCCTTCTAGCTCTTTTTATAGTTTTTGACTAGGTTTTGGCCATGTCCAGACCTAGTGTCCAGCCTAGTTAAAAATTAGGTTCTCTACCCTATTCTGAGGTTCAAACAAAGTCTAAAAAATGTGAAAACTGACAGGTAGGTACTTCTAAAGCTCCTCAAGCTCAAGGACTCCTTGGCTTGCACAAAATGGAGCTACAAAAATATGAAATGATATTTACAACGGTTTTTAGTGATGAAAATCACTATTTTTGTAGGGGTTTCTATTAATATTTTGACATACATTTCCTAGAGCTCCCTACTTCCTCCTTCTCCTTGTGTGTCCACCTCTTTTATATGCGTTAGTGTCTTGAAAAAATATTGGCCTACTTGCCAGATCGTCGTTGACTGCTCTGTCTGCTTGTACTTTCTCTTCTCTCTGACTCCCTTCGTAAGCTTCCTTGCCTGGTGAGTCCTTCAGTTCCAACACCCCCCCTCTCTCGCGTCTGTCGTCCCTGACAGACCCTTGTTGGGTGGTTCGTTGGATGTAGTACTCCACAACGTCCTGTGCTAAGTGATGTTCTGCAATCCGCAACCCTTTGGCCAAGTCCGTGAGTAGAGCATCCCAATCTACCGGCCCGGGAACCTCTGGATGTGGTATATGTAACTTCTCTGAATGGAGAGCTTGTTCCACTGCAAACAACTGCAATAAATGTGATGGTTTGGGAATGAATATCTCTGAATGATATTCCCAGAATCCCGTGACAAACATCTCTTCAAACGTCTGTTTGAAGCAGGCTGGTAGATACTTGATACGCGCGTGCCATGCATATACAACATTAGTAGATGGTGTTGCGCTCATGTCGTAGACAAGGTCCTGATTACCTTCATTAAATCCAAGAGCTGACAGATGAGGTTCCTTGACATTTTTGAAAGTCCTGAAGGTGACCAACATGAGTTCAAAAATTTTAAGGCACATTTGGGCCATGACATCAGGTACATTTTTAAACCGGACCCCCCAATGCCGAATCATCGAGATCATATATCCTATGGTAGGTTGGCCTTTGGGTGGTGCTAAGTAAACATAATTGAGCCATTTCTCGCATCCTTTGGTTGTCAGCACAGTTTTTGTGTATTCCGGCCATGACCTTCTTCGAAATACAGGGCAGTAGCATGGGTTGTATTTGATGTACAAAGGCATGTTATTCCATGTTCTTACCATCTCTGGGTAGGTTTCCAGTAGACGAATCCTCCACGTCGGTTGATGTATATTGCCTTGCTTGGCACTTGCTGGGATGTCGTCCGGTGCAAACTGTGTAGCCGAAGTTGGTTCTTTTGAGGTGTGTTTCTTGATTTCGGCATTGTAGTCCGCCATTAAGACACAGAAAGGAACATACAAATCGTCGGATGTGCCGATGCACCTATGATGGGAGAGGTTTGGAAAGTACTCCGATTTTATAACTACCTCTTCCAATCGTGACATTGATGCTATCTGAAACTGCCACTCTATCATCATGGGTTGTGGCCACTTTCTCTAACCTCTGCATCCATTCAGGAGCCTCTATCTCGATGGTGTCCATGCCCTCTTCTGTTTGCTTGCCCCCTGGTGCAGGCATGGGAACGTATGGGTCTTCGAAGGTTTCCTCTACTTCAATGGGTACTAAGTCTTCAGGTTCCGGTTCTACAATTGGAGAGGGTTGACGCTCATATTGCATGACTTTATTGCGTAATTCTTCGAGTTCTGCTCTGAGTTTTGTGACTTCTTCGGATGTGTCGTCTGTGGTAGTGACTTTGCTTGGTGACTCCTGCTGAGTTGCCAGCTGCTTTAATAGGTCATCTCTTTCTCTTTCTAATGCTGCATGGGCTTCCAGGAGGTCGGCATGGGTTTCTAACACAATTTGCATATTCTCTGAGGGAATGGCCTTGAATTTCTCTGGGTCGATTTCTTGCGGGGAACCCTCCATTGCTGCTTCCAAGTTCTCTTCATTCTGTTTCTACAGCCGTTTATTCTCTTCGAGTGCTGTAGACATGTGTTTTCGTAGGAGGGCCAGATTGCGTCTGAGCTTGAGATTCTCCGTTATCTGGGAGTGCAACAAATCATCCATTTGTTTCCTTTCTTCGGCATCTCACTGGGGTGGGTTGGCTACTAACTGTTCATGTTTTTCCTGTAAGGTGGCATGTTGTTGTTGTAGTAGCCGCTTTTCCCTTTCGAGATCAATGAAGCGTAGTTGAAGTTCCTCATGGCTTTGAAAGAGTCGCGTATGTTGGTCATCAAGATGCTGGTAGTGTTGTTGTCGTTGCGACATACACTGATACATATTATTAAATACATTATTAATAGGGGTGGATGCGGGAAGGGTGTTGAATGCAGAAGGGAAGGGAAAGGGGAAGGGGAATGGTAGTGTGGATGCGGTGCTGGAAAATGGTGAAGTGGGAGGTGGGGGAATGGGAGATGGTGGGTGTATGGGGGGAGGGAGAGGTGCGGAGGTGGGTGATATGTCCATAAAATCAACAGTGGATGCAGTAGTGGGAGTGATTGTGAATATTGGAATTGTGGGTGCAGTGATAGTGGTGAAAGTGTACAGTGGTGTGTGCAATTGTGAATACGAACTGCCAGGAAATGTGATCGGGGGAACGGGGATTTCCGTGGCTGCGGTTAGAATTACTGTGTCAGTGGCCGTATAGACAAGAGAGGTGGAGATAGGGTGTGTGGGTTGTGTGGGTTGACTGACAGTCTGTGTTTCGGTATGGGTAGTGGACTCGGAGGCGGTGACAGTAGTGGTTACACTGGTAGTGGGAGGTGAATGTGGTGGAGTTGGAGGCAGGGGTGGCAAAGGGGGTGACGGAGGTGCACTTGATACATGGGTTTCCTCAGTATCATGGACAGTGTGTGCGGTGCCCGTGGTTGTGGATGTGCCTTGTGGTTCTGATACTAATACATTCATCTGCTTTCCTGATCGAGGGGGACGTCTGCCGTATCTTCACTCCGTTCTTCGTGCTTGTGCAAGGGTGGTATGCACCGTCTCAGGTACTCCTAAAGCCTCAGATATCATGTCAAGAGTGGCACGGTATTGCTCGTCTATGCCTTCCTCCTCAAGGATTTGATTCATGAGGGCCTTGCCTGCTGCTAGGGACAGTCTATGTTGCTCTTGAACTCTGTTCATGGTATCATAGAGCTTTTTCAATGCCTTCGTATAAGCTGGGGCACCTTCAAGTACCTGCAGAGCTTCCTGATCATATTCCTGCTCTTCTTCCTCGGATTGTCCATCATGTTCCTCCTCTTGTTCTTCTTCTTCTTCACCCTCCACATCGACGACATCTGGTTGTCTGGGATGGGATTGGTCTGTAGCAGTTTGTTGTCCACTAGCTTGCTCTGCCTCGACTTCCGCGTTAACAGCCTCTATGATTCTGGCTACCTCCTCATCAGTTAGGTCTTCTAAAGTGAATCCGTGAGGGAACTCTAGGTCGGTTGGTACAGGTGGAAACACTAGATTTGGTCCATTAGTGATGTGTCTTGGTAATCTGATAGTGAAGGGTTGTACCCGCCTCAGGAGTCGTGGAGTTGTCTCTGGTGTCAGTGTCGCACCGCGGGCTTGTGCACAGGGCATCTGAACGACACCTCTCATTTTCTTGGAGGGTGGCCCTATAGAGGATAATCTGGTTAATCTACATTTGTTTATTGTCTAATTGAAACATCTTCTTGCAAACAAATGTGGATGCATCTTTTGAAGTATGTTCAAGTTACATGAGTCATGCTTCACCATGAATTAATGAATGTACAATTGTCTTTTAAGAATAGAGATCCCTCATCGTAGGTGTAGTTGGAGCATCTTCATCCTATCCAAAGGTCTACTGCTTTGGATTTCAACATACCTTAATGTTGAATATTTTCAACACTTGTCTTTAAGGTATTCCTTGAATTCTTAACTATCAATGATACTTATTCAATACCACTTTTGGGATTCTAATTCTTTCAACCATAATGTCTTTGAATTAGAATACCCAAATTATTCCTTTTTTAGGGGCTTAGTGGATATCTTTCTATAATTCTTCCTCTACTTCAGCTTTTAAGATAGTGCAAAGTGATGAAGAAAAGATCATTCAAGAATTGAGACCAATCATGAACTAAAAATAAAGTAAAAAAAGATCATTCGTGAAGTGTGATAAAGCTCTCACTCACTTCTAGAGTGGACATGGTACTTATGTTGTAGCCATTGGAGTCCTTCAACATCTTCAAGCATTGTAGTTTACATTTAAAAACATATACTTGAAGATTCATCATCATCTTGAGCTACTATCCATTGTTGTTTGTGTATTGTCCAAGTTTGTCAACTTCACAGAGCCATTGACGTGAAAGTATGGTCTAATTGCCTCATTCAATGCACATCATCATCTTGAGCTACTATCCATTGTTGTTTGTGTACTGCTCAAGTTTTTCAACTTCACAGAGCAATTGAAGTGAAAGTATGGTCTAATTGTCTAATTGGACATGAAGGTAGTACCCTTGTGATCTTGTCTGTATTGGAGATTTGTGTGTAGAGATATGACTCAATCTCTATGATTGTGTATGTGTCCAATCTACTTTCTCAAATGTTGGGATCACACTTATGAGTTCCTAAGTATATTTCTCACTCTCTAGTCACTCTAAGTTCTTGATATAGCTTGGATTAGCTTATTTACCTTCCTATTACATGTTGTGCAAAAGGATTTTGCTCAAATCATAGCATGCTAGGAGCACTTAACATTTTTTTTAGTGTGTTCTTCCATAAATAAAAGGTTTTCTCTTCATGTTCAAAATAAAAAACTAGTATTTCTTAAATAAAAATTTGTGATAAATTCCATAAAGCACTATGATCATATTTATGTATCATTTGCACGATTATGGAGTCTATTAAAGTGTAGAAGCAAGAAATATTATGGTCTATAGCAGGTTTTTGCAAAGACTGTCTCATCTCTCTACTCTACTATCACCTCCTCACAATGCACATTCCTATATACATCATGAACAGAACTCCGACTACTATTGTACATCAGGTTACACCTAAAGAGACTTTCACAAGGCAAACTTATTACATATGAATGTATGGTTGCATTGCATATTTACTTGTTCCAAATGAGTTGAGGATAAAGTTTGATCCAAAAGCAAAAACTTATACATATATAAACAAGTATATGGATGTCCCAAAGCCAATATGCATTGAGTATTCTACAAAAGTATGGCATGGCTCATGATAAGGCAATTTCTGTTCCATGTGATTAGAATTCAAAGTTGGATGCTACCATAGGTGAAACATTGGAAAATGATACTATGCACCAAAGAAATTGTGGAAATTTTGATACATCTCACAATTACAAGGTCTAATCTAAGATACATTGCAAGACTTGGGATTTAGATGCTTTGAGATGTGCTCTATGCTATGTGAGTGCTACTTTGGATTATGCATTATTTTATGAAGATGGTGTCAAATCATAGGTTCATAGATAGACCAATTCAAATTGGGCTGGTACTGTTCCATATAGTAGATCTATTAGAGATTTTCTATTTTCATTTAGCAGTGTTACTCGTACATGGAGTAGTAAGAAGCAATCCATTGTTGCGTTGTCGATTACAGAGGCTGAGGATAGAGGTACAGCAATGGGAGCATGTGAGGCATCATGGCTAGAGATGCTACTTGCAAGTTTAGGTGTAGAAGCTCAAAAGCCCATCATCATTTATTGTGATAATCTTAGCAACATACAATTAGCATGAAATCTTGTTTTGCATGCTAGAACAAAGTAATATTGAGGTACATCATCACTTCATCATGGAAATGATATTAGCAGGTGATGTTGATCTTGTTCATCTGAGGACAGATGTTGATAGGTTGCTGATATTTTTACTAAGCTCAACATGTTACAATTGAGGATGACATACACCACCTTTCATTTCTCTCACCTGTATAGTGGTTATGTTGATATATGTCAAGGATAAATTTAGTGAGATTTACCACATTTATCGATCGAGAGTGATGGCACATTTTTTTCTTGCCAAGCTCAAGATGTTATGAGAAGGGATGACACATACCACCTTTAATTTCTTTGACATGTATAGTGGTTACGTTGATATATGTCAAGGATACCTTTATTGAGCTTTACTAGATTTCTCTACCAAGAGTGATGTCACATTGTTTCCTGCCAACTCAATCATTTGCAGACATTAGGGTTTTTCTTGTGTACTGCGCTTTATATATTCTACTTGTTGTAATATTATATTAGGTCACTCTTATATATTCTTTTTATGTAATTGAAGAAGTAGAAGAAGATCATTCTTCCTTGCCTTAATCTATGTGTGCTCTCTTTCTATGTGAGAGTGGAGCTCTCTTGCTTATCTCCTTTCTCTTGGTAGAAGCTAGGAAGAGAGTGTAAAATAATGGTGTGTTCCTCATGAATGTTGAGGTTATGAGCATTATCATAACAAGATCCTTCAAGAAACTCATCTTGTTGCTCCACAACTATCTCAGTGATATGTCGGTCAACATGTTGCTCTTTTTTCCATTGGTTTCATGAACTGTTTCCCAAAGTTCTTGAGTCCAATCTTTATCTATATGTGGTATGATGGGTTCTATTTCTATTTTTGTTCTTAGAAGGCATATGAGGAGCTTCTTTCAAAGATCCAACTTAAACTTGAGGTGGATCCTTACGTGCCTCTTCTTATATGAATTCCTAGAATTGATGTTCTAGAATCCTAGTATTTGGTACCAAAATGGACACATTTTTTAGCATATCTTGAGTGACTTCTACCACCTTCATGCACAAGGCTAACATTTCTTGCTCTAGGTCTCATCTAGGATAGTACTTTCCATGGTGCTCCAACCTAGTCTGACAACCAATCTCACTTGATAGGTTTTTAAGAACATTTTTAGGTCTTCAACAATGGGATACACTAGAATTGATCTTGCATATTGTTTCATTTGATTCCTCTTGGGTTCATCTAGAACTACACTCACTTGCATGGATGATTGTGCGTGATTATGGAGAGATTCGTTAAGCAACTCATTTTTTTGCCTCTTCTCGTTGTAGATTTTCTTTTAAATCACTCATTATTTTTCCACTTTCTTTTTAAGTTTTTGTTTCCTTAATTTCCATACATAGCACCAAGTTCTTGTTGAAGTGCTTTAGAGAGATTTTGACCTCCTAAACCTTCACCATATCAATAAGAATTTGATGTTAAGCAAAATGCGAGATTCAAAACAAGACAAGAATCACTTCGATCGAATCTTGAAGCGCCAAGCAATGGCTTTGGGAATATTGCCATGTCAGTGTGGGAAAGTGGAATGGAACATTTGATGAAGAGTCCACTTTGCAAGCTTGGTCCTTCTTGTAATTTTGTAGCCCTATCCCATTCTCCACATCCCACAATACATATATGTATGCTTATTCCCCCAAAATTCTACTTACTACTCTTCCATTTGATTCTCCAAAATGGGGACAAAAATAAAATCTTTTGTTTACCTCCTTCCTCGAAATATGATTCCTATGTCTCCTTCAAGCTTCTTCAATAGCTTGTGATGGAGGGAATAATCCCACATATGCTCTAGGTTTGACGTTTGCATGACTTTAAAAGGTTGGCTTTCTTCATTGCTCCCTCATTCAAGAGGGGAGGAAGAGAGGATGAGTGAGCTTGCCTCCCTCCTTGTGCCTTCGGGCATCCTTTGACTGTCTATGCATAAGCACATGGGCATTCAGTGTGGATGGAAGCTTCTCGGCATGTGTGGGCTGTTCTTTAGTTGTTCTCATGGTTGTAACCAAGCTCTGATACCAATGTTGGAATCTCTACAATGAATCCTCTGGTTTTCGAGCAATCTTGAGCACAAACTTTGATGCAGAGATGATGATAGACATTGGCTAAATTTTTAGGTACGACTCATGGAGAGCTTGTCATACAATTGTCCTCTCAATCATGTACTTTTCTCATTCAATCTCTCAAAGCTTCTATTATTTGGAGCTCCCAAATGGTTTCATACATGAGTGCTACTATGGCACTCATTTGTGAGCCCAAGCAACAACGACTACTACACCGTCTTATTGGATGTTCCCACATAACACTTTGGCTAACTTTGTGGTTTGAAACCACTCTTAAGGATCCTATATTTCATAACTTAAACATTTTATAAAGTCTTTTCCTAAGCAACTTTACCACTTAGCTATGTCACTAGAGTCTCATGTCATATTTATTTCTTTATGTCATTCCTTGAGATTTAGTTTGGAACATAGACTATTGTCATTTGTTAATCTATGTTTGTTTCTTGTCCAATCGAAACATCTTCTTGCAACCAAATTTGGATGTATCTTTTGAAGTATTACAAGAGTCATGCTTCACCATGCATTAATGAATGTACAATCATTGACCTAAACACACATTATATGAGCAGTTTAGGGTAAACCATAATATGAACTTTTGGTTTCTTCATCCATTTGATCCTGCAAATACTTAACAAGAGATTAGTTCCAAGCAAAACATTGTAATAATGAGATTAGAATTAACCAATAAACATTTTTTATTTTTCGTGGTCATCAATGGGAAGGTTGAAAACTTTCCGACCAATTGTCTTTTAAGAGCATAGATTTCTCATCACAGGTCTCGTTGGAGCATCTTTATCCTATCCAAAGGTCTAGTTGGAGCATCTTTATCCTATCCAAAGCTCTACTGCTGGATTTCAACATACCTTAATGTTGAATCTTTTCAATGCTTGTCTTTAAGGTATTCCTTGAATGCTTTATTATTCAAGACCACTTTTGGAATTCTAATTATTTAAACCATAATTTCTTTGAATTAGAATTCCCGAATTATTCCTTTTTTACAGGCTTAGTGGATATCTTTCTATAAGTCTTCCTCTATTTCAGCTTTTAAGATAGTGCAAAGTGATGAAGAAAAGATCAATCAAGAATTGAGGCCAATGATGAACTAAAAAGAAAAACTTAGCTCCGAACAAAAGCTGCATCCTTCCTTTGCCTTGAGAAGAGCCATCCTCCTTTGAGGTTTGGGAGAAGCCAAACTTTTACTCTCACTTTTCCCTTAGAGCTCCCCAACATGTTATGTCCTCCATTGCCTTCAAAAAAAGTTTTTCTTGCGTGTAAAATAGATCATAGGAGTGAGACAACTGGGTTATACTTTAGATGACAGCTTTGCTCTGTCTGAAATCCAAGACAAGACCAAACGTATGAGCACGTTGAAACATGTAAAATGTTCTCCATGGTGTAAGTGATGTCTCAAGGCTTGAGAGGATATTTTCCGTCTTTTCTCTTCTTTCCCAAATAGTATCAAAGTGTGAAAGCATGTTAAGGATCTTTTCAAACTTCATCGATTGATCCATTGGATGCTGGCTATCCTTGGGGAGGCTATTGGGTACTTGATTGCCCTATGGAATGTGATCATAGGGGAGGCACTCTTGGAAATATGGAGTAAAGTAGGTGTTGTAAACTTTGGAGAGCCACCCAAGGGATCGTGTATACAATAGTCCCCTTATTACCTTGGTAAAAGAATCAAAAACCATAAGAGAAATCCCCCCTTTAGAGAGAAAAATATTTTCCTTTGTAAAAAACAAACTCGAAAGCAAATGGATCCCTTGTGAAAGAGGGGAAAGGTTTATTCGGTTGGTGTTTGAGCCTTTGGCTCTTAAGGTGGGGGCGAGGGTTCAACCCCTGTTGCTTGTGGTTGACATGTATTGAGCCCTAGACTAGTTTAAACCTAGCTTACTTATCATCTTCAAGCTATCATCATTGTATGACATTTGCAAAGTCTTAGCCCTTGCTTTGTCGGATACAGGAGGTCCCATGGGTAGTATGCTCATTCACTTGTTTAATTTCTCTTTTTTTTCAATCAATTCAAGCAAAGAGAGATTACGCTTTGGCTGAATTTCCTCTTTTAAAAGAAAACAAAATCCAAAAAATACTTTTTCATGAGAAAAATATCAATAGAAAGATTATTTCAATAAAAAAATGCTTTAGATGGGGTCCTTTTTTGGATCAAAGTCATTATTGATGAAAAAAGTATTTGATAGAACATAGAAAAAATCAGTATGGAGAAGTACAATTTTTAATGCATAATATTTCACAAAATCTTATGATTCCACCCAATAAATGCAACATAGACAACACACCATAATTTATTTTATCAATAACTAACTTGTGAATGTACAACCTAGAATATGTTACATCATGGAAGGGGAATTTGATAAGAAAGGTTCGAAACACCAAGAAACTTGAGGGTGGCAAGTCAAAGCCCTTTTTGGTTTTTCTTCAAACATTATCTCACTTTCTCTCTATGTCCCTCACTTTATTTGTCTCTCACTCTCTCACTTACACTCCCTTTATTTGTCACTCTCTCTCTATGTCTCTCACTTTATTTGTCACTCTCTCTCTTTGACTTTGTCGATGTCACTCTCTAGCATGCACGGAACCTCCTTTGTCGTTGATTCCATTTTCAGCTCATTTTCAAAGAGCAATGGAAATGTGTGTGCATGTTGCTCATTTTCAAAGAAGCGATTGATTCAAAGATGCCACAAGAGATGTGCGCACACAACCCACCTCCTCACTCGATTTTTCTCAAGATTTTTTTTTTTTACATAAATTCTCTTTAATATGAAATTATGTATGATTGAAAATCAAAGAGCAATTATGTTGCATATATCCATTAGTTCTATTTTTTCAAAAGAAGCACATGTCTCCCTAAATCCATCTTTCAACAAGGAACTTACATAGAGCCACATGATTCAAAGATGCCACAAGAATTGTGAGTACACAGCCCACCTCCTCCCTCAATTTTCCAAGTATATTTTTTATTCTCTTGCATGCATAAGTGAAAATAATATGAAATTATAGAAAGGTTAAAAATCAAAATGCAATTGTGCTGCATATATCTTTCCATTTTTCAAAGGAAGCACATGTCTGCCTAAATTCATTTCTCAACAAGAAACTTGCTTAGATCACAAGGCATCCCTCCTAAACATCCATTGCTCACCAACATTGCTAGATACACAAGACATTCCAAGGTACATATGGCTGTTGACATCAATCTTTCTACAAAATTTCTAAGTCAAAGAGAGCGGCCAATGATTCAATCGTACCTTCAATAGATATTTGCAAATAGTCAATTGCATCACTGAAGAGTCCCCCTTTCAAAGGTCCATGGCCACATAGATCCTCCAACTTAGCTACACTTTTTGGTGGATTACCATTTATGAATGTCAAAGAATAATGTAAATAAAGAGGTGGATGTTTTTAATTCTTGGCACACCTAAAGCATCAAGGACGTACCATCTAAAGCATCAAGAATGCACCATTTTAACATTTTATACTATGATATTGTTTTACAGTCATTCATGCATATGAAAACCACACTTTTGAAGGACAGAGGAGAGTTTGGATGGGAGAAGATGTGTTGGAAGACCATACAGGGGCCATGCAAACCTATCAAAGACCATAAAACAAGTTCTGATGAGTAATCAACAACTTTGGGAAACATTTTTTTTCTCAATCACCGTTTCTAATGCAACCATTTGGAAAGTCTATCGATTCTATAAAGAGTCTGAGTCGTCTTCACATCTCATTCCATCTCCAATGTGGAGAGAAAATGTTGTGAAATCCCTAGTTTATAACTATTCTATAGATGGCTACAATAGGGCGTGGGCCACCTTCAAGTGTATATAAGTGGATTTTGGCACCGTTTTGACAGCATTATTTTTCCATTTGTGAGATGATTCTCTTGGAAAACTTGTAAGATAGGATAGGTTCCATAACATCGACTATGGAGTTTTCAATCATGTGTGAATAAGGGTACGTTGTGAGATTTACCGTTGAGATTTGTGCGCTTGGAAACAAATCAGAACTCTGTTGATTGTGGGTGGAGAGAGAGAGAGAGAGAGAGAGAGAGAGTGGGGAAGAGGAAGAGAGTGTGTGAGAGAGGGGTTAGAAGAAGGGGAAGGGAAAGAGTATAGGGGACGGAGAGAGAAAGAGAGGGAAAAAGTGTGTGTGTGTGTGAGTGTGTATGTGAGTGAGAGTGTGGGAGTGGGAAAGAGAGTGTGGGTGGGAGGGAAGGAAAGGAAATGTAAAAGATAGTGAATAAAATAGAGAAAAAGAAAGAGAATGTAAGAAAGGAGAGTGAGAGTGTGTGAGTGCAAGAAGCGTATGAGCGAGCAAGAAAGTGTGGGGGTGTGAGAGTGAGAGTCAGAGAGAAGTAGAGAGGAAGATAGCGTAAGAAAGTGAGTGAGGGAAAGAGGAAGAAAGAGAGTAGGGAAAGGAAGCAAAGGGGAAGTGGGGAAGAGTGAGTGGAGGAGAAAGAGAGACCAAGCGGAGCGAGAAAGGGTTAATAAGGAGAGAGTGTGAGTTTGGCATTGCATTCCATCTGCACTCACAATTGCTCCTCCATCTCTTTAATAGCCTACTTACTCTTTTCTTGCACTTGAGCTTCCAATTGTACATCTTCCTATTGGAGAGCACTATATTGTTATTGGATTGTCTTGTTAGTAGTAATTAATGCTCATATTCTACCTTGAAGCTGAGTCGTTTGATCCTATAAATTCTAATTGTGTTGGTATCATGATGAGTACTCCAAGTGTAGCTGGTTGGCATAGTTAATCATCATGGTGGTAGCGAAATCAATAGTGAATGCAATGTATGGTGGGTTATGAAGAGGGGATAGGGACATGGATGGGAATTATGAATGTAGAAGAAAAAAAAATGGTGGGTGGAGGTGATGTTGGTGGAGGGGGGTCTGAGGATTTTGGAAGTGCGGGAGGTGGGGGAGGTGCTCTAAGTGGTGGTGATATGTCCACTGGGTCGGACGTGGTTGTGTGTGTTGTGTCAATCATGAAAAGTGATACTATGGGTAAAGTGTGTGATGATGTGCTTGTGAAACATGTCAAAAATTGTGATGAAACAAGAATAGGTTGGGGAATGGGTGGTCAAAAGAAATGGTTCAAATGAACATGTGAAGAAGGGAGAGTGTTCCAAGAGGAAAGACACGAAGATGGTGGGTCGATTCTTGAAGGAAAAAGAGGGGGGACTAAAGGGAAAAGAGTAGCATGATGGGCTTGGAATTGGAGCGAAGGTGGGTTCTAACATTGTGCCATATGGTTGACAAGGGGTTGACATGGGAAGAAAAGAGATGATTGTGTGAAGATGGGCTATAGAATTCAAAGATTGGGGTGAGAAACACAATAGAAATAGGATGGATGATGATGGGTGTTTTGATCGTTATTGACACATGTAAAGTAGCTAGAGTATACACTTCATCACTGAATTGTAGGGGCATGTGTCGCTCTAGCACAATGGCAAGTACCAACATGAGGAGCTTCACCTCATAAATGTCAATCCTTGGAGACGTGAAGACCGGTATGAAGACCGTGAGCAAGTGATGGCACAAGTGCGTGAGTGAAAGCACACAAACATGCTCACACATACACACACGCGCACAAGGTAGGTGCAAAGAGTGGAACAATGGAAGATCTTTGATTACACAAGAACTCTCTTACAAAGCTCAAATCTACAACAAGCTAACCCCAAAAATGAGCTCTCCAGCCCTCTTTATAGGTTTTTGAGTGGTTTTGGCCCTATCCAGACCTAGTGTCAGGCCTAGTTAAAAATTAGGTTCCAAGGCTTATTTGGGGCTCAAACGGAGTCTAAAAATTATGAAAATTGGTAAGATGATAGTGCTAATACTCCTCAAGCTTGAGGACTCCTCGGCTTGAACAAAATGGAGTTGCAAAAATGAAAAATGGTATTTACAATGGTTTTTAGTGATAAAAATCACTATTTTTATAGGGATTTCTTCTGAAAATTTGACAGGTGCTTCTTGGAGCTCCCTACATGCTCCTTGTTCTTGTGTGTCTACTTCTTGATGCGCTTCCATGCTTTGTCCTTATCCTTGAGTGTCAACACCCCCCCCTCTTGAGTCTGTCGTCCCTGATAGACCCTTGTTGTAGTGGTTGTTCCATGTAGTACGTTGAGAGGGAGTGTCCTTCGTGTATCAACAGAAGTGGTCCATCTTCCTTGGACCACTGTATTAGCCTATTCGAGAGTTGTGCCCAATGTATGTTTTTTTCCTTGGATTTGAGCTGGAGGGTATACTTCTTGGCTTTCAAAGGTTGTTAGTTGCTCAAAAGAGGTTGTGGATGTTGCTCTTGAGCAACTATCTACTGTAAATTGCTTCCTGGGAACTGACGTTGTACCTTGGATGTCCTTGAATCTTTGAAACATGAGTTTCATAGTATGAGGCCAAGTACTTGTGACCCATAATGATTGATGGTTAAGTGCATTAGTGCATGGGTTGCAAAAAATAGGTGCCTTGTGCATGGCCTTGTAATGTAGCCCTATGCATGCATACTTGGGAAATGCATTGGAAGAATTATGGTGCAAGAAGTTGGGTCTTGAGCTCAGTGCTCAAGGGTATGCCGATGAAGAGGTTTCCTAATCGATCATGGTTATAGCGTCGTTGAAGCATACAATTCTTACCATGGTGAAAGGTTTGTCGATCTTCATCTCTTCATGTTGTACTTCCATCATGGTGATTGACCATTGGCTTGTCTTTCTTGTCGATGGATGTCCGTTTTGATGGTTCACTTTTTGAGATTCTTCAAGCGCACAACCTTTTCTCTCTTTTTTTTTCTTTCTTTCTTTTCTTTTTTTTTTTGGGTGCTTGCGAAGGCATTAAACAAGAATAAAGAGGTTAGTATCAATAAAATATTTTACATATTGCAAGTGTGTGTCATGTGCCTGGGATTTCTCAAAGGAGTCTATGCACGGCTGTGTAATGACAAGGTTATGCCAAAGGCACATGGTTGTTGCACATCGAGGCTTTCAATGTTCTTGCAGATGTTAATGCAGCCTTTGTTGGAGGTATCCATTGGATGTCAAAAGGACAATTGATTTTACGGACCCATTTCAGAATAGTGTTGGGTTGCGTACACGTCCTTGTTGACTTCTTCATCTTTGGTTGGTTGCTTAAATTTTGTATCCGGAGTGGTTTGTTTGGTGGTGTTGTGGATGCTACTGGTACCTTAGGCTTTCGAACCCATATCCTTGATGATTGTCTTCTTACTTTTACCAAAGGGTTGAGTTTATCTTCTTTTGGCCTTTGTGCTCTGTCCTTACCCTTTTCTCTCCTTGGCTTCTTTGTTGAGACCTTTTGCATCGTGGGGAGTAGAGGCCATTGTGTATGTAAGCTTCTTGGTCCTGGTTGCTTGTTTCTTGTCTTTGCATGGTTGGCTTGCCTGAGTGGAAATCGTGTTGGCATGTTGGTGGTTGCTCTCCTTTTCGTACCTTGATCTGTTTCATGCCCGAAACTACTTTCTTCTTGAAATCTCTTTGTCTATTTGATATAGCCATTGTCTTGTACTGTTTTGCTTGCCCTTGTGGTTGAGTTGTGGTTGCGGCATTAATCCTTGCATGAGAGGAGGAGTCTGCTTGTCTTTGAGCCAGATCTTCCATGATTGAGTTCTCCTCGAACATAGAGCTTTTGACACATACAACATCTTTTTTGCTAAGATTATTCCTAGAAGAACCAAGAGAATGTGTGACATATGGATTTGTGAGCATTGAAATTCTCTAATTCTAATGTGATGCATTGTTCTTGTACCCAAACTTGAAGAAGTTGACTTCTTAGGTTCAAGTTTACTGCATGGTCATAAATCTAGTTTTGACCCAAAACAAGTGGCTTTGTAAGGTCCTCATCGTGACACACTAGCATTTTGACTTTCATTGGAACATCTTGAAGGTAGATGGGAAGTTCCACCTCTCCCAAACAAGGGATTTCCACACCTCCCAATCCTATGAGATAGGCTTCTATGGGCTTGATGTCCAATTGCAGGTCTTGGCAGTATGAAAGTCTAACATTACTAGTTGTTGCACCTGAATCAACCAATGCTCTCATAGTCCTTACACTCTTTCCTTTTCCGACCTCTACAGTCACAAAGGGGCGTCGGTCAATTATTCGAGAAGTAGGTATGTCTGATTTTTTGCACATGTCCATGTGATATTTTGGGGCTTTTGTGTTGACATCTAGGCCTACTCGCCTTAACTTATTTCTCCTCATGCGCTCTCTGGCCTCTGCCTGTGCTTCTCTAGCCCTCAATTCTTCTTCTTTCCGCTTCTTAGCAGTGTTGATTCTCATTAGCATGTCCTCTGTAAGAGGTTCTTGATATAGCTTGACTCGTCATCCACTAATATAGTTTGGCAAGATGTCACCTTCTAGAGTAGCCAATTGAACCGCACCACTAGTGGAGATTCTATTGATGATCATGGGTCCATATCCTCGTTTCTCCAATTTTCGGGCATGTTGCTTTAGTGTATAAATCAGCACTAGATCTCTTCTTTCAGTCCTTTATCTTTTATATGGGCATCAAAGTATGCCTTTTGCCATTTCTTTGCAACATAAATACCTACTGCTGCTCGTAGCCTTGTCTCACCTAAGTGTTCTAGATCAAAGATCTTGGAGGATAAATCGTGTCCATTCCACTCATGCTCTTGTGCTACTTTCAAGGCTAGGATTAGGAAATCTAATGGTAGCACAGCATTCTGTCCAAAGACCATCTGAAATGGGGTGGCATTGAGTACTATTTTATAGGCAATGTGGTAAGCCCAAATAGCATGATGAAGCTGTTTGTCCCAATCAGAGTGCTTATTATTTACGAGTTTTGTCAACACCTCCTCTTCTTGTTTCATAGCTTTCCTCTTCTTTTTCTTTTGACCTCCTTCACTTCCATCCTTTGAATTTACCGTTTTAATGCTTGTGAGAGGTTCTTCTTCATGTTGGGTAAATACTCCTACATCTTTTAGATAGTGCTTTTCTGAATTAAAGCAACTATCCATTAGAATGGACTCTAGATCATCGTCGTTTTCTTCTGCTTCTATGACATCTCTAGGGTCACATTCTCCCAACAGGGGCTGACACATGAACATTGAAATATCATAACCCTCCTCATCACAATGAGGCATCCATTGTTCTTCATTTACTGCAATGTCCATGGTAGCTAAGATTTCTGCCCAACCACGAGGCTCAAATTCCTCATCTGGAAGTATCATCGGTGTATAGGCTGGGTCTTTAATTGGTCTATCTCCTGGAGAAGTTCCTTCTTCTCTCGCTTTTAGATGCTTTTCCTCTTCTTCTGCAACCTTGCACATCCACAAGTGAGTATCTTCATGTAGCCATGATGGATCAGGTGAACTTTCAGAATGCACAGAGATAGAATCTTCTTTCACTTTGTGGATAGGATTACACTGTAGGGGTGGTACATCTCTGAAGGTGTAATCCTTCAAATTGACCTTGGTGGTGACCCCTAAGTGTTGCAGGTACAAGGAGTTGGTTCCCCAATCTTGCACTATTTGCAATTGTCGTAGGAAGGGTCTTCCTAGGATCATCTTGTAGACATTATTTTTCTCAAAGTCACATATAGCAAATGTATGTTCAAACTCTACACCACAAGTGGTTAGAGTTATCCCTTCTAGAAAACCTAGAGGTCTTTCAAAATGTCCGTCCGCCATTTGAAGCTTCATCCTAGTTGGTCCTAATGTGGGTTTGCCCCATCGCTTCCACAAGGAGGTGGTCGCAATAGCAACACGAGCACCTGAATCTACGATTGCTTTGGTTGTGTAACCCTGGTAGGTGATCGGAAGATAAGTATTACCTTCTTCACCCTCGCTCATGTCTCCTATTTTATCGAGAGGTATCTCTCGAACTTTTTGCTTAGAGCCTGATTTTGGCATATTGGAATCAAGTTCTGGAACCTAATCTTTCACATGATTCCATAGTTCAGGTTTTGCTTCGAGCAGCTCTTCTACAGTGAGATGACACTAAACCTTAGTGTTCTTCACAACGTCAATGTTTCTTGGAACCACCAAGTCTTAATTTCTTACCAATATTGTGGGAGCTCTGATCTGAAGAGATTCACATTCCCATGGGCCTGTGAATTGAGGCAACTCTTGTAAATAATTAGATTCAAAAACTAGTCTTTCATGTTCTTGTTGCTCTACTTGATCTCCATAGATTGATGGAATGTCTTGGGGAAATTGATCATGAAGGTCATCAATCTCGGGAATAGGAGGGGGGTTACACTTCTCTTTGGCCCATTTTTCCTCTTGTATTTCCTGCAAGAACTCTTGACAGTATTGTTGAATTGAAAGAGGTGCTCCCTCATCGATGGAATCAAGAACATAAGTTTTCATTTGTGGTGAAATCTCTCTTTCAACAAGCATTTGAGCCTGTGGAGGTAAGGAAACCTGCAGCTTGTTTACCAACTGCTCTAATCTTCCTAGTAAGCCCTAGAAATGCAAATCTGGCTTGATAGAGTTTGTGTGATTGAACCTTTGACTAGTCTTGAGCATAGCTTGAGCTACTTCTACCATTTTCATGCACATTTTTGTTCGTTCAAGCTCTAAATCTACTCTAGGGTAACTCTTATCTAGGTTTGCAGTTATTGGCCCTTCTTGAAGATGAGCCTAGTAGGCCTTGAACATCATGTCCAAGCCTTTTGGGTTTGGATCTGCAAGAACAAACCTTGGTTGTGGTTTATTTGTAGTGGTTTGTGGGATGGGATGAGGTGGAGTGGATGGAGCTTCGGCATGCGAGGGGCTTTGAGATGCAATGTCTTCTATTTTTGTTTTTGCGTCTTTCAGGCTTTCTTCTAGTTTAGATAGCTTTTTATTCCACTTGCGATTAGCTTTCTCCTTGGTATCCTTCCATGTTTTTGTTTTCCTTATACTAGGCTCTCCTGATTCACTTGACTCTGATTGTTTAGCCGGTTTATCCTGGTTCAATGCTTGTGCCCTAGTGATGGCCTTTATAGAAGCCACATTACTACTACTTGTGCTAGAATCTACCACTAAGCCGACCACATTGATGGGTGTAACCTTGGGCAGGCTAGAGGGATTCCTAGGACACTCTCTAGGGAGATGTTCCTTGCCACACTCAGAACAAGAGCCTTGTATTGTGATGTTTTGTCCTTGTCCTAGAGTGAGTGAGTGGGGACATTCACGG
Source organism: Ceratopteris richardii (assembly GCA_020310875.1). Classification (NCBI taxonomy): domain Eukaryota; kingdom Viridiplantae; phylum Streptophyta; class Polypodiopsida; order Polypodiales; family Pteridaceae; genus Ceratopteris; species Ceratopteris richardii. The sequence continues at coordinate 117,101,704 of CM035442.1, read as the reverse complement.
ATGAAATGGTCGCCCACACATCTAAAGCATGGTCCTCTAGGGGCTTGTGGTCTTACTTGTCAATTGGGGCCTAGGGTTGGGATTTATGTACATGACATTTGAGTATTCTGGCTCCCAATTTTGTTCCATAGGTGGTGCCTCATATTGATACGAATAGGTCTCACTATGCTCACGAGACTCTGTGTAATAACCATGTGGACTATCCTCATGGGAGTAGTCTGAACTATGAGCATGAGAGTCATTTTTTGAGACCAATGGGGTTAGTGGCACCGATGCTCTATTAAGGTTCTCCTCTGCCACTGCATACTTGACTGGAATCACATTGGTAGGGGTTGGTGGTTGGTTTCCTAGGACTGGTTGTGGCTTGTATGGTGCCTGATATTGTTGTTGCGGCCTATTATATGGTTGTTGGTATTCATTTTGATACCTACCCTGTTGGTAAGGTTGCTGATAAATTTGTCTAACAGCCTGCCTATTGTATGGGCAATCTTGGGCCGTGTGGTTCGTGTATTTTCTCTCAATTGTGCAGTATGGAGCATTCAATTTTCCTTGGGGTTGGGCCATCATTGGGTAGACATTAGCCATGTGATCTCCTCCGCATGTACAACATCGCTTCAATGGGGTGACCCTTGGCATTTTTCTACTTTGAACTCCTAGCTTTTTGGCAGCCTACTCCGCTATCTCATCTATCTCATTGGCGGCTCTAGAGGTATGACTAGTAGAACTCTTAGAATCCTTATAGAGTTTGGACAGTCCTAGCTCCTCACCCAAGTTGTCTTCTATGTCAATACATATCTGCACAAACTCTTCTATGGATCTAGGCTCTTTCAAGTACACATATGACCTTAACTTTGTGCTCAATAAGCCATCTAAAAACAAGGCCACTTGTTTGGCTGTTGTGGGTAATTCTGGCACATGGCATCTTTCCAAGTACTGTCTAAACCTTCTTCCTGCAAGTCACATTGTTTCTTGGGGTGTCTTTTTGAAGTTGTGGATCAAGGAAGATGTGTTATGCCTGATGCCACTCTTGGAAAATTCTACAATGAATTCTTCTAGCAGTTGACCTATCTCTCTGTAGTTGCAACTGTTTAGAGGTTGAAACCAAGCTAAGGAAGTACCCTTAAGAGTCAAACCAAATGCCTCGAATTGGGTGAACAAATCCTCTACTTGTTCAGCTCTTAACACTTGTTTGAACTCGGCCACATGATCATAAGGATCTCCGAATCTATCAAAATAGTTCTTCATAGCCTTGACCACTTGAGAAGGTCTAAGAGTTCTTGAGTGCTCTTGGGGTCTAGGCAATGGAAACTCATGCTCATCTCTTTGATGCCTATGTGCTCGGTATCTCTCTCTTTCTGATCTTTCACCCTGGTGTCCTGATCTGTCTCTGCCCACAGTGTTTGCAAAGCTTACCTCGGGTCTCTCTCTAGTTCTTTCCCTCTAGGTTTCATGAGCCTTGGATGATCCAGCTCCTTGGATACCATGGGAAACGCTAGATCTGAGTGGAGGGAAAATTGATTCACCCTGCCAAGTGTATGCATGCTTGTCATGCTCTATTACCAAGAATATTTTCTCAGACGTGTTATCTAGATAGAAAACTTTGCTTGGTATCTCTAGGTCCTTGAACTCATAGATGGTGACCATTGGGCTAGGTTGGTCTGGCTTGAATCTCTAAAAGGCTTCCTCTGTTTCTCTATTCAAGAACACTTCTATGCTTTTGTTGTCCTAGGGAATCCACTCTGGAGTGATCACCCTAGTCAAGACTGACTTACCTCTAGGATTCTTGGGTTCCCTTCCTAGATCTCCCTACTCTAAGTCTCCTATATCATTCTCAGGAAGGATATTTCCAAACTCATCTGTCCTGTCTGGTAAGTTGGTAACCACATACATGGTTCCTTCCTTGTCAATGTATGATCCCTCTTTGAACTTGAACACTGGGTATTCAAGCCCAAAGGGTTGATTTGGATTTTTGAGTTGGACAACTGATCGCCTTAGACCGTCCTCATAGATGCATGCACCTAATTGGTTGGTCTTGATATATTCCAATTGAGTCTTATAGGGACCTTCTGGTGTTTGTAAATAGGCAATACTGAGGCATGTGTGGGTCTTTCCATGCTAAAAGACATTTATGAGTCACTTGTTTCAGAAGTTAATATGTAGGGATAACCACTAAGCTGTTCAGTCCAAGACTTAGCGATATGCTTGACACTAGCCTCAGATGATCTAATGCTTTGCTTATCCTTGCCTAGGTGTCTACCAGATCTCAGGTTCATAAGCCTTGTCTTCTAGTCCCAAGGTTCTCTTGTATTGCGCAAAATCCTTTGGAACACCTTGGTTTCTAGTCCCTCTTGAGGGTCAACTTCAAAATACTATATCTAATAATCCACATATTAATTTTACCATATGATAAAGTTATGCCAGTTCAGGGTTCTGAGGGTTAAAACAGGGAAACAGGATCTCTCTCGGAGTACCTCAAAACAGGCGATACGATACCTCTTTTCCCACGATACACGCTACCACTCTGTAAACGATACGATACCACTTGACCTCGCGATATGATACCAAAGGATTAGACAATACGATACCAAAATAGGAGGCGATACGATACCCACTTGGCCGATGATACGATACCGCTCAATAGATGATACGATACCACTCGAACCACGATATGATACTGCTTGTGCTACGCGATACGATACCACAAGGTGCACGATACAATACCAAATAAGAGACGATACGATACCGTGACGGAGACAATATGATACCAGGTGGACCACGATATGGTACCTGGTGGACCACGATACGATACCAGGTGGACCACGATGCGATACCACCGGGGCAACTGCGATCACGATACCAGCACTTGACGATACGATACCAGAATGGTATCGCGATACCTCAAGTGGGTATGCATGACACAATACCTCGACAAGTATCGCGATACATGAGAGTTCTGGTACTGCGATACCAAAACTCAACCGGACATGTTACTTGGAGTTTTTGAGATCCAAATTCAAAATTTTTTGCAGATATGTGTACCTTGTGTCCTCCTTGTCACTCCTATCTGCCTGTAGATGCAAAGTCACCCTTCAAAGTCACGATACGACACTCGCGATACCAGACGTAGGAAGTTCCACTCCGTGATACTGTCTTCCAATTTTTGGGGTATTTTGAGCATATTCCACAAGTATTCTTCAGCGTTTTAGCTCTGAACTCCGTTTGCGCTTCTTTCTCACCTCCGCAAGTGAAAACCGAGATGAATGTACATTCGAAATGAAAACAAAATATGAGAAGATGAAGATGGGAGAAGATGGTGATGATGATGAAGATGAAGAAGAATAAAAACTCAGAAATTGAACTGAAAATGGTGATGTTTTTACCTTCCAACGTCGCTACTCTATGTCTTACCGTCACACGCTCGTCCTCCAAGCTCTCTCCCCGGCAACGACACCAACTTTGGTGTCACTTTAGCACAATGGCAAGTACCAAAGTGAGGATCTTCACCTCATAAATGTCAATCCGTGGAGACGTGAGGACCGGTATGAAGACCGTGAGCAAGTGATGGCACAAGTGCATGAGTGAAAGCACACAAGCATGCACACACATACACACACGCACACAAGGTAGGAGCAAAGAGTGGAACAATGGAAGATCTTTGATTACACAAGAACTCTCTTACAAAGCTCAAATCTACAACAAGCTAACCCCAAAAATGAGCTCTCCAGCCCTTTTTATAGGTTTTTGAGTGGTTTTGGCCCTATCTAGACCTAGTGTCCGACCTAGTTAAAAATTAGGTTCCAGGGCTTATTTGGGGCTCAAACGCAGTCTAAAAATTATGAAAATTGGTAGGATGATAGTGCTAATACTCTTCAAGCTCGAGGACTCCTCGACTTGAACAAAATGGAATTGCAAAAATGAAAAATGGTATTTACAATAGTTTTTAGTATCACTATTTTTATAGGGATTTCTTCTCAAAATTTGATAGGTGCTTCTTGGAGCTCCCTACATGCTCCTTGTTCTTGTGTGTCTACTTCCTTGCTGCTCTTCCATGCTTTTTCCTTATCCTTGAGTGTCAACAACATGTTCTCCTAGAGAAGGTTTGTCTTGCATTGGTAGATATTGGAGTGAATTTTGAGTAGCATTGACTTTCTTCGAGCATTTGACTATAAAAGTAAGAACTTCCTCCTTGAGTTGATCAACATGGATAGAACATTTCCAAGCAGGTATACATTGTCTTCCCCTTCTAGAGTTATTGCTTGTACTTTGTTTATTGCACCCTTAAGATTCTCTAAGTACTTAGCTTGTGTAGCTTTCTCAAAGTCCTGTACATATTTATCTAATCTTATCCTTGACTTTCATACCCATGTTGGATCTTAGATCTTCAAAGTCCAACCTGTCCTCATCTTTGAATGATTGTCCCTAGAATGAGGTGAGCACAAAAAACATTATCACATTTTGTACATTATTTTGATTATTCCTCATGCAGCTCTGATATGTGTTTTGGAGTAGAAGGAAGCTCCTAAGAGAATTGACTTTCCACACTCATGACTATGAGAACCTTACAAATTCAAATTATCCTCTACGAGCATGCTAATTTCAATGCATGGGCATCAACCACTATCACCATGGAGTTTTTCTTGACACCTGTACATGTGTCTATAGGAAAGGACATTGAATGATCCTTTTTTTCCTTTTATAGAGGATAATTATTTATTTAATTCCTTGATCATGAAGAGATTTAGATGGTAGCCTTCTTGATGATAGCAAAATGTGAGAGTTTTCTCATTGATAGCCACTTCTAGAGCACTTAAGATGAGAGTCCATCTACTTGGATCAAACTCATCTTTGCATAGCTTAGTTGTTGGAATGTATGTGGGATCTTCTATTGATTACTAATGTAGTTTCTTTTAATTTAATTCCTCTAATAAAACATCCATAAGTGTTTATCTCCATCAATCTAGGATGGATTACTAGATTTGCAACTTGTAATGGAGGTTTGATCAAAGTTCTTATGTGTAGCATTCTAGGAGAGAGGCGGCACATCCTTACATTCTCATGGTGGTGCCTTAATTTTGTAAATAGATAGCATTTCCTCCCCAATCTTGAACAACCTTTAGTTGTCTGCTAAATGGGTGTCCTAAGAGCATTCCATAATGTCTCACTATGCTAGAATTATGAATTTCCAATTTCATACTCAACCTTGCAAGCAGTGAGGATGACACCTTCTATATAAGTCCTGACGGTGTATTTTTATGGACGTTTTCTAATTGCAATCTCACTTATGTTGGTCTATGAGTTGGTTTTTCCCAGTTACCCCAAATATATTGTGTTGCTATATCAATGCATGCTCCCAATTTTAAGATAGCTTTGGGAATTTCCTCCATCACCTTTGTTGTGGTCTCCTATTTTGTCATAGGGAACTTGAATGATGTTAGAAGCACAATCATCATGCTTCAATTTGTGGAGTAAATCATTTGGTTCCTCTTCCCTTCTAAGATACAACATAGTTGTTTTTTCTTTTACATTCTAATTTTTCTTCATAGTCTCCCATGTATCTTAGTATTGATTAGAGATTTGTGGCCGATCTCAAGCTGTATTGAATCATCTAATTGCACATCCTTTTGAAGGTGTCTCTATTCTAGATCAAACTCATTGATAGGTGCTCTTGGATTGAATTTTTTCCCATCGAGTTTCATGCACTTTCTCCCAAATCTTTTGATGCTCTTCAAAATTTGCATTTGAAACCCAAACATCTTCTATTCCAAGATCGTCATTACCTTTTTTATTCCTTCACGTATGCCTATGATTTCAGACCCTTGAGATTTTTCTTCCTTCATCAGATACTAGAATTGTTCTTCACATATTAGCATTGGAGGAATAAAGGTAGGAGTCTTTTCTAGAAAGTACTATGTGACTTCAAGCATTTGTTGTAAAAATTTATCCTTTGTATCTCTAAGTACACTCCTCGATGGCATTTTTCATGTTGCTTTAGAGAGCGACCTTTTGAATTCATTTGTAATATGCTTGTAAGAGACTTTCCAAATCTTATGTTTTCAATACTATAATTGCTTCACTTGATGGAGGCTTTGGAGTTGTTTGCATGTCATCTTTTTTTGTTGAAGCTGATTCCTCTTCTTTGAGGTTTTTTAATTTCTTGGATTTTTCTTTTACTTCCTTTTTTTTTCTTTCTATTTCATCAATCTCATATTTCTACCTTCTTGAACTTTTTTCTCACTAAGCCTTTCATATATGTCTCTTCTTGTTATTAGAAGATTTCTCTTTAATTTTTTCTTAGGGCTTCTTGCCCTTAGATAGCCCATCTAGACTTACATGCATTTCTTGATCCGAAGCTTGGGCTCTTGTGACTACTCTGAGTGACACGTATGGATCAAACGCATTGTTTGATGAGACAGATTTCACCATGTCTATGGGAGTAGTCTTCTTTTTTTATCAAGATAAGTAGGGAAGCTTTGAAAAGATGCATCCTCCCACATTCTAGAAAACGAGCATCTTCACTCTTGCTGGGAAATGGTTTCTTTGGTTCTTGGTTATGTCATAGTTGTTATTGGGTGAGTAATAGATGTACACCTCCAAATCCTTGAGTTATGTATTTTGAATATAAGATTTTAATGTACCAAGGGTAGCCATTACTCATGCTTTCATGCCAATATTGAAGATTATATATCTATTGACCATCATGAAGCTTTTCATATGCTTGGTTGCATCCCATGGTGTGATCCATAGTGGTTGTTGATGTCAATGATGATAGAAACCATTGGCACTAAATGTTTGTGATAAGGATTGCACACTAGAGTTTGTTGTGGATGTGCTTCAGGTTGTGGCTCCAACATTGGTTGTATAGGAAATCAAGAGAAAGTCAATCGTGGTCTCTCATGAAAAGTTTATCAAGAGTACCTTCAGGTGGTGGTGCAACTTTTGGAGGTTGAGTGCAATAGGTTGGTTAAGAGTGTTGAAGTGGACCATGGTATGACTTTGGCTTGTAATAATACTTATCCACTTAAAAATTTTTAAAAGCATTAGCCCATGCAAACTTGTTGGACATTTCTTTAGCACTCTTTTCCATGGAGGAATGAGTTGAGAAAGAATTTTCATCTTGCTTCATTTGATAATTTTCTAGATTATCTTTGAGGCCTAAGTTATCCTCAAGATTGATGCATTTCCAAAGAGGTGGGGGTACATGCAAAATAAGATTGTCCTTATTTTCCCATTTCTTAAGACGTCTAGAAAATGGGTTACTAACTTTTTATCAAAATGCAAATCTTTAGAATTCATAATGCATAGCTTGAATCTCTTGTACTTGTGTTGTCATTGAAAAGTTGATAAAGAAATTCTTCAACATATTGAGTCCCTTCTAGATTTAGCTACTGAAACCATGGTAATGTTGTTCCATGCAAGGTTAGTCTAAATGCATGATAGTATGTGAACACATCGTCCACCTATTCAACACTAATCACTTGGTGTCTACTTCATTCTATCTAAGATTACCTTGCATGCGGGAGACAACTTGTGTAAATATCACACCTTTTCAAGGTCAAAATCACTCAAGCATAGTGAGAGTACTGCCATGGTGAAGATCCACCTCATAAATCTCAATCTATGGAGATGTGAGGATGGTGTGATGACCGTGAGCAATAGGAATGCACAAGTGCGTGAGTGAGAAGCACAATGACATGCACACACATACACACACCTACAAAAAAAGGTAGAAGAAAGAGTAGAACAATGGAATCTTTCATTTAAGAGCTCATCATACAAAGTTTCATCCAAAGTCCAACCTCAAAAGTCAGCTCTCTAGCTCCTTTTATAGTTTTTTGCTAGTTGTGGCCTAGTTCAGACTTAGTGTTCATCCTAGTTAAAAATTAGGTTCCTAGACTAGTTTGAACACTCAAATGAGCTCCAAAAATAAATGTAAATTGAAATGTAAGCTCTTTCATTACTCCTCAAGCTTTTAGGTTTCCTCTGCTTGCACAAAATTGAGTTTGAAAGTGCAAAAAATAGTCATATACAATGTGGCTAGCGATGAAAATCACTATTTAAGAAAAATAAATCTTGAAGTTTTTTATGAGGACTATTGTGTGCCGGATATTTGTTGACTTCCTTGTCTACTAAGTCTTGCATCTAACCCTTTTCCTTCTCTCTAGCCTTCTTCTCTAAGACTCCCTTGTCTGCTCAATCCACTTTGTCTTCTTTTTCCACTAACACTCACCCCCCTTTTCGAGTATGTTGCCTGTGATATAAATTTGTTGAGTGGGTGGTCAATGTAATACTGAATGACATTAGTGGCTAATTCATGTTCTTGAACATGAATTCTCATTGGGAGCTCTAGCTTTAGACATTCCCAATCTATGGCACCTGGGACTTTGGGATGTGGCATTCTATAGTGTTCTGAGTACATAGCTTGTTCATAGGTGAAGAGTTGGAGTAGGTGAGTTGGCTTAATAATAGAAAATTTTGAATGATAATCCTAAAATACTCTGAACACATCTTCAAAATCCTACTTATAGCAGGTAGGGAGATACTTAATGCAAGCATGCCAAACACGAACTATTTTATGGAAGGATTCGTACTAAGGTCATATACTAGGTCTAGATTACTGTTCTCAAATCATGGTATAGATAGAGCAGGAGACTTGAAATTCCTAAAGGTCTTGAAGACTACGTGCATCAAGTCGACAATCTTTGATAGCATCTAGGCTACAATGCCTAGCATTGGTTTCAGACGAGGCGTCTAATGTCTAATTGTAGGAATCATATATGAGAATGTGGGTAGTCCCTGCAATGGTGCAAGATGTTGGTAGTTAACCCAATCCACACATCATGCATTGTTCTTGACTTTAATGGCAAGAGTTGTCCATGATCCCGACATTGGGATTGGTCCATAGCACATGTTGTATAAGATGTGGAGTGGAGTGTTGGACCACATGTGTAACATTTCTAGATATGTCTCTAATATGTTGCCAATTGGGCTAGAAGATGGTACCTCTCCTCAATTGTCATTGGTAAATCTTATGGCTCAAATTGAGTGGCCAAGGTAGGGGCATTTCCAATTATCCTTGTCACTTTTCAATAGTCTCGAAGGATTACATAATATGTAGCTCGAAGATAGTAATAAGCCATTTAGGTGCTAGATTTTGGGAGTATTCCAATTTTAGTCTTCTACTTCCATATTTGCCATGGCTCAAATCTATATTGCCACTCTTTCATCGTGTGTTCAATCAATTTCCTTGCCTTTCTTGAGCCATGGTGTCATGGGTGCTTTGAATGTGTCCTACCCTTCTGTAATTGAGCATCCTAGAACTAGTTGAGGCGCGTACTTTTCTTCAAAAGTTTGTTCCACAAAAATTTGCATAGTATCTTCTACCTCGGGCACTTTAGGTGGTGATGGAGGCATTTCATATTGTTGAAGTCTCATCTGAAGTTTTAGTATCTGATTTTGGAGAGTGGTTAGCTTAGATGATTCTAAAGTAGCTACTATGGATTCAAGGACTAAGGTGGGTGGTGTGGATGGTTCTGCTTGCTCTTGTTGTTGGAGTTGGCTTACTTCCTCAATTTTCTTGTCATATTCTTCCAATAAAATTACATAATTTTTAAAATGATGCAAAAATTTTCAAGAGGAACAGCTTCGAATTTAGAGGTGTTGATAGGTGCACCTGACGTGTTCTCTATGGGTGCCTCCAAGTTCTCCTGATTTTGTTGTTGTAATCTTTGGTTTTCCTCCTTTCTAGTCATGAGATGTCATTGTAAGAGTGCCATATTACATGAAATCTTTGCATTGTGCACCATTTGCATCCCTAGGTGACCTCCCATGTCTTTGATGGCTTGTTGATCCATGTTTTCTACTTTTGCCTCTAGTTCATTCTCTAATATTTGTAAGGTGGAAAATTGATCCTAGAAGAGAGGGTTCTTGGCCACCTAATCCGAAATCCTCACCTGAAGATGAGTGGATTGATCTTGAAGCATTGTGTTCCTTTGTGCCAATAGATTGTACTCTTGTCATAATTGATTGGCTCAAGTTATCATTGGTGCTAACCCTAAGTTGACTATTGAAGTACATATAGTTGGTGCAGTGTGGAGTGTGTAAGATGTAGTGGCTATGGGAAGGGGAATGTGATATGGATATGCATTGAAAAATGATCTTGTGAGTGGAGGCAACGTTGGTGAAGGGGGGATCTCGGATGGTGGAACTATGGGGAGAGGGATAGGTGTGGGGAGTGGTGGTGAGATGTCCATTGGATCAGAAGTGCTCGTGTGAGTGGTGTCCACCGCAAATATCACGACAATGGGTGCACTACGTGATAAAAATGAGGATGTGTGAGGGTCAGGTGATAAATAAAACAAACCTTGTTGTGTATAGATGATAGCAAGAGAATCCGAAAGAGAGGGACGTGTCGATTGAGGTTTGAACATGAAGCAAAGAGGAGAGGAGTATGGCATAACAAAGGATTTTGGCTGGGCATGTGGGAATGGGGCTAAGGTGGTTTGCACCATGAAGGAAGCGATGGTGTTAAGAGGAAAAGGGATGGGTTCTGATGTGGTGTTAGTGTAGAGTGGGTGATCGTGCAAAGAGAAAAGTTATGTATTTAATACAAGACTATGAAATACAAAACTCAGATCCGTGATTATGGGCTTAGCAGCTAATTGTACATTGGTGGTGGTGAGAGGAATGGTTTCTTATACTTCTATGGTGGTTATTGGAGGAGGTTGAGGGGTTATTATAGGTGATGGGGTAGGGCAGGGTGAATGAAGAGGAGTTTGTATAGTTGTTTTGGCACTGGTAAGGCTCATGCTTTTGATAGTGGAAATAGGGGAATATGTGGAAGTGAGGTCAATGATGACGGTGTTGGTAGTTGATGCAGTGGTATCTATTAAAGGAATCTTTATATTTTTCCGGGCCTCTACATTATCCTAACTCATGTCTCGTCATACTTCACAGTTGGTTTCTTGAGCATATTTTCAATGGCTTCAACAACATGAATAGCTCCAAATAAGGCGCATAAAGAGTCCGCAAACTAGGGCTCAAAATTCTTTTCTACCAATAATTCTTCCATGACGACCCAATTCCTTTGCTCCATGAGCCAATTTCCAGCATGGATCTCTTTCATCATCTTGTGTAACCTTTTGAGAGTCGTAGTGTAGCCAGGCTCTCCTCCTCCTCCTCCTCCTCCTCCTCCTTCTTCTTCTTCTTCTTCTTCTTCTTCTTCCTCTCTTTCATGTCTTTCCTCTTCCTCTTCCCAATGGACATGTCATTCTTCTATCATGTGTTGTTGTTCTTCTTGCCTTTTTTGGTTTTTGTTCCGTTTCATATTCTATTTCAGATCCACTGTCTACATCTATGAATGGGAAGCCTTGACGGATCCATTAAAAGCCATAGGTGCCTAAGTCATCTAATCTTTTGGTTATGAGTGTTACCATTAGTGTCCATGTGAAAGGCCAAATGGCCACTGGACACTTCTTTGTATATGTTCTTTAATAAAACATATAGTGGCCTAGACAGCCACAGACTGAATGTTCGACCACATTTGTGAGACTTAAGAAGTATGTCTTCGTGCTCCCTGTGTACTGTGTTTTATGTGTATTCTGGAGCATCTGTGCAAAGTACTGTGTGCGGCCTTGGGAGCTCGGTTTTCTACTCCGAGCATATCATCGTGGAGCTCTTGAGAAGGATAGCGCATAGTGGTGCATCATTGACAAAATACTGCACTGGTATCAGAGCAGTTCGATGCAAAAAAGCTTTGTTCTTTTTGTGTGAGTGAAGTGAGCACCCCCCCAAGGCTTACGACTAAGGTGGCGACCAAGGCATAGACCTTGGCATACCTTGTCATCGGAGTCACCGAAGTCACTGTTGGCACTGTTGGCTGCACGCGAGGGAGGTTCTCGACGATCAAGGAAGATAGAGGTTCCTGGTACTTCCCGCGAGATCACCCATCCCAGTACTGTTCTCCCGAGAGCTTGCTTAACCGTAACAATCTCTTGCCACTAAGCTACACTCTTGTGGTGTTTGAAGAAGGGGAAAGACTAAGGTTGACATTACCTTGAACATGTTTTGGTCCCTCAAAATTCATTCTTTGCTTTCAAAGCCTATTTTTGAAGCATTTTTGGGTGTCTTTTGGAGCCATTTTGGAGTACTTTTGCACATAGTTCTCTTCACACAGGTCCGCGAACATAAAGAAGAGTGTTCTTTGTACTTCTCCAACCATAAATATCAACCTTTTATATGGTTATTGCAAAAGGAAGAAAAGTTGGCTCACTTTATCCTTTATTTGTATCAGAGAAAGAACACTTGTTAGCTATTACTAAACAACCTATGGCTTGTATTTGGCATGGTTGTTTGGGCCATATATCTCGTAGTGGAATGGAAAATCTTTCTCGTTGTCGCTACCTACCTGTGTTATCTTTCTCCGATTTTTCATTTTGTGAGCATTGTCAATATGGAAAGCAAACCAGAAATGTGCATAGAACGCACATTGACTCTTCAATTCAGCATTTAGATCTTGTTCATACAGATGTGTGTGGTCCCATGCCCACTAGGTCCTTAGGTGGTTCTCTCTACTTTGTCACTTTCATAGATGATGCTACTAGAAAAGTTTCGGTATATCTTGTCAAATCGAAGGATGAGGTATTCCCTACTTTTAGAAAATGGCTTGCTTCAGTTGAGACTAAAAAAAGAACTAAGCTTAAGGCGTTACGTTCAAATAACGGGGGTGAGTATACCTCACACGAATTCAGCCTTTTCTGTCAGTCTATAGGGATCCGTATATACCCCAGTACACAATGGTGTGGCTGAGAGGCTGAATAGAACTATTCAAGATAGAGTAGTCTCTATGTTACATCATGCAAACCTTTCACAATGCTTTTGGGTAGAAGCAATATTGATTGCAGTTCATGTGATTAACCTTTCACCTAGTACTTCCAAAGGTCTGAAAAGTCACACAAGAGTTATGGACAAGGAAGCCACCATATTATGATCATCTTCGAGCTTTTGGGTGTGAAGCATATGTTCATATACCCAAGAATCTTAGACAAAAGTTGCACCATACATCAAAGAAATGCATTTTTCTTGGATATGGTCGAGAAGGACAATTTGGATATCGCTTATGGGATCCTGAAACATGGTGAGTGATCAGAAGTAGTGATGTCATTTTCAATGAGTCTAAGATGCATAAACAACCCATTAAGGAGGTTGAAGTGAGAAGAGTGGTGTTTGAGGATACTAGTCCTCCGGTTAGCATGCATAAAAATGCTGCACATAGGGATGTTCAAGAGAATGTCCATTCAGATCAGTCTGCACATGTTCCTGTTTAGCAACCAGAGACATTTTGCACGTGTCTCACATCCACTTGATAGATATGTTCCAGGTTTAGATTTTGTTATGCTAACAGATGTCGGTGAGCCTTCTTGCTACAAAGAGGCCATGCAGACAGAGGATCATGTCAAGTGGGAACGTGCCATGAAGAGTGAGTTCGATTCTATTCACAAGAATGGTACTTGGGATTTAGTACCTTTTCCAAATGGCAGGAAAGCTTTACCATGTAAATGGGTATATAAGCTGAAAATTCACATCAGATAGTGCTTCTCCAAAGTATAAAGCACGACTTGTTGCAAAGGATTTTAAGCAACAAAATGGTGTTGATTTCGAGGAAATCTTCTCACCAGTGGTCAAGATGACTACCCTGCGCATGTTGCTTGGATTCGTTGCAATGGAGTACTTAGAGCTAGTCCAAATGGATGTGAAAGCTGCTTTCTTGCATGGAGATCTTACAGATGAGATCTATATGGAGCAAACAGAGGGTTATGTAGTTCCTGGCAAGGAAAGTCTAGTTTGTAAGCTTAAGAAGAGCTTATATGGACTTAAACAGTCCCCTAGACAATGGTACCAAAAGTTTGATGCTTTTATGAGGTCTAGGCTATTCTCGAAGTAATGAGGATCATTGTCTGTACACAAAGAGATGCTTAGATGGCAGCTTGATATGCTTGATACTTTATGTTGATGATATGTTGATTGCCGGGAAGTCCTCTTATGATTTTTCAATTCTCAAAAAGAAGTTGAGTGAGACATTTGATATGAAGGATTTGAGGGATGCCAAACATATTCTTGGCATGCACATTACTCATGATAGGAGTAAAAGATGCATATACTTGTCTCAAAGTGAGTACATATCCAAAGTACTTCACAGGTTCAATATACAGGGTGGAAAGGCATTGAGTACACCTTTACCCACATATGTGAAATTGAGCAAGGATGATTGCCCCAAAATAGATGAGGAAAAGGAATTCATGACCAAAATTCCCTATCAGTCTGCTGTTGGTAGTCTCATGTATGCTATGGTAGCTATGAGACCAGACATTGCATTTGTAGTGGGAGTTGTGAGCAGATATATGTCTATGCTTAGGTAGAGGGAAAGCATCCATTACTGGTTACACAGATTCTGACTATGCTGGTTGTGTAGACAATCGTAAGTCTACATCAAGGTACATTTTTCATTTTGCTGGAGGTGCTATCTCTTGGAGATCTCGTCTTCAAGAATGTTCAATTGTTTCCACCACAAAAGTAGAGTATGTTGCAGCAAGTGAAGCATGTAAGGAAGCGTTGTGGCTTGCTCATCTTGCTTGTGATATGGGTTTACCTCAGCATGTACCTTGTTTGCTCAGTGATAGTCAGAGTGCCATTGCTTTGGCTAAGAATCCGATCTATCATGCAAAGACCAAGCACATTGAGGTAAGGTATCACTTCATTAGAGATTGCTTAGCCACTAAGCGCATTATTCTTGAGAAGTTCACACTCAAGATAATGCTGCAGATGCTTTCACTAAAGCTCTACCACAGGATAGCTTTTGACACTGTTGTCACTTGATGGGGGTTACTTGATTCCTGATCTTACACAGTTACTTGTCTACTCTGTAACATGTCCATCAAGTGGGAGGTATAGTTTGTATATTTACAGTCAGGTATTTTTTATCATTCTTTATTTTTTATCCCCTAGTGACTTTGGCCATATTGGCCTTTAGTGGGATATTGTTACCGTTAGTGTCCATGTGAAAGGCCAAATGGCCACTGGACACTTCTTTGTATATGTTCTTTAATAAAACATATAGTGGCCTGGTCAGCCACAAACTGAATGTTCGACCGCATTTGTGAGACTTAAGAAGTTTGTCTTCGTGCTCCCTGTGTACTATGTTTTCTGTGTATTCTGTTGCATCTGTGCGAAGTACTATGTGCGGCCTCAGGAGCTCAGTTTTCTACTCCGAGCATATCATCGTGGAGCTCTCAAGAAAGAGAGCGCATAGTGGTGCATCGTTGACGAAATACTTCAAAGAGGAGTCTGAAATTGGTCAAAGGAGGTGGGGCCGATGGTTGTGTTGTGGATGCTTCTCCTATGCTAGGCCTAGGGATGTGTCACTCTAGCACAATTGCAAGCACCAATGTTAGGAGATCCACCTCATAATTGTCAATCCTTGGAGACGTGAGGGTGGTATGATGATCATGAGCAAGTGAAGTGCACAAGTGAGTGAGTGAAAAGCACATAAGCATGCACACATATACACACACACAAGGTAAGAAAAATAGTGCAAAAATGGAATACTTTATTAGAAAGATCCAAGAATGTATACAATGCTCAATACTATGTTCTCTCTCCAACTAGCTAACCTCAAAAATGAGCTTTCTAGCTCTTTTTATAGTTTTTCACTAGCTTTTGCCCTATCGAAACCTAGTGTTAAATAAGAACCTAAGCTAGACTAGCAAGATCAACAAGATAGTATTCTAACAAAAGTAAGCCTGCAAGGGATGAGAGATGCAAGTATCCACCCAACCAACTCCACCCATATATATACCTCTAGGCCAAGGGGGAAAATGTGAGGAGCTTGCCAAGTGTCCCCTCCACATGGATGCTAATCCAAGGATTTCTTACCCTAGAAGTCACATGAAATCACATAGTCCTCACATGGATTCTAAAAGGATATCTTTCAAGCCTGTATGTATAAGTGTCAAGGCTTCAAGGGCCTCCCTAGGGTTACATACCATACCCTTAGGAAATATCAATCCGAAGGGTCAAAACCCTTCAATTTGGGAGTAAATAAATCCAAATAGTTCAAGGGTTCAAACCATAGTTTGGAGACACTTTTCCAAGTGTTTCTCAATAAACTCCAAGGGTTCTTCAAGTAGCTTTGGACCCTCAAACCTATCTCTTTTGCTGCTTTGACCCATAAACACCTAATGTCCGGTCTAATTAAAAATTAGGTTAGAGTGCTTATTTGAGGGCTCAAACGGAGTCTAAAAATCATGAAAATTAGTAGGTAGATACTTCTAATAATCCTCAACTTGGAGGACTCCTCGGATTGAAAAAAATGGAGTTGGAGTAATCAAAAATAGATTTACAAGGCGGAGTAATGAAATTCACTATAGGATGGTTGTACAAATAAAAAAGAAAAACTTTGGCTTATTTGAGACATCATCATTGCATCCTTTGTCTACTTGTTCTTGGTTGCTCTTATCTTTATCCTTGTCTTTGTTCACTGGATCCTTGCCCTTGCAAACCAACACTCCCCCCTCTATTGTGCTTGTCATCCCTGATAGACCTATGTTTGCTTGTCTAATAATCCTCAACTTGGAGGACTCCTCGGATTGAAAAAAATGGGGTTGGAGTAATAAAAAATAGATTTACAAGGTGGAGTAATGAATTTCACTATTGGATGGTTGTACAAATAAAAAAGAAAAACTTTGGCTTATTTGAAACATCATCATTGCATCCTTTGTCTACTTGTTCTTGGTTGCTCTTATCTTTATCCTTGTCTTTGTTCATTGGATCCTTGCCCTTGCAAACCAACACTCCCCCCTCTATTGTGCTTGTCATCCCTGATAGACCTTTGTTTGGTAGGATGGTCAATGTAGTATTGGCGGATATCCATTGCCAGTTGATGTTCTCGTACTTGTAGTCCTTTGGCAAGGTCCAATTATAGTGCATTCCAATTGATAGCACTAGGGATGTCTGGGTGTCGTGTGGTATAGTATTTTGAATACATGGTCTACTTGCATGCAAATAAATGAAGAAGATGTGTGGGTTTCGGAACAAACACTTTGACGTGATACTCCTAAAAACTTGTAGTAAAAATATCCTTGAAAGTTTTTATCTAGCAAGCTCGGAGATATCATATATGGGCATGCCAGGCGTAAGCCACACAAATGTTCGGGGTAGTGCTCATATTATACACGAGATCATAGTTACCATTTGTAAAGCTAAGAAGGAGGATATACGGGGCATGTGCATTGTGAAAGGTTTTCAAGACAATTTGCATCATGTCAAGAATCTTCTACATAACATGGGTTGTACATAAGATGAAGATGCACATTGTTGCATGTGTGCAACATTTCGAGGTAAGTTTCTAAAAGATTTTTTTGCCAGGTTGGTTGAAAAATAGTACCTTTTTGTGCTTCTAGTGGTAAACTCTTATGCTAGACTTGTGTAGAAAAAGTGAGGATTTTCCTAGTGACTCTCTAAATCTTTGCATTATAATCGCTAGATTCTAGAAACAAACTGATTGGATGACTATTCTTCTATAGTTTTCATAACCTCCATGTGAACCACTATGCAGTCTTCATGAGTGTGTACAATGTCTTCTAGCTACTCAAGCCATGGGTGATGCAGGGCTTTGAATGTCTCTTGTCCCTCTTCTGTGATTCTGCCTCTTGGAAAAGGTTGAGGCTCATAGTCATCTTCAAAGTTTTTCTCTACTGGAAATGTTTTCTTCTTCTATCCATGCCTTAGGTGGGATGGAGGCCTCTCGTATTGTAAAAGTTTCATTTGTAATTTTGTAAGTTGTTGCTATAAGGAAACCAATTCAATTGATTTAGTTGCTGATTATTGTGGCAATGATACAAGTTGAGTTGTTGCCAATGTGACTAGTTCTTGACGGTGTTGGATTTGGGCAAACTGTTCAGAGAATTGTTCATGTGCCTTAAGCAATTTTACCTTATCTTTTAGAATGATTCAAATACTTTCGGAAGGAACAACCCAAAATTTAGAGTGACTAATGATGCCCCTCGCATATTCTCTATGGCTTCCTCTAGGTTCTCTTGATTTTACTGTTGTAATCTCTTATTCTCCTCCTCTGCAACTACTAAATGTCTATAGAGTAAAGCCATGTTGTGTTGGAGTTTTGTATACCGTTCCATTTTTTACCGTAGAAGGTTGTCTACTTCCTTACCTACTTCTTGGAGCTTGGAATCAACTTCTATGTGGGACTACTATAAGAGATAATGATGATGTTGAAGCTATGAGATGTCCTTTTCAAGGGAAACACTTGTGTTTGCAATTGAAGTGATTGTTCTTGAAGTACCTAGTTGCATTCTTCTAGCTTCTAATACTCGCCTCTCAATTGAGTGGAACACTAAATCATCATGCTTAATGCATGATTAACCTGCATCAATGCAATGGGTATAAGTGGTAATGTAGGAAACTAGGTTGGAAAATGGGGCCTACTGTTGTGGTATGTTGAGATATCAAGCTCAACATGTGATGATCCACGATGACATGTATCACTTTTTCATTTCTCTGACATGTATAGTGGTCACATTGGTATATGTCAAGAATACTTCATTGAGCTTTACTAGATTTATCTACCGAGAGTGATGGCACATTTGTTTCTTGCCAGCTCATGCATTCGCAGACATTAGAATTTTCCTTATGTACTGTTCTTTATATATTGTATTGGTTGCATTGTAGTTGTAGGTCATTCTTGTACATTCCTTTTATGTTATAGAAGAAGAAGAAGAAGAAGATCATCCTTCCTTGCCTCAATCTTTGTGTGTGTGCTTCTCTTTGGTTGTGAGAGTGTGTGTGTGAGCCCTCTTCCTTATCTATTTCCTCGTGACATGGTATCAGAGCGAGTGTGTCTGTAGAGAGCTCGTGGAGAAGGCTGATGGTGAAGAGTACGTGAGACAACATGGAGAAAGTGTGATTCACAAATGACCTTTGATTGCTACAAAAATTGGCATGAAGGTAGAAGGCATTGGAGCCATGTTGACCTCCATTTGGAGCCTGCATGGTGGTACCCACAAAAAAAACCATGTCTGTTTCCAAAATTTTAACTTGTTTCCTATTAAAAAACACTCATACATTCTAGATCCAGAATTTGAAGTGATTCTGTGTACTGTTGATACATGAAAATTGTGTAATTTTGAGATCAAATTCTCATGTCATAGTGCAAGAGTGTTCAAACATAAGTACTGCTTGTAGTGTTTTGCACTATTGTGAATCACTACAGAAATGGCAAATGTAGATAGAACGAGTCAGTTTGTACGCGATAAGCTAGACAAGAACAACTTCCATGCTTGGAGGTTCAGAATGATAAATTTCTTGATGGGAAAAGGCTATTGGAAGTACATCGACACAGAGAACAAAAATTCTTCATAGCTATCAGAGAGGAATCAGGCTGTAGACGAGTTAAGAGCATATGATGAATGGAATCAAGGAGCACGAAAGGTAATGTATTGGCTATCTATTAGCATACAAGATATCATGATTGGACACATACATGATGCCAAAAATCTGAAAGAGGCTTGGAATAGTTTGGTCACTTTGTATGAGACGAATACAAACGCACAAAAATTGCAACTCAAGAATGAGCTGCATACTTTGGAGAAAAAGGGAATGTCGATAAATGACTACACCCTAAAAATTAAAAGCATATGTGAGTCACTTGCATCTATTGGTGCGAATGTAGATGATGATGATAAGGTGGAAGTATGCCTTCATGGTCTAGGACTTGCATATAAGCAATTCAGAACATCTATTTAGACTAGGGAAAATATTTTGAATTTTACTGATCTAGTATCCATGCTCATTATTGAAGAAAATAATCTTGGTGATGATTCAAACTCCCAAGGGAAAAATAGTTCTGAGTAGGTATTCTACTTTGGCAAAGGAAGAGGCCGAGGTAGAGGCTTTAGAGGTAGAAGAGGAAATAGTAACCAAGACCAAGGTCAACATCAAAATCATGCAGGAGGTAGAGGACACTTTCAAGGCAGGGGGAGCCAAAGAGGCCATAGAAATTTCCAAAGAAATGATTCACGTAATGATAGTAAAGGATGCTAGAATTGTAGTAAACTTGGACACTTTGAATGTGATTGTAGGTTGAAGAATCAAAATAACAGAAGGCAACAAAACAACTATGCATCCACAAGTGTAGATGATTCTAAGAAGTTGTTCATGGTTCAACATCACATGATGAATACGATGTCTGCTGATGTTTCAAAATCGAATGGAAATGTCTCGTATGTTGATTTAGGCGCTTCAAATAACATGACCAGTCATGCGAAATGGTTTAATAGTTTGCAAAAATTATGGGTTCCTGGATATGTTGAAACAAGTGATTACACATCACACCCTATCGAGCATACAAGAAACATAGCACTGTCTATGGAGGATGGAAAGGTAAAACATCTTGCTAATGTGTTGCATGTTCCAAATATAACATAGAATCTGGTTTTTGTTGGACAAATGGTTGACCAATAATTACAAGTCAGGTTCAATGTTGATGGGTTATATGTAGAAGAGTATAAACAGGATGGACGATTGATTGCCAAAGGAAACAAAGTGGGTAGGATGTTCACCTCAAATGTGAAAATTCCTAAAATGAATGTAGCCATGTTTGCAAAAGGTGCAAGAGTTATTGCTGATATAGAGATCTGGCACAAACAAATTGGACATGCAAACTTGTAGAGGCTGAAATTGATGCAGTCCAAGGAGATTATCAATGGACTACCAAATTTCAAAGTTGCAGAAATGTAAAAGGTATGTGCAGCATGTCTATTTGGTAAACAGTCAAGAGCATCATTTTTGCATGACAAGCATGTTAGTGAGAATGTACTAGAAATAGTACATACAGATGTTTGGGGTCCAACAAAGACCACATCTATGCGAGGTTGCAAGTTTTGTGTTACTTTCATTGATGATCATACACGAAAAGTATGGGTATATTTTATGAAAGAGAAGAATGAGGTGTTCACTCACTTCTAGAATTTTAAGGCTATGGTGGAAAAGCAGACGAGAAAGTATAGATGAAAGTATTTGGCTATATTGCATATGTACATGTTCCAGATAAGTTGAGGATGAAGCTTGATCCAAAAGTAGAACAATGTATCTTCATTGGATACTCTCTTGAGCAAAAGGGGTATAAAAATTATAACCCACTCACATGACAAGTGAAGGTAAGCAAAGATGTGGTGTTTGTTGAAATGTCAAGCTTCTATGTAGATGGCAAAGATGGACTTGATCTTGAACCAAATGACAAAGAAAATGCTAAAAATGCAAGTACAGAATCTTAAGTTTTGAGTGGACTAGATGTGTCACCAAGCAATAGCTCCAACTCAAATCCATGGAGTGGAAGATTGCATGGAAATTTTAGTTCAAAAAATTCATCATCTACATCAAAGAAAGGTAAAGAAAAGCTTTCTACTGGTAGTAAAACATCTACAAGTTTTGAAGATATTGATGGAGATTCAAGCGGTTCAGAGAAGAGCCTTGATGAGGAACTTGGATTGCCCTTTGTGAAGATTTCAAGAGTGAGAAAGGCACATGCAGATGATATAAAGAGAAGTGACCCAAGACCAAGAAGATCTGAGAGGATGTGGAATTCTGTGCAATGATTGACGTATGATACTTATATGGCTCGTCATTGTGCCTACATGACCAAGTTAATACAAGATGTTGGACCTTGTTTTTTTGAAGATGAAACTGGAAATACAGATTTGGAAAAATCTATGGATGAGGAGATGGCTGCCCTTTATGGAAATGATACATGGAAGCTGATTCCATTGCCGCAAGTAAAGCAATCCATAGGCTGCAAGTGGGTTTACAAAGTAAAGCACAATGCTGATGGTAGCATAAGTAGGTACAAAACAAGATTGGTAGCAAAAGGATATGCACAGACATATGGCGTTGATTATGAGGAAACCTTCAGCCCTATAGCCAAATGTCTACTGCCAGAACACTTGTTGCATTAGCTACAACAAAAGGATGGACTTTGCATCAGATGGGTGAAAGAATGCTTTCCTACATGGTGAGTTACAAGAAGAAGTATACATGGACAAGCCACAAGGATATGAAGATTCAAAGCACCCAAAATATGTTCTAGGTTGCAAAAGGCTTTGTATGGGCTTAAACAAGCCCCTCGTGCTTGGCATGCAAGGATTGCTGACTACTTAACCACCATTGGGTTTTCTATGTGTGATGTAGATCATTCACTATATGCAAGGAAGAGTGATGATGGCATCACAATTGTGGCTATTTATGTTGATGACTTGATTGTAGGAGCTTCCCAAGCATCCTTAGCTTTCTCTAGATGTTGAATATGACCTACCATGGCATTAGTAATTACTTGCGAAATGAAGAACATGACTCTCCTATTCCTCTCTTCCCATTCTTTTGCTTGCCTCCTTTGGACTTCGGTGGCCATAGCTTGATTGATTTGAGGTTGAGCATCATCGCCGCTCACAATACCCCATAAGCCTTTGCCCATTAGGTAGTTGGTCATTCTAAACTTCTACACGGGATAGTTATCCTTGTCCAACTTCTCTACTTGTTGACCCAAGTCAGCCATTGAAGAGTATCAAAGACTTTGAGAGTTACCTCGAATAGTTATAGTCCTTTGCTCTTGCGTTTGTGAAGCTCCTTCTTGTTTTGTAGCTCCTCTTTTGCTTTGCTTCACCTCTAGCTCTGTTGATGAAGCTTCAACACCAAGTTTGCTATGATACCAACTGTGGAGAATGAGTTCTCTTATGCGCAACGGAAGTGTGTAGTGAGCCCTTGTATGTCCAACACTTGGACAAACATCTACACCTTAGATAGCTTGCTGCTCTCAATACAAAACTCAAATGGACTTGAGACTTTAGTCAATCAAAGTAGACAAAGAGATCTTTCTAACAAGATATAAATGACATAATTTGGACAAGTTTTGATTAGGAAACACAACTGTCAACGATGAACTACCTGTCCACATAGATATGCTAAAGAACTGAGCTTCACTCTCAGACTGATAACTCTCTAAATATATATCCTTTGAGAAAGATATTTGGTACAGAGAAAGTAGACACAAATAGCTTTCCAACAAGAAAAACCAAGTAATGTGGATGACTTTTGATCAGGAAACTCAACTCACCAAGATAGATCACCTGCACACATAAGTACACTATAAAACTGGACTTTACTATCTGACATATATCTCACAGAATATAAATGATATCAATAAGATATTTGAGATAGTGAAAGTAAATGCCAAGAGCTTTCAAACAAGACAAAAATCATGCAATTTGGATATGTTTTGGTTGGGA
The DNA here is from genome assembly GCA_020310875.1 of Ceratopteris richardii. Classification (NCBI taxonomy): domain Eukaryota; kingdom Viridiplantae; phylum Streptophyta; class Polypodiopsida; order Polypodiales; family Pteridaceae; genus Ceratopteris; species Ceratopteris richardii. The sequence goes on along the minus strand of CM035442.1, from coordinate 117,078,359 downwards.
CAGTTAACCGACCAAAATAGACTACCTATCTACACAGGTATACTAAAAAATTGGACTTCACTCTTTCACTGATATCTCACAAACTACATAAGCTTTCAAAGAGATATTTGATATGCAAAAAGTACACAAGATAAGCTTTCCAATGAATGTTTAAACGCACAAAATGGCTACATATGCACTGAGATATGAGCTCTGCAACAGAGCTGTGTACAAACTGACGTGCGGCTCGAAGAAGTCTAAGGGAAGCCTAAAATGACAAAATGGCCAGATCGGACTACTGGGAGCTCTTGCCTCTTTCTCTCCTTGTTTTGAATGTGCTCCCACTTCACTTTTATAACCAATGAGCATGTGAAGAAGTTTGTGCCTTCTTCTTAACTCACCACTTTCTCCACTACATGCTACTAACTACAAACCAAGATATTGTATCTCTTACTCATCATGAATTTTGACTAGACTTTTTCTTTTATTATTTTTTCCTTTTTTCCTCCACTTTTTCTTTATCTTTATATTTGGTCAATTTATCCAAGCATGGCTCATATGAAAATGAGCTTGTACATTTAGCTTCAACACAGAATATGTTTGCAGGTTGCAAAAGGCTTTGTATGGGCTGAAGCAAGCCCCTCGTGCATGGCATGCAAGGATTGCTGATTACTTAACCAGCATTGGGTTCTCTATGTGTGATGCATATCACTCACTATATGCAAGGAAGGCTGATGATGGCATCACTATTGTGGCTATTTATGTTGATGACCTGATTGTAGGTGGTGATAATGAAGAAAGCATCAAAGAGGTAAAGAAACTTCTTATGCAGGAATTCGACATGAAAGATCTTGGTGTGCTACGCTATTTCTTGGGCATTGAGTTTATACATACAAAAACAGTTATATGGATGTCGCAAAGGCAATATGCCTTGAATATGTTGCAAAAGTATGGTATGGCTGATTGTAAGCCAATTTCTATGCCATTAGATTAGAATTTGAAATTGGATACTACATCAGGTGAAGCATTGGAAAATGTTACTATGTATAGGAAAATTGTGGAAAGTCTTATATATCTCACAATTAGAAGGCCTGATCTAAGTTATACTGTTGGACTTGAAAGTCAGTCTATGCAAGTTCCCAAGAAGCCACATTTGGATGCTCTGAGGTGCACTCTACGTTATGTGAGTGCTACTTTGGATTATGCATTGTTTTATGAAGCTGGTGTGGAGTTGCAGGTTCATGGATACACCGATGCAGATTGTGCTGGTAGTACTCCAGATAGAAGATCTACTAGTGGCTTTCTTTTCTCACTTGGAGGTGCAGCTATTACATGGAGCAGCAAGAAGCAACCCACTGTTGCTTTGTCAAGTACAGAGACTGAGTATAGAGGTGCTGCAATGGCAGCATGTGAGGCATCATGGCTAGAGATGTTACTTGCAGATTTAGGTGTGGAAGTGCAAAAGCCTATCACTATCTATTGTGATAATCTTAGCAGCATACAGTTAGCATGGTACCCTGTTTTCCATGCTAGAACAAAGCATATCGAGGTACATTATCACTTCATCAGAGAGAAGGTATTAGCAGGTGATATTGATCTTGTTTATGTGAGAGCAGATGAGCAGGTTGCTGATATTTTCACCAAAGCACTTGGAGCTGAGAAGTTAAAGAAGTTTCGAGAGATGCTTGGATTACAGGATATGGCGTTGAGCTTGAGGAGGAGTGTTGAGATATCAAGCTCAACATGTTATGATCCAGGATGACACGTACCAGTTTTTCGCTTCTCTGACATGTATAGTGGTCATACCATATATGTCAGGGATACTTCATTGAGCTTTATTAGATTTATCTATCGAGAGTGATGGCACATTTGTTTCTTGCCAGCTCACTCATTCGCGGATATTAGGTTTTTCCTTATGTACTGATCTTTATATATTGCACTTGTTGTATTCTTGTTTTTAGGTCATTCTTGTACATTCCTTTTATGTAATAGAAGAAGAAGAAGAAGAAGATCATTCTTCCTTGCCTCAATCTGTGTGTGTGCTTCTCCTTGAGAGTGAGAGTGTGTGTGTGAGCTCTCTTCCTTATCTCCTTCCTCGTGATTATTTTGGCCTTGAAGACTGTAAGCCTATTGCTACTCCTATGGAGACAGGTTTACGATTGAGTCTTCATGATGCTGGAGATGCATTTGATGCTGTTCTCTATCAGCAGGCTATTGGATGCTTGATTTACTTATGCATTACTCGGCCAGATATTCAGTTTGTTGTATCATAGATGAGCAGGTTTATGCATTTCCCAGGAGTCAAGCATTGGCAGGCGGTTAAGCGCATCTTTCACTACTTGAGTGGTACTCAGCTACTGGGTTGTTTTATCCCAAGGGGGGATCACTATCGCCAGATTTGCATGCTTTTTCTGACTCTGATTGGGCTAGTTTCCATGACACTCGTGTGTCTACTAGTGGCTTTTGCTTCATGCTTGGTAGCTCACATATATCTTGGTTGAGCAAGAAGCAGCCTACTGTGGCCAGTTCCAGTTGTGAAGCTGAGTATAGGGCAGCTTTCACAGCTATTGTTGAGTGTGTGTGGCTCAGACACCTTATGGCTGATTTGGGTGTATGTCAGTCTTCTGCCACCACCATCTTTACTGACAGTCAGAGCGCATTGGCAGTTGTGAGGAACCCTGTGTTCCATGCTCGCACTAAGCACATTGAGGTGCATTATCACTATGTCAAGGAGAGGTTCTCTGCTAGGGAGATTAGCTTGGCATATGTGCCCACGCAGGAGAACATTGCAGATCTTTTCATGAAGGCTCTGCCTAGGGAGAAGTTTGAAGCTTTTTGCAAAGCTTTGGGCTTACTTCTTTTTGTGGAGTGATTTCCACATAGCTTGGCACTTCCTTATACATGAGTGCAAGCTCCTTGTTCACCACATCACTCCCAGGGGGGATTTTTTGATATATTTAGGTAGTGATGTGTGTGAACACACTAGGACCGTCGAGGCACTTTTTACCCTCTTTAGGAGGTTTTTTTTTCCCGGCTTGTATATACACCTATTGCCCTAATGGGCTACTTACCTTTGTACATTCTCTAGTAATACATTCAGTATTGTGTGTTGTGATCCAAGATTCTTCTTCTTCCTTGTGTTGTTCGCGTGCTTCCACAGACGTCTAACTCCAACACCTAGATACACTTCCATCTGCAAACCTTTTTGTTTTGTAAACCCATCTACATCCAATAATCTTCTGACTATTTGGTTTAGGAACCAAATCCAATGTCTCATTTTCCATTAATGCATCATATTCTTCCTGCATGGCTTTTTCCCAATTCTTCTTCCCTTTGGCTTCTTCATATGTGGATGGATCTTCATCTGCTTTTAACATATAAGCATAATCTTTAGTAGTCAAGAATGAAGTATCATAGCTATACCTTGTAGGTTGCCATTTGTGCCTAGATGACCTTCTGAGTTCTCCACTTCTTGAAGTTTCTGGTTCATCATATTCTGGATCAAACATTGGCCTTTCCTCTACTTCAACTTGTCCTTCATTACTCTCTTCTTCATCACATATTTGAACCCTTGCTTTACCTTTCTTCTGATTTAGAATATCTTCATCACCTGCATGAACATTAAGTGTACCTACATACCAAGTACCTTGCTCATCAAATGTAACATCCTTAGACACAAGGAATTGCTTTGTGGATGGACTCCACAACCTATAACCCATCTGCTTATCATCATAGCCAATGAATACATACTTCTCTACTTTAGGTTCCAATTTATGCCTCAGTTGAGATGGCACATATGCATATGCCAAACATCCAAATACTTTGCAATGATCTAGGGTAGGTCTCTTACCCCACCAAGCTTCATATGGTGTCATACCCTGCAAGGCTTTACATGGTAACCTATTGACCAAATATGTGGTTGTATTTACAGCCTCAACCCACAAATAATTTGGAAAATTTTTCTCCTTCATCATTGATCTTGCAAACTCAACAAGAGTTCTGTTTCTTCTCTTTACTACCCCATTTTGTTGAGGAGAGTACCTGCAAGTAACCTCTCTCTTTATACCTGCATTCCACAAATAATCACTTAATTCATTTGAGAAATACTCTCCCCCTCCATCTGATCTTAACCTCTTCAATTTTTGTCCTGTAATCCTTTTTGCATATACATGATAGCGTTTGAATGTATTAAACACTTCTGACTTGCCTTTGATCATATAGATTGTGATCCACCTGGTAGCATCATCAACATATATGACATAATATCTTGAACCATTTATACTGAAGTCCTTTGAAGGACCCCACACATCTGTATGTACCAATTCAAGTCTTTCTGAATACATAAAACCATGCTTAGAATAAGATTGCTTGTGAGCCTTACCTAATTGACATGCCTCACATCTGTATGTCATATGTTGACCTGCAACATTAGGCAATCCAAGCACTAAACCATTGTTAACCATATCTTTAATACCTCTTTCATTAAAGTGTCCAAGTCTCTTATGCCAAAGATCCAATTTAGACACCTTTTGCTCTCTATATGAGAACATAGCATGTCCAATATTACCTTGTATCTTTAATGTGAAGAGCCTTCCTTCCTTCTTTCCTGTAACAATTTGTTTATACCCTTGACTAGGGTCTTCAACATAAACTCCATCATTAGTCAACCTTACCTTATATCCTTTTTCCACAATTTGTCCTACACTAATCAAATTCTTTGGAATTGTAGGAACATACAAAACCTTAATCAAGAGAGTACTTCCATCTTTGGCTTTAACTAAACCAATTGACTTCACTTTGTGCTTTGTATTGTCACCTGTTTGAATTGTGTGATTGATTGCCTTATGATCTAGGTCAGTCATCAAAGCAATGTTTCCACTCAGATGATTGCTACATCCTGAGTCAATATAAAATACTCTCATGTCTTCATGCGAGGCTTCACATGTTGCATTAATAATAAGAGTTGAATCTTCTTTTCTGATCTGATGCATAATTGTAGTAAGTGTTATTGTAGGATTGATTTTGGAAGTTTCTTCCTCCACTTCTTCCAAAAGAATTCCAACCACCCCTACCTCTGAAGTTTCCTCTCTGATATCTACCACCTCTTCCTCTTTGATTAAAGTTCTGATTAAAATTACCATTGCTTTGATTATTATGCCAACAATCATGAGATAGATGATTGGTCTTACCACATATCCAACAAGCTCTAACATTATCTTTGTTATTTCTACCTCTTCCTCTACTTCTGCCACTTCCTCTTCCTCTTAGGAAGTTTGCTTGACTTGGAGTACCTTCATCTTCAACTGATTGTTGCTTTCCTTTGCTAGCTTTCTTCTTGTCTTTAGAATACATTGCATGACCTTCACTCTTATCAACATCTCCTTTGATATCATTCTCAAAAGTTATCATATTTCCTAACAATTGATTCAAATCAAGAGTGAAATGATCTAATGAAAGTTCTGTAGACAATATAAAAGGCTTCCACTTCTCATCTCCTCTTAGCCTTGTGAGAATTTTTCTTACCAACTTATCTTCTTCAATATCTTCATCAACTGCACCTAAAGAATCAGCAATGTCTTTCATCTTTGTCACATAATCAGATATTGATTGTGAAGCCTTCTTCTTGAATGTAGTAAACTCTGCCCATAATGAAGCTTTCCTTGATTTGGTTGTATTCTGAAAATGCTCTTCCAAAGCATTCCATATGTCACTTGCACTTTGTGTACCTAAGTCAAAAGTCTTAGGGACTTGTGCCAAAGAGACTAAATCTCATTTGCTACACAAGTGCGTATAGTGGGGAATTGACACACGCTTATTTGTCAATCCAAAGAACTGACCTAACCAAGTGTATGAGGACTTGTGCGCACGTGATGGAAAATGAAGTGGTTTAGCTCTGAACTCCGAATATGGCCAATAGTGTCTTTCACTAAATCAAGGATTTCTCTCAGCTCTGAACTCCAAATATGGCCAATAGTGGATTCTTTCAAAGCTCTCGACGAGACGCATCTATTGGAGGTGGTTTCACTCAATTCTGACAACCGTGGTTTAAGTTATGACCAAAACAGAAGCACACACACTCACTCCACAACTCGTACTAGCTCAGACACACACTACAGTAGCTCAAAAACAGTGAGGAGGGGTAGACAACAGTCCTAGACACGCATTCCAAGCATTACACACACATAGAAGATCAAAGAGAAGGTAGAAATCTACAGGAAAGAAGCAAATTTGAAATTCTCAAGCTCTTCTTCTTGACAATGGTAAAAAGTCTCTACAAAGAGTCACAAAGGGACTTATATACATGTGCCCTAAAAATGGTCCTTTCACACAAGAGACCGACACTTTATTAACTAAAAGGTGAATTTCCTACTAATTTACAAGGAATATATTACAATGAGTTGGGATTATGCATCTAGAGGACTCCTTTAGTGCATTTACATGGCTTGAGGAAATTTCCTAAGACTTTGAAGAAGAAAAATATGCCCATTAATTTGAAAATTTTGGGGCCCCCCTTTCGTGCCTCTTTGCTCTACAACACTCTCCCCCTCTTTGTCTCTATCATCCATTGACAGGCTTTTGCTTCTCGTTTGTAGTTCGTTTAAGACTTCTGAATACACGCACCCAGTGGTCAAAGAAGCGATAAAGACTGTCAGAGAATTTGTTACTTTATCTGAGGTATATCCTTTGCTTCTGTTTGCCCCTTGGTATTCCTTATATCACATATCTGGGTTGCTGCATTAAGTCGGGCTGCCATGCACACCATCAGTGACTAAGAATGTGAGGTTCTTAGTCACCTGCTTCAACTTTTTAGCCTCTGCCTCTTTCTAGCTTTTGGTTTTCTGATTTATCTTTATCTTCACACATCTGACCTATTGTATTGCTTTGAGCTTGTATTCTTTCTACCACCGCACGCTATCAGCGGGAGGATTATTACCTGCCAAGTATTGTCTTGCACTTCTTCATGGATATTTCCTGGCCCTGGTCCGTCCTTCCCATGAAATGTCCTGGTTGTGATTATTCTTTAATTCCATTCCTCGGGACCTGGGTGTTTGGCGTTGTTGCGTGATGCGTGCCCCTGCGGGGCTTTGGGTAGAGGGTGGTTCTTTTGCTTTATATTCTTCATTCTCTATTGATCAGTTTTAGTCTTTGATTTTCTTCTTCTTCTCTTCTTGCTTGATTCTCCTTCCACACGTCCCTCCTCCCAAACTCTGTCGTCCTCGACCGGCTTTTTGTGGCGACGTGAGTACGTTTGTATGGCAGTTTTCTCTCGTTGATTAAGCAAGTTGGCGTGACATAACATAAACTCTTTCCACTGGCTTGACTTCACTCCATCCTCTGGTGCTTGTTGGTGATCCACAAAAAAGCTTGTTTCATAAGCCACCAGTCTTGCATTAAGATTTGAAGTCATTTTAACAAAAATTTCTGAATCAATTTCAAAGAAGCCAGTAAAAAATGCTTCTTCAAAAGTCTTTATATACGTGCTTGGCAAAAACATTAGCCGAGAATAGTATGCCATAATAGTTAATCGGCTCGGGATAGTTGAAAGATAAAAAACGAGTGCTTATGAGCCCTGCGTAATGCCGATGAAGTTCAAAAATATATATTTGGCATGTTAGAAGACTTTAATAACTGTAAGTAACATGCTGAAAGTCTTATTGGTCATTTTGACTACCAAATCCGGTACAGTCGCATATCGAGCAATCCAAAATTCCATGGTTTTCACCATGTATTCTTCCGTAGGTAGGTAATTATGTGGTGGACTTGGTAATAGTGGATAATTGAGCCATTGACTATTTATGCTACCCTGGCGCTGTCCTTCCCAAAATTGTGACCAGGAGTGTCTGCGGGGTACTGGACAAAAAGATGGATTCACCTGAAGTGCATATGGCGATGCTTCCCATTGTACCTGCAGTGTAGGGTTCTTTTCCAAAAGTTTTTGACTCCATATAGGATCAGCTCTTTCGAATTCCTCTTGAGTATAGTTGAAAGTATTATCGCTGAACTGGAGGTTGTTGTCAGGCTCCTTATTTGTCATCGTCTTTATATATTGCCTTGTTTTCTCTTTAAGGAGTCCATATGGTACATTGAATGGCTTCAATATTTGTTCCAAATTTTTGCTTTCAATCTGAGCTTCCTTCATGATCTGTATTAATTGATCTTCAAATTCTGCAATGAGCTGGGACACTAGTAGTGCCCTCTCATGTCCGCTCAGTTCTGCAATATCCCGATGATTACGTTCAAATTGGATCTTTGTGTCCTCCCTTATTGGCAAATGATGTAAGGGGGGAGAGAGAGGATGTACCTCAATCTCCTCAGTAGCCACTATGGATTTTGGAACTCCTGGTGTCCCCTCTATTGCTTGCTGCTCTAGCCGCTATTGTAGCTGCTTTATCACCTCATCCTTTTGCTTGATCTCTTCGTGGGCCTTCAAAATCGTTTCCTTATTCTTTTGGATTTCTTCTGCCACGATAGTGAGTTGGTCAGTCTCTTCTTTACATTGCACTGGATATCTATTCTTAGCCTTTTTCCACTTTGTCCTTCGAGCCACAGTATCATCCATATACCTCTTTTCCCATTCGGCAATGACTGCCTGCTCCTGCTTGAGCTGATCTTCATACCTGGCTATCTTTTCCTCCATTTCCTTTATGTTTGCTTCTAGTACTTCCTGAGCCTCTATAGGTTGATTACTCAGGAGAGTTGTCATCAGCTCCTTGTTCCTGTTCCTTAAAGTCTCTACCTCTTCCATGTATATTTGTATTTGTGATTCAAGTAATTTGCTTCTTGCATTTATCCGTGTCTTCTCGTTCTCGCTAACCTTATATTTCTTCTGTAACTCCTGTAATTGTTCTTTTAATTTCTCATTTTCTATCTCTAATGTTTTACACTGCTCCTTGACCTCTTGAACTTCATGTTCTTTGTGTGTTATGTGCTCTTTTGCTAGCCTTAATTGTGCTGAAAGGTTCTTACCCATTTCATGAAGTTCATGCTTTTCATGCATCGCTTTGTCATAGTCCTCATCAGCCTCAAGTATCAACTGTTGTGTATCCATAGCAGTTAGCTGAGTGATGTCGACATTCAACCACGTTTTTGGAATACTTGGAGCTTCTCCTGTTTGTACATCCCTTCCGTGCTCCACATGGATAGTTTTGTTATGTGGTTGTCGAATTTCTATTTGTACTTCTGGTTCTTTTCTTTCTTCGTCTAGTTCAATAACTTTAGTGGTACTCCCTTGAAATGTAACATCCATGGGGGAGGGTTCTGCCACGACCCTTATTGGAGTGAAGGGTTCTGATTCTTCCACCGTAGCTTCTTTTAATTCTTCCTTTGGATTCTTGAATGACCCCTCTCTTGTAATCATTGTCTCTTTGATTTGAATTTTTGAAGTCTCATTTATTTTGATGACATGGATTCCTTCTTGGGGTACCTCTTTGCTTGCGGTTGCTTGATTGGGGTTGATGGAGTTGTCATTCACCTTTATGCCCTCTTCTTCTGCATTGTAGTGTACTTCATTTAATTCCTCCCATTGTCCATCATCTTTTGACTCACTTCGAATGTCCATGTTTAATAGGGAGGTATCTGGTTCTTCTTGTGTATCTGAAGAGGATCTAGAATTATCCAACCCTATTTCCCTATATCGATGTACTTTGGTTAACTTCTTTTTCACTTCCGTATCTTTGTGGGCTTGCTGGTAATGGGGCCCTTGCATAGGTAGATTAACTTGACCCTCTATGTATTGATGTGTGTCTTCGAGGGCTTTTGTTAGTTCCTCTTCTGTAATTGGTCGGTTCTCTTCAATTCTTGTCTTTGGGAGCACATGTACTCTTTTTGTGGCTGGGACCTCCGCTTCTACTTGCATTACTTCCTTTAATCGCTTTGTACCTCGCATTTTGGGTTGAGAGCTAGTTTCTGCTGCCTCAATGATCTTGACTCCTTTTTTCTTTTTGGGGACAATGGCGACCTTGGCATATTTAGCTATGGCTGTCAATGATGGCATTTCTTGGAGGTGCTCTCTAATGCCCAAGGCATGATAGATTAAGATGGTCAGAGCTACACTACCGTTCAAGAACTTCTTGTTGTTCCACTGCTTCTTTGCTTCGAAAAGCCGTTCCTGTATGTATGGAGTCAGATTAATTTGATTTCCAATTTGTTTGATAGTGTGTGATAGTAGCTAGACGATGATCTTCTGAGGAGTAGTGTATCGATGCATGTTAGGGAAACAAAAGTGCTGATGAATTAGTCGTACTTCTTCTTCTATGTCAACTTGATTGATGTCAGTAAACGTCCTTGTCTTTGCTCCGCGGCTTTCCTCTTTCAATACCGTGTTGCCATCTTTTTCCCATCCAAAAGCTTCTTTGATTAATTCATGTGTAAACTAAATCGCAACCCATTCACCTATTGCATCCATGACTCTAGCCTCTGGTACCAATGGATCATGTAGTGCTGGCTGCAATGTATTCATAACTTGCGTGCACCTTTGAAAGTCAGGTTTATAGATTGGCAATTCAAAGTATTTGTGAATGCCCGCTTTCTTCATGATGTCAATGGTAGATGGAAGCTCATGCACCACCTTAAAATCTTGGGACATGATTGGGAACTGGTGATCCGTGTCCATGATTTTGATGGTCACAAGGAAGAGATACTCCCCAGCCGGTTGATCTTCTCTAAACCAGTGTCCCTTAGCACTATTTTGGTACCAAAACAGGACACTTAAGTGTCCTTTTTTGATAATTTTCCAAAAAATCACACACCTTCTACATAGAGAATTTGAGAAAGTCCTTTAACACACATATAAAATATAATTCAAAGGTTAATGAAAAATTATAAAACACAATAAATCATGTTTTGTGTTCATGTAAATAGCCTCTCAAGATGCTATGGTAGTGAACAAGATGAAAACTCCTAATCAAATGTATTTTTTTCAAAAGAAAAAAATGCATCAGATGAAAGAAAAAATTATACACGTTCCTTGAAACATAGATCACATAGTATGAACCTCAAACTCACTTAGAAAAATAATTTCAATTCAAATAAAATCAATTATTTTGACTTTGTACACCAAAAACAGCAACTAGTTCTAAACATGGTTCAAACAAACTTATGGGGATCCATAGAGGTGTACAAATATGCCAACAATCAAACAAGGTATGAAGACAGAAATCAAGGTATACACATATAAAATCAATTGCTATGAATCTTGTCATCAAAAACAAGAAACTAAAGCCTACATATATGACTCAAAAGAATTTATGGACATCATCGAAGGTGTACACATTTAAGTTACCGAGTAGAAAATGTGTGACATAACAAACCAAAGCTTACATACATGAGGCTAAATAATTTATTTAAATCCACCAAAATTTTCACATCTTTCGACACAACCAAGAATCTTCTATTGTGTGGGCATCAACCAAATTTTACAGATACAATCATGAATAGTTTGTGGACACATAACAAAGCATGTACAGTTATGGAAGAGATCCATTTTCTTCACATGAAGAAAGAAAATAAGGCATCAAACAAGGTGTACACATAAGGGAACTACCAATCTTTGAAAATCAACCAAATTTTTCAGATCTATGTACACCAAACAAAGTAGATATATGTGTGGACACCAACCAATATATCCACATACAAATATTAACATCCAATTGGAATAATGCCAAATTACAAACATTTAGCTTGATATCCATGAAAATAAACTAGTTCCTACCAAGAAACAAGAGTCATGTACATATAGAATAAAAAGAAACATATTTAGTGAAAATACTTTTTTGATAGTTGTTATATGCATAAACACCCTCTAAAAGTACATGATGTGGGCTATCAAATCCAAGTGAGTATGCCATCAAAGCCTCAAGGGTGTCATCAAGAAAAATCAATCAATTTGGTGTAAAAGCAGGACACTTAAGTGTCCCAAGACACTCAAGTGTCCTAGTACAGAACTAGTGCTATAGTCATGCTTTGTAAGGGAAATTCCAATACTTCTTCCTGAATAGTTGCTTCAAAATCTTCAGAAGCCATCTACACTTGTATTGAAAAGAGCGTTAGCTTCAATAGAAGGCATAGCATTAGTGTAGTGTGTTGTAGTGACATATCGTTCGATGCATCACTCCGTTTCCCTTGTTTTGTGTGATTAAGATCTCTTACCACATATTTTTCTTTTCTTTTCTGAAAGAAAACAAGGATTAGTAGTTGAAGCTATGACCTATTCCTTATTGGAGAATGTGCACCACTAATTCTATTATGTACAAGTGCCGAATGCCAGGCCATGTAATATGGCCATATCATGCATACTTTAGGTGCATTGGAATCTTCATGAGTGCAACAAAAATCTTCGATGTTCTGGTGATCCATTCCTCATAGTTGCTTAGGTTTCCAAAGCCATTTCGTGGTCGCGGTGTCAGGCCGTGTTTTCTCTTTGGTTCCTCGAGCTGCATGAGTTTCTTTTGTTTTTTCTAGTGTCTTAGTAATAGAGGTCTTTCTCTTCATGTTTCTATGACGAGTCTGTCTTGGCTCCGTTGTCCGAACGTGTTGGTATAATGCATCCTCCTGTTTGCTTATCTCTTGATTGGCTACTTGTCTGACCTTCTTGGTAATCCATATTTGTTGCCGTGCTTTTTGAGCTTCAATCAAAGGCCTAGGAAGCCATACTTGCAAGAGTCTTCTCGGTTCAGATTTCGGTGAAGAAGAATTCTTGCCCTTCTTTTTCTCCTTATGAGTTGGTGTTGCGATTTTTGATTCCTTCATTTGATCCTTGCGTACCCATTTAAAGTTGACCTTTCCTGGATGCGAGTATTTGATGGCAGTTGTCCAAATTAGTGATCCTTCTGTCGAGTGAGAAACTCTAAGAGTGTTGATCTTCCTGGTTCCTTTCTGTTCATCAATTGAATAGGATGAATCCACTTCGTCGGTGGATATCCTAGGGTTTGAAATTTCTTCTTCTTTCGGGCCTGCTTCTGAGAGGTTGGGGCTGGAATGATGTTCTACATGCTCTTCTTTGAGTTCTTCCGCACTTTTGATTGCTTCCAGTCTCTGTGAGGGTTTCTCCCCTAATAGACTAAAAATTTCCTTGTGCCCTATCTTGGCTGAAATGTATCCTTGCGCTAGGTGGATGCTTACTTCATTCTCAATGATCCAATCTTGTCCTAGGATCAAGTTTTCTATTAAGTTTTCATCTTTGCACACTAGGACTCGTTGTTCCATAGTTGAATTTCCTAGGTGGAGGGATACTAGGGCTTCTCCGATGCATGCTATGGCTTGACCTCCAATTCCTATCATACGAGCTTTTGTGGGTGTCATAATCGTTTGCAGATCTCGGATGACCGTATTTCATATGCAACTTAGTCGTGCTCCTGAGTCTATCAAGGCATCTATCAACCGGTACTCCGTTGTTCCAATCCCCAGGTTTAGGTAGGGTTTAGACATGCTAAGGCTTTGCCCATTGGAATGATGAACTTGGTAGTTGTCCATGGGAATAGGTTCTTCACCTAGTAGGTACCATTCGTCTCTTTGCCTAATCCACTCTTTCCATTTCTTAATACGTTCCAAGGCTTCTTGTCGTGCCTCTTCTCTAATCCGTTCTTCCTCTTTCTTCCTATTTTGCGCACCTAAGAGACATGCTAACATTTGATCCGTCAAGGGCTCCATAAACCGTTTCACTCTACATCCGCTTATGTAGTTAGGAAGAATATCTCCATCTAGAGTGGCTAGATTAACTGCTCCACTTGTCGAGATCCTATTAATGATTAGAGGTCCATATCCGCATTTTTGTAACTTCTTGGCATGTTGCTTCAAGGTGTAGACCAAGACTAGGTCTCCTTCTTTTAGTCCTTTGTCTTTTATGTGTGCATCATAATATGCCTTTTGCCTTCTCTTGGACGCATATCTTCCTGCGACAGCCTGCAACCGGGTTTCATGCAGCTTCTCGATTTGTTCTAGTTGTTGGGATAATTCATGTCCTATCCATTCATGCTACTAGGCTACTCTCAAAGTGGGTATCAAAAAATCAATTGGTAGAATTGTGTTCTATCTGTATACTAGATTGAAGGGGGTAGTTCCGATGGCATTCTTGTACGCGACTCAAAAGGCCCAAATTGCATGATGCAATTTTTTGTCCCAGTTAGACCTCCCATTATTGAAAATCTTTGTCAATACTATGCATAACACCTTATTGGAACTTTCTGCTTGACCATTGGCTTGGGGGTGGTATGGGGCTGATTTTTTATGGGTCACTAAGAACTCATTCATTAAAGACTCTATTACTTCATTAATGAAGTGCCTTCCTCGGTCACTCACAATCTCAATTGGTAATCCAAAACGAGTGAATATATGCTCAAAAAGAAACTTAGCAGTGGTTTGAGCATCATTTTTTCTAGTAGCCTTTGCCTCTACCCATTTTTTCAAATAATCGGTGGCTACTATGATATATTCAGCATGTGACCCTTTGGCTGGTGGGTTAATGGGTCCTATGAAATCAATACCCCATTTAGAAAAGGCTCTAGCACGAACCATAGGTCTTGTTACCGTTAGTGTCCAAGTGAAAGGCCAAATGGCCACCAGACACTTCTTTGTATATGTTCTTTAATAAAACATATAGTGGCCTGGTCAGTCACAGACTGTAAGTTCGACTGCATTTGTAAAACCTAAGAAGTCTGTCTTCGTGCCCCCTGTGTACTGCGTTTTCTGCGTATTCTACAACCTCTGTGTGGAGTACTGTGTGTGGCGCCAGGAGCTCGGTTTTCTACTCCGAGCATATCGTCGTGGAGCTCTCTCGAAGGAGAGTGGAGTGTGTTGCATCGCCATCGAAATACTTCACTGGTATCAGAGCCAGTTCGAGGCAAAGAAGCTTTGTTCCTTTTGTGCGAGCGAATCGAGCACCCCCCCCCCAGGCTTTCTCCAAGCCTTACGACTAAGGCGGCGACCAAGGCATAGACCTTGGCATACCTTGTCATCCGAGTCACCGAAGTCACCGTTGGCGCCGTTGGCTGCGCGCGAGGGAGGACCTCAACGATCAAGGAATATAGAGGTTCTCGGTACTTCCCGGGAGGTCACCCATCCCAGTACTGTTCCCCCCAGAGCTCGCTTAACCGTGGCAATCTCTTGCCACTAAGCTACACTCTTGTGGTGTTTGAAGAAGGGGAAAGACTAAGGTTGACATTACCTTGAACAAGTTTTGGTCCCTCAAAGCTTCATTTTTTGCTTTTAAAGCCTATTTCTGAAGCAATTTTGGGGTGTTTTTGGAGCCATTTCGGAGTACTTTTGCACGTAGTTCTCTTCACACAGGTCCAAGAACATCAAGAAGAGTGTTCCTTGTACTTCTCAGACAATAAATATCAACCTTTGGGGCTGTATTTTCAGCCACACTCGTAAAACTACAGGTTTCTCGAGGGGTTTTCAGTTTTGGTGGGAGCAGTCGCTGCAAATTTATGCAGGTTTTTAAAGCCTAAAACATCAGAGTTGACAGACACTTGCAGGTGTTATTGGCTAGTTTTTGGGCTGTGTATTCAGCCTTTCAGTGTCATTTTACTGCATATATTGAGCACATACACACCATGTACGCTTCTGTGGATACCGCTTATGTACGTCCATGTGGGCATTGATATAGCGGTTACGTTCTTTGCATAAAGCCTTTTACGTTTGATAAAGAGGGTCGTGGTGAGGTTTTCTTAACTGGGAGACACCCAGATGTCGGGGTCTCTTCGGTGATGCAGGTGGAAGACTTACCCAGCCTCGCCATAGGAGATGTATGATAGTTGTTCATAGGTGCTCGATAAGCCTAGTTGGCTTCTATTGGGTAACTAATTATATACAGTGGAGTCAGTGATTCACTATGCAGGTAGACATGTCAGTACTTGCAGTTTTATGATACTTTGACATTGGTCATATGCTAATTTTGCAGAGGATACTCTGGCAAAATTTTTCCAGATTTTTGGTTTAGTCAACTATATAGTGGTCGATTTACTCCTTGATACACTTATTTATTGGTGTTTGGACTCTTCTAGCTCCATTATCATTCTATTCAGTTCTCTACGATCATGGCATCAGAGGTCTCAGGCACATCTGGTGGATCAGGGTCTAGTGCTAGCGTTCCGAGGAGGAGCTATAACTTGCAGGGCAAAGACCATTTTGAGATCCGAAAATTTGATGGCACAAACTTTGCTCTATGGAAGAATTAGATTAAAGATGTGCTGATTCAAAGAAGGCAATGGAAGCCAGTAAATGGGATTTCAAAGAAGCCTGCTGACATGGATGAAGATGATTGGGATGAGTTAGATGAAATGGCCAGGTCTACCATTCGCTTGCACCTAGCAGATAATGTTTACTTTACAGTATTAGACTGTGAAAGTGCAGAGGAGCTTTGGAAGAAGTTATGCAATACATATGAAAAAGAGACGGCATCAAATAAAGTATATCTGATGAGAAAATTATACGACCTTCGTATGAAGGACATAGATAGTGTTGCTGCTCATCTAAATGAGTTTGATGCCATATTCTCCCAGTTACAGGCTCAGAAAATGGATATGGACAATGAAATGAAAGCAGTGTTGCTGTTATGCACCCTGCCATCATCATGGGATACATTTTGCACAGCTATTAGCAATAGTGCACCAGGTGGTAAACTCGTCTATGATGACATATGTGGAGCACTCTTGAGTGAGGAGATTCATAGAAAATCTATGGTTGGCACTCAGAGTGGAGATGCATATAATGTTTGTGATTCTTACCAAGGAAAGAATCAACAACGTGGCAGGAGCAAGAACAAGGAAAAGAATGGTCAATGGAATAAGAGCAGAAGTAAATCAAGGAAGAGGGATATTGAATGCCATTATTGTCATAAGAAAGGACACATGAAGAAAGACTGTTATGCATTAAAGAATGCTAAAGGTAAAGGACAGAATGTTGATGGGCATGTTAAACAGTTACCTGCACCATCTACTTCGACTGTGAAGATTGAAGAAATTAATGCTATTTCTGATGATGCTGATGTGTTGACACTTGATAGTACTGTGCCATCTGAGGCACTTATGGCTGATTCTCTTTCCCACACCTGGCTACTAGATTCTGGTGCTTCTTTCCATGTGACACCACATAGAGAATGGTTCTCTAATTATGCAGCAAAGTCTCTTGGTACCGTGAGACTTGGTGACTCTTACCAGTGTGATGTTGTGGGGATTGGAGATGTGGTTGTGCAGTTCATTGACGGTTCAAAATTTACTATGCATAATGTACGCCATGTACCTCAGTTATCACGCAGTTTGATGTCAGTTGGTCAACTTGATGACCTTGGTTACAAGGTGGTCTTCTATGCTCAGTCTTTTCGTATATCAAAGGGCAATATGGTTATTGCAAATAGAAGGAAAGTTGGCTCACTTTACCCTTTATTTGTATCACAGAAAGAACACTTGTTAGCTGTTACTGAACAGCCTATGGCTTGTATTTGGCATGATCGTTTGGGCCATATATCTCGTAGTGGAATGGAAAATCTTTCTCGTTTTGGCTACTTACCTGTGTTATCTTTCTCTGATTTTTCATTTTGTGAGCATTGTCAATATGGAAAGCAAACCAGAAATGTGCATGAAACGCACATTGACTCTTCAATTCAACCTTTAGATCTTGTTCATACAGATGTGTGTGGTCCTATGCCCACTAGGTCCTTAGGTGGTTCTCTTTACTTTGTCACTTTCATAGATGATGCTACTAGAAAAGTCTGGGTATATCCTATCAAATCGAAGGATGATGTATTTCCTACTTTCAGAAAATGGCTTGCTTCAGTTGAGACTGAAAAAGGAACTAAGCTTAAGGCTTTACGTTCAGATAATGGGGGTGAGTATACCTCACATGAATTCAGCCTTTTCTGTCAGTGTAGAGGGATTCGTAGAGAGTTTACAGCTCCTTATACCCCAGTACAGAATGGTGTAGCTGAGAGGATGAATAGAACTATTCAAGATAGAGTAGTCTCTATGTTGCATCATGCAAACCTCTCACAAGGTTTTTGGGCAGAAGCCGTATTGACTGCAGTTCATGTGATTAACCTTTCACCTAGTACTGCCAAAGGTCTGAAAGTGGCACAAGAGTTATGGACAGGGAAACCACCATATTATGATCATCTTCGAGTTTTTGGGTGTGAAGCATATGTTCATATACCCAAGAATCTTAGACAGAAGTTGGACCATAAGTCAAAGAAATGCATTTTTCTTGGATATGGTCGAGAAGGACAATTTGGATATGGCTTATGGGATCCTGAAACACGGTCAGTGATCAGAAGTAGTGATGTCATTTTTAATGAGTCTAAGATGCATAAACAGCCGATTAAGGAGGTTGAAGTGAGAAGAGTGGTGTTTGAGGATACTAGTCCTCCGGTTAGCATGCATAAAAATGCTACACATAGGGATGTTCAAGAGAATGTCCATTCAGATCAGTCTGCACATGTTCCTGTTCAGCAACCATTGAGACGTTCTGCACGTGTCTCATATCCACCTGATAGATATGTTCCAGGTTTAGATTTTGTTATGCTAACAGATGCCGGTGAGCCCTCTTGCTACAAAGAGGCTATGCAGACAGAGGATCATGTCAAGTGGGA
Organism: Ceratopteris richardii; assembly: GCA_020310875.1. Lineage (NCBI taxonomy): Eukaryota > Viridiplantae > Streptophyta > Polypodiopsida > Polypodiales > Pteridaceae > Ceratopteris > Ceratopteris richardii. The sequence goes on along the minus strand of CM035442.1, from coordinate 117,059,800 downwards.
GCGTGCCATGAAGAGTGAGTTGGATTCTATTCACAAGAATGGTACTTGGGACTTAGTACCTTTGCCAAAGGGCAGGAAAGCTTTACCATGTAAATGGATATATAAGCTGAAATTCACATCAGATAGTGCTTCTCCAAAATATAAAGCACGACTTGTTGCAAAGGGTTTTAAGCAACAACATGGTGTTGATTTTGAGGAAATCTTCTCTCCAGTGGTCAAGATGACTACTTTGCGCATGTTGCTTGGATTCGTTGCAATGGAGGACTTAGAGCTAGTCCAAATGGATGTGAAAACAGCTTTCTTGCATGGAGATCTTACAGATGAGATCTATATGGAACAACCAGAGGGTTATGTAGTTCCTAGCAAGGAAAGTCTAGTTTGTAAGCTCAAGAAGAGCTTGTATGGACTTAAACAGTCTCCTAGACAATGGTACCAAAAGTTTGATGCTTTTATGAAGTCCCAAGGCTATTCTCGGAGCAATGAGGATCATTGTCTCTACACAAAGAGATGTTCTGATGGCAGCTTGATATGCTTGATACTTTACGTCGATGATATGTTGATTGCTGGGAAGTCCTCTTATGATTTGTCAATTCTCAAAAAGAAGTTGAGTCAGACATTTGATATGAAGGATTTGGGGGATGCCAAACATATTCTTGGCATGCGCATCACTCGTGATAGGAGTAAAAGATGCATATACTTGTCTCAAAGTGAGTACATATCCAAAGTACTTCATCGATTCAATATGCAGGGTGGAAAGGCATTGAGTACACCTTTACCCACATATGTGAAATTGAGCAAGGATGACTGCCCCAAATCAGATGAGGAAAAGGAATTCATGACCAAAATTCCCTATCAGTCTGCTGTTGGTAGTCTCATGTATGCTATGGTAGTTACGAGACCAGACATTGCATTTGTAGTGGGAGTTGTGAGCAGATATATGTCTAACCCTGGCAAGAAACATTGGGAAGCGGTCAAAATGATTTTGAGATATCTGAGTGGCACTAAGGACAAGTGTCTATGCTTAGGTAGAGGGAAAGCATCCATTATTGGTTACACAGATTCTGACTATGCTGGTTGTGTAGACAATCGTAAGTCTACATCAGGGTACATTTCTCATTTTGCTGGAGGTGCTATCTCTTGGAGATCTCGTCTTCAAGAATGTATAGCTGTTTCCACCACAGAAGCAGAGTATGTTGCAGCAAGTGAGGCATGTAAGGAAGCATTGTGGCTTTCTCGTCTTGCTTGTGATATGGGTTTGCCTCAGCATGTACCTCACTTGCTCAGTGATAGTCAGAGTGCCATTGCTTTGGCTAAGAATCCGGTCTATCATGCAAAGACCAAGCACATTGAGGTGAGGTATCACTTCATTAGAGATTGCTTAGCCACTGAGAGCATTATTCTTGAGAAGGTTCACACTCGAGATAATGCTGCAGATGCTTTGACTAAAGCTCTACCACAGGATAGCTTTCGACACTGTTGTCACTTGATGGGGGTTACTTGATTCTTGATCTTACGCAGTCACTTGTATACTGTGTAAGATGTCCATCAGGTGGGAGGTATAGTTTGTATACTTACACTCAAGTATTCTTTATCATTCTTTCTTTTTTCTCCCATAGTTACTTTGGCCATATTAGCCTTTAGTGGGAGATTGTTACCGTTAGTGTCCATGTGAAAGGCCAAATGGCCACTGGACACTTCTTTGTATATGTTCTTTAATAAAACATATAGTGGCCTGGTCAGTCACAGACTGTAAGTTCGACCGCATTTGTAAGACCTAAGAAGTCTGTCTTCGTGCCCCCTGTGTACTGCGTTTTCTGCGTATTCTACAACCTCTGTGCGGAGTACTGTGTGTGGCGCGAGGAGCTTGGTTTTCTACTCCGAGCATATCGTCGTGCAGCTCTCTCGAAGGAGAGTGCAGTGTGGTGCATCGCCATCGAAATACTTCAGGTCTCAATGGCATGTCATCTCTTCGAATTGGGTATTTAGCCCTTTGGCATGTCTCGTAGCTTCGTACATAGGTCTCCACATCCATATGTAAAGTTGGCCACCACAAGCCCGCAAAGAGGATCATTTTCACAGTTCTCTCAGCTAAGAAATGACCTCCTATGACGCCTACATGTGCCATCTCTAAGACGGGTAAATATTCTCCCTCATGCACACATAGTCGTAATTGGTTGTCTTTTCATCTCCTAAACAAGTTTCTTCCCATGAGTACATAATCCTTGCTCATCTCTTCTAGGGATTGTTTTCTTGCTAAGCTAACTCCTTCCTCATGTTCTCTTGTCTTTAGGAATTTTACCAATGTTTTGTTCCAATTGGGTGCTATTGTGGAGAAAGGTATGGATGTATGATCCTCTGGGATCGTCTCTTGGCATTCTGCACAGTCACTCACATAGTCATGGACATCCTTAGGCATGTCAGGCCAGTATACTCCTAATCGTTTTAACTCCCTAATAGTTCCATGAGTTCCTTTGTGTGTGTAGCTCAGTGATGAGTAGCACCTCCTTTAATGTCAATTCGGGAAGACGTGAGGATGGTATGAAGACCTCCAACAAGTGATGGCACAAGTGCGTGAGTGAGAAGCACACTAACATGCACACACATACACACACACACGTGCACACACGGCAAGACAAAGAGAAAAACAGTGGAGTTCTTTTAGATTACTTCAAAAGTGCTCATACAAGTTCAATTCTATTACCAGCTACCCTAAAAAATGAGCTCCCTAGCTCTATTTATAGTTTTATGACTAGCTTTGGCCCTGTCCAGACCTAGTGTTCAACCTAGTTAAAAATTAGGTTCTAGGGCCTATTTGAGGGCTCAAATGGAGTCTACAAAATATGAAAATTGATAGGTAGATACTTCTAATGCTCCTAAAGCTCAAAGACTCCTTGGCTTGCAGAAAATGGAGCTACAAAAAGGTGAAATGGTATTTACAATGATGTAGAGTGACTAAATTCACTATTTAGGAAGTATTACTTCATGGAAAAATTTGGACGGCCTACTTGCCAGATCTTCGTTGACTACTTTGTCTGCTTGTGCTTTCTCTTCGCTCTGAATCCCTTCTTTGACTTCCTTGTCTTGTGAGTCCTTGGGTACCTTGACTGCTGCCAACACCCCCCCCTCTCTCGCGTCTGTCGTCGCTGACAGACCCTTGTTGAGTGGATCGTTGGATATAGTAATTCACAACATCGGTCGCCAAGTGATGTTCTGATAATCTCAGTCCTCTTGCCAAATTGGTGAGTAGGGCATCCCAGTCTACTGGCCCAGGAACTTCCGGATGTGGCATACGTAACTTTTCTGAATGTGGAGCCTGTTCCACAGCAAATAACTGTAATAAATGAGATGGTCTGGGAATGAATATCTCTGAATGATATTCCTAGAACCGAGTGATAAACATTTCCTCAAACGTTTGCTTGAAGTAGGTTGGTAGATACTTGATACGAGCATGCCATGCATAGACGACATTGATAGATGGTGTGGTGCTCATATCATAAACAAGGTCTTGATTTCCTTCATTAAATCTGAGAGCCGAAAGATGAGGTTCCTTGACATTCTTAAAGGTCTTGAATGTCACCGGCATTATCTCAAAGATTTTGAGGCACATTTGTGCCATGATATCTGGTATATTCTTGAATCTGACTGCCCAGTGTCGGATGGTTGAAATCATGTAGTTGACTGTGGTTTGGCCATGAGGGGGTGCTAGGTACACATAATTTAGCCACTTTTCACATCCTTGAACCGTCAAAACTGTTTTGGTGTACTCTGGCCAAGACCTTCTTCGAAAGACAGGGCAGTAGCATGGATTATACTTGATGTATAATGGCATGTTATTCCAAGTGCGTACCATCTCAGGGTATGTTTCAAGCAGACGGATCCTCCAGGTAGGTTGAAATATATTCACATGCATGGCACTGGTAGGGATGTCTATTGGTGCAAACTGTGTCGTCGAGGTTGGTTCTTTTGTTGTGCGCTGTGGAGTTGGAGGTAGGGGTGGTAAAGGGGGTGACGGGGGTGCACTTGAGGTATGTGCTTCCTTAGTGTCATGAATGGTTTGAGCCGTGCCCGTGGTCATGGATGTGGTGCCTTGTGGTTCTGATACCAATACATTCAAGGGGGGCGTCTACCGTATCTTCGCGAGTGCGCAAGAACGGTATGCACTGTCTGAGGTACTCCTAATGCATCAGCGATCATGTCAAGGGTTGCTCTGTATTGCTCATCCACCCCTTCTTCTTCAAGGATTTGGTTCGTGAGGCCTTTTCCTGTTGCCAGGGACAGTTTGTGTTGTTCTTGAACTCGTTTGATGGTATCATACAGCTTTTTCAGTTGTTTCGTATAAGCAGGGGCTCCTTCAAGTTCCTGTACGACTTCTTGCTCATATTTATGCTCTTCTTCGTCAGACAATCCTTCTTGTTCATCCTCTTGCTCATCTTCTGTAGTCTCCTCTTCATCATCATCCACTTCGACTACTTCTGGTTGGACTGGATGGGGTTGGTCTGTGACTGTCTATTGTCCGCCTACTTGCTCTGCCTCAACCTCCGAATTAGTAGCATTAATTATTCTAGCTACTTCCTCATCACTTAGATCTTCTAGTGTAAATCCATGAGGGAGCTCTAAGTCGGTGGGTATGGGTGGAAACACGAGGTTTGGGCCTTCCGCACTATGCCTCGATAATCTGATACTAAATGGTTGCACTCGCCTTGGAAGCCGTGGAGTGGTTTCTGGTGTCAGTGTAGCACCTCGGGCCTATGCACAAGGCATCTGAACTGCTCCTCTCATTTTCTTGGATGGAGGCCATGCGGTGGATAGTCTGCGTTGAAATTCTTGCACCCTGGTCCAAACAAGTGCCCGTTGAATTGGCACATCATATGCCAAGCATCTCTAAACAATCCTTGTGAGATTACAACATCCATAACGTACTGACTTTTGCTTCTTATACCACTGTTGATGTGCCAAGTGTATTTGGTCGATAATCCAATGCAGCATGTTTATTGTCAAATCAAAGGCATCGGCTAGGTACAAACTAAACCATATCTTCTTGGGTGGCATTGTGAACCTCTCTTGAGCGGGGAATGCGAAATGCTGCATGCACATTCGAAGATGAATGGCAATAGTTGGTGTCATTGCCACCATGTCCTTTAGTTTAGTCAGGTTCCTATTTTTCATGTTGTCGGCCACCATTGACTCCTTCTCTGTGGGGATATGCATGCCTTTCATTTCAAGAGCTTCTCTTACCAGATTGTTAGTCAACTTGAAGCGCTTCAGTTCATTACCCCGCGTAAGAGATGGTAAGACAAAGGTGTTGTATCCCTTTTTCTCCTTACTCAGAGTAAGGGTGCTAATCAAGTATGAGCATCTCAGAAAGTCGGGCTTTGGTAATTGAGCTTTGAAATAATCATATAGGCCTGCCTTCTTCCATATTGGTTTCAAGCCTTCATTATTTTGAAGCTTCTCAAATTCCTTGGTGAAGAAATGATACCTTCCCCAGCGCCTACTGAACTCTATCTCTGCCTCCCACAGGTAAGTGCCTTCTCCCAGAGGTCCTGCCACATCACTGAACCAATGTGAGTTTTTACTGACTGGCATTGTGTGCCCCTGTTGAGGATTCTGAATAGGTATGGCATGTAATGCTCTCAATGCCACTGGGCATTCCTTCAATTCCTCCTCAATGGGAAGACTTTCAATGTCCATAATCTGAGGGCTGGTTCCTGCCTCGGAGCTCGTTCCAGCAGCCTCGGCCATCTTGAAGGGACTGGTCACCGGTTCTGTGAGAATATACAAATGAAGGTTAACATTGCAAATGGACACCAAGTGGTCATGTGTCCCCGTTACAACATTAACATGAGGTTTTAGTGATATTTTAGTTAGTTAGTGAGTGCTCGGTGGTTGTGGGTGTGGTTAGTGGATGGATTGTCCTAAAAGCTAAATGGAAAGATGCAGTGTGAGAATGACGCAGTTAGTAGGTGGAGGTGAATTTACAAGTGGGGGTCGGGGGGTTTATTACACGCTTTGGGCAGCCAAACACAGTGGATGGCTTTCAGTTTTAGTTCGGTGGAGACTCTCGAGGGCTTTGTGAGAGTGTCTGCTTGGAAATGAGGCTTTTTAGGGACCCAATTACAAGTGATTCTACTCATGCTCATGGGTGAATATGTGTTTGTCTGTGATGTATAAGAATGGGTATCAGATGTTCGAGTGAGTGAACCATGTTGTACAGGGTGTGGTCTCTGTGTAGCTATTTGAGCCCGCAAGCAAGCCTTAGGCACCCAAATTTGTGTTGATTGTGGGCTAGCCTTCATCGACTTCTTGGGAACCCAGATAGACTTCACTTTCACCGGGGAATTTTTGGTACACTTCTTATTAGTGTCGTGCTCTTGATCACTAATAAGAAGTTGATCCAATTGTTGTGGCTTAATCACAATAGGATTCTCGCCTTTCCGCACCCACATTTGTTTTGATGGTTGAGACGTCGTGCTTTGTATCTTCTTTTGACTTCGAGCATAAGTCCTCTGCTTTCTCTACGTTTGATCCACCTTTGGTTGCTGTATCCCTATGGTTTTTGGAAAAGAAGGGAGTTCCGTCGCATCCTTGACTTCTTTGTTGAGATAATCATTCCTCTGCATCACATAGTTTCGGACAAGAATAACATGGTCACCTTCATGTGTACTCCTAGAAGGACCAGGAGTGTGTGCCTTTCCTAGTTCCTTGAGTGCTCCATTGTCTAACTCAACTATAATTCGACTCTGATTTACCCATACCTGAAGAAGTCCACTTCTTAGGTTTAGGTTGACTGCATGATCATAGATCCAGTCTTGACCCAAGACAAGGGGCTCAGTGAGATCCTCATCTTGACACACTAGTACTTAAACTGTCAGTAAAACATCTTGAATGAAGACGGGAAGTTCCACCTCGCCCATGCAAGGGGTTTCCACGCCCCCCAGTCCTACAAGATATGCTTCTATAGGATTGACATTTAATTTCAACATTTGAGAGTAAGAAAATTTAATAGCACTAGTGGCGGCACCTGAGTCAATCAAGGCCCTTAGAGTCCTTGCACTCTTTCCTTGTCCTATTTCTAAAGTTACAAAAGGACGTCGGTCAATTATTCTATGAGAGCTAATACTTGAAACTTCACACATAGCCATAGGATATACAGGATCTGCATACGCGTCGGTCCTAGGTTGATCTCTGCCCTGTCTTCTCAATTTCATTCTTCGGATGCGTTCCAATGCTTCTGCCTGTGCCTCTTCTGAAATTCGTTTTCCTCTTCTTTACGTTTCTTTGCAGTATTGAGTCGACTTAACATTTCCTCCCTAAGGGGTTCCTGATATAACTTGACTCTGCATCCGCTAATGTAACTAGGGAGAACATCACCTTCTAGAGTAGCTAATTGAATTGCTCCACTAGTTGAGATCCTATTAATGATCATAGGTCCATAACCACGCTTTTCTAGTTTCCTCGCATGTTGTTTCAACGTGTAGACTAAAACTAGATCTCGTGCTTTCAAGCCCTTATCCTTCACATGGGCATCAAAGTATGCCTTCTGTAGTTTCTTAGCTGCATATATCCCTATGGCAACCCTCAGTCTTGTTTCACCTAGCCGTTCAAGGTCAAAGATTCTAGATGAGAGCTCATGGCCTGTCCACTCGTGCTCCTGAGCTACTCTTAGTGTTGGTATTAGGAAATCCAAATACCATTTGAAAGGGGGTGGCTTGGAGCACCGTTTTATATGCAACTCTGTATGCCCAAACAGCATGATGTAGCTGTTTGGCCAAATACCATTTGAAAGGGGGTGGCTTGGAGCACCGTTTTATATGCAACTCTGTATGACCAAACAACATGGTGTAGCTGTTTGTCCCAATCGGAGCATTTATTATTCACTAATTTGGTAAGCACATTGCATAGAATCTTGTTTGTGCTTTCGGCTTGCCCATTAGCTTGTGGGTGATAGGGAGCAAACTTCTTGTGTACTACCAAGAATTCTTGGAGAAGATTTTCAATAACTTCATTCAAGAAGTGGGTGCCTCTATCACTTACTAGCTCTATGGGTAGCCCGTATCTAGTGAACACATTCTCAAATAAGAACTTCGCTGTCGTCTGAGCATCATTCTTTGTCGTAGCTTTTACCTCTACCCACTTGGTTAGATAGTCTGTGGCCACAATGATATATTCAGCATGTGAACCCTTAGCTGGGGGATTAATCAGACCAACAAAGTCTATTCCCCACTTAGAGAATGCACGTCCACCCATCATAGGTTTCAGAGGCATCTCATCTTTGCATATAGGATACTGAGTTCGCTAACAAACATCACATCTCTTCACATAGGTATGTGCATCCATGTGAAGGGTAGGCCACCATAAGCCTGCAAATAGGATTGCTTTAATCACCCAATCTGGTCCAAAATGTCCTCCTGCTACACCTTGGTGAGCAGTTTCCAAGATCTTAAGATACTCGCTCTCATGGACACATAGTCTCAGGTAACCATCTTTACCACGCTTGTATAAATTATCACCAATGAGTGAGTAATCTAGGGCTTCTTGTTCTAGACTTCTTTGTCTCGTCAAGGTCATATCTTGAGGGAATGTTTTCGTCCTCAGGAAGGCTACTAGAGGTTCACTCCAATCTGGCACTATGGTCACTTGATAAAGAGTGGCATGCTCCACGGGCGGTTTAGTGCAAACAGATTGGGCATTCTTTACACGTTTTATGTACATCAACTTCCATAGTAGGCCAATGTACTCCAAATCTCCTTAGTGTCTGTAAAGTTCTCTGCCTCGAATGGTGTTGCTCTAATGCACCTATATGTGCTAATTGCAACCGTTTTGCGTACTCATCCTCTTCCACACAACAAGCCAATATCCCTTGATCTGTTTGTTTGTACATACTTCCTGCCATGATATGGTACTTCTGGGATTTTACTACCTCCTTATCTTGAGTGTTTATGACTGGGTGGTTAGGCCCGTATGTCAACACTAGCACTAATGGCTTAGCCCACTGAGGTACAACTTCCAAATTAAACAAGTAAGCATCAGGAAGGTCATCTGACACTCCTTGTGGGGCTTCTCCAGATGTGAGCCTAGAGAGGTGGTCTGCTCTCAAGTGAGTCTTGCCTTTCCTCACCACGACCTCAAAGTCATATTCCATTAGCAAGAGAAACCATCTTACTAATCAGCCTGTATTGCATGGTTTGTTTACCAAGTATAATAATGACTGATGATCGGTAAAAAATTTAAGCTTATTTGCAAGCAAATAGTATCTAAACTTTTTAACTACAAATATCATGCCTAATCCTTCTCGTTCGGCGGTGGTATAGTTCCGTTCAGCTCCATTTAGTTGTCTACTAGCATAGGCAATTGGAAGGTCCATATTGCCTTTACCAGTAGGTTGTGCGAGTACACATCCAATAGCGTAATTGGATGCGTCCACGTGAACATGAAATGGCTTATTCCAATTTGGTGTGGTCAAGATTGGTGCTGAACATAATCGTCGTTTAAGCTCATTGAAGGAATTCTCACATTCATCAGTCCACTCAAAGTTAGTCAAAAGCCCGTACAGTGGCTTGGCAATGATGGCGTACATGTGTATAAAGTGTCGGTAATAGCCACAATGCCCCATGAAAGCTTGTACTTCCTTGACATTCTTTGGCCTAGGTAACTCTGTTATGGCTCTTTCTTTCTCTTCATCAGTGGATATGCCATTCTTTGACACTATGTGTCCTAGAATCTTGCCTTGCCTGACCATGAAAACACACTTTTCTGGGTTCAGGCAGACTTGATACTCTCCACATTTGTCAAAGATTTGTCTGAGTTCAGGGATATGGGTTAGTCTAATGTTGGAATGAGCACAAAGATCATCCACATAGACCTCTAAGTTCTTCCTCAAGAACTCTTTAAATACATGGCACATCAATCTCTGGAAGGTTGCAGGAGCATTGGTAAGCCCAAATGGCATTACCCTAAAGGCAAATATGCCCCATTCTGTGGCAAAAGCAATCTTATGCTGGTCCTCAGGAGCAATGGCTACCTGATTGTAGCCAGAAAAAGCTTCAAGGAAACTGTATACTTCCTTGCCTGCTACTCTTTCTAAGAGATGTTCCGTGATAGGAAGCAGATAGTTATCTCGAATAGTGGCTGCATTAACCTTCTTCAAGTTAATGCACACACGTAACTTTCCATTCTTCTTGGGCACAACCACGATGGGGGATACCCACTCCGTGTGCTCAATTTCATAGATGAATCCAGCTTCTACTAGTCTATCTATCTCCTCTTTGATCTTGGCAGCATAATTATCATTATATGTATATGGCTTTTGCTTAGAGGGTTTGGCATCTGAGGTCATGGGGATAGTGTGTGAGCACATGTCAGGGTCTACACCTTTCAAATCCTTGTAACTCCAAGCAAATACATCTCTGTACTCCCTTAGCAAGGCTATCAATTCCTGCTCTTCTTCTTCCGTCAGGTCATGTCGTATGTAGGTGCACCTTTCTTCTCCTTCCTCTATGGCTACAACTATTTTCTTGGTGGTTTCTTTGTTATCATAGGCCTCTCCTGATTGAGCCTCACGTTTAGGTATTCTTATCATGATTCTTCTATCGTCTATTTCATATTTCTTAAAGTTTTCATGGACCTCAAACAAAGATTCTTCTTCTTCTGGTGGGACTTCACTCTTCTTCCTTTTCTTAACTTCGCTCTTAGTGGTCATTTGTGTGGTTAACCTCACTTCTTTTATAAGCTCCTCGTGTCTCTGAGGATGAGCTTCTACTTCATAGAAGTATTCTTCATCTGACGCATGTTGGAAGTGAGGTAGGCCCTTAGGCTCATGTCACAGGTCCATGGTTCCATAGGTCCAGCATATACAACATTAATTCCAGCATTCTTCAATATTGACAAAACATGACCATACCACAACTTAATCATACAAATGATGAGACAAAGATAGAGAAAGAATAGACGACATGTGTAAGGTGTTACGTAAGCCATCGCTTACTCATAGTATCATATATACCAATGTTCAATGTACAATGTGGGATCAAAACTCTCAACCACTCTATGTGATGAGAAATAGATGAATGAGTGAATGTACAATGTAACAAACATATTCAGATGTATGGGCAGTAATCTGAATATATATGAGATGTGTGACCTTATAGGTTACAGAAGAGTGAATATGAGTGACTGAAAGAGGAAGGATCAGTGTGAAACTGATAGTCAACAAACCCTCATATGAACTTAGGCTATGAAAGACCCTAAGTCAGATATGTGTGTGAAAAGATCACATACTTAAAAAGTAGCAAGGAATGCTAACAAGTTTGTTGCCGGAAATCCTCAAACTCATGTGAACACACCTTCCCAAACACCTCATCCAAATATGCATAGAGCATATACGTACTGATTCTCTTGTACCTATGCCGAATAGGACTCCTCCTGATATGAATGCCACTACCTCCATAAAATTCAAGTAGTACCTGTGTGCATAAAGAGAATATGTACCTGAATACTTAACATAAGATGTGAATCTTATGTCAACCACCATCCAATGTCTTTGAAGTAGCCCAACATCTTCTTGTAGAAGACAATCTTCAACCTGATATCTTCTTGTAGAAGACAATCTTCAAATACACCATGTAGATGGCCGATCCTCACCATCAAGCTGCTAATGACCAAGTCTTCTTACCATGAACAAGAGATAACCTCCTCTCCATGAGGTAGAGTGTGAGCACACCCTTCATCTTCTCCAAGAAGAATCATTAAGAAGAACTCCATAGCTGCTCCTCAACATGCTTCAAGTTAGCACCATCGCTGCCCCATGTGCTAGACGAAACACCACCTCTATTGAGGTCCAAGCTCCAAGCTTGTGTTGAATACTAGGTGAAGGATGAATCGAAGTGAACCCAATGGCTTCTTTTATACTATTATTTGTATCTTGAAAAGCATCATGAAAAGCACAATAAAGCACTAGCAATTGAATAAATCATATCGCATAGCGATCATACTTGTAAAAAAAACGCCGTTCGTTCGTGATGTATATGCGCGTTTTCCGTCCGTTTCTTTATCCAAAAAGCATGGTAGTTAAAAGATCTTCCTCGTTGTCGTTGCTATGCCCGCTGGGATTTGAACCCTGGGGGGTGGATTAAGAATGCTTTGCTTTAACCAAGAAGCACACGCTGTTGCGTGTATAGTATTTAAAAGAATGATCTACAGAACCTGTAAATTCTGGGCAAAAGGTGGACCAATGGGACATTGATTCCCAACAAATCCCGCTTGCAATGGCATATTGGTACAACCCTGAATCTGCAAATGATCAAAAGTTGCAAATTACCACAAAGCTTGTACTCCCGCACTTCAAAACTTGTTCTTTAAAAGTCTTCTTCAAAACTGGATTTGACTTTCCTTCAAAAATTTGAACTTGTTGAATATGAACCATAATACCTGAGAAAATATGTGTTACTCTAGCACAATGGTGAGAACCACGTTAAGAAGCTCCACCTCCTTAATGTCAATCCGCGGAAGAGATAGGAGTGATATGAAGATCGTGAATGTGAGATGAAGTGAGAGTGAAGGTGAGAAGCATAGAGATGCACACACACATACACACACACTACGAAGAGACAAGCAAGACACAATGGAAGGTGAGAAATCAACTCTATTACTCAAGAACACTTTTACAAGCTCAAAATAGCTCTAAGCTCTTCTCTACTCACACAAGCTAACCTCAAAAATGAGCTCTCTAGCTCTTTTTATAGTTTCTAGACTAGTTTTGACCGGTTTCACATCTAGTGACCGGCATAGTTAAAAAATAGGTCCTAAATGCTATTTGAAAGGGTAAACGGTGTCTAAAAATAACCAAAATTGATACGCTCATTCTACCTAAGCTCCTCAAGCTCTAGGACTCCTCGGCTTGCACAAAATGGAGCTAGAAATTAAGAAAAGGGTTTTTCTATATTACATATGTTACAATAGTGATAAAAATCATTGTTGGAGGTTTTTGAGAAGTATTTTAAAACATAATTCTTTGAAAAATTGATTCGACTGACTCCCTGCTCTGCCTTTACATGCTTCCGCGTCTTCTATGCCTCTGGCTACTGCCAACACCCCCCTCCCTCTCGCTTCTGTCGTCCTTGACAGAACGTTGTTGTGCGGTCTATCGGATATAGTTCTGTAGGAGGTCTTGAGCGAGGGAGTGTTCTGATATCCGAATGCCTTGGGCCAAATCTGCCTTGAGTTTCTCCCAATCAATTGGTTGCGGTTCATCAGGTGGTGGGAGTCGATAATGCGTGGAATAAACCATCTGTTCACAGGCGAATAATTGAAGCAAGTGGGTGGGCCTGCTGATGAACACTTCTGAATGGTATTCCCAGAATCGGGTTGTGAACATTTCTTCGAAGGTTTGCTTGTAGCACGCCGGTAAATATTTGATTCTGCAATGCCAGGCGTAACACACCCGTAGCGATGGTGTTGTACTCATATCGTATGCAAGATCTACATTGCCATGCTCGAAGCCCGGGGTGTTTACATGAGGTGCCTTTACACGATGGAAGACTTTGAAAACCATTTGCATCATGTCAAAGATTTTGACAGTCATGTGCGCTGCTATATCGTCCATGTGTTTCAAGTGAGGGAGCCAGTGACGAATCGTGGCCATCATGTATCCCACTGTCGGTAGTTCTATGGGTGGCTTGAAATATGGGTAATTTAACCAATCCTGGCACTGCTTGTTGTTCTGTACTTTAATAGCAAATGCTGTCCAGGAGCGGCGACGTGGCACTGGTCCCCAACATGGGTTGTATTTCAAATGTAGTGGTGCCTTTACCCAAGTACTCATCATCTCAGGATATTCTTGTAAAAGATCTTTACGCCACTCTGGTTGATAAATCTCGCCTTGCTGCGCATCCAATGGCAAATCATCAAGCTCAAACTGAGTAGCATGAGATGGTTTCTTGCCTGTTTCTTTCTCTATGGCCAACTGATACTCGGCCATTAGCATAAAATACGGTTTGTACTATAGATCATGCCGTGATATGTATCTGCGAGGGGCCAAGTGAGCGAAGTAGGGCGACTGTAAAATTCTTTCCTCAATCATTGCCATTGCGTGCAGCTGCGCCTCTACTCGTGCTGAGTGGGTGGTTCCAAGCTCTTCAACTGTCTTCATCCATGCGGGGGTTGGAAGCTCATAAGTCATCTGGCCTTCAGCCGTGACTCGTCCGCCTGGGATGGGTTGTGGTTCGTAGGCTTCTTCAAAGGTTTCCTCCACCGGAATGGTTACATTTTCTTCATCGGCTGGGAGCTCTGGTGGGGAATCCGGCCTTGGTGGTGCTTCGTATATAGCTATCCTTGATTCAAGAGTTGATACATGGGCCCGTAATGCATTGAGTTCCTCTAGGATGTCGGGAGATGGGTCCGCAGGAACTGGTAATCCTTGGGTTGCTGGTAGTCCTTGTGTTGCAGGTGCTCTGAGCTGGAGTAGCTTATGATCATCTTTTAGCTTCTGATATTCTTCATTCATTCGATCGTATTCATCGAGCAATCTGATGTGATCATCGAGCAACATTTTCATTGATTCGGAGGGCACTGCTTTGAACCGGCTAGGACTTAATGGTTGGTTTGGGTGATCGAGAGCAGCTTCTAAATTTTCTTTGTTCTGCTCTTGTAGCCGCTGGTTCTCTTCCTTTGCTGCTGCTAGGTGTCTTTTGAGTAAGCCCATGTTCCGTGTAAGCGTCGCATTGCGAACTGTCTGGGCCCTTAACAAATTGTCAAGATCAGCAGTGGCCTCTTTGGCTTTCTCTTCACTTTCTAGTTCCAGCTTGTGATAAGCCTCGCGTAGTTCTTGATATCGAGTATTCAATGAGGCATTCTCAATCGACAATGAATTAAGCTGTGACTGTAAGTCGTTGGTTGTCCTCTGCAACTGTCGATAATTATTTCCAAGAGATGTGAACTCATCTCTTACTTGCGTCATACACGTGAACATCTGTCGAAATGTTGTGTCTATGGTGGGTGATAATATTAATGGTGTGCTAAGTGAAGATGCAGTGGGTGTAGATGCAAAGGGAACGGGGAATGGGGGTGGGAAAGTGGATGCTGTGGTGATTGTGGAAAATTGTGGTGTGCTTAAATATTGTGGTGCCACAAATGAAGTGAGTGGAGGTGCAGTGGGGGGTGATATATCCATATCGCTTGATGTGGTGTCGAGTGCGGTGACTGTGAATAGTGGTGTGATCGTGGGTAAGTGTGTGGGTGTAAATACAGGATTTACAAAGGCTGAGGAGTAATTTACAGAGGGGTTGTCTTGGACAGCTTGGTGGAAAGGGGAAAGAGGGGTTACGGTGGGTAGGGGAGGTGAGACTGGGGAGAAGGTTAATGGAGGTGGGAATGGGAAAAGGGGTCTTGGAGGTGTGGGGAAGGATGGAAAAGATGGATGGAGATATGGGTTGGATAGAAAGGTGGATGTGTTAGGGGGTAGACTAGGTTGAGTGGGTGCGGGAATTGTGGGATGAATGGGTGTAAGGACGACTTTTGCTACTCCACCGAAGAAAGAGGATGTTGTTCTGGGAGAAGGGGGGTGAATAGGGGAGGCTGGATGGATGGGAGGTGAAGGAGGAGCATTTGGGGTGACAGGTACTTCGGTAACTGTGGAGGTATGTACAGTAGTAGCACGGGGTGGGGAATCTACGAGGATGGCTTCTTCTGCCAAAGAGCCTTCAGGGACAAGACGTGCTTCCCTAGCCTGTTTTGAAGACTGACCGCCGGTGGGTACCCGAATATATTCACCAGGTTTGGTTAGTAAGCGGATTCTGCGGGGGTCATACTGCGGTAGCGGTTTTCTCTGCAAATATCTTAAGGCTTCAGTGGGTCCAACTGATTTGACAAGCTCTCTAAAACCTCTGATGTATACTTCTTCGAACCCGCCCGAGACAAGCTCTTGTTCTTCGAGGGTTTGGCTCTCTTCGTCAGTCAACTTCTTACGCGCCCAAACCTTTTCCATAGTACGGTATAACTTTTTGATGGCCAGTGTATAAGCTGCTGCTTCGAAGGTTTCCTCTTCATGTGTGCTTGTATCACCTTGGGTGTCTGTTTGTTGTCCTTGTTCGTTTGTTTGCACATGTTCTTGGGATTCATGAGTTCCCTGACTAGCTTCGTCATCGCCGTCGTCTTCATCTGTCTCTGTTCTTTCCTCTTCAGAGCTAGACACTATTTGTCCTTGTGGTTGATCTCGCGGTGTGGTAGGGTAGCTGGGTCTTTCATATTCCTGAGAGAAGATCTGGCCTTCTGAAAAATAAAATTCACTTGAAAATACGTCCTGCATCTCAAAATCAAATGTGGTATTTGCTTGTTCTACTTCTAAATGGGGTATCGGAAAAGAGAAAGCTTCCGCACCAATAGTGGTGGGAGCTTCTGCTGTAGTGGTGGTAGGTCTTGGGACTGTGGCTGCTTGAGGAGCAACTGTGCTGGTAGTGCCCTCTGTTACAACTGGTCTTGATAACCGTATACGAATAGGCTGTATTGTGGGAGTGGCTTCTGTCGGAGACTGCTCTAGAGATGGTTGTGGTGAGGGTGATCCTGGCACCTGAAGGCAGGGGATAATTCCTCTCATTCGCTTTCCTGCTCTTCCTTTGCTAGGCTTCCTAGCTTTCTTCGATGTTCCTTTAAATGCTTTCAGCTCCTCACTTGTCATTGCTCGCTCGATAGGTAAATCGTAAGCTAAGCACATATATACGATTCTAGTCAGTGCGCAACATCCATTGATGACTTTCTTCCTTTCCCATCTATGTTGTGCTAAATACATCTGATCAATGATCCAGCTAGCTAGATCAACTATCTAGGGTCCAATACAAGATAAATATAAACCAAACCATATTCGTTTGTGAGGCATTGTGAATCTGTCCTGAGCGGGGAAAGCAAAATGCTGCATACATATCCGTAGTGGCTTTGAAAGCTCAGGTGTGATCGCTGAAATCTCTTCCCACTTTGTAACATCCCCACGTTTCATAGGGTCTGGAACTAACCTTTCTCGCTCTGTGGGCGTGTGGGTTCCATGAATCTTGATGGGAGCTTGAATCAAATCTTTAGAAAGATAAAACCTTTTATATGGTGGATCGTTCACTAAGGATGGCAGGATGAAGGTGCCTGGCAGGTCCTTATTCTCCGAAGCTATCAAAGTGGTGATTAAGTAATAGCATCTATAGAAGTCAAGTTTAGGCAAAGGGTCACTGAAATACTCTGTGAAGCCGGCTCTTGCCCAAACATGTGTTAAGTCTTGTGTGTTCTGTAGCCCTTCGAACTCTCTTGAGAAGAACTGATATTTTCCCCATGTACGGTCATCAAAAGTCAAATTAGCCTCAAATATAAACTCAACATCCGCCAATGGTCCTGCCAACCCTTGAAACCAATGAGAATTGCTATGAGTCTTCTCAGTATAGCCTCAAGGAGGGTCGTTGATAGGCATGGGTCCTGGGAATCCTTGGAATTCTGGCGGTGGAGCCGTCGGATGGGACTCTGCGAGTAAAACACCGATAGGTGCTACACGTGTGCTGGGGCCTGCTTCTGATGGTCCTTCTTTGGTTTGCATGATGATTGTCGTGCTAATGGAAAAGATCTGCTACAAAAGATTAGCACATTAGTATGGAAATTAATTATGATCCCATTAAGGTGAGACCGCAATCCCTTTCCATAGCCGATGTGTAACCCGTGTAGCCAAGTGTTGTGATGTGATTGATGCAATTTTCTTGCAGAACTAGTGTAGGTCTCTAGACACCTATATGTTTTCAGATAATGCCTACATTGCTTAATGAGGTGTTATTACAGGTGATGTTGGGTTATAGTGTGTGGATTTATACAAGGTTCAGTTATGAATGAGTTATTACAAGGTTGTAGATTAGTCGGGGTGGTAGTTATGTTAGGACAAGGGGTTAGGAGAAGACTTCTGGATACGTTTCGATATCCATTTCCTAAGAGTTTGTGATCGGGTGATAGGTCTTTGCGGAGGGACAAAAGATGATATCGGATTTGGTGGTATGGAGGGCTGAAAAGATTTTCGAGGGGTATATTTTACATGGCTTGAGGGTTGAGCTATAGTACATGGTTTGGGTACCCAAATTTGCGTGGGTGTGGGTCGATTCGTTAGGTACTTCTTGGCGATCCAAATTTGTCGAATGGTCGAAATTGTAGAAGAAGGTCGAGGGGATGTTGGATACTGATTCTGCTTCTGCCTTGACTTCTTCTTATCAATGTCTGCATTGTTGAAATCAGTCGGTGCTTTCTGTTCTTCTGGCACCCATATTTGTCTTGTGCCGCTTGCTTTGTGTTGCTGAGACTACTTTCCTCTTTGCATCGTCTGATGTTGCCGTTGGTCTGGGTTCCTTTGTAGTGGTTGACTCCTTTGTGGTTGAGGTTGAGAGGTCGGATGGACACTCTGCTTTGGAAAAGAAGGGAGGTCCAACACTTGCGAAACCTGCCCATTAGGAAGTGCTCCGTTTTGTACTTTTAATCTAGGCCAGTCCGCAGTAAGTGTGGAAGGATGGGCACCGCAGGGTGTTTTGCCCATGTGGACGCTGATGAAGTCCACCTGACCTGCAATCGTCCCCATCTGTCCACTGGTTGTGCCCATTTGACCCATCTGTTGGGTGGTTACCCCTTCTAGTTTGCAGGAAGCCCAAGGGAAAATCTCCTGACGTCCTTCCGATTGACAATTGTCCATCGCCAAGCCCGTGTGGGTTGGTGTAGACGTAACGTGACTGATCTGACCAAAGATCTTCCGGTCTTCCGTCGCATGCATTTCATAGGGTCTATGGCTACAAACCTCAGTCGGAATGCCATTAGGGAAGTCAAGCAGTATCACTCGCTTCTGATCTAAGGTTCCAATCTGCAAGGAGCCTTGTCTAAGATTTAGGTCCACTGAGTGATCGTATAGCCAATCTTGGCCAAGGATTAGGGGTTCTATCAGGTCGTCATCATGGCACACTAGTAGTTTCGCTGTCAAGGTCACTTCGTTTATGAGGATAGGAAGGTCCACCTCACCCATGCAAGGGGTTTCCATGCCTCCTAGCCCTATGAGGTATGCCTCAATTGGCCGCATTTCTATTCATGAATCCTTATAGTGGGACCATCTAATCACACTAGTCGCAGCACCTGAATCAATTAAAGCCCTGAGCTCTTGGCAAGGGTTGCCGTGCTCTAGCCTGACTGTAATGAATGGTCTCCTGTCCACTATGCTAGGATGAGTGGTTGACTTTACTTGACACATGGCCATGGGGTATCTGGGTGTTGTTTCCAAATGGTTATAATGTTCTCTCCCTAGTCCTTGTCTTCTTAACTTCATGTGCTTAATGCGTTCTATAGCTTCTGCCTGAGCTTCAGCTCGTATTCTATTTTCTTCCTCCTTACGCTTCTTTGCCAACGTGAGTCGTCTAAGCATATCCTCAGTAAGAGGTTCTTGGTATAGCCTGACTCTACAGCCACTAATGTAATTAGGCATTATGTCTCCTTCTAACGTGGCTAATTGTACTGCTCCACTTGTCGAGAGTCTGTTAATGATCATAGGTCCATAACCTCGCTTTTCTAACTTCCGTGCATGTTGCTTCAGTGTATATACTAGAACTAAATCTCCTTCTTTCAAGCCTTTATCTTTTACATGTGCATCAAAATATGCTTTCTATCGCTTCTTTGCTGCGTATATTCCTGCTGCTGCTTTTAGCCTGGTTTCTCTTAATCGTTCCAAGTCCATTATTCTTGCTGATAATTCATGGCCGTTCCACTGATGTTCTTGTGCAACCTTAAGGGTTGGTATCAAGAAGTCCAAAGGAAGCACAACATTCTGACCAAAAACCATCTGAAAGGGAGTTGCATTGAGTACGGTCTTGTAGGCCACTCGATATGCCCAAACAGCGTGGTGTAACTGTTTGTCCCACTCTGAACGTTTTTTGTTCACGAGTTTCGTCAGTACGTTACAAAGGATCTTGTTAGTGCTTTCAGCCTGACCATTGGCCTAAGATGATATGGTGCGGATTTCTTGTGAATCACCATAAAATCCTGTAACAAATATTCAATGACTTGGTTTAGAAAGTGAGTTCCTCGATCACTCACTAACTCTATAGGCAATCCATATCTCGTAAAGACATTTTCAAATAAGAATTTTGCAGTCGTGTGTGCATCATTCTTTTTCGTGGCTTTTGCCTCTACCCATTTGGTGAGATAATCAGTCGCAACAATAATGTATTCAGCATGTGTTCCTTTTGCAGGGGGGTTAATGGGTCCTACAAAGTCTATGCCCCACTTAGAAAATGCACGTCCGCCCATCATGGGTTTCAATGGCATTTCATCTCTGCGAGTAGGAAACTGAGTTCTTTGGCACACATCACATCTCTTAACATAGGTATGCGCATCCATGTGAAGAGTGGGCCACCATAATCCTGCAAAGAGGATGGCTTTGATTATCCTATCTGGTCCAAAGTGACCTCCTGCAACACCTTGGTGTGCAGTCTCTAGTATGCTCAGATAATCACTTTCATGAACACATTGTCTTAGGTATCCATCTCGTCCTCTTTTGTATAGATTATCGCCAATAAGTGAATAGTCCTGAGCTTCCTGCTCTAGACTACGTTGTCGTGCTAAAGTCATTCCTTGAGGGAATGTGTTCGTCCTCAAGTATGTCACTAAAGGTTCACTCCAGTCTGGTGTGAGAGACACGTGATATAATGTAGCATGTTCTACTGGTGGTCTTTCACAAGACACATGGCATTCTTTACACAATTTTTAGACTTCTGCTTCCATCGTAGGCCAATATACTCCTAGTCTATGCAGAGTCTGTAATGTTCGATGTTTGATTGATGTTGCTTTAATGCACCTATGTGTGCTAATTGCAACCAATTTGCATGTTCTGATTCATCTACACAACAAGCAAGAATCTTTTGATTATCCTGTTTATATATACTTCTTGCTATTATGTGATATCTTTGAGACTTGGTAATCTCTCCTTCCTGGATCTTTATCCTAGGATTTTTGGGTCCGTATGTGAGAATAGGGACTATAGGCTTAGCCCATTCTGGTGCTATCTCAAGGTTAAACAAATATGCATCTAGTAAATCATCCACTACTCCTTGAGGAGCTTCTCCTAAGGTTAATCTTGAAAGGTGGTCAGCTCTGAGATGTGTCTTTCCTTTCCTAACTACGACTTCAAAATCATACTCCATGAGTAATAGAAACCAACGTATTAATCGTCCCGTGTTACATGGCTTGTTGACTAAGTACAGTAATGCTTGATGATCTGTAAAGAATTTGAACTTGTTTGCCAAAAAATAGTGCCTGAATTTCTTTACCGCGTAGATCATCCCTAATCCTTCTTGTTCTGTAGTGGTGTAATTTCTTTCTGCTGCATTCAACTGTTTGCTCGCGTAAGCTATGGGGAGATCTATATTACCTTAATTTGTGGGTTGTGCTAACACACATCCTATGGCGTAGTTGGATGCATCCACATGTACATGGAATGGCTTACTCCAATCTAGGGTTGTCAATATAGGTGCTGAGCACAAACGTCGTTTGAGTTCATTGAATGAATTCTCGCATTCATATGCCCATTCAAAATGGGTCAAAAGAGAGTACAATGGCTTGGCTATGATTGCATACATGTGTATGAATCTTCTATAATAACCACAATGGCCCATTAATGCCTGTACCTCTTTCACATTAGTTGGTCTAGGTAATTCTGCAATTACTTTCACCTTTTCTTCATCTGTAGAAATTCCATTCTTTGACACAATGTGTCCTAAAATTTTGCCTTGACTGACCATGAAAACGCATTTTTCTGGGTTCAAACAAACCTCATATTCTCGATATTTGTCAAATATTTGTCTTAACTCAGGGATATGTGTCTCTCTGATATTTGAATGAGCACATAAGTCATCGACGTAGACTTCCAAATTCTTGCGTAAGAATTCCTTGAAAACATGACACATGAGTCGCTGGAAAGTAGCGGGTGCATTTGTTAAGCCAAACGGCATCACACGAAATGCAAATATGCCCCATTCTGTGGCAAAAGCCGTCTTGTGTTGATCTTCTGGAGTAATGGCTACTTGATTATAGCCTGAGAATCCATCAAGGAAGCTGTAAACCTCCTTGCCCGCAACTCTTTCCAATAAGTGTTCTGTGATAGGAAGAGGATAACTATCTCTAATTGTGGCGGCATTAACTTTTTTAAGGTTAATACACACACACAATTTTCCATTTTTCTTGGGCACAACCACAATGGGGGATACCCACTCGGTATGCTCAATTTCGTAAATGAATCCTGCTTCTATCAAGCGATCTATTTCCTCTTTAATCTTCGCAGCGTAATTATTATTGTACGTGTAGGAATACCTAAAATAGGAATACCTAAAATAGGAATACCTGTAAGTATGAATCTGCATTCTTTTACATATTCCTTCTTTCAAAGCTGGAACATAAAGAGAACCTGACAAAGGAAATATAGGAATACCTAAAATAGGAATACCTGTAAGTATGAATCTGCATTCTTTTACATATGGCTGAAAATAAGTCTTCATGTTTCATCACCCCCCTGGATGATTTAACACTAGTATCCAGTATTCTTCAAATACATCAGACTTTATGAAATATGGAATGTCTTCCTTCATAAATTTGATGTTCAGTGATCAATACCTGTATCTGGAACAAAAATTATGAATCCTTTTTATTAGCATTGATCGGATGCCAATAGCTTTCCATGTCATTCCTCAGCTTTCCAAAATCTAGAATAAGGTTAGCTGATCCTAACATAACAAAACCTTGCTGAAAGCTTTATAGGATTCATAACCTTCAGTAACATAACAAGTATCTTCTATCTCTCTGCAACACAAATTTGATAGAATCTGAATCTTTGACTTTATTTCTTCCAATGTTAAGAATCTTCACAAACAAAGGATAGACAACTGAATCATAAATACTCAAGATCATACAAGATCTATCCAAGATCAATGATCTCTTCTGTGTAGAATCTGTTCTTCATCAAACCTTCATGACTGAATGTTTGATTTAGTTACCTGAATGTCTCTAAGTGTCCATGCTTCTCAAAAAGTTGTAAAACTTTTCTTCAAACAAATCCTTCCTAAGAATTTGTGACTCCTACTTGAAACATAAGTGGACAAACTTTTCACCTTGAGAACTCCAAAAGCTACAAGTTGATACTTCATAACTTTCATATTTTACTCGGGTGAAATGTGACAGTACCTGCTTGACTTTCTTTTGGCTAACTCCACGGATATGATGAAACACCTTTTGAATACAAACATGTATCCAAAAGTCTAGACAATCATAAAAAGTAGATTCTTCAACTGACTGGTACATCAACAAGTCTGAATTTTCTGAAGTTTTCTGAAAATACTGAATATGAGGTAACCTTTTCCAAATATAAAACCTCAAACCAAGTCTTCAACATCTGCTACAAAAAACTCTTTTACTTTAAGAGAGTTAGATAAAGAAGAAATATACTTCTCTGCAACTTTTCATATACCAAGTAGCTCTGTATTGATACTCCAAGACTTCTTTGAGGGAACATATATGCTGCCTGCTCAAAAGCTTCAACTCAAACATAACTCATACATATATGAGTCAAAAGTTGTATCTACTGCTTTTTCTTTCTCTCAATGTAATTCTTTGTCAAATCTACTAAATCATGACCAAGTGTAATGCAAAACAAGAAACTGCTTCTTCTTTAAACAAGATGTTCTCGTAGACTTGTCTTTGGGTGTAGAGGATAAAATAGGAAAAGTATATGGAAAATATATGAGAAAAGGAAGCCTTACTTTTCTTTTGGAAATGATGGACTTTCTTCTTCTGCATCTTTCTTCCACCTGATGATGTCAACATCTTCAAAGTTCTCTTCCATACCTTTTGTTCTCTTCATCTTAAAGTAGCAAACACTCTTAACTGCTTCAACTGAACTTTTTCTCTTCCTCTAGTGCTAAGAGTAAGAGATAAAACAAACATGGTATATAAATGGAAGTGAATATAGAATCATGCTTTATCATCTCCTCATATCTCTGCTTCAAATGTCTGAAATGACTAAATTCACCAATCTTTTTTTTTTGAATGATGAATTACCCTTCTCGAGTTACCTTCTCTAGATACATTTGTACCTTGATATCCAACCAACTTACAACAGAAAATTGGCTGAAAACAAAACTCATCTCATCTCTGCACTTGTCTTCTTAGATGAACTTTCTTGCCATGAAAGAGATCTCTCAAAACTCTCTAGAAAAAACCTCTAGATACCTGTTTTGATGTAGCCTTTAACTTTCAAATGATGAAAGCATATAAAAGCATTCCTTGAATTTCTTCAAATCTCTTCATAAGTGCTCTTCTAAGATATGACCTGCAAATGATAATCTGATAGTAGAAACTAATACGTGTGCTTCATCAAGTCTGGGTCTTCAAACAATACTTTTGTAAAGTATTTGCATACTCTTCCAAAAATATTCGGCTGCTAACAGATCATCAACTTCATACTCCACACTGATGAATACACATGTAACTGAATTGTATAATTCTCAAATCTCTGCTCATCTAGATTAAGTGTGTATGTCAAATGTCAAATATTAGAAGATGCTTTCAAATCATATGTTGTAAATCTGGAATTCTGGAAACCTATGATATGAATGAGCCTTAATGCATTGATGCCAAAGATCTAAAGTTCTGAAACCAAAACCTTAGTGCTGTGATACCAAATGTTGGAAGTGAGGTAGGCCCTTAGGCTCATGTCACAGGTCCATGGTTCCATAGGTCCAGCATATACAACATTAATTCCAGCATTCTTCAATATTGACAAAACATGAACATACCACAACTTAATCATACAGATGATGAGACAAAGATAGAGAAAGAATAGACGACATGTGTAAGGTGTTACGTAAGCCATCGCTTACTCATAATATCATATATACCAATGTTCAATGTACAATGTGGGAGCAAAACTCTCAACCACTCTATGTGATGAGAAATAGATGAATGAGTGAATGTACAATGTAACAAACATATTCAGATGTATGGGCAGTAATCTGAATATATATGAGATGTGTGACCTTATAGGTTATAGAAGAGTGAATATGAGTGACTGAAAGAGGAAGGATCAGTGTGAAACTGATAGTCAACAAACCCTCATTTGAACTTAGGCTATGGAAGACCCTAAGTCAGATATGTGTGTGAAAAGATCACATACTTTAAAAGTAGCAAGGAATGCTAACAAGTTTGTTGCCGAAAATCCTCAAACTCATGTGAACACACCTTCTCAAACACCTCATTTAAATATGCATAAAGCATATACGTACTGATTCTCTTGTACCTATGCCGAATAGGACTCCTCCTGATATGAACGCCACTACCTCCATAAAATTCAAGTAGTACCTGTGTGCATAAAGAGAATATGTACCTGAATACTTAACATAAGATGTGAATCTTATGTTAACCACCATCCAATGTCTTTGAAGTAGCCCGACATCTTCTTGTAGAAGACAATCTTCAACCTGATATCTTCTTGTAGAAGACAATCTTCAAATACACCATGCAGATGGCCGATCCTCACCATCAAGCTGCTAATGACCAAGTCTTCTTGCCATGAACAAGAGATAACCTCCTCTCCATGAGGTAGAGTGTGAGCACACCCTTCATCTTCTCCAAGAAGAATCATTAAGAAGAACTCCATAGCTGCTCCTCAACATGCTTCAAGTTAGCACCATGGCTGCCCCATGTGCTAGACGAAACACCACCTCTATTGAGGTCCAAGCTCCAAGCTTGTGTTAAACACTAGGTGAAGGATGAATTGAAGTGAACCCAATGGATTCTTTTATACTATTGTTTGTATCTTGAAAAGCATCATGAAAAGCACAATAAAGCACTAGCGATTGAATAAATCATATCGCATAGCGATCATACTTGTAAAAAAAAATGCCGTTCGTTCGTGATGTATATGCGCGTTTTCCATCCGTTGCTTTATCCAAAAAGCATGGTAATTAAAAGATCTTCCTCGCTGTCATTGCTGTGCCCACTGGGATTTGAACCCTGGTGGGTGGATTACGAATGCTTTGCTTTAACCAAGAAGCCCATGCTGTTGCGTGTATAGTATTTAAAAGAATGATCTACAGAACCTGCAAATTCTGGGCAAAAGGTGGACCAATGGGACATTGATTCCCAACAACGCAAAGGGTGGGTCCATGATGATTGACTCTAGGTTGGAGTCACTTGCATCCTCAAATGCATCAGGGCTAGGTTTGCATTCTTCTAAAACCGAATCTCCCATGATTGGCTCTATTGAGAAAACTGAAAGGTCATAGCCATCCTCGTCGCAGTGGGAAGTGGTAGCAATTGCAACTCCTGCGCCTGAGTCCAGAGTTGCCTTGGTTCTGTACCCTTGGTGGGTAATGGGAAGATAGATGTTTCCTTCTTCTCCTTCACTCATATCTCCTATATTTTCTAGAGGAATTTCTGGCACTGTTCTATGAGAACCCACCTGGGAACGTGGTTTAGCTATCTCAGGTACTTGTTTGGCTACATGTTTCCACAGTTCTGGCTTAACCTGGACTAGCTCTTCTAAAGTGAGATTGCACTGCACTTTAGTATTCTTCATTACCTCCGTGTTCCTAGGTATGATTGAGTCTTCATTTTGTACCATGACCGTGGGTGTTCTCATACAAGTAGACTTAGCTTCCCATGGGCCTGTGAAGTGGGGTAATTCATTTAAAGAATTAGACTCAAAGTCTAATCTCTCTTGAGATTGGGCACTCTCTTGCTCTCCATAAATGGAAGTAATATCTTGTGGGAATTGATCATGCACGTCATCCACAAGTTCAAAGAGAGGAGGGACTTCACTTTCTTTAGCCCATTTCTCTTCTTGAATCTCTCGCAAGAACTCTGGTGTGTATCGATTCATAGAAGAAGATGTGTCTGGCTCTGTCGAGTTAGGGACATAAGATTCCTGGGGGGGAATGCTTATTCTTTCACTTGGCCTTCTCTCATTTTGAGAGACGGGTTCCTTTTCTGATTGTGCAATTAGCCTCTCCAATCTTTCTAGCAGTCCATCAAAGTGCAACTGTGTCTTAGCTAAACTAGAGATGTTAAAGAGGCGACTAGCTTCAAACATGGTTTGAACCAATTCCACCATCTTAGCACAAATTTTGGTTCGTTCAAGCTCTAGTTCCACTCTAGGGTAACACTTTTCATGATCGGTTACATTTGGCCCTTCTTGGATTCTGGCCGGATATGCCTTAAGCATCATATTTAGGTCCTCGAGAGTGGGATCTGCTAAAACCAATCCTACTCTAGGGGGTGGTGGGGTCGCATGAGGCAGGTTAGAAGGTGGTGGAGTGGATGGAGATGGGAATGATGGTGGCGGGGTAGTGTGAGAGAGAGGTTGAGATGTAAGTTCAATTATCTTGGCTCTCGTTTCTCTTAGGCTTTCCTCGAGTTCACTCATCTTCTTGGCCCATTGCCTTTTCATTCTTTCTCGGCTATCGCTCCAAGCTCTAGTCCTTTTCTTGGTCATGCTCTTAGTTTCACTAACCTCAGCACTTTTTTCCTGGCCTAAACTTTGGTTCTGCTGCAAGGCTTGAGCTCTAGTGACCACTTGCATTGGTGCAGTGGAAGTCACACTCCCTGTGGAGTCTACAACTAACCCAATAACATTAATAGGAGTGATTTTTGGCATATTATTGGGATTCTTTGGGCAATCTCGTAAGAGATGCTCCTTTCCACAACCTTGGCAAAAGCCATGGATCGTTACTGGCTGGGGTTGTGTAGGTGCAGGCATGGGGCAATCACGAATGAGGTGATCTCCCTGACATCTTGTAGCTCAAGCGTAAGCACCACCTCCTTTACTTGTCAATCCGCAGAGACGTGAGGACCGGTATGAAGACCACGAGCTAGTGAAGGCAACAGTGCGTGAGTGAAAGCACACAAACATGCACACACATACACACACACGCGCACAAAGTAAGATCAAAGAGAGGAACAATGGAAAGCTTAGATTGCAAAAGAGTTCTCTTACAAAAGTTCTATTCTCTAACAAGCTAACCCCAAAAATGAGCTCTCTAGCTCTTTTTATAGTTTTTTGACTAGTTTTGGCCCTGTCCAGACCTAGTGTCCGGCCTAGTTAAAAATTAGGTTCCAGGGCTTATTTGAGGGCTCAAACGAAGTCTAAAAATTATGAAAATTGGTACGATGGTACTTCTAATAATCCTCAAGCTCGAGGACTCCTCGGCTTGAACAAAATGGAGTTACTAAAAATAGATAATGGTATTTACAATGGTTTTTAGTGATGAAAATCACTATTTTTGTAGGGGATTCCTCTGAAAATTTGACATACACTTCTTGGAGCTCCCTACTTGCTCCCTTTCCTCGTGTGTCCACCTTTTGATGTGCTTCCATGCTTTGTCCTTGACTTTGAACTTCAACACTCCCCCCCCTCTCGAGTCTATTGTCCCTGACAGACCCTTGTTGGAAGGGTTGTCCTGTGTAGTGCTTTGAGAGGTGGTGTCCATCCGTTGTATGAGCTGGTTCCTTGGATTCCAGCAAGAATGTGGCGTTGTGAGCTTTCAAAACTGCAAGTTGCTCAAAAGAGGTTGTCAAGAGTGATTTGGAGCAACTACTGGCTTCAATTTGCTTCCGAGATATGGATGTTGTTCCCATGATGTCCGCTAGCTCTTTTAAAGATGATGTTGAGAGCAGTCATGCCAACTACTCATAACCCATAACGAATGATGGGTAAGTGTGTTCGTGCCTGGGTTGAAAAAAGTATGTGCCTTGTGCACGGCCTTGTAATGTAGCCCTACGCATGCTTACTTGGAAAATGCATTGGAAGAAGTATGGTGCAAAAATTGCGGGTCTTGAGCTAAGTGCTCAAGGGTATGCTGACGAAGAGGTTTCCTAAACTATCATGGTTATGGTGTTTCCAGAGTAAAGATACTTACCATGGCGAAGGTTGATGGATGTTTGTCTCTTCGTGTTGTACACTCGGCCTTTGGGATGGAACCTTGTTGATGAATGTCCATGTTGATTGTCCACTGATGAGATCTTTTGAGTGCTGGATCCCCTCTCCTCTTTTCAAAGCAACATTTGTCACTAACAATGTGCAATTCTGAGCTTGGGCTCATGCACGTTCACTTCCCTATATTGACACTCAGAGGAATATTGGACACGTGCCGGTTTCTAAGAGATTACCATGCTGATTGACATAGACCATTCACCAGTGCTACTGTTCCATATTGGTTCAGGAAATACTGAGAATTGAATTGCTTTATATTCCTTGGCAAGCAACATCGGGTAACTACACCAAGCTAAGTTTCACATATTCTCTTTAGCTCACCATATGCAGGAGTCTTCTCCTCCAGAACTACCTTTTGCAGATATCTCCTTGGATGCTCTGGTACATGAAGTAGTTAAGCATCACTCAAGTTGCGGACCTTCAAGCTCTTCATTCCTACCATGGTAAGAGAAAATCATAGTGGGAGATGCCATGTTCATGCCAAATGCTTGTCATCTACCAGATAAGGCAGCAATAATCTCACTGCTGGCCGAGACACACTTCTATCCAAATTGATAAATGCCTAGTAATCAACAGTTCCACCTTCAACTAAGCATGACTCATTCATGTTTCATAAGCCAAACCTGGGAACAAGCTCTCTCCCACTTTTCTTTCTCCCTTTTCTTTTTTTTTTTTTTTTTTTTTTTTGAGGAACAGGATATCACAAAACAAGAACACAAAAGTTAGTATCAATAAAAATGTTTGACCTATGTCACTGTGCTTTTGTGCATGGGATTCTCAAGTGTGTCTATGCACGGCCGTGTAATGTGGCCCTATATTAATGCATACTTTGGAAATGCATGACCTGAATGGTGCAAAAGACAGGGTTGTGCAAGGAGCACATGGTTGTTGCTCGTTCGAGACTTTCGATGTTATTTGTGGAGGTTGATGCCGACCTTGGTGGAGGTATCCATTGAGTCTCGAACTGATGTAATCCTCCTTATTGGAGTCCATTTTAGAACATCATTTGGCACTGTAGAGGTTGTTGAACATCAAGCTTACACTATGCTTGAGGTGGATTTGATCTACATCAAAGGCTATTGCGTCGAAAGAATATCCGTTGGAGAGTTCTTTTTCATATGCTCATTTATTGTATTTTTTGAGAATATTTTGATGGCTCATTTACCGTTGTAAAAGCCTTGAGTTGTACACATGTAAAGGTACAAATATAGGGCCAAAATCCCACGAAATTTTGGTGGTTGAAGTTGCATTCAATCAAGCAATCAATCACCTAAAAGTAGATCAATCAAGATCTTCACTTTTCCTAGATTGTAGGGAAGTGAATTGATTCCCTCCAACAACCATTCCCACCTTCATTTGAATTCAAATTCAAGTTGTAAAAGTCGTGGAACACTCCTAGAGGCTATATAGTTGAAATCACTTATACATTACATGGAAGCAATATACATACACTTGTGACCATCATTGTCTTGCTCCTTCAATTTTCTGCATCATCTTCTTCGCCAACAGTAATCTTGCAGAGGCTGCTGCTCTCTCCTCAGAGCTCTAAATTGAGTGCAAGAGGACTCATTGGAAAGGTATCAGTGTCTAGTTTATGCCTGTAAATTTTCAAAGCATTTGGTTCAGCAGATTTGGAGAAATCTCAGTTTTGCTGCCTCGGGGTCAATCTCTGCGTATTCCTGAAAAATAGAAGGTACCACCGGTGAATGTCGCATTCATTCCTATAGCATATTTTGCTTATTCCTTATACTTTTGTGCATTCCATACACTCAACCCTATGTGTATCACTCCCATAAAAGGATTTTTTCTAATTGTAATCACGCTGGTCGCTATGGGCATTTGAAGTTCATTGTCTCTTCCATAGATAGTAAGTTTTTTGAGCTAGTCGACCCGCGAACCTATCTGTTTTGTATCGACTCATTCTCCTTGATGCTCCAAGGTACATAGTGTGTTTCTTTGCACTTATAGCATGCCTATAAGGTCTATTTGAGTCTCCAAAAGCTCAAGGGCTGGTCTTGTGCCGGTTGGCTTGACCAAACTTCATCGCTTCGAAACGCACTTTTCTACCTTCGACAAGCTTCTCCAAGTTCTTTCAGTGGTATCAGAGCTAGTTCAAGATGGGTGACGGCTTTCCCTCAATGATCGAGAAGCTTGATCGACACAACTACGCGGCTTGGCAAATCAGAATGGAGGCCTACTTGCAAGGTAGAAATCTTTATGGAATTGTAGCAGGTGATGAAGCTATGCCTATTCCAAGATCCAAAGGAGGACCTACACAAGAGGAGACAGATAAGCTCACACTTTGGTGCACAAGGGATGCTCAAGCAAGGTCGTACATACTAAACTCTATCTCTGACTTTCTATTACCACATATTAGAGGATGCAAGACATCTCAAGAGACTTGGGATGCCTTGGAGACTTTCTTTTCTGCTAGTACCAAAGCAAGAAAGAATCATCTTTGGAACGAGTTCAACCAAATGAAGAAGACACCTAAACAAACCATCACAGAGTTTGTTACCAAGGTCAAAGAGGTGGCGGATCAGTTAGCATCCATTGGAGAGCTGATTGAAGAAGAGGTCATCATGAGGCAAATTCTCAACGGCATTCGAAGTGATAAGCAATGGCAATCCTTCACGACGGCCTATGATCTCATCATGGATGTGCAAACTCCAGACTTCAACATCTTTCTTGGACAACTCTTCAATCAAGAAGCCAACAATAGCATAAAGGAAGGTAACCCTTATCATGGTAGTTCAACTAGTGCTCTATATGCAGATAAGAAGGATAAGAAGCAGAAAGGCAAGAAGAAGGAAGAAGATGAAGAAGAGACTTCCCAAGCCAACTTCGCAAGCAAGAGCAAGTGGAAAGGGAAGAAGAAAGGACCAAAGCAAGACAAAGCCAAAGGTCAGAATGTTCAACCTTGTGCCATATGCGATAAGACCAACCACACCACTCAGAACTGCTGGTTCAATGAGAAGACCCAGAAAGGAAGTGGAAGAGGTGGATATGGCGGCAATAGAGGCAGAGGTGGACACAACTTCAACAACAACAATAGAAGCTATAATAGAAGGGACTACAACAATTATTCAGAAGATCAACCACATGAAGACTCATTACTTCTTATGAACCTAAGCCACAAAGAAGGTAAAGAAGATGATCATTTGTTCTACATAGATTCAGGATGCTCGAATCATGTTGCAGGCAACATTGCTCTTCTATCTGACTTGGAAAGTCCAAAGCATAGACATGAAGTGCAAACAAGGGATGACACGAAGCACAATGTGGAGAAGATTGGTAATGTCAAAGCTTCCAATGGCAGGAGAAACATTCTGAGTAAGGTTCTCTATTTACCCACTATCACTAAAAACCTAATAAGTGTAGGCCAAATAGTTGAAAAAGGCTTGCAAGTTAGGTTCACCCAACATGGAGCTTTTGTGGAAGATCCATGTCAAGGCTTCAAGAAGATAGCCCGAGGTGAGAAGCATGGTAGGCTCTTTACTTTTGAAGTAGGAGATACCAGGAACATAGCTCTATTCAACTTTGGGTCTCAAACCCTAAGTGAGCTTGAAGTGTGGCATAAGAGACTTGCTCATGTGAATGAAAGAACCTTGAAGGATATATGCAGGGATCAAAGTGTTCTAGGACTGCCGAACATATCAAAGCAACACATGATCAACAGGTGTGATGCATGTCAGATTGGGAAGGCACAAAGACAACCATTCAACCACAAAGGCTACATCCACAACAACTTATTGGACTTAGTACATACAGATGTATGGGGACCAAGTCAAGAACCTTCATTGGCAGGATCAAGGTACTATGTCTCATTTATTGACGACCATAGTAGGTGGACTGTTCTATACTTTATCAAGAGTAAGAATGAAGTGTTTGATTGCTTCAAGAAGTATCTTGCGCATGTGGAGAATCATACAGGTAGATCACTAAAGAAGCTCAGATCTGATGGAGGGGGAGAATACTTCTCCAAAGATTTTGATGAGTTCTTGCAGGATAAAGGTATCAAAAGGGAAGTGACTACCAGGTACTCTCCTCAACTAAATGGAATTGCAGAGAGGAGAAACAAGACATTGGTTGGATCAGCCCGAACAATGCTTGAAGAGAAGAAGTTGCCACATTATCTATGGGCAGAAGATTTCAACTGCAGTGTACCTTGTCAATCGAAAATCATCCAAATCACTTCAAGGTATGACTCCTTATGAAGCATGGCATGGAAGAAAACCTAGTCTTGGACATTGCAAGGTTTTTGGTTGTTTAGCTTATGTTCATGTACCATCACAAATAAGAGGTAAGCTAGATGAAAGGGCAACAAAGGCAGTGTTTATTGGATATGATTCAACTCAGATGGGTTACAGGTTCTTCAATCCTTCAACCAAGCAATTCACTACAAGTAGAGATGTTGTGTTTGAAGAACACAGGTCTTGGTATAATGACGACAAACAAAAGGTAACACTACCATATGATCTTGATTCTGACTCTCATCAATTAGGAAGGAAGCATGATACACAGGTCCAGGATCCAAGAAGTGATACAGACGATGACCAAGATGAAAGAGAAAGGGATTACAAGCTATGGAAGTCAAGAGGCAAAGCAAAGATGCAAGAGGTTGGAGAATGCTCCAAACAAGCACCTAGAAGATCAGCAAGAGAGAAGAAACAACCAGAAAGGTATGGATATGATTCCACATTTGTTACAAAGCATTCAATCTACTTGGCAAAAGACTCTATTTCAGAGGAACCCTCAACCTATGAAGAGGCAAAGGGAAACCCTAATTGGGAAAAGGCCATGAACGAAGAGATAGATGCATTGAAGGAAATGGACACTTGGGATTTGGTTCCAATGTCATCGAATCAAAAGGTAATTGGTTGCCGATGGGTATATAAAGTTAAAAGAAATTCAGATGGATCAGTTTGCAGGTACAAGGCAAGATTAGTTGCCAAAGGATGCTCACAAACTCATGGTATAGACTATGAGGAAACATTCTCACCAGTTGCAAAGATGACTACAATCAGGACATTGATAAGTGTAGCTGCTGCAAGGAATTGGAGACTCCTCCAACTTGATGTGAAAAATGCATTCTTAAATGGTTGGATAAGTGAAGAGGTATACATGTCACAACCACCAGGTTTTGAAAACCCTAATCATCCATCTTATGTTTGCAGACTTAAGAAAGCATTGTATGGATTGAAACAAGCTCCAAGAGCTTGGAATTACAGGTTGGTTACATATCTTCAAGACCAAGGGTTCAAAGCTAGCAGCTCCGATCCTTCTCTATTCATCAAAAGGGATCACAATGAGGTTATCTATCTATGTGTATATGTAGATGATATTATTGTGACAGGTGATGATCTAAATGGCATTCAAAGGATCAAGAGACACATGCAAGAGGAGTTCAAAATCAGTGACCTAGGTGAGCTCACATATTTCCTAGGTATGCAAGTGATATACACAGATGAAGGAATGTATTTGACTCAAAGAAGATACATTCAGGATCTTCTTCTCAAGTTCAAAATGGAGAACACTAAACCTGTAGGTACACCTTTGGAGATGAATCATAAACTTAGTGTTTATGAAGGTGAGAAAATTGAAGACATTAAAGAGTATCAAAGTTTGGTAGGTAGCTTGATATATGCTACTCATACAAGGGCAGACATCTCATATAGTGTGGGAGTGCTTAGTCAGTTCATGCACTCACCGAGAAGACCACACATGGATGTGGCTAAGAGAGTACTTAAGTATCTCAAAGGTACAATCAACGAAGGTATATTCTATCCTTACTCTTCCAATTTGGATATCAAAATCTACTCAGATGCAGATTGGGCAGGAGCTAAGGATGATAGAAAAAGTACATCTGGTTACTTAGCATTTGCAGGTTCGAAGCTAGTGTCATGGAGTTCCAAGAAGCAACCAACAGTTGCTTTATCCTCAACTGAAGCAGAGTACAGAGGCTTGACCATAGCAACTCAAGAGGCAATATGGTTAAAAGCATTGTATACAGATTTGGGACTTGTGAGTTCCAAACCTCACATATTTGGAGATAATGTAAGTTCCATGCATCTAGCGGCAAATCCTATTTTTCATGCGAGAACCAAGCATATAGAAGTCCATTATCACTTCATCAGGGAGAAGCTCATGGCAAAGGAGATTGACATTTCTTTTGTTCCGACTGAAAAGCAAGTAGCAGATATGATGACAAATGCACTTGATGGAATAAAGCTTTGTAGATTCAAAGCTATGGCAGGTATTCAACCTATCAGAGAATGAAGACTCAAGCATACTTTAGCTTGAGGGGGAGCTGTTGAACATCAAGCTTACACTATGCTTGAGGTGGATTTGATCTACATCAAAGGCTATTGCGTTGGAGAGTTCTTTTTCATATGCTCATTTATTGTATTTTTTGAGAATATTTTGATGGCTCATTTACCGTTGTAAAAGCCTTGAGTTGTACACATGTAAAGGTACAAATATAGGGCCAAAATCCCACGAAATTTTGGTGGTTGA
The DNA here is from genome assembly GCA_020310875.1 of Ceratopteris richardii. Classification (NCBI taxonomy): domain Eukaryota; kingdom Viridiplantae; phylum Streptophyta; class Polypodiopsida; order Polypodiales; family Pteridaceae; genus Ceratopteris; species Ceratopteris richardii. The sequence goes on along the minus strand of CM035442.1, from coordinate 117,024,267 downwards.
AGTTGCATTCAATCAAGCAATCAATCACCTAAAAGTAGATCAATCAAGATCTTCACTTTTCCTAGATTGTAGGGAAGTGAATTGATTCCCTCCAACAACCATTCCCACGCTTGTACATTACATGGAAGCAATATACATACACTTGTGACCATCATTGTCTTGCTCCTTCAATTTTCTGCATCATCTTCTTCGCCAACAGTAATCTTGCAGAGGCTGCTGCTCTCTTCTCAGAGCTCCAAATTGAGTGCAAGAGGACTCATTGGAAGGGTATCAGTGTCTAGTTTATGCCTGTAAATTTTCAAAGCATTTGGTTCAGCAGATTTGGAGAAATCTCAGTTCTTCTGCCTCGGGGTCAATCTCTGCGTATTCCTGAAAAATAGGAGGTACCACCGGTGAATGTCGCATTCATTCCTATAGCATATTTTGCTTATTCCTTATACTTTTGTGCATTCCATACACTAAACCCTATGTGTATCACTCCCATAAAAGGATTTTTTCTAATTGTAATCACGCTGGTCGCTATGGGCATTTGAAGTTCATTGTCTCTTCCATAGATAGTAAGTTTTTTGAGCTAGTTGACCCGCGAACCTATCTGTTTTGTATCGACTCATTCTCCTTGATGCTCCAAGGTACATAGTGTGTTTCTTTGCACTTATAGCATGCCTATAAGGTCTATTTGAGTCTCCAAAAGCTCAAGGGCTGGTCTTGTGCCGGTTGGCTTGACCAAACTTCATCGCTTCGAAACGCACTTTTCTACCTTCGACAAGCTTCTCCAAGTTCTTTCAGAGGTCACTTCAGGCGTCTTTCTCTTTGGATGCTTTCTGAACTGTGGTATCCAGTGTGGTGGACGCTTTGGTTCGGTGGAGGCCACTTGCACTTTTGGCTTCCAAACCCATATCCTTTTTGCATGTCTTCCTACTAATGTTGAAGAGCTGATTTGATCTTCCTTTGGTCTCTGTACGTGGTTCTTACCCTTTTCTCTTTTTGGCTTCTTTGTTGAAACCTTTTGCATGTGGGAGAACAAAGGTTGTTGTGGATGTAGGAGCTTCTTAGGTACCCACATCTGTAATTGCCCTTGTTGAGCTGCAGCTAACTTCTTAGGCACCCAAACTTGTTGGATACCTTGTGATTGAGCTTGTCTGAGCTGCTTCCTTCGTCTTCTGGCCTGGTTAGTGTACATGGATGGGATCTGTGGGGGCAAGGCTGGTGGTTGCTTTCCTTTGCGTACCCAGATCTGCTTCATGCCTGGAACCGCTTTTTTAACGAATGGTGTCTTTCTATTTGATGTAGCAGTTGTCGTGAACGGTTGTGTTTGCTTGTGTGGTGGGCTCACTACTGTGGCTACTTGATTCTCTGGAGAAGAAGAAAGATCCACCCGCCTTCAAACCTGGTCTTCCACGATTGACTCCTTCTGCATCATAGAGCTTTTGACACATACAACATCTTCTTTCATATGATTAGTCTTGGAAGAACTAAGAGAGTGTGTGGTGCCATGATTTAGGAGCATGCAGTTCTCTAATTCTATTGTAATGCATTGTTCATGTACCCAAACTTGAAGAATTTGACTTCTTAGGTTTAAGTTAACTGCATGGTCATAGATCCAATCTTGACCCAAGACAAGTGGTTCTGTAAGGTTCTCATCTTGACATACTAGCGCTTTGACCCTCATTGGAACATCTTGAAGTAGATGGGAAGTTCCACCTCGCCCAAACAAGGGGTTTCCACACCTCCCAATCCTATGAGATAAGCTTCTATGGGATTGATGTTCAACCCCAAGTCTTGGCAGTAGGAAAGTCTAACTGCACTACTTGCTGCACCTGAGTCAATCAATGCTTTCACCGTCCTTTCACCCTTCCCTTGTCCTATCTCTATGGTCACAAAGGGTCTTCGGTCAATGACCTGAGAAGTCGCTATGCCTGACTTTTGACACATATCCATGTGATATTTTGGGGCTTTTGAGTTGACTTCTAGGCCTAATCGCCTTAACTTATTTCGCCTAATACGCTCTCTGGCCTCTACCTGTGCTTCTTCTCTCACTCTTAACTCTTCATCTTTTCGCTTCTTAGCAGTGTTGAGTCTCATTAGCATATCCTCAGTAAGAGGTTCTTGATATAGCTTGACTCTACAGCCACTAATATAGTTTGGCAAGATATCTCCTTCTAGAGTGGCCAATTGAACTGCACCACTAGTGGAAATTCTATTAATGATCATGGGTCCGTATCCTCTTTTTTCCAACTTACGGGCATGTTGTTTTAGTGTGTATACCAACACTAGATCTCCCTCTTTCAATCCCTTATCCTTGATGTGTGCATCAAAGTATGCCTTTTGCCTCTTCTTTGCAGCGTAGATGCCTGCTACCGCTCGTAGCCTCGTCTCACCCAAGCGTTCGAGATCAAAGATCCTAGAGGACAATTCATGCCCATTCCACTCATACTCTTGTGCTACTTTTAAGGCAGGGATTAAGAAATCTAATGGTAGCACAGCGTTCTGTCCGAAGACCATCTGAAATGGGGTGGCGTTGAGTACCGTTTTGTAGGCAACTCGATAAGCCCAAACAGCATGATGAAGTTGTTTGTCCCAATCCGAGCGTTTATTATTTACCAGTTTTGTCAATACGTTACAGAGGATCTTATTGGTACTCTCGGCTTGTCCGTTGGCTTGTGGGTGATAGGGGGCAGATTTCTTATGTATCACCAAGAATTCTTGGAGAAGATTTTCAATGACTTCATTCAAGAAGTGTGTGCCTCTATCGCTCACCAACTCTATTGGTAGTCCATACCTCGTGAACACATTCTCAAATAAGAACTTAGCCGTAGTCTGAGCATCATTCTTTGTTGTGGCTTTGACTTCTACCCACTTTGTAAGGTAATCTGTGGCTACAATGATGTACTCTGCATGGGAATTTCTAGCTGGGGGGTTAATAGGACCTATGAAGTCTATGCCCCACTTCGAAAATGCACGTCCTCCCATCATTGGCCTCAAGGGCATCTCGTCTTTCCTCACTGGATATTGTGCACGTTGGCATGTGTCACATTTCTTCACATAGGTATGTGCATCCATATGAAGAGTGGGCCACCAAAGTCCTGAGAATAGAATGGTCTTGATCACTCGGTCAGGACCAAAATGTCCACCTGCAACACCGCTGTGTGCAGTCTCTAAGACCTTTAAATAGTCTGATTCATGAACGCACAGTCTTAAGTAACCATCTTTGCCTCTTTGGTATAAGTTGTCTCCTACTAGGGCGTAGCCTTGAGCCTCTTGCTCCATGCTTCTTCTTCTTGCTAGACTAGCCTCTTTGGGTAATCTTCTCGATCTCATAAATTCTACCAATGGAGCACTCCAACCTGGAATTAATGACACTTGATAAAGGGTCGCATGCTCCACTGGGGGTCTCTCTCTGCACCTTGGACAATTCTTAATCCACTCATGTATTTCTTTGTCCATGCTAGGCCAATACACTCCTAAACGCTTTAGATTCTGCAATGTTCGTTGTTTAGAATAGTGATTTCCTAGCATTCCTTCATGGGCTTGTTGCAACCAACTACTATGTTCATCATCCTCCACACAACAAGCTAATACACCCTCAATATCTTGTTTGTACATGCTTCCTGCTAATATGTGATATTTTTGTGATTTTACAATTTCTTCTTGTGATGTTTTCACATTCTTATTTGCAGGGCCAAAGGTTAGGACTGGTACCAACTTATTTGCCCATTTAGGAATAACTTCTAAATTGAACAGATAAGCATCGGGTAATTCGTCAGACACTCCTTGCAGTGACTCTCCTGAAGTGATGCGAGAAAGGTGATCTGCCCGAAGGTGGGTTCTACCTTTCCTGACAACAACTTCAAAGTCATATTCCATTAGTAAGAGGAACCATCTTACTAAGCGTCCAGTATTGCAAGGTTTATTGACCAAATATAACAAAGCTTGATGATCAGTGAAAAACTTGAACTTGTTGGCCAATAAATAGTGTCTAAACTTCTTCACAGCATATACCATGCCTAAGCCCTCTCGCTCAGTTGTGGTATAGTTCCGTTCAGCTGCAGTGAGCTGTCTACTAGCATATGCTATGGGCAAATCTAAGTTTCCTTCACTTGTGGGTTGTGCTAGCACACATCCTATGGCATGATTGGATGCATCCACATGGACATGGAATGGTTTATTCCAATCAGGAGTGGTGAGTATTGGTGCCGTGCACAATCGTTTTTTCAGTTCGTTGAAAGAATTCTCGCGTTCGTCGTTCCACTCAAAATTAGACAACAAGGCATAAAGGGGTCTAGCTATGATCGCGTACATATGGATAAACCTACGGTAGTATCCACAATGGCCCATAAAGGCTTGTACCTCTTTAATATTCCTTGGCCTTGGTAGCTCCGCTATGGCTCGTACCTTATCTTCATCTGTTGAGATTGCATTCTTAGAAACAATATGACCTAAGATTTTACCTTGATGCACCATAAACACACACTTTTCTGTGTTCAGACACACTCGATATTCTCTACACTTGTTGAAGATTTGTCTGAGCTCAGGGATGTGAACCCTTCTTTCTTGGGAATGAGCACATAAATCATCCACATACACTTCTAAGCTCTTTCGCAAGAACTCTTTGAAGACATGACACATGAGCCTTTGGAATGTTGCAGGTGCATTGGTGAGCCCAAATGGCATCACCCGAAATGCAAAGATTCCCCACTCTGTAGCAAAAGCTGTTTTGTGTTGATCTTCTGGGGCAATGGCTACTTGATTGTAACCTGAAAAATCCATCAAGGAAGCTATAAACTTCCTTGCCTGCAACACGCTCCAATAGGTGTTCTGTGATTGGAAGTGGATAACTATCTCTAATCGTAGCGGCATTAACTTTTTTAAGGTTAATACACACTCGCAACTTCCCGTTCTTCTTGGGTACCACAACAATGGGGGACACCCATTCGGTATGCTCAATCTCATAGATGAATCCAGCTTCAATCAACCTATCAATTTCTTCTTTTATTTTGGTTGCATAGGTATCATTATATGTGTAGGGCTTCTGTTTGGTGGGCTTAGCATCAGCAGTCATGGGGATAGTATGAGAGAAAATTCTTGGATCTACCCCTTTCAAGTCTCTATAGTGCCATGCAAACACATCCCTATATTCCCTTAATAGAGCTATGAGCTCCATTTCTTCTCTTGCACTTAGGTCATCTCCTATATATGTGCATCTCTCTTCGTTCTCTTCAATGGTCACTACAATCTTCTTGGTCTTTTCTTTATTATCATATGATTCTCCTATGATGGCCTCTCTCTTAGGCATTCGTACCAAAATTTTGCGGTCGTCAACTTCATATTTCTTGAAGTTTTCTGGTACTTCAAACAATGATTCCTCCTCTTCTTGTTTCACTGCTTTTCTTTTCTTTTTCTTTTGACTACTCTCACTTCCATCCTTTGAGTTTACTGTTTTAATACTTGTGAGAGGTTCTTGTTCTTTCTGGGTGAACACTCCTATATCTTCTAGATAGTGCTGCTCTGAGTTAAAGCAACTATCCATCACAATAGACTCCAGATCATCGTCATTCTCTTCTTCCTCTATGACATCACTAGGGTCACATTCTTCTAGCAAGGGTTGACACATGAAAACTGAGATATCATAACCCTCCTCATCACAATGGGGTGTCCACTGTTCCTCATTGACAGCAATGTCCATGGTGGCTAAGATTTCTGGCCAGCCATGAGGCTCAAACTCCTCATCTAGAAAGATCATCGGTGTGTAGGCTGGGTCTCTAACTGGTCTATCTCCTAGCGAAGTTCCTTCTTCTCTTGCCTTTAAACGTTTTTCCTCTTCCTTTGCGACCTTGCACATCCACAAATGAGTATCTTCATGCAGCCATGATGGATCAGGTGAACTTTCAGAATGCACAGAGATGGAATCTTCTTTCGCTTTGTGGATAGAATTCCACTGTAGGGGTGGTACATCTCTGAAGGTGTAATCCTTCAAATTGACCTTGGTGGTGACCCCTAAGTGCTGTAAGTACAAGGAGTTAGTTCCCCAATCCTGTACTATTTGCAATTGTCGTAGGAAGGGTCTTCCTAGGATCATCTCATAGACATTATTTTTCTCAAAGTCACATATAGCAAATGTGTGCTCAAACTCTACACCACAAGTGGTTAGAGTGATCCCTTCTAGCAATCCTAGAGGTCTTTCAAAATGACCATCAGCCATTTGAAGCTTCATTCTAGTTGGTCTTAATGTGGGCTTGCCCCATTGCTTCCACAAGGAGGTGGTCGCAATAGCAACACCAGCACCTGAATCTATGATTGCTTTGGTTGTGTAACCTTGGTAGGTGATTGGAAGATAAGTATTACCTTCTTCACCCTCACACAGGTCCCCTATTTTGTCTAGAGGTATCTCTGGTACCCTTTGCTTGGAGCCTGCTTTTGGCATGTTGGAATCAAGTTCTGGAACCTGATCCTTCACATGATTCCAAAGCTCAGGTTTTGCTTTGAGCAGCTCTTCTACAGTGAGATGACACTGAACCTTAGTGTTCTTCACGACATCCGTGTTCCTTGGAACCACTGAGTCTTCATTTCTTACTAGTATTGTGGGAGCTCTAATCTGGAGAGATTCAGATTCCCATGGGCCTGGAAATTGAGGCAGTTCTTCTAAGGTATTAGATTCAAAATCTAACCTTTCGTCTTCTTGTTGTTCTGCTTCATCTCCGTAAATAGATGGGATGTCTTGGGGAAATTGATCATGAAGATCATCAATCTCAGGAATAGGAGGGGAATTACCCTTCTCCTTGGCCCATTTCTCTTCTTGTATTTCCCGCAAGAATTCTTGAGAGTACTGTTGAATTGAAGGAGGTATTCCTGGATCCGTGGAATTAGGAACATAAGCTCCCATTGGTGGTGAGCTTCCTCTTTCAATAACTGGTTGAGCCTGTGGAGGTAAAGAAACTTGTGGTTTGTTTACCAACTGCTCTAATCGTTCTAGTAAGCCCTGGAAATGCAAATCCCCTTTGACAGAGTTTGTCTGATTGAACTTTTGACTAGTCTCAAGTATAGCTTGAGCTTGTTCTACCATTTTCATGCACATTTTCATCCGTTCAATCTCTAAGTCCGCTCTAGGGTAACTCTTGTCTAGGTTTGCAGCTGTAGGCCCTTCTTGAAGTCAAGCCTGGTAGGCCTTGAACATCATGTCCAAGCCTTCTGGGGTTGGATCTGCAAGAACCGACCCTGGTTGTGGTCTATTTACAATGGGTGGTGGGGTGGGATGAGGTGGAGTGGATGGAGTTTCGGTATGCGAGGGGCTTTGAGATGCAATGTCTTCTATTTTTGTTTCCGCTTCTTTTAAGCTTTCTTCTAGTTCCGATAACTTTTTATTCCACTTGCGATTGGCCTTCTCTCTGGTATCCTTCCATGTTCTTGTTTTCCTCTTACTAGGCTCTCCCGATTCACTCGACTCTGATTGTTCTACTGGTTTATCCTGTTTTAAGGCTTGTGCTCTAGTGACAGCTTGTATAGGAGCCACATTGCTACTACTTGAACTTGAATCTGCCACTAAGCCTACCACATTAATGGGTGTAATCTTGGGTGCACTGGAGGGGTTTCTTGGACAATCTCTGGGGAGATGGTCTTTGCCGCAATCAGGACAAAAAGCCTGTATTGTGATAGCCTGTCCTTGACTCGGAGATGGTGGGTGGGGACAGTCACGAATGAAATGGTCACCTTGACATCTGAAACAAGATCCTCTAGGGGCTTGTGGTCTCATTTGTCTCAACTGGGGCCTAGGGTTAGGATTTGTGTACATGACATTGGAGTATTCTGGCTCCCAATTTTGCTCCATAGGTGGTACCTCATATTGATACGAGTAAATCTCACTATGTTCAGGTGACTCTGTGTAATACGCATGTGGACTACCTTCATGGGAGTAGTCTGAACTATGAGCATTAAAATCATTATCTGGTATCAATGGGGTTAGGGGCACCAATGCTCTATTTGGATTTTCTTCTCCCACAGCATATTTGACTGGAATCACGTTGGCTGGAGCTCGTGGTTGGTTTCCCAAGACAGGTTGTGGCCTATATGGTACCTGATATTGCTATTGTGGTCTATAATATGGCTGTTGGTATTGGTTCTGATACCTACCTTGTGGGTAAGGTTGCTGATAATCCTGTCTAACAGCCTGCCTATTGTAGGGACAATCTTGAGCCGTGTGGTTTGTGTATTTTCTCTCAATAGTGCAATATGGAGCATTCCTTTCTCTAATGTTTTGGTTTTGCATTGGGCATACATTAGCCATGTAGTCGCCCCCACACGTATAACACCGATTCATTGGAGTGACTCTCTGTGTTTGTTTATTTTGGACTCCCAGCTTCTTGGCAACTTGCTCAGCTATCTCTTCTATTTCTGTGGAGATCTTTGAAGTATGACTAGTAGAACTATCCGAATCTTTGTAGAGTTTGGACAATCCCAACTCCTCACCCAAGTTATCTTCTATGTCGATGCACGTCCGCACGCACTCTTCTATGGATCTAGGCTCTTTCAAATATACGTATGATCTTAACTTTGTGCTCAGTAAGCCATCTAAGAACAAAGCCACTTGTTTGGCTGGTGTGGGTAACTCGGGAGCAGGGCATCTTTCTAGGTACTGTCTGAACCTTCTACCTGCTAGTCGCACTGTTTCTTGGGGTGTCTGCTTGAAACTGTGGATCAAGGATGATGTGTTATGCCTGATACCACTCTTGGAAAATTCTACAATGAATTCGTCTAGCAGTTGACCTATATCGCGATAGTTGCGACTACTCAATGGTTGAAACCAAGCCAAGGCAGTGCCCTTAAGAGTCAAACCAAATGCCTCGTATTGGGTGAATAAATCCTCAACCTGTTCAGCTCTTAACACTTGTTTGAACTCGGCCACATGATCATAAGGATCTCCTGACCCGTCAAAATAATTCTTCATTGCCTTGATCACTTGAGTGGGTCTAAGGGTTCTTGGGTGCTCTCGGGGTCTAGGCAATGGAAAATCATGTTCATCTCTTTTTTGCCTATGTGCTTGATGTCTCTCTCTTTCAGGTCTTTCATTTTCAAATCCTGATCTATTCCTGCCCACGGTGTGTGCAAAACTTACCTCAGGTCTCTCTCTAGTTCTTCCTCTCTGGGCTTCATGAGCGTGGGATGATCCTACTCCTTGGAGGCCTTGGGAAACATTGGATCTTGGTGGGGGGAAAATCAATTCATTCTTCCAAGTATATGCATGTCTATCATGTTCTGTTACCAAGAAAATTTTCTCTGATGTGTTATCCAGGTAGACAACTTTGCCTGGTATCTCTGGATCCTTGAACTCATAGATGATGACTATGCCCAATTGGCTAGGTTGATCTGGCTTGAATCTCCAAAAGGCTTCCTCTGTTTCTCTATTAAAAAATAGTTCTATGCTTTTGTTATCTTGAGGGATCCAGTCTGGAGTGATCACTCGGGTCAAAACTGACTTACCTCTAGGAGTCTGGGGTCCTTGTCCTACATTTCCTTGTTCTAGGTCTCCTATTTCATTCTCAGGAATGACATTTCCAAACTCATCAGTCCTATCTGGTAGGTTGGTGACCACATACATGGTTCCTTCCTTATCAATGTATGAACCCTCTTCGAACTTGACCACCGGGTGTTCAAGTCCCAAGGATTGATCTGGATTTTTGAGTTGGACCATTGATCGCCTCAGACCATCCTCATAGATGCGAGCACCTAATTGGTTGGTCCGAATATATTCCAACTGTGTCTTATAGGGACCTTCTGGTGTTTGTAGATGGGCAGTCTCTGAGCCACCTGCAGGTTTTCCCATACTAAAAGACATTTCTGAATCACTTGTGTCTGAACTTAGTAAAAGATGACCACTTAGTTGTGGTGCACAAGACTTGGATGTATGGTTGACACTAGCCTCAGAAGATCTAATGCTTTGTTTATCCTTGCCTAAGTGTCTACCAGATCTCAGGTTCATAAGCTTTAGTCAAGAGTCCAAATTTTCCCCTTGGTATGGTTCAAAATTCTTTGGAGTCCCCTTGGTTCCTTAGTCCCACTTGAGGGTCAACTTCAAATGATCCTATCTCAAAATCAACGCGTTATTCTTGAAAAAAACAGTTGAGGTCGTGTAGGATTTGAAACGAGCTTTCCAACGAGCTATAGAGCTCAAAAAATGGACTTTGGATGAAAAAGTTATGCCAATTCAGGCTCCTGGGGGTCAAAACAGGCAAACAGGACCTTTGGAGAAAATCGCGATTTTGTACCTTGAGAATCGTGTTCACAAAATCGTGTTTTCACAAAATCGTGTTTTGAAAATCGCAATTTTGATCACAAAATCGTGTTTCTGAAAATCGCGATGTTGATCACAAAATCGTGTTTTGAAAATCGCGATTTTGATCACAAAATCGTGTTTCTGAAAATCGCGATGTTGATCACAAAATCGTGTTTCTGAAAATCGTGTTTTTTGACATGAAAATCACGATGTTGATCACAAAATCGTGTTTATGAAAATCGTGTTTATGAAAATCATGTTTTTTGACATGAAAATCGCGATTTTGAGCACAGAATCGTGTTTTTGAAAATCGCAATTTTGACTCAGAGAATCGTGTTTTTTTCACAAAATCGTGTTTTTTTTCTTTTTTTCACAAAATCGTGTTTTTTTTTTTTCACAAAATCGTGTTTTCTCAGAATCGTGTTTTTGGCATGAAAATCGCGATTTTGAGCACAAAATCGTGTTTCTGAAAATCGTGATTTTGAGCAAAAAAACGTGATTACACAGAATCGCCTTTTTCTTCACAAAATCGTGTTTTTTACTGAAAATCGTGATTTGTGAGAATCGCGATTTTGAGCACAATCACAGAATCGTGATTCTGAGAATGACCACAGAATCGTGATTTTTTCAGCCAACTTTTAGGCGGGAAAACAGAAAATCGTGATTTTTCAAAAATTTTGAATTTTCACAGAATCGCGATTTTCATCACAGAATCGCGTTTTTTTGGTGGAGCGCCGGCTATGGCGAGCTCCGTATGAGCAGAAAATCATGAAAAAAAACACAGCGCTTGCTCTCCCTTGCTTCTCCTAACTCCTTCCCACACAATAATGCATGAAAAATGGTATGAAGATGGTGAAAATGCACTAAAAAACAAGAATTTTCTATGAAGAAGAAGGTGGAAGAAGGTGGAGATGATGATGATGATGAAGATGAAGAGGAAAAAATAGAAAATGAACTGAAATGACAGTTTTTTTACCTTCCAACGTCGCAAATCTACGATCTTACCATCACAACGCTCGTCCTCGAAGCTCTCTCCCCGGCAACGGCGCCAAAATTTGGTGTAGCTCAAGCGTAAGCACCACCTCCTTTACTTGTCAATCCGCGGAGACGTGAGGACCGGTATGAAGACCACGAGCTAGTGAAGGCAACAGTGCGTGAGTGAAAGCACACAAACATGCACACACATACACACACACGCGCACAAAGTAAGATCAAAGAGAGGAACAATGGAAAGCTTAGATTGCAAAAGAGTTCTCTTACAAAAGTTCTATTCTCTAACAAGCTAACCCCAAAAATGAGCTCTCTAGCTCTTTTTATAGTTTTTTGACTAGTTTTGGCCCTGTCTAGACCTAGTGTCCGGCCTAGTTAAAAATTAGGTTCCAGGGCTTATTTGAGGGCTCAAACGAAGTCTAAAAATTATGAAAATTGGTACGATGGTACTTCTAATACTCCTCAAGCTCGAGGACTCCTCGGCTTGAACAAAATGGAGTTACTAAAAATAGATAATGGTATTTACAATGGTTTTTAGTGATGAAAATCACTATTTTTGTAGGGGATTCCTCTGAAAATTTGACATACACTTCTTGGAGCTCCCTACTTGCTCCCTTTCCTCGTGTGTCCACCTTTTGATGTGCTTCCATGCTTTGTCCTTGACTTTGAGCTTCAACACATCTATAGCATGGTCCTCTAGGGAATGGGGGTCGTGCCTACCTAGGTTGAGGTCTAGAGTTTGGGTTTGCGTACATGACATTTGCATACTCTAGGTCCCAACTAGGCTCACTTAGTTCTTCACTATAGTAGGACTCGCCATGTTCAGCAGTCTTCATGTAGTAAGCTTGGGGGCTATCAATATGTGTAGAGTCAAAGCTATGGTCACTGGGGTCACTTTCAGAAAGTAATGGTGTTACTAGCACTATGGCTCTATTCAGGTTTTCTTCTGCAGGTACATACTTTACAGGAATTACATTAGTTGGAGCAGGGGGTTGTTGTGCTAACAGTGGTTGAGGTCTCTGTTGGGCCTGATATTGTGGTTGATAGGTTTGTTGAGGCCTTGCATACTGTTGTGGTGGGTATTGGTTCTGATATCTTCCCTGTTGTGGATAGGGCTGAGGGTAGGTTTGCCTAACCGCTTGCTTATTGTAGGGCCAATCTTGCGTAGTGTGATTTGTGTATCTCCGTTCTATGGTGCAGTATTGGCAACTTGGATTCACTTGGGGTTGAGCCTTGATGGGACATACGTTCGCCATATGGTCACCTCCACAAGTATAGCACCTCTTTACTGGGGCAAATCTTGGGATTTGTTTGCTAGAGACTCCTAACTTCTGAGCTACTTTTTCTACGAGTTCCTCAATAGATGTGGACTGCGAGAAAGAGAGGCTAGTAGAACTATCTGAATCTTTGTAGATTTTGGAAAGTTCTAATTCCTCCCCTAGGTTATCCTCGATGTCGATGCACATGCGTACACACTCTTCGATGGTTCTAGGGTCTTTTAAGTACACATATGATCTCAACTTTGTACTCAACAATCCATCTAGGAATAAAGCCACTTGTTTGGCTGGTGTGGGTAACTCAGGAATAGGGCATCTCTCTAGGTATTGCCTAAATCTTCTTCTTGCAAGTCTCACGGTCTCTTGAGGTGTCTGCTTGAAGCTGTGGATCAATGAGGAAGTATTATGTCTTATGCCACTCTTATAGAATTCAGTGATGAATGCCTCAAGAAGTTGGTCTATGTTCCTGAACTGTCTCTCATTTAGCAGTTGAAACCACGTAAGGGCGTGTTCCTAAGGGTTAGACCAAAGGCATTGTATTGTGTGAATAAGTCCTCCACTTGTTTAGCTCTCAAGACTTGCCTAAACTCGGCCACATGATCGTATGGATCTCCTGTGCCATCGAAGTAGTTCTTCATGGACTTAACTAGTTGTGTAGGTCTCAAAGTCCTCGTGTGCTCTCTAGGTCTCGGCAAAGGAAAATCCTCAGCATTTCTTAAGTTCCTTGGAACTCTAGTTCTCTCTGTTTCTTCTCGATTTATCTCTGTTCGCGTTCGTTCTCTTCCTATTGGGTTGGCAAAGCTCACTTGTGGCCTATCTCTACTTCTATCCCTTTGAGTGCCATGAGCTTGGGATGTTCCAGCCCCTTGGTGGCCAAAAGAGACATTAGATCTTGGTTGGGAAAAAATAAATTCCCCCTTCTAAGTGTAGGCATGTCTACCATGCTCGGTGACCACAAAGATCCTCTCTGAAGTATTGTCTAGATAGGTCACCTTGCCTGGGCTATCGGGATTTTTGAACTCATAGATTGTGATCATTCCTACCTCATTAGGTTGATTAGGCTTATACCTCCAGAAGGCTTCATTGGTTTCTTGATTGAGAAGCAGATCTATGCTCTTATTGTCCTGGGGAATCCACTCTAGCGTGATAATTCTAGTAAGCACTGATTTGCCTCGGGGGGTTTTAGGTTCTTCACTCATGTTCCCTTGCTCTAGGTCACCTATATCCGTTTCTGGGATCACATTACCAAATTCATCTGTCCTATCTGGGTGGCTCATGACCACGTATATGGTTCCTTCCTTATCCAAGTATGCTCCATTTTCAAATTTGACGGCTGGATGTTCAATTCCAATGGGTTGGTCAGGGTTTTTAATCTTGACCACAGATCTTCCTAGGCCATCCTCATAGATGCTAGCACCTAATCGGTTGGTCCTAACGTATTCCAACTGCATCTTGTAGGGGCCTTCTACCTTGTGTAAATATGGCACACTTGAACTTCGTGTAGGTCTCTCCATACCTTGAGACATCTCTGACTCACTAGTTTTAGAGGTAGGGTAGTGCGAATAATGGCTCAATTGTTGGACCCAAGACCTAGCAGTATGATTGACACTAGCCTCTGAAGATCTAAGACTTTGTCTATCTCTCCCTAGGTGTCGTCCTAATCTAAGGTTCATAAGCCTATTTGAGCAATCTCAATTTTTACCCAAGGTACAACCTCATTGCTGAGTTCTTTTGTATCAATCACTTGATTCTTTTTTATGTTGATTATCGTGTTTATGATCTTGTCTGATATCACATCGTCATGAATACTTGAGTTAATTTCTGCACTTTAAGTTGATCGTTCCACGTTAGGTTCTTTTCCTTTAAAGTTGTCGATTACACACAGGTTATCTCTTGACTTGAACTTGATTTCTTAGATAGTCTTGACTTGTCTTGTGCCTATTGTTACCCTGACTTACTTCTAGCACTATTTACGTATAGCCTAAGCTAGGAATTGATAGAGGGAGTTGAGAGTATTCCGACCTCACTTGCTGATCCCTTGCCCTTTAGTGCTCAAGAACCCCGTTCTCAAGCTTGCAAAAAGCCCTTGCTCTGGATGCCCTCAAGTGCTCTCAATGGACCTGTAAAAGTCCCAAGGTTAGCTCAAGACTTAGATTCAAATGACATAATAAATCACTTCCATTCATGCAATTTAGATATCAGTTTGCCCTCTGTCTTTATGGCAAACAATTCTAGAGATCCCTTGGTTTTGTTCCTCCTGGGTATGGTCCACTTAAAAATACTATAGCTATTAATCCTCATAACCAGTGGAATTTTTTGGTTGTACTCCCCGCGAGCTTTCCAACAAAACAAGAATCACAGCAAACAGATTTTGTATGAGGAAGTTATGATAGTTCAAGGTTTTTGAGTTAAAACAGGGTAAAACACGTCAACAGCGACTCGGCTTTTTCTCAGATTACTAGTGTAGAGGCCTCTCAATACTCTAAATGTGTGATTTTCAAGTCCACAATTAATCCAAAAATTGGAATTAAAAAATCCTAAAATTTTGACCGAAAAGCCTATCAATCGCGATCGACAAGTCTATCAATCGGGATTGACAGAGGTGTCCGTCATGGCTGTTAGTCGCGATCGACACGTCAGTCGCAATTGATAGTGTCAATCGCGATCGATGGAGTTGGATCACGGGTCTTGTCAATCGCGATCGATACTTTTTTCGAGAATTCTGGCAAAATTTCAGTCAATCGTGGGCCTATCCGTCGCGATGGACACGTGTGCATGCGGATTCTAGTGTCAATCGTCAAATTTCAGTCGGTCACGATGGACAGTGTCAATCGCGATTGACTGAATCCTACATGGCAGTCGGTCGGTCGTGGGGTCTGTCAGTCGCGATTGACAGGGTCTGTCGGTCATGATTGACAGAGGTTGTCGATCGTGGCTGTCGATCACGATCGATGGTGTCGGCCGCGATTGATAGAGAATCATGGAATTTTTTAATTTCAAGTGATGATTTGGAATGAGCTCCTCATGTCATGTGGTCATTGTGGTGTGCTTTGTTTTACCAAAAGATGAATTTTTTTGTCGATCGCGATCGACAGAGGTCTGCGACACAAAGACAGTTCTGAGCTTGTCCGTACCTGCGCAGCCTACTGGACAGGATGGTACAGCAAAAACCTGCAAGGAAGCTCAAAAAACATGCAAAACAGCACACACAAATCGCTCTCTCTCACAAGTGGAATGAGGGAAATGGAAGGGAGAAGGTGATATAATCAAAAACTGAAATTTTCGCGATGATGGAGATGGAGATCGGATATGATGAGGATGATGATGGTGAATTAAGGAAGAGAAAAGTGAGAAAAAGTAAAGAAATTACCTACAACGCCAACGTCACAACTCTACGTCTTACCATCACACGCTCATCCTCAAAGCTTGATCCCCAGCAACGGCGCCAAAATTTGGTGTAGCTCAGTGATGAGTAGCACCTCCTTTAATGTCAATCTGGGAAGACGTGAGGATGGTATGAAGACCTCGAACAAGTGATGGCACAAGTGCGTGAGTGAGAAGCACACTAACATGCACACACATACACACACACGTGCACACACGGCAAGACAAAGAGAAAGACAATGGAGTTCTTTTAGATTACTTCAAAAGTGCTCATACAAGTTCAATTCTATTACCAGCTACCCTCAAAAATGAGCTCCCTAGCTCTATTTATAGTTTTTGACTAGCTTTGGCCCTATCCAGACCTAGTGTCCCGCCTAGTTAAAAATTAGGTCTAGGGCCTATTTGAGGGCTCAAACGGAGTCTAAAAAATATGAAATTTGATAGGTAGATACTTCTAATGCTCCTCAAGCTCAAGGACTCCTGGGCTTGCACAAAATGGAGCTACAAAAAGGTGAAATGGTATTTACAATGATGTAGAGTGACTAAATTCACTATTTAGGAAGTATTACTTCATGGAAAAATTTGGACGGCCTACTTGCCAGATCTTCGTTGACTACTTTGTCTGCTTGTGCTTTCTCTTCGCTCTGAATCCCTTCTTTGACTTCCTTGTCTTGTGAGTCCTTGGGTACCTTGACTGCTGCCAATAGTGTGTCCTCCATTTGTTTACGTGAGCTTGTTCAATTAGCTTCAATTGTTCGTCTTCCTCAGCACATCTTAGTAGTACACCATTGGGTTCCTTATAGTACACACTTCCAGCAATAATGTGCAAATTCCTCGACTACAGAATTTCCTTTTTACTCTCTTTATTGATTGAATGTTGTGGGCCATGAGTGAGTATCGGAATTAGTTTCTCTTCCCACTTTGGACACACTTCTAGATTAAACAAATAAGTGTCTGGCAATTTGTCTGGTACTCCACTTGGTGGTTCTCCATGTGTTAACCTAGAGAGATGATCTGCTCTTACATGGGTATTTCCCTTTTTCACTATTACTTCGAAGTCGAACTCCATCAATAGTAGAAACCATCTTACCAGTCTTCCCGTGTTACAAGGCTTATTGACTAGATACAATAAGGCCTGATGGCCTATGAAGAACTTGAACTTGTTGGCTAAGAGATAGTGTCAAAATTTTTTCAATGCATAGACCATTCCTAATCCCTCTCGCTCTCTAGTTGTATAGTTCCTCTCAGCTTGGTTCAGTTGTCTACTCACACAAGCAATTGGGTGATCTAACTTCCCTTCGTCTGCTCGTTGGGCTAAGATACATCCTATTGCATAATTAGAAGCATCCACATGAATATGAAAAGGCTTGTTCCAATTCGGTGTTTTCAGAATTGGGGTTGTGCTAAGTCAGTTCTTTAACTCATTGAATGCCTTCTCGCATTCCTCTGTCCATGTGAATTGAGTCAAAAGTCCATACAAGGGTTTGGCGATTATGGCATACATGTGGATAAATCGTCGGTTGTATCCACAATGTCCCATAAATGCTTGCACCTCTTTTGCATTCTTCGGTCTAGGAAGCTCTAAAATGACCTTAATGTTGTCTTCATCTGTGGATATTCCATTTTTAGAGACTATGTGTCCTAAGATCTTCCCTTGTCTTACCATGAAGACACACTTCTTAGGGTTCAGGCAGACTCTATATTGTCGACATTTATTAAATATCTTCCGCAATTCAGGAATGTGGTCTTGTCTCTAACTTGAATATGTACATAGTTCATCTGCATACACTTCCATACTCTTCTTCAGGAATTCTTTGAAAACATGACACATCAATTGTTGGAAAGTAGCAGGCACATTAGTGAGTCCAAAAGGCATCACTCGGAAAGAATAGACTCCCCATTTAGTCGCGAATGCCATCTTATGTTGATCCTCAGTAGCTATGGCTACTTGGTTATACCTAGAGAATCCATCTAAGAAGCTATAGACTTCTTTTCCTGCTACTCTTTCCAGTAGATGGTCAGTGATGGGTAATGGGTAGCTGTCACGTATAGTGGCTGCATTAACCTTTTTCAAGTTAATGCAAACTCTCAGCTTTCCATTCTTCTTAGGCACAACTACTAGTGGTGATACCCACTCCGTGTGTTCTATTTCATAAATGAATTCTACCTCTAGTAGTTTGTCTATTTCTTCTTTTATTTTAGCAGCATAGACCTCATTGTATGTATAAGGGCGTTGTTTCGATGGTTTTGCCTCTGCTGTCATTGGTATTCTATGAGAGAAAATCGAGGGTTCCACACCCTTGAGATCCTTAAATGTCCACACAAATACATCTTGATATTCTCGGATCAATTGTATTAATTCCTCTTCCTCCTCAGTTGACACATCTTTACCTATGTATGTACATCTTTCTTCTCCCTCTTCCATTGTTACTATGATCTTTTTTGTTTGCTCTTTGTTATCATATGCTTCTCCTTCTCTAGCCTCTCTCTTAGGCTTTTGGATGGCTATTTTTCTCTCCTCTACTTCGTACCTTTTAAAATGCTCCGGAACCTCAAAAAGATCAGGATTTGGTCTAATTTTACTCACACTTTCCTCTTGCTTTCGTACTATGGGAGCGGCTTCCATTGCTAACACTTTGGTCAATCCATACTTGTCTTCAGTATGAATAGCTTCTAGGTAAAATTCTTCAGAGTCAAACTCTGGTTCCATTTCTATGCTCTCGTATTCCTCTTTCCACTCCTTTTCTAAGAGTTCTCCTGCTTCCACCTCTTGTAGGGCAACCATGTACAAATTTACATCATAGCCTTCTTTGTCTACGCATTCGTTCATAGCTAGAACTTCCTCATTCACACATACATCCAAGGTGGCTAAGATTTCCATCCATCCATGCGGTTCAAAGGTTTTGTCAGGAAAGATTTGAGGCATATACATTGGGTCCTCTACAGGTCGATAGTTAGGATGTCCTATTGGCCATATCTGCCTTTTATTATCCTCTTTCTTGGCTTCTTTACACATCTATAGTTGGGCATCCTCATGCATCTATGATTGATTGCTTGATCCAGCGCTATGAATAGATAGATCATCTTCCTCCTTGTGTATAGAATTCCATTGTAATGGAGGGACATCTCGATATGCAAACGTATGCAAGTTTATCTTGGTGGTATTTCCTTGATGTTGCAGGTATAATGAATCTCATCCCCAGTCTTGCACTATCCGCATTTGCCTCATAAATGGTCGTCCTAATAACATTTCGTAGCTGTTAGCCTTCTCAAATTTACAGATGGCTAATGTGTGTTCAAATTGAACTCCACAGGTGCTTAATTTGATCTTTTCTAATATTCCTAAGGGTTTTTACACATGATCGTCTGCTAACTGGAGCTTCATGCGTGTGGGCCGTAAGGCAGGCTTTCCCCATTTCTCCCAAATCTCCTTTGTGGCAATTCCTACTCCTTCTCTTGTGTCTAGTATAGCCTTGGTCATGTACCCATTGTAAGTGACAGGTAGACATGTATTACCTTCGTCTCCTTCACTAAATTCTCCCACCTTATCAACTGGGATTTGTATCTTCGATGTGTTTTCTTTTCCCTTGTTTTCCTTTTCGTCCTTCTCTTGTCCTAAATCCAGTTGACCTGCTAGTTGTTTCCATAACTGCAATTTAACATGGAGTAGTTCTTCCACAGTCAGTCTGCATTGTACTTTTGTCTTTTTAAGTTGTGTTAGATTGTGGGAATTCTTATCTGAGGTTCCTTTTTCTTTTCCCTGTACTATGGGTGCTCGGATTATCATAGATTCCTTTTTGTATTCTCCCATGTAATTGGCTAGGGTTGAAATGCTCAGAGTTTCTTCTCTATTTTGGTCTAGTCTTGATACTTCCTCATATACTTCTCCCATGTTGGGATTTGGTTGATAAACTTCCACATCTAATTTGTCAAAGGGAGGCTTAGTCGCTCCATTCCTCTTCCATTGTTCTTCTCGGATTCTATTCCATAATTTTTTTGGCCAGTCAGCCTCTAAGTCAGGTATTATTGACATAGGTTCATCTTGGGTTTTCACTCATTCACCTTTGTCATCCTTCTTTTTAGGTTCTTTATCCTTGGCTTTAACACACTCCTTGTATTGCTCCTCCGCTATCCTTGTCTCTGGAAGGGTTGGGATCATCTTTTCTAGGGTTGCTTGTGCTACCTCTATAAGTTTCCTGCATATAGCAAGCCTCTCTTTTTCTAACTCTCCTTGTGGGTAAAGCTTTTCGTGTTGTTCCACAGTTGGTCCAGTCTTAATTCTAGCTTGGTACGCTTTTAACCACATGTCCAAATCATCCGATTTTGGGTCAGCTAGAATTGATCCTGATTTCTCTACTTCTTGGATAAGCGGTGGAATGGGAACTACTTCTCAACTCTCTGGTTCTTTATGCTCCTTTCTGCTTCTTGTTTGTTTCTTATTGTCTTGACTTTTGTTTTTCACCCATTTCTCTTTGAGCTTCTCTCTTCTTTCCTTCCATTTTTGTGCTTTCATGTTCTAGGTATTCTCATGTGGTTCCTCTGAATCTTCTACTATTTGGCTTTTGGAGTTTATTGTTCTATTGTTTTCTTGTTCCCGTTCTGGTTGTTTTTCCTTTTGTTCCTTCATTTGAGCTCGTGTAATGGCCTTTAAGGGCACGGTGTATTCCTTATCACCTCCAGGTGCTTCTATCACTTCAATTACATTAAGAGGTGCAGTGTCTTGAGCCGTGTTGGGATTTTTTGGACAATCACGGAAGAGATGTTCCTTTCCACAATCACTGCAATATCCTTCCCAAGCCCTAGGAGGTGGTGGATTGTAAGGCCGAGTACATTCTCTTATAAATTGGTCTCCTCCGCATCTATAACTTGGTCCTCTCGGCACATGTGGTCTAATGGGTGGTCTCACGAGTGGCTGCGCTTTAGGTGCAGTGTACATTAATGTTGCCACTTTTGGCCCATAGGCATATTCGTATCCTTCATATCCGTAGTAGTGTGGGTCATAGGTTTGTTCATACTCAGTCATGTTAGTGTCATAGGGGTAGTACTCTCCCTGAGATTGCTTGTAACCTAAGTTTGTAGACTCCACACTGGTTATAGGTGATGCTGGTATAATGGCTCTTTCTAGGTTTTCCTCTGGTTGAGTGTACTTAATCGGTACCACATGTTGAGGAATTGGAGGTTGTGGTTCTAACACCGCTTGAGGGTTTCCAAATTGTGCTGATTCATATGGCCTGGGAGCTCCTGCTGGTGTTGGGTAGGGATTGTACCTAGGCATATCTCTGCCTGGCTCTCTCGGTGGATATCCATATGGTCGATACTGAGGTGGTTGTAAGGGCCATGCCTACCTATTGAATGGGCAGTTTTCCGTGGTGTGATTGGTGTATTTTTGTTCTATGTGGCAATACAAGGCAGCTCCTTGATGGGGCTGTCTATTGTGAGGATATGTCTGAGGTACACCGGTTCCTCCTCGTACACACATGTGTGTGGGGTGATCTCCTCCACATAGACTACATCTTCGTAACATAGGCACTCTTAAGGCCGGGTGTTGGTAATTTCTCTGTCCTTGGATTCCCAATTTCTTTTCTATCAGCTCCGCTAATTTCTCCACATTACTGGAGTTGGACGTAATTGTACTTCGAGAGTCTTCTAATTTAGTGGGGCTGGGCGTACTCCTCAGATCATCCGCTAGGTTGTCCTCTAAGTCAATACATTCCTGTAGGCATTTGCTCAATGTCTGCAGCCTCTTTACATATATTATCATTCTTAAGGTTCCATTTGTTAATCCATCCAATAATAATGAAATCATTTTTTGCTGAGTGGGTCTCTCTACTGCTGGACATCTATCAACATATTAATTGAATCTTCGGGCGGTTGTTTTCACAGTTTCATTAGGGTTCTGTTTAAAGCTATGGATTAAAGACGTAGAGTTGTGTTTAATCCCTCTCTTAGTGAATTCCCCAATGAATTCTTGAAAGAATTGCTCCATATTTCCAAATTGGTTGGGATCTAATGGCTGGAACCAAGTCAGAGCCGTTCCTGTGAGGGTCAGTCCGAAAGACTCATACTGCACGAATTAGTTGTCTACTTTTTCCACTCTTAAAACTTGTTTAAATTCAACAATATGATCATAAGGTTCTCCCAATCCATCATAATGTTTCCTCACGCATTTGGCCACCTCAATAGGTATCAATCTTCTCATTGGTTCTGGCTGTCTAGGCATTACAGGGAAAGCAGGAATCGCTGGTGTAATTGGGGGTATTCCTGGCTGCCCTCCTATTGGTGGTCATGGCCTTACTGGTGGTCGGTATTGATTTCCTACTCTTGGGTGGGTTTGATTGTGTGGTTTCACTCCTGGAGTAGCGAATTGTACATGAGTTCGGTTTGGAACGCTCTGTTGGCTTGTTTGTCCTGACATTGTGTGTTCTACCTCTTGTTGTGTTTCGAAGGGGTTCTGAGAGGTGGTTGCCTGCTCTCTCTGAGGGAATACAGGCAAACCCATGTATTTCAGTTGAGCCCTATCTATGGCATCTACCAGCCAATACCTTCTCTGGTTCTTGTCTAGGTATGTAATTCTAGACTGGTCTTCCGGATCCTTCAACTCATAAAAAGTCATTGGACTTTCGTCTCTTCCTTGGGCCGGTGAGTCAGTTTGAAGTGACAAGTCCGATCCATGGATCAGATAGACTTCTAGTAAGTAGTGGTCTTGAGGTATCAAGTCCCCTCTCAAGACTCGTGTCACTTGGGACTTGCCTTTAGGGGTCGTCACTAACTCCTCAGGGTTTGGTGTCCTTGAGTTTTCTTGTCCCACTAGCTCTCCCCTCTCATTGATCAAATCAGGATATTCAGTCACAAAGTAGATGTGACCCATCTTGTCCATGTATGCTCCTCCTTCATACTTGACAGCCGCTCTGGGCACAATTGTTGCATCCATGGAAGTCACCATCCTAGCCACAGATTTGTTTAAACCATCCAGATAGATGGGGATCTCCTAGGCATTAGTAGAAACATACTGTAAAGAAGTGCGATATTCTCCTTCAATAGTGGTCATGAAGTTTCTTCTGGGAGTGGGACCCTGCATGTCTTCTGAAGCCATGGGTATCTCCTCCTCTGAGTCACTAGAGGTGTCTGCATAGACAAAGTGGTGATTGACCTGAGCGGTACTTCCAATAGAAGATATGACATTTCTCTGGCTACTTAGCACCCTTCCTGACCTCAAGTTCATTCACCCTCCTGGGGCTCTCTAGGTCTCTAAAACTCTCCCTAAGTGGCTCCTCAATTGCCTCAAATTTGTCCTTGAAAATGCTCCAAATGTTCTGGGCGATACCACTTTTGGCGATACTATACCAGGCGATATTGATTTAGGCGATACCAAGCTGTCCACGATACGATTCCACATAAGCTCACGATACGATACCTGAAGACTAGACGATACGATACTTAGATCAACAAAGCGATACGATACCAATGTTGAGCACGATACGATACTGGCTACCTGGTGATACGATACCTCCCATCGGGACGATACGATACCAATTCCAATCACGATACGATACCTATGGAGTCCACGATATGATACCAGAAAACTAGGCGATACGATACTATGGTTATTGACGATACGATATCACTTTTACAGATGATACAATACTGCCACTAAGCCTGATATGATACTAGACTTCTCACGTGATATGATACCAGTGCAGTTAGCGATACGATACCACTAGTTTGCACGATACGATACCAACTCTGTGGGCGATACGATACCAAAATCAGTCGCGATATGATACTGAAATTTGGCACGATACCAAACCTGAGTTTTGCACGATACGATACTAGATTCGAGACGATACGATACTGGGCTTCTCACATGATACGATATGATTACAAGTGGCGATACGATACCACCAACTTGCACGATACGATACTAAAATGGTATCGCGATACGATACTCGGAAGAGAGACAATACGATACCAAAAGTGGACTGCGATACGATACCACTTTGGTAAAGTGCGATCGTGATACCAACCAGGTGATACGATACCACAAGTGGTATCGCGATACCAAGGTTGGTAAGCGACGATACGGTACTTCGACGAGTATCGCGATACAAGGGAATTTTTGGTATCAGGATACCAAAAACTCAACCGATCGCGATACTCAAGCCAAAATACCCCAATATTCAAAAAATTTTCTCCCCCCCCTGCTCTTCTCTCACCCCTCTTCACTCCTAGCGTCCGGACGATACTGATCGCTACCTGAAGTCGATACCACTTTCTGAGCAAATGAGAAATGAGCTAAAATTTTTTGGTTTTTATACTTTTTGGAGATTGAAACTTAACTACACTAATTTGGCTAATTTATGGGATTTTTCTTGGTGATCTTGGCTTACTCCTACTCCACTTCTCTTCCTATCCTAACCCTAACTCTTCCTTCTCTCCTTTCCTACTAACCCTAAACTTAAAAGCTCATTACACACACCTCCGGGATGTGAAGTAACAAGTGCTGAAATGGTTGACTACTTACCACTAAACAAATTCACTTCTACAAGTATGATTTCGTCACTCTCGAGCTATAACCATCACGAAGGCACCTTGGTTGGGTTGTTCCCCGGCAACGGTGCCAAAAACGTGTGTATCTAACTCAAAAGTCTAAGGGACTTGTGCCAAAGAGACTAAATCTCATTTGCTACACAAGTGCATATAGTGGGGAATTGACACACGCTTATTGGTCAATCCGAAGAACCGACCTAACCAAGTGTATGAGGACTTGTGCACACATGATGGAAAACGAAGTGGTTCAGCTCCCATGCATGAGAAAAGACTAACCTACCTCTCCAACTCACTTAATCACTGAAAGTGTCTGTCTCGATACCACTTACAGTAGTTTTAACTAGATCAAGGATTTCTCCTAGCTCCGAACTCCGAATATGGCTAATAGTGCATTCCTTTCGAAGCTCTCGATGAGACGCATCTATTGGAGGCAGTTTCACTTGATTCTAACAACCATGCTTCAAGTTATGACCAAAATAGTGAATGGCGGGAAGCACACACACTCACTCCACAACTCGTACTAGCTCACACACACACTACAGTAGCTCAAAAATAGTGGGGAGGGGTAGGCAACAGTCCTACACACACATTCCAAGCATTACACACACATAGAAGATAAAAGAGAAGGTAGAAATCTGCAGGAAAGAAGCAAATTCGAAATTCTCAAGCTCTTCTTCTTGACAATGGCAAAAAGTCTCTACAAAGAGTCACAAAGTGACTTACATACATGTGCCCTAAAAATGGTCCTTTCACACAAGAGACTGACACTTTATGAACTAAAAGGTGAATTTCCTACTAATTTACAAGGAATATATTACAATGAGTTGGGATTATGCATCTAGAGGACTCCTCTAGTGCTTACATGGCTTGAGGGAATTTCCTAACACTTTGAAGAAGAAAACTATGCCCATTAATTTGAAAATTTTGGGGCTCCCCTTTCGTGCCTCTTTGCTCTCCAACACACATTAAAGTCCTCTCATATGAGGAAGCAAATAATCATTCACTACCATGTAGATTATGCTCCTTGATTGAGCATCCTTCTTCATCCAAATCTTTATATATGCAAGCTCCTCCCTAGTTGGAACACTAGGATCTTTGAACTCTGGCTTTTCTTACTGTCTTGTGATGTATCCCATCAGATCTTTGCTCATAAGATGAGCTTCCATTCTCATAGACCAAGCTGGATAGTTCTCTCTATCCAACTTCTCAATTTGGAGACTATCTCCCATCCTTTCTTCACCTGTACTATCAAATCTTTTAATCCTTATAAGGAATGAATGTAGCTTAGCTTTGAAGTTTGCTCCTTCTAATCCTTTTAATTGTCTTTATGTGTCTTCCTTCAGTTTTCCTTTCACACTTTATCCTTTTGAATCTTCAAGATTTGAAATTTGTATATCTACAGTAGTCGGAGTCTTCCTTTTCCTCAATCTGATAAATCCTGCTCTGATACCACTGATGGAGAGTGTTAATCTCCAAAAGGACAAGCTATCCTTGATATTAGACCACCTCTATATCAAGAATAACTTTAAACTCCAACCAATTTTGGAAGTCAAGAACCAAACTATCAAGACTTTCGTAAACTGTGAAGAAGATGACTACACAGAAAGTCTGCTGTACATAAGTCTCTCATTAACCAATCAATTGTGTAAAGTTCTTGATAAAACTTTGTTGAATGTGTCAGCTAAAGTTTGCGCACCACCTCCAAGTTAAAACACTTCAAAAGCTTAAGTAGATTATGAGAAATGATCCAAACAATCTTCATATGTCTGAAACTGCATTCTTGTAGACTCGACTTTGACACCTTCCAACTTAGATTTTGACTCCTCATTTGTGAAAAACTTTACACTGTGCACTGAGAACTGATCATTTCTTTGACCATCGGGATTGCACCTGTTTCAAAAGACACTCAAGACTTTCTTACATATGAATGTTCCTACATACAATTCTCACAGCCTGTTTACAATTAGGCTCTCAAACTTTAACCATAGATAGATTAGCTATGGATTTAGATGTCTACAAAAGGATTTCTGATATAATCACACATAGAAGGAGAACTAGAGAAAATATCGACGCGCAATTCTCTAAACATTATTTCTATTCAACTCATCATACATATGATTGATGATATACACAATAACCATTATCTATTCTTCTCTATCTCATCTATATTTCATCTCTCCTTTTCAATACAACCATATACATGCATATATATATACGACCATATACATGCATATATATATACATATGAGTAGAGTATTGATTAGTCATTACTTCAAGTATTTTGAAGTATTTACAAAACTAATGTACATATGTTTATAGAACTTTTCTTCCTGAACCTTCACTTTACTTCATGAAGTTAGACTTCAATCTTTTCTTCATATCTTCATTTCTAAACTTCATATAATGACCAATTGTTGATTGTCTTGCTCCAACAATATGATCTCAACATGGTGCTTAGCAAGCCATCTAAAAACAAAGCCACTTGTTTGGATGGTGTGGGTAACTCGAGAATAAGGCATCTTTCTATGTACTATTTGAACCATCTTCCTGCAAGGCACATTGTTTCTTGAGATGTCTGCTTGAAGCTATGGATCAAGGATGATGTATTACGTCTCATGCCACTCTTGGAAAATTCTACAATGAATTACTCTAGGAGATGACCTATGTTCCGATAATTACGACTGTTTAGAGGTTTAAAACCAAGCTAAGGTAGTACCCTTGAGAGTCAAACCAAATGCCTCGAACTGGGTGAACAAGTCCTCAACCTCTTCAGCTCTTAACACTTGTTTGAACTCGACCAAATGATCATAAGGGTCTCCGAATCCATCAAAATAGTTCTTCATAGCCTTGACCACTTGAGAAGGTCTAAGGGTTCTTGAGTGCTCTTGGGGTCTAGGCAATGGAAACTCATGTTCATCTATTTGATGCCTATGAGCTTGATGTCTCTCTCTTTCAGTCTTTCATTTTCAAATCCGGATCGGTCTCTACCCGCGATATATGCAAAGCTTACCTCAGGTCTCTCTCTAGTTCTTTCCCTCTAGGTTTCATGATCTTTGGGATGATGGTGCTCCTTGGAGGCCACCACTCTACCTATTCCGACACCTCTAGTGATTCAAAGGAGGAGATACCCATGGCTTCAGAAGACATGCAAGGTCTTGTCCCCGGGAGAAACTTCATGTCTACAATAGAAGGGGAGTACCGCACCTCTCTGCAATATGTGTCTAGTAATGCCCAGGCAATTCCTATCTACCTAGATGGTTTAAATAGATCAGTTGCCCGGATGGTGACCTCCACCAATTCCACAATTGTGCCCAGACCAGCTGTCAAATATGAAGGAGGAGCATACATGGATAAGTTGGGTCACATCTATGTGGTGACAGAACACCCAGAATTGATCAATGAGAGAGGAGGATTAGAAGGACAAGAGCATTTATGAAGACCAGACCCTGAGGAGATGGTAACCACTCCCAGAGGCAAATCAGTAGTAACTCGAATCTTGAGAGGGGATTTGATACCTCAAGATGACTATTTATTGGAGGTTTATTTGATCCATGGATCGGACTTATTACTCCAAACTGACTCACCTACACAAGGATGGGAAGAAAGCCCGATGACATTCTACGAGTTAAAGGATCTGGAAGATGAGTCTAGAGTGACATATTTGGACAAGAACCAAAGAAGGTATTGGATTGTCGATTCCATAGATAGAGCTCGATTGAAGTATATGGGCTTGCCTGTATTCCCTCAGCGAGAGCAGGAAACTACCTCTCAAAACCCTTTCGGGACACAACAAGAGTCAAAACATACTATGTCGAGACAAACAAGCCATCGGAGTGTTCCAAACAGAACCCATGTACAATTTACAATGCCCAGAATGCAAGCACACAATCAAACACACCCCAAAGTGGGCAACCTACACAGGCCACCGATGAGACCAAGACCACCACTAGGAGTGCAACCTAGAATACCCCCAATTAGACCAGCAATCCCTGTAATGCCAAGACCGCCAGAGCCCATGAGAAGATTAAGACCGATTCAAGTGGCCAAATGTATGAGAAATCACTATGATGGATTGGGAGAACTTACAACCACATAGCAGAATTTAAACAAGTTCTAAGAGCTGAACAAGTGGATGATTTTTTTGTGCAGTATGAGTCCTTTGGACTCACTCTCATAGGAACGACTCTGACATGGTTCCAGCTAGTAGACCCCAATCAATTTGGAGATATTGAACAATTCTTTCAAGAATTCATAGGGGAATTCACCAAAAGAGGGATTAAACACAACTCCTCATCTTTAATCCATAGCTTTTAACAGAACCCCAATGAAACTGTAAAAATAGTTGCCCAAAGATTTAATCAGTATGTTGATAGATGCCTAGTAACAGAAAGACCAACACATCAAAAAATGATATCTTTATTCTTGGACGGACTAACGAACGGGACTTTAAGAACCTTAGTCTATGTAAAGAGATTACAGACATTGAGTGAATGTCTCCAAGAGTGTATTGATCTAGAGGACAACCTAGCAGATGATCTTAAGAGTACAACCAATCCTACTAAATCAGAAGACACCCAGAGTATGGTTACATCCAATTCCAGTAACGTAAAAGAATTAGCAGAACTGGTAGCGAAGAAGTTAGGAGTTCACAGACAAAGGAACTACCAGCATCCTTCACTAAGAATACCCATGTTGCGAAGATGTAGCCTATCTGGAGGTGATCACCCCACTCACATGTGTGTACGAGGAGGAACAGGTGTACCTCAAGCTTACCCTTATAATAGGCAGCCCCATCAAGGAACCGCCTGGTATTGCCACATAGAACAGAAATACACCAACCATACCATGGAGAGTTGCCCATTCAATAGGCAGACTTGACCTTTACACCCCTCACTATCGACCATATGGGTATCCACCTAGAGAGCCAGGCAGGGAGATTCCAAGGTATAATCCCTACCGAGCACCACCAAGAGCACCTAGACCATATGATCAAGTACAAATTGGAAACACTCAACCAGTATTTGGACCACAACTATCACTTCCTCAACGTGTAGTACTTGTCAAGGACGCTCAACCAGAGGAAA
The DNA here is from genome assembly GCA_020310875.1 of Ceratopteris richardii. NCBI lineage: Eukaryota > Viridiplantae > Streptophyta > Polypodiopsida > Polypodiales > Pteridaceae > Ceratopteris > Ceratopteris richardii. The sequence goes on along the minus strand of CM035442.1, from coordinate 116,994,721 downwards.
ACTTAGAAAGAGCCATAGTGCCAGCATCACCAATAGCCAGTGTAGAAGCAACGAACCTAGGATATGAGAAATCCCAAGGAGAGTACTACTCCTATGACGCTAGTATAATGGAGTACAAGCAAGTTTATGACCCGCAATACTATGGATACGAAGGATATGACAATACCTATGGACCAGAGGTGGCGACATTGATGTACACCGCACCTAAAGCATAGGTGCCCATAAGAACCCCCATAAGACCACCTGTGCCAAGAGGACCGTGTTATAGATGCGGAGAAGATCACTTTATCAGAGAATGCACTCGGCCATACAACCAACCACCTCCTAGAACTTGGGAAGGGTATTGCAGTGATTATGGAAAGGAACATCTCTTTAGAGATTTGCCAAAAAATCCCAATAAGGCTCAGGACACTGCACCTATTAATGTGGTCGAAGTGATAGAAGCGTTGGGAAGTGACAAGGAATACACTGTACCATTAAAGGCCATTACACGAGCATGAACGAAGGAACAAGAAGGAAAACGAATGGACATTGAACAAGAGAACAGTAAAACCTTAGACTCCAGAATTCAAATAGTGGAAGATTTAGAAGACCCACGTGAGAGTACTCAAGCAACGAAAAGCCAAAAGTGGAAGGAAAGGAGAGAAAAGCTCAAAGAAAAATGGATGAAAAACAAAAACAAGGAAGACAAGAAACATACGCTTAGCAATAAGAAATCTAAAGATAAGGGCCACATTACAAGGCCAGGAATTTGGCACATAATGTACATAACAGAATTAGTGGTGCACATTCCCCACTTGGGGACAGGTCATAGCTTCTACTTTCATAGGAATGGACCTACTATGTAAATAAATAAGCTTCGGATATCCTAATTCTTGTTTTGTGCGGTAAGAGATCTTACTTACTCAAGCAAGGGGAACAGAGTGACGCAATGAACGAAATGTCACTACAACATATATCACTAAACGACGCTAATGCTCTTTTCATTACGAGTGCAGAGGGCTTCCGAAGACTCTGAACTACCATTCAAGAGGAAGTGTAAGTAGCCCATTAGGGCAATGGGCGTATATACAAGCTGCAGGAAAAAACCTCCTAAAGAGGGAAAAAAGTGCCCCGATGGTCCTAGAGTGTTCACACACATCACTACCTAAATATATCACCAGTTAGTGTCCAAACAACATTGCAAAAAATTGGATGATAAAGCAATAAAATGTATTTTTGTTGGGTACAATTTTGAAAGTAAAGGCTATCGTCTGTATCATCCATAGACTAAACACATTTTTCTTAGCCGTGATGTTGTTTTTGTGGAAGATGCTATTCAGCCATTTCTTTCATATACTAAGGAGACATCTATTAGCTCCAAAGACATGTATGATACTTTGCTGCCTCTTTTTACAGGTGGACAGTCTAGTGCTGGTCCTAATGAGGCATCTTCTCAGCCTTTGTAGGTTTCATGTGATGATGCAGATCATTCCATTTCTAATGCAGATTTACATGATGCACTTATTGATGAGAGAGTTGATATTGAACAGGCAAGAACTATGCCAAAATGGCTAGCACAGACCTTGCATGACAGCAAATTAGATGCACCTCTGTCATATCATACTTGATCAGGCTCTCATAGCACCTCTTTTGCATCAGATTCCTATGCTATGGCTGCATCTAGTCTTTGTGATGAGACTGAGCCTATTTTGTTTGATGAAGCACAAAATTCTAAAAATTGGATGACTGTTATGCAATCTGAATATGATGCAATAATGAAGAATGGTACTTTGTCTATATGCGACTTGCCTCTTGGCAAGAATGCCATTGGCACTAAGTGGGTATACAAGCTGAAGCGTAAACTTGATGGTACAGTTCGCAAGTATAAGGCTAGGCTTGTTGCAAAGGGTTATGCATAGGAAAGATGCATTGATTTTGATGAGACCTTTGCACCTACATGCCGATGACTAGTGTTTGGAGCATCTATGCACTTGCAGCCCATCATGGTTGGAATGTACACAAGTTGGACATTAAAACTGCATTTCTGAATGGTGACTTGCATGAAGAAGTGTATGTTTTTCAGCCCCATGGCTTTGTGTAAAAAGGGCATGAAAATCAAGTATGCAAGTTAAAGAAGGCATTATATGGTTTAAAGCAAGCACCATGTGCATGGTATGAGAAGATACATGCCTATCTGATTGCACATGGTTTTGAAAGCAGTCCAACTGAGAGCACCTTATATGTTAAGCATGCTAATGATGTGCTTTTGATCATTGTTGTCTATGTTGATGACATGCTGCTCACTCGTCCCATTGCGAAGCATGTTGTTGATATTAAGGCTGATTTGCATGCCTCATTTGAGATGTCTGATTTTGGGCATTTGCATCAATATTTGGGGATTCAGTTTATGCAAGTTGATGGTGGAATGGGTTTGTGTCAAACAAAATATATTAACACATTATTGGAGTGTTTTGGCCTTGAATACTATAAGCCTATTGCCACTCCCATGGAGACAGGTTTACGATTGAGTCTTCATGATGCTGGAGATGCATTTGATGGTGTTCTCTATCAGCATGTTGTTGGATGCCTGATTTACTTATGCATTACTTGGCTAGATATTCAATTTGTTGTCTCATAGATGAGCAGGTTTATGCATTGCCCAGGAGTCAAGCATTGGCAGGTGGTTAAGCACATCTTTCACTACTTGAGTGGTGATCGGCTACTTGGGTTGTTTTATCCCAAGGGGGGATCACTATGGCTAGATTTGCATGATTTTTCTGACTTTGATTGGGCTGGTTGCTATGATACTCGTGTGTCCACTAGTGGCTTTTGCTTCATGCTTGATAGCTCATGTATAACTTGGTTGAGCAAGAAACAGCCTACTGTGGCCACTTCCAATTGTGAGGCTGAGTATAGGGCAACTTTCACAGCGACCGTTGAGTGTGTGTGGCTCAGATGCCTTATGGCTGATTTGGGTGTTGGTCAGTCTTCTACCACCAACATCTTCACTGACAGCCAGAGTGCATTGGCAGTTGCAAGGAACCCTGTGTTCCATGCTCGCACTAAGCATATTGAGGTGCATTATCATTATTTTAGTGAGAGGTTCTCTATTGGGGAGGTCAGCTTGGCATATGTGCCCACATAGGAGAACATTACAGACCTTTCCACGAAGGCTCTGCCTAGGGAGAAGTTTCAAGCTTTCCACAAAGATTGGGATTACTTCCTTTTGTGGAGTGATTTCCACATAGCTTGGCACTTCCTTATACATGAGTGCCAGCTCCTTGTTCACCGCATCACTCCCAAGGGGGATTTGTTGATATATTTAGGTAGTGATGTGTGTGAACACACTAGGGCCGTTGGGGCAATTTTTTCCCTCTTTAGGAGGTTTTTTCCCCCGGCTTCTATATATGCCTATTGCCCTAATGTGCTACTTATCTTTGTACATTCTAGTGGTAATACATTCAATATGGTGTGTTGAGCTCCAAGCTTCTTCTTCTTCCTTATGTTGTTCACGTGCTTCCATAGATGTCTAACTCCAACATTGAGGAGGTATGTCATTCAATTGAGAAACCCTGATGAACTCATTGCATTGGAACGTCTAGTGATCAAATTTGAGAGAGATGCATATATCAATAAGGAGAGAATGATGTACATTATTTCCATCAACCTAATAGTACCAATGAATTCAGAACAATAATTCTCGAATCCGAAAGGGGTGAGTTAGAAGATGAACAGTTAGATGGTGAAGTGAGAACACCAATAGTTAAATCTATGTTGACACGGATGCTCAACTCAGAATGGATCCCTCAGGATAACAAGAGTATTGAATTATTATCAAATAAGGAGACATATGAGGCTTTCTAGAGATCTAGGTTTGAGCAACCAAGTGAAGTAGGAACAGTCACTATCTATGAATTCAAGGATCTTGAGACACCTATAAAAGTGGTGTACTCGGATAACACATCAGAATGAGAATTTGTGGTGTTAAAACATGGGAGACATGCCTATACATTGAGGGGTGAATTGGTTTTCTCCCCACCACGAGCTTATGTTTCCTTTGGCCACCAAGGGGAAAGAACATCCATGGCTCATGGTTCCCAAAGAGAAAAAGGCAAAGAGAGACCAAAAGTGAGCTTTACTAACATTGTAGGAGGAGACCGATCTGGAGTAGAAACAGATAGGATGGAGAGACCAAGAGAACCAAGACCCCAATGGGGTAGAGACAATTTTCCTCTACCTAGACCTAGCGAGCACCAAAGAGTATTGAGACCCATCCAATTAGTGAAATCCATGAAAAAATATTTTGATGGGACAAGAGATCCCTATGACCATGTGGTCGAGTTCAAGTAAGTGTTATGAGCTGAACAATTGGACGACATGTTCACCCAATAGAATGAAGTTGGACTCACCTTGAAAAACATTGCCTTAACATGGTTCCAACCTTTACAGCAAAGACAATTTACAGACATCTATTGTAATAAAGTAATTCTATGATCTAAGGGTCTGGCTAGTTCAGACAGATCTGAGATCGGACACCATTTGGTCACTCATGTGAATGGCCAAAGACCTCGAGATTAGACTTAAAAATAAGTTCATGTGCTCTCTTAAAAAAGTAAACCACTTAGCCAAGTGGTTAAGTCTCAAGGTTGTTGGAAGCAATGTCCAACAATGGTCCAAAACTATTGGAAAATAGTTATATCATATATTCTTTATATATATTGTACAAGAAAAAGCACATGGCAGCATGGATAGATCGTGATGCTCTCAAACTATTGACCCAGGTTCAAATCTCGTCAAGCGTAGATCACGGAATCGCTTTTGCTTTTGGATACAATTATGCGTTTGATTTCAATGGAGATAACTTTTGAGATAAGCAAGCAATCATATATTTAGCTACGTATTCCATCGTAGCTTTATGCTTTATTAAGATGGCTTTTAGAGATACACAAGCTACTATATAAGAGAGTATTAGCTCATTGTTCAAGTATCACTCAAAGATCTCAAGCTTGAGTTTGAAGATTCTGAAGCTTTGGAGGTGAAGATGTGGTGAAGGAGAGGCTACTCTCTTGGAGCAAGAAGTCTTCTACAAGGTGGTGGTAACTATCTTTTGTGAGTTAACCTTATATTTTGTTTTTAGGGTTTCTCTACCCTAATCTCAAAATTAGGGTTGGTTGATTTACAATTTTGTTACACTATTTTGTGAGAATAAGGTTAGCTTTGTTGCTCATTCACTTCACACACACTTAGATTATTTCAACATAATCTAAATTTTGTATCATCATCTTCTTGGATATTCTTCCATTACACACTTAGTTAAGATGAGTGGGATTAGAATTGAGATTGAAGACAAGTTGGATGGATCTTCTAATTATCCCATGTGGAGTTTCATGATGATGAATATTTTAGTGACAAAGGATTTATGGAGTATCCCCAATGGATCCTTAACAAGACCCAGATGAGAAGGCGAAGAAGGAGCTATAGAAGCTTCAAGAGGTACTGGAGTTACTATTACAGAACCAACTAAGGAAGAGGTAACCACTTCGACATCCAGAGTCATAGGTAGGTCTTTACCTAGAGTTCCTCCTACTGAAGATCAGGCAAGGTGGGATGCTAGAGATGCTTTAGCACTTCCATTCATAGCAATGAGTGTTGAAAAACATATTCTACCATAGATCCAATCTTGTAGAAGTTGTAAACAAGCTTGGTTGAAGCTTGAGAATCTTTTTCAAAGCAGAAATCCTGCTAGGAAAGCTCACTTGAGGAGACAACTAGCAAATACAAGGATGAAAATTGGTGAGTCAATTCAAACCCACATTACGAGACTCATTGATTTGAGAGATCAACTTCTAAATGTAGGAGTTGTACACTGATTAATTCACTTCATATTTCATATTAGTCTTTCATAACCACTCTTACCCTTACCACAAGAGATAGAGAGGTTACATTTGAAGAGTTAGAGTTCTTGTTGCTTCAAGATGAAGATCAGTTGAAGGGAATGGAAGAGAATGAAGAAGCACTTTTATCTTCATCAAAGGGTAAAAAGAAGAAGAAGGAGAAGAAGGAAAAGCAATCCAACAAGGAAAGTAGGTCCCTTTCACCTTCTACTTCAGATTCTGTTTCTACTACATCTAAAGAGACGTCTTCTAAGAAGAAGGAAGTAATATGTTTTTACTACAAGAAACCTAGACACTTAAAAATAACATGTTAGAAAAGGATTGCATCAGAAAAGAAAAAGGCATCAGGTAATGTTGCAGAAGATGATAAAAAAGGGAAATCTCAAGGTGATTCTTATGCATGTATCACCATTGAGGAAGTAGCTTTTGATCAGGCAGCTTCACAAGTTCTTTCAGCAAGTCCTTGGATATTTGACTCAGGTGCTACAAAGCATATGACACGTTGCAGAGATGTGTTTTATTCTCTTTCCTAATCTTCAAGTAGAAGAGTTACTATTGCACATGGAAATGATTTGGATGTTGTGGGAATAGGTATAGTAACCCTAAAGTCAAGAGAAGGTGGTAATTTTCAGATTTCATATGTTTTATACGTACCTGAAATGAAGAAGAATCTGTTATCTATATATGCATTTTTATGTGATGGTTTTAAAGGTGTATTTAAGAGAGATCTTTGTAAGATCTTATCACACAAAGAAGACAAGTGTATTTTACAAGGTGAGCATAGAGGAGGGATCTTTGTTTTGTCAAAAACAGGTCAGGCATATGCAATCAAATCTTCGTCACTAGTGGAAGATATGAAGCTATGGCATGAAAGATTTGGATATATTAGTTTTCGAGCTCTCAAGTGTATTAAAGATAGAGTTATGATTGAGAGTTTACCCTCATTCAAACTACCGGATGATTCAAATATATGTGAAGGTTTTCTTGAAGGTAAGATGCATAAACTACATTTCAAGAAACATGGTCATATTAAAGTTACCGGGAAATTGCAGATTATTCATTCAGATGTGAATGGACCTATGAGAGCAGACTCTATTCAGGGTTTCAGGTATTTAGTTATATCCATTGATGATTTTACGAGATACTCATGGATCTATGGTCTTAAGTTGAAGTCAAAAGTCTTTCCTATGTTCAAGAAATTTGTAGCTATGGTTGAAATTGAAAGTCAGGAAACTATCCAGATTCTTAGAAGTGATAGAGGTGGAGAATACTTATCAAAAGAGTTCCAGACATTTCTTGATGAGAAAGGTATTACTCGACAGCTTACTATTGCTTATACTCCTCAGCAGAATGGTGTTGCAGAAAGAAAGAATAGAATACTTGTTGAGATGATGTGGAGCATGATGGCATCCAAGAGGCTTTCATCGAAATTCTAGTTTGATGCAGTACATACAGCTAATCACATTTTGAAGAGGTCATCTACAAAAGCTTTAAAGGTAATCACACCTTATGAAGCTTATTATGGTAGAAAACCTAATGTGAGTTACTTCAGAGTGTATGGATCACTTTCTTATGTACATGTTGAGAAAAAGGACCGAGACAAACTAGATGTAAAAGCAAGGAAAGATGTTTTCATTGGATATCCTGTTGAGAGTGAAGGATACATGTTTTATGTTCTAGAGACAGGTGAAGTTATTCTTTCATGTAATGCTTATATTGCTAAAAATAAGGTTAGGATAAAGAAGCAGAAATTCCAGAGTTCATTAGTGAAAATGACTATGGTTTTTTTAGAAAGATTCTAGATGTACATGTTCAGCCATATTAGGAGGGAGTTAAAATTCCTAGGATTCAAGGAATAGTTGAAGAAAGAGGAATTTCACAACCTTCTACAGAATCAGTTCCACAAGAGACTTTGATTCCAAAAATGGAAGAAGTTAGAGTTCCAGAAAGTCCTAGTACCTCAAAAGGACAAGTTCCAGGACTTGTGGAAGCTGAAAGTTCAGAAAGAGTTTCACCACTATTTAAGGATACACCTACTTGGTTATATCAGGCTTGGAAAGATAGTGGTATAAAGACTTTTACAGGAAGAACAAGGATTCAGACTAGACAATAACAACAAGATCATGTAAGAACAAGAAGTCAGACTAGACAACAACAACAAAAAGATCATGTAAGTTTTGCTGAAGACTTTGAGATTCATGATATTTTGGCACTTACGACTATTGAAGATGAACCTGCATGTGTTAAGAATGCTCTTAACATTCCTATTTGGAGAAAAGCTATGCAAGAAGAGATTGATTATATTCATAAGAATCAAACTTGGCAGCTATGTGAGTTACCAGAGGGAAAGAAAGCTATAGGTGTAAAATGGATCTTCAAAATCAAAAGGAAAGCAGATGGTACTATTGATAGATACAAGGCGAGGTTAGTTGTCAAAGGATATGCAAAACAAAAAGGTATTGATTATGATGAGACATTCGCTCCTACGTCTAGGATGACTGTTATTAGGTCAATACTTGCTTTAGCAGCACATTTTGGTTGGCATATATATCAACTTGACATTAAGACTGCTTTTCTAAATGGTGATTTACAGGAGGATGTGTATATTCAGCAGCCAAAAGGTTTTGAAGACACAGGTAAAGAACACTTAGTGTGTAAGCTTATAAAAGCTTTGTATGGTTTAAAACAGGCACCTAGAGCATGGTATGAAAAGATGCATACATATCTTTTGATCATTGGTTTCCATAACTCAGATGCGGCTCCAACTCTTTATGTTAAAGCTAAACCAGGTATGATGATTATAACAATCATTTATGTGGATATTATAGTCGCAGGGCCAGATATGAAGATTTGCAAATGTTCAAAGAACAATTGAAGCAAACATTTGATGTGAATGATATAGGCATTTTGCATTATTATCTTGGGATTCAGTTTCTATTTCAAGATGAGTGTATCTATATGACACAGTAGAAGTACATCGAAAAACTTTTGGAGAGGTTTCAGATGAGTGATTGTAAACCTATGCAAACACCTATGGATCATAACATGTCTTTACAAATACTAGCAGATGCAGAGTCATTTGATGCTACTTTATATAGTCAAGCAGTTGGATGCTTGATATATCTTTGTAATACTTGTCCTCATATACAGTTTGCAGTTTCTCAAGTATCAAGGTTCATGCAAAATCCGACAGTGTTATTGGAAAGTAGTAAAGCGGATCTTTCGATATTTGAAGGGAACTTCAAATTTTGCTATGGTATTTTCAAAATCTACACATTTGTTACTAAAAGGATTTTCAGATTCTGATTGGGCACGTGATAGAAACACAAGAAGAAGTACTAGTGGATTTTGTTTTTATCTTGGAGATTGTCTTATCTCATGGCTTTCGAAGAGACAACCCACTATTGCCACTTCATCATGTGAAGCTGAATATCGTGCAACATTTACAGCTACTCTAGAGTCAGTATGGTTGTAGAAGATTTTCAGTTAGAGAGTACATGAACCCATTCAGATATTTTCAGACAGCCAGAGTGCTATAGTTATTGCAAAGAATCTAGTACATCATGCAAGGACAAAACATATAGAGGTACACTACCACTATATTCGAGAGCAAATAGCTAAGAAGCACATTGAGCTAGTTTATGTTCCTTCTAGTGAGAATGTTGCAGATATATTTACCAAAGCATTGACTAGCGATAGTCATGAGAAGATTTGCAGGTCACTGAACCTTGTACCATTGTGACATTCAAGGGGGGATTGATGGAAGCAATGTCCAACAATGGTCCAAAACTGTTGGAAAATAGTTATAGTATATATTCTCTATATACATTGTACAAGAGAAAGCACATGGCAGCGTGGATAGATCATGGTGCTCTCAAACTATTGACACATGTTCGAATCCCGTCAGGCGTAGATCGCGGAATCACTTTTGCTTTTGGATACAATTATGCTTTTGATTTCAACGGATACAACTTTTGAGATAAGCAAGTGATCGTATATTTAGCTATGTATTCCATCGTAGCTTTATGCTTTATTAAGCTTTCTTTTAGAGATACACAAACTACTATATAAGAGAGTATTAGCTCATTGTTCAAGTATCACTCAAAGATCTCAAGCTAGAGTTTGCAGATTCTGAAGCTTTGGAGGTGAAGATTTGGTGAAGGAGAGGCTACTCTCTTGGAGCAAGAAGTCTTCCACAAGGTGGTGGTAACTACCTTTTGTGAGTTAACCTTATATTTTGTTTTTAGGGTTTCTCTACCCTAATCTCAAAATTAGGGTTGGTTGATTTACAATTTTGTTACACTATTTTGTGAGAATAAGGTTAGCATTGTTGGTCATTCACTTCACACACACTTAGATTATTTCAACATAATCTAAAGTTTGTATCATCATCTTCTTGGATATTCTTCCATTAGTGAGTGCACCACTTTATATGGTTGAGTAGTACTCCCATGTTGTAATTTGGACATCTATTTTTTAGTGAGTAAGCTTTGGCTTACATTCCCTATCCTTGTCTCAATATCTCTTTCTTTCTATCTCTCACTTATCATCTTAACTAATTAAGTGTGTATGCTCAAAAGGTTTTAGTATTGGAATGATCCTGGGGCCCCAAATTCCAACAAATGTTGAGAAGGTGGAGATCTTGGGGCCAATCGCTATGGGGAGCATGGGGAGAGAGTTTGGCCCAAGGACCTCTCATTAGAGGAAAAAGTGAACCTTGCATGGGCCTTGCAAGGATTCCTAATAAAAATGGCTAATTAGGTGGATTAAGAGGTTGGGAAAGACCACTAGTGGTATTGTACATTAGAATAAAGAATAAACTCAAGTAGGGAATTTATGTGGTTTTCTAGCCCTTAGATATGTTGGTTGGATGGCCATGATCAAGCACAAAATTTGAGAACTAAAACTAAAAAAATAAGGCACACACTATGTCACTAAAAGACAAAATAAGCTCGATGGGAGACAAAATAGGCTCAGTCATGGGAAGAGAGAGAAGAAAATTTCAAAAATGCACCGATTTTCAACCATCAAATCATCACATGTTTGGATGGTTGAGATTGAGGCAAAAAACTATGGCACTAGAAGACAAAATACCCACACACCCTATCATTAAAGGACAAAAGCTTGAGAATTTGCGCAAAAACGTGGGGATCGGTGTGAATTTGTAGCCATTGGATGGCATGCACATTCAATGGTGTAGATTTAATGGCTAGTGATCCATGCCAAAATAAGTTCTAGTGGAAGATATTGAAGGAGTGGAGGAGATTGCACATGCACTTGAGGACTCTAGTTACATTTATGGTCCTCGTTGATTCGAGTAGCTATATATATAGGCATAAGGTTGGGAGGAGAGTTGTCTCTCTAGCATGTGGTTGTCGTAGTTCTTAGTTTCTTGCATTGGTATTAGAGCTAAGGTTTCATGGTGACTTCATCTCATAATTTTGTTCATAAGTTTTCATAGAGATGCATCAAAAGTTCATTGTTGTAAAGCGTGTTCATCTCTGTTATAGATCTTTGCCCTTGCTGTCTGCATATTATTTTCTTAAGATAAGAAAAAGTGATTGCACCCTCCAGAGTAGTGGTGGCAAAGAGGATTCAAACCCGCCACCATATGTACATCGTGCATGATGTTTATCCATCTGGCTGCGAGGGCTAAGCACAGATATTATTCTTTATTATTATTATTATTATTATCTCGTTATGTCGCACAATGCTCTCTATAGTCAATTGCAAAAAGAAATCTTCTACACTTGGTGCATGACTCAGATTCAATCACGACACTTGATATTAGGCTGTCGGAGACAAGACTCACACACATACAGTAGCTCTAACCGCTGTGCTATCCCGATCTGTGCTCGTTAAAATACGAACATTTAATAATCATTTTCTCAATAGATCTAATGGAGAATCATAGCAAAAAAGTGTACTCGTTTCAGAATGCACACTCACCTCATAGATATTGGGCAATCGGCTTATCCATACTCACAGGATACCAATCACTCACCTCGTAGATATTGGGCAATCGGCTTATCCATACAGCCTAATAGTTATGTTTGTGTGAGTTGTTGTGTTGTCACCTCCTAGCTACGTTTCTAGAACGTTTTTTCTTTGTTTTTGATCACGCCAGCCAAGAGTAGTTGTCTGGTTTCTTATTTGGGCAAACAAAAAAAAAAAAAAGGGGTGGCACACAAGATTCGACCTCTAGTCGTGAATTAGTGCAACACATGAGCTACTCAGACAGTTGATAATGCTCACTGATTGCTCCTCGTTTATTTAGCCTCTACAGAACTTTGATAATTGAGTTCTTGGCTTCATTTCAAGCCTAGATCAAGTGAAGCGCAATCCACATATCATCCAAAGTCAAAGGATAAGTGAAGACAAGTATAGTCCAAAGAAGGCTCCAATTCTCCAAAGAAGAGGACAAGAGGAAGCAACGGTCTTCAAGGAGGAGTATGTAGTTTTTTCTCATGGAGCAAAAGATGGAGAATGGCTTTTCCAGAGGATCAATGGAAGGACGTAGATTAATTGGGAGATAAGTATTTTCTAAGTTGATGTTTTCATTTCAATACTTTCTTTATTCATTGTTTTCATGTAGCTTGAATCTAAATATGTTTGAAGCATGGTAGTAGTCTTCATTTTTTATAATGATTACACAAATGCTATGAATTCAATGAAAGCTAAATAGACATAGAAGTATTGGGAAATACATCAAGCACTTGCATGTATCTAAAAGTTCATGCCCAAAAAAGAATGTTTGTTTGTGCATTTCTCCTTTCAAAAGAGTGTTTTCATGCACAATACATATTTTCTTATTGCTTGGAAAAGGTATAAGATGCACTCAAGTTTGTGCACATGTATATTTATATCTTTTTGAAAGGTAGCAAGTAGATTGTTTGTTCATGGATGCTTGGATGCATGCACAGAAAGCTCAAGAACTGTTTGATTCAAGTTCAGTGCATGAAAAGGAAAAAAAAACATGCAAACAGATGAATACACTTGCATGCAAGAACATGTATTGGCATATGATGAAGCATGGTTTTGTGCTGATTTTTTTCTAAGTAGTTATACAAATGTACTTTCCTAATCATTAGCTACTTTTTCTAACTTGAGTTAAACAATAGGAAAAATGGCAAATTAGTTAGTTGCAAATCTCTTAGCTGATATGCAACTCAAGTAGCTAGTTCACTTTTTCTTAAAAGTGATATTGAGGTATCACATATTAGGGGTCTTGTTTAGGAATAGTAAGCTTGCTAGAAATCAAGCGTTCAATTTTCTTGCTCATTTGAATGACAAGAAAATAGGGCTACTTGCAAATTTCCTTAATGACTCTAGGTCTAGGAAAAGACTTTGAGAATCCTAATGATAAGCTTGCATGTCAAAATTCATGCATTCAAGTAGGATGATTTAGAATGCTTTTATTTGATTCTATCCCAAGACGTGATACCAATCAAATAAAATCCAATGGAAATTAAATTAATTGAACTTTTAAAGTTCAAAAGATAGTTGAGATGTTCCAAATTTGTAAAAAAACCAGATGTTTTGAAGCTTTCACTTTGAATTCATCCTAAGAAGTGATGCAAATCTGAGAAGTGATTAAACCTTAGCATCAACTGAACTTGAACATTCAATAGATGGATGCTAGGTTCCATGATTGTGCCTCTAGTAAAGATTCAACTTGCTAAGTAATCATAAACTTGAAAGAACTCTTCCTTTTAGAAGGATTAGAGGGTTAAATTTTGGTTTCACTTAAGCTAATTGAAGCTTCAAGAGGAAACCAAAAGCAAAGGATCTTTAGGAATGAGATAAGTTCCTAAAGATAGGAATCGAACTATAAACGTTTCATTTAAGAATACGAAGTTCCAAGATATGGATCTCCGATCCATGAACTTTTCCTAAACAAGCTATAAAGTTGAAAATTATGTGTTCATAGTAGCATTATTATTGGATGAATCATCAAAAGATTATTGGACTTTAAACATAATTTTGACTATTGAAATATGTTTAAATTACTCTAGTAACATCTAAAGATTGACCAGTAATAATAAATCTTGTATCAAAATCAAGAACAAGAATCATATCACATAAATGAAAGTTGAAAGTTCAAGTTAAACTTTCATAGTGGAATGGGAAGCCATATCCTAACGGTGATATTCATCCTCTAGTTTGATAATCAAGAAATGAACACAATTGAATCAGTTAAGCTTTTGGATATTGTTTGAAAGTTTAAGAGTTTCTTTCAAATATCCTTTCAGCATTGCAAAAGATTCCAAGATGAATCATTTGCAGAGGTTATTTGATTCTCTAGAATGAATCTCAAGTCCTTGAAGAATAACATTCTCCCAAGTAGTGAGAATGAAATTCAAACTCGTTAGAGATCAAGTAGTTCCCCAAAGGTCCCAAACCACTAGAAGTAGTACTTAAAGTCCAATGGTTGATATCACCTAGAGGTCTATCAAAGATTCTTAGCTTTAAAATATATAAGGTATTAGTACATCCTTGGACTTGAATAGGGGAAATATCTCTAAAATCCCATGGGTAATCAAAGGAGCTTTTGATAGCTCAAGAGATCTTGAAGATAAAGAATAAGTCTTTATTTTTGTCGCAAGGTCAACAAGCCTTGATCAAGCTTGGCAAGGTTTGTCCAAGACAATTGCGATTGGAACTACTATGAAGTTTTCCCAAGTATTGGAAATCAAATTCATTTTGGGAAGTTTTCACTCAAGTTCCATTTATCCAATGGAAAAGTGTGAAAAGAGTAAGTTGTTCCAAGTTTGAATAGAGTAAATATTCCAAGTATGTAGTATGTAACTTGTGATGATGGTAATTAAGTCTATGGAAGGTATAATGTAAAGGTTTACCTATCCTTAAAGGGATTTCTAAAAGATTAAATCCAAAAGCATTAGCGGATGCTTAGACTTAAGGAGTACAAACATTCCTGAAAAATCCTCGAGGTAGCTACTTAATGCTTTAGAAAGAAAGGAATCTAAAGACAAGAAGTAAACCAATCTTGTCACTACAAAATTGGTCAAGTATAACCAATCAAACTTGAATTGGAAAAATTCAAGAACTTGGAATGATAATTGGTTTTTTTTTTTTGAAAACCCTAGCAAAGAAGAATGGATATTCTATCAAAGGTTTTCAAGTTTCCAAGATAAAAGCACAAGATTGTGAAACAATCATGTGAAGGAATCAAAACCTAGAATATCAAGTTAGAGGTAATGCCTGAAACTTCAAAATTATTTTAAAAAATCGAAGAGAGAAGGAACTCTATCAAGATATGTTTTGACTTTAGGATAAGTATCACTCACACATTAATGTGAATATGCAATAGGGTGGTATGGGACACCAGATTCTATACTCAGATTGATGTAGGAAGATTGTATGGGACATCAGACCATGGGATGATAATTATCTTTAGTCCTATAATAAATCTTGAAGTTAGATCTCATCCACAAAGGAATTAAAGACTTCAAAGGATAAGTTTGAATTCAACGAGGATAAAAGTATTATCTCAAGATACTTCAAGATCAAGAAGATACAAAGTTAGTAACTTCCAAGATCTTCTTTTTCAAATAAAGACCTATTCTTATTTGAATTATGGAACACTTCAAGATAAAGTGTTACTGATTCAAAAAAATTTACTAAATTTCTAGAGTAGTAGGACTTTGAAATTGAAAAGATCGTTTCAACTAAGGAATACATTGACTAAGTCAAGCACCAAGTTCCTAGTGTAACTAGGTAAATTCAATCATTTGACTCAGGGTAATGCACAAGAATTGCATTCCTAGTAAGCAGTCATAAAGATTTAATATAAGCATGAACTTAGTCTCAAGTGAAGCATTATTTGAGTAAAAAAACTCATCTATAGAACCTCAATGGGTTGACACACTGATGTTGGATACCACACTAGTATCTTGTGGTTGAATGACATAGATTTGCTCTGAATCTTTTTGAGAATCCAGTTTATTTCTCTTAAAGATAGTAAAAATGCTTCAATACCATGTTGAAATAGACTGTTAAGAAGTTAAAGTCTTGAGTAAAAGTCTTGGGTCATCAAGTATTTGACTCATAGCAAGTTTAAATCTTAGAACTTTGAATTAGTTATACAAAGTTTTAGTTATTTCCTTCCGCTTTCCAAATCTTTTGGAATTGACTCAGATATGGTATCTGATTCCTTTCACAAAGTCCAGGATTGGCCAATTGGAACTAGATAACTAAATTAAACATCATAGATAGATGTTCTATATAAGAACTTAATCAATCTTCAAAAGATGAAAAGTCTAAGATTGACTTATTCATTTGGGTTTTCTTCCAGTTACTAGCATAACTCTCATGAATTTCTAGAGTTAAGTACACTTTAGAATAGTGAAGTTAGAAATTGCTCATAAGATTGACAATTTCTAAAAACTTTTGGCTAAAGTGTTTGAGAAAAGTGTCCAAGTTGGATGATTTTCATTTTGAATTTGACTTGGACAAGATATAGTAAGGTTGAACCAAATTAAATGGAAAACTTTCTCCTATAGTTTACATAGGATTTTCAAGCCCATTAGGACAATGTAGTCCTCCAGTGGGGTGAAAAAATCAAGTAATTGTTGGATGGGAGTAAACCATTATACAAACATCCAAGCTAGATGTTTGGATCAACCAAACTTCAAGTTGTCCAAATCAAATCCATATGAATCAAGAGTTCTCAAAGTCTTGGGAGGGATAAGAATCCCATCTTCATTACTAAGTCCATGCATCAATTATTCCCAAAAATGGACTAGTAATTGGATTCCATCCATTTCATATGTTTGTGCCTAGATCACACATCGAGAAACAGTGAAATGGCTAGGTATGTTTTTAGATCCACCTTTATAATTCATTCACTACTTTGTACTTTGACTAGTTTATCAAAGTGCAAAACCAGATAGTGTTTTGAATCATTTGGGTGGGGATCCCACCATAGAGATGAGACATGTTCTTCTAGTTTTAGAACATGACCATGTTCTTCTGGTTTAAAAACATGAGGCTCGGGGGTTGCCTACAGTTATTATATATAGTTTTATTTTTTAGGACGAAAACCTTTTCCAAGGGGGGAAGAATGTAATAAAGCGTTGATATATTTAGGTAGTGATGTGTGTGAACACACTAGGAATGTCGGGGCACCTTTTTCCCTCTTTAGGAGGTTTTTTCCCTCAGCTTGTATATATGCCTACTGCCCTAACAGGTCACTTATCTTTGTACATTCCGGTGGTAATACATTCAGTATTGTCTGTTGTGCTCCAAGCTTCTCCTTCTTCCTTGTGCCATTTGCATGCTTTCGCAGACGTCTAAATCCAACAATTGGTATTAGAGTAGGTTTTCACTCCATCTAGGACATCATCAACACTCATCCAGTCATAGTCTCAAAATTGCATGAATTTTGGTGAGCATACTCAGGGTGATTAGGAGATCAAAACAGCCTCAGTTTGTGGTACCGAAATCATGATCTGAGCTCATTTTGGCCTCTTAACACACTATCATAGTACTTATGCATGCTATTTTGTCTTTTTGTGCCAAAGATATATACAGGTTTCGAGTCCACTGGTTAGTCAGTGGCCATGGCTGAAAGCAATGATGTATTTTGTATGTTGGTTGTTGAGGATAAATTGGATGGTACGAATTATCCATTGTGGGCTTATATGATGCATCATGTATTGGTCGCAAAAGGACTCTGCAATATTGTGCACGGTGTTGATAAATATCCTATTACACCTGCAAATATAGGTATTGAAGTTGATGCAAACAGCATTGAAGATGATGATATTCTTCATGTTCTTATTCATGCTACAGTTTCTACTGCACCTACTGCAGAGCAAATTTGTAGGGATGGTAGAGATGCTCAAGCACATGCATTGATAGCCTTGTCTATCAAATGTGCCATTATTCCTCACATTCACTCTTGCAAAACAACTAAGAATGCTTGGGATACCCTTACCACATTGTACCACGCTAGGAATGAGGCTCATTTTGCTTACCTCCGAAAATAGTTGGAGAGTGAGCATATAAATGAAGGTGATTCAATGGACAATTTTCTAACAAAGATCAAAGATTTGAAGGAACACTTGATTTCTGCTAATAAAGTTATACTAGATAGCTCACTTGTACAGACCATTTTGAATGGTCTTCTTGATTCATATCAAAGTTTGGCTTCTACTCTTCGTTTGATGATGAAAGCCAATCAAAATGCCTTGATATTTGAGGTGTTATTCCCTGTTTTGTTGTAGGAAGATCAGTCTAGGAAGAACATGTCCATTATGTGTCTTGCATATCAAGATTTCTTGGCTAGTTAGAAGGGAAAAGGTAAATGGATCTCATCTACTAGTAAGCAAAAATCAACAAATGTTGCACATTTGAAGAAGGAAGACAAAGATAAGAAGAAATCAGAACAACAAAAATTCTTTTATAAGTACTGTAAAGGAAATGATCATGTCATAAAGAACTGTCCAAAATTGGCTGCAAAAGAGGCAAAGAAAAAAGAGGCAGGAATGGTCATTGGAGACACCTCTACACCAAAAATAGAGTCTACTAATCTTGTGCAGAATGAAGAATGGGCATTTACTACTGTTTGCAGTTTTGACCCATCTTCTCATGAGCACTGTATGTCTGCAGTAGACTCATATGTTTGGTTCTTTGATAGTGGGGCAACCAAACATATTACCTCGTAGCGCAGTTTCTTCACATCACTTGAGCCCGCCCCTACAACGAATACTATCACATGCACCAATAACTCCTCTTATCCTGTTATGGGGTTTGGTATGATCATTTTGAATATTGTTAATGGTATTTCCTTGACATTTTCATATGCTTTATTTGTGCCGGGGATCAAGAAAAATCTAATATCAATTTTTGCATTAGCCAAGATTGGCTTGGTTGTGAAATTTCTAGATGAAAAATGTACAATTCATGATCTATCAAATGGCAACATGATTATTTCTTTTGGCATTTTATGTCATTGGTTGTATAAGCTCATAGACTATGGAAAATTATGAATGATTTGGCATGTGTAGCACATGATTCTTAGGGTATGTCTGATGCAAAGCTTTGGCATCCACGCTTTGGTCATCTAAATTTTGCCAGTTTGCTATGCTTGTAGAAATTTGAAATGGTGTCCTCTTTGACCAAACTTGAAGCACCCGATAAACATGTATGTGAAGGTTGTATGGGTATATCTACTCAAAGAAAATTCCAAAGTGTTTATGTTCTTCAAATAGTTTTTGGTTTTGGCTAAAAATCCATTAGCATGTAAAATGGGCACCCTCCATTCTGATCGAGGGGCGAAACATATGTCTTCTGAATGTAATGCATTTTTGGATGAACGTGGGATAAAACATTAGTGTACATTGTCATATGCACCTCAATAGAATGGAGTTGCTGAATGAAATAACAGTTCACTCATGGAGATGGCGAGGTGTATGGTCAAGAGTCAAGCTTTAGTACATAGTTTCTAGCTTGAGGTTGTTATGTGTGCATAGTTTCTAGCTCGAGGTTGTTATGTGTGCAGCATATGTACTTAATAGGTGTCCCACTAAAGCACTGGAGTCTATCACTCCATATGAGGCTTGGCATGTTTGCAAGCCATCTATTGCTCATTTGCATGTTTTTTGTTGTTTGGCATATGCATTAGTGCCTGAACAACATCACAAGAAATTGGATGGTAGAGTAGTAAAATGTATTTTTGTTGGGTACACTTTTGAAAACAAAGGTTATCGTCTGTATCATCCACAGACTAAATGCATTTTGGTTAGCCGTGATGTTCTTTTTGTGGAAAATGCTATTCAGCCTTTACTTTCATGTACAAAAGAGGCATCTGTTAGCTCCAAAGACATATATCATACTTTGCTTCCTCTTTTCACAAGTGGACAGTCTAGTGTTGGTCCTAATGAGGCAACTTCTCAGCCTTTATAGGTTTCATGTGATGATGTAGATCATTCTATTTTTTATGTAGATTTACATGATGCACTTGTTGATGAGAGAGTTGATATTGAGAAGGCAAAAACTTTGCCAAAATGGCTGGTGCAGACTTTGCATGAGAGCAAACTAGATGCACCTCTATCATAACGTACTCATTCAAGCTCTCATAGTGCCTCTTTTGCATCAGATTTCTATGATATGTTCCTCTTGTCTTTGTCATGAGAGTGAGCCTATTTCATTTGATGAAGCAAAAAATTGTGAACATTGGATGGCTGCAATGCAATCTAAATATGATGTTATCATGAGAAATGGTACCTGGTCTTTATGTGACTTGCCTCCTAGCAAGAAGGCCATTGGCACTAAGTGGTTATACAAGCAGAAGCATAAACTTGATCGAACATTTGATAGGTATAAGGCTAGGTGGTGTAGCTCAGTGATGAGTAACACCTCCTTTAATGTCAATCCAGGAAGACATGAGGATGGTATGAAGACATCGAACAAGAGATGGCACAAGCACAAGTGTGTGAGTGAGAAGCACACAAACATGCACACACATACACACACATGCACACAAGGCAAGACAAAGAGAGAAACAATGGATTCCTTTAGATTACTCAAAAAGTCTCATACAAGTTCAAATCTACCACAAGCTAACCCCAAAAATGAGCTCTCTAGCTCTATTTATAGTTTTTTACTAGCTTTGGTCATGTCGAAACCTAGTGTCCAGCCTAGTTAAGAATTAGGTTCTAAGGCTATTTTGGAGGCTCAAACAAGCTCTGAAAATTATGAAAATTGGTGCATAAATACTACTAATACTCCTCAAGATCGAGGACTCCTTGGCTTCTACAAAATGGAGTAGGAATAATCAAAAATGATATTTACAATGGTGTGGAGTGACTAAAATCACTATTTGGGAAATATTAATTCATAAAAAATGATAGGCCTATTTGCCAGATCTCGGTTGACTACTTTGCCTATTTGGCCCTTCTCATTGGCTTCCTTGTCTCGTAAGTCCTTGACTACCCTGACCACTACCAACACTCCCCCCTCTCTCACGTCTGTCGTCTCTGATAGACCCTTGTTGAGCGGATCCTTGGACGTAGTATTCCACGACATCTGTCGCTAAGTGGTGCTCTGTTAACCTCAGTCCTTTGGCCAAATCAGTAAGGCATCCAAGTCTTCTGACCCAGGTACCTCCGGATGTGGCTTTGTAGCTTCTCTGAGTGTAGAGCCTGTTCCACAGCAAATAAATGTAGTAGATGAGATGGTATGGGTATGAATATCTCTGAATGATATTCCTAGAACCCTGTGATATCGGTCCCATCGTCCGTTAAATTCTATCTCAGCCTTCCATAAATAGGTGCCTTCCCCAAGGGGTCCTACAAATTCACTCAACCAATGGGAGTTCTTGCTTACTAGTGATATGTGTCCTTGGGGGGGATTTTGAATCGTTATGACATGTAATGCTCTCGACACCTATGGCCTTTCCTTCAACTCCTCCTGAATAAGGAGACTTTCAATGTCTACTATCTGAGGGTTGGTGTCTGCCTGGGAGCTCATTCTTGAAGCCTCGCCCATATTGAGGAAATTGGTTGCCAATTCTGTGAGAATATACAAATGAATGTTAACATTGCAAATGGACACAAAGTGGTCATGTGTCCCCCTTACAACATTAACATGCTGAACTGTGACATAGTTAGTCAATTATTTAGTGCTCGTGTGGTTGTGAGTATGAAGTGTGGTTAGTAGATGTAGGGTTCCTATGTACTAATTGGGGTGGTGGGGTGTAGTGTGGATACAGTTAGTAAGTTGAGGTGGCTTTATAGTGGGATCAGGTGGTTTATTACAAGGTTTGGGCTGCCAAACATAGTAGGTGGCTTTCTTTGTTGATTTTGTGTAGACTCTAGAGGGCTTTATAAGAATGTATGCTTGTAAATGAGGCTTTTTAGGGACCCATTTACAAGTAATCTTGCTCATGCTCATGGACACATATGGTTTTGTGTGTGTTGAATAAGAGTGGGTGTCAGGTGTTCGAGTGGGTGAATCATGTTGCACATGGTGTGGTTTATGTGTGGCTATTTGAGCCCCCAAGCAAGCCTTAGGCACCCAAATTTGTCTTGATTGTGGGTCGACCTTCATTGACTTCTTGGGTACCCAGATAGACTTTACTTTCATAGAAGGGTTCTGTCGTTGATCGTTGGTATGACATTGAGTGAGTGGTAGTGACTTGACTGCAACAGGATGCTCTCCTTTCTGTACCCATACTTGTTTTGGTGATTGCAACACCTTGCTTCGTACTTTCCTTTGGTTTCGGGCATATGTCATCTGCTTCTTCTGCATTTGGTACTCCTTTGGTTGTCGTGTCTCTACCACTTTTGGAAAAGAAGGGAGTTCCATCATGTCCTTGACTTCTTTGTTGAGAAAAACATCTCTCTGCATCACATAGTTTGGGACAAGAATAGCATCTTCATCTTCATGTGTACTCCTGGAAGGACTAGGAGTGTGTGCCTTTCGTAGTTCCTTGAGTGCTTAATTTTCTAACTCAAGTGTAATGCGGTCCTAATTTACCCAGACTTGAAGAAGTACTCTTATTAGGTTTAAGTTGACTGCATGATCATAGATCCAATCTTGACCCAAGACAAGAGGCTCAGTGAGGTCCTCGTCTTGACACGCTAACACCTTAACTGTCATAAGAACCTCTTGAATGGAGAGTGGAAGTTCCACCTCACCATGCAAGGAGTTTCCACACCTCCCAATCCTATGAGGTATGCTTCCACAAGGTTGACACTTAAGTTCAATTCTCGACAGTAGGAAATTTTAACTGCACTAGTGGCTGCACCTGAGTAATCAAGGCCCGTACAGTCCTTGTACTATTTCCTTGTCCTATCTCTAAGGTTACAAAAGGATGATGGTCACTTATTCTATGGGATCTTACACTTGAGACTTCGCACATAGCCATATGAATTCCTGGATCTGCATAGGCATCTATCCTAGGCTGGCCTCTACCCTGTCTTTTCAATTTCATTATTCGGATGCGTTCCAATGCTTCTGCCTGTGCTTCTTCTCGAATTCGCTTTTCCTCTTCTTTACGTTTCTTTGCAGTATTGAGTCAATTTAACATTTCCTCCGTGAGGGGTTCCTGATATAACTTGACTCTGCATCCATTGATGTAACTAGGGAGAACATCACCTTCTACTATAGCTAATTGAATTGCTCCACTAATTGAGATCCTATTTATGATCATAGGTTGCCTCTCTTCTCTAATTTCTATGCATGTTGCTTCAAAGTGTAGACTAAAACTAGGTCTCCTGCTTTCAAGCCCTTATCCTTCACATGTGCATCAAAGTATGCCTTCTGTCTTTTCTTAGCTGCATATATCCCTACGACAGCTCTCAGTCTTGTTTCACCTAGCCGTTCCAGATCAAAGATCCTAGAAGAGAGTCCATGCCGTGTCCACTCATGCTCCTCTGCTACTTTCAATGTAGGTATCAAGAAGTCTAATGGTAGCACTGCATTTTGGCCAAACACCATCTGAAAGGGTGTGACTTGGAGTACCGTTTTATAGGCAACTCGGTATGCCCAAAGAGCATGGTGGAGTTGTTTGTCCCAATCAGAGTGTTTATTATTCTCTAGTTCGGTCAACACATTGCATAGAATCTTATGTGTGCTTTCGGCTTGCCCATTAGCTTGTGGATGATAGGGGGTGGACTTTTTGTGTATCACTAAGAAATCTTGAAGAAGATTTTCAATTGCTTCATTCCAGAAGTGAGTGCCTCTATCACTTACTAGCTCTATAGGTAGCCCATATCTTGTGAACACATTCTCAAATAAGAACTTCGCTATCATTTGAGCATCATTCTTTGTTGTAGCTTTCACTTCTACCCATTTGGTTAGATACTCTGTGGCTACAATGATGTATTCAGCATGTGAACTCTTAGCTGGGGGATTAATAGGACCTACAAAGTCTATTCCCCACTTAGAGAATGCACGTCCACCCATCATAGGTCTCAGTGGCATCTCATCTTTGCGTATAGGATACTGAGTTTGCTGACAAACATCACACCTCTTCACATAGGTATGTGCATCCATGTTAAGGGTGGGCCACCAAAGACCTGCAAATAGTATTGCCTTGATTACCCGATCTGGACCAAAGTGTCCTCCTACTACACCTTGGTGAGCTATTTCCAAGATATTAAGATACTCACTCTCATGGACACATAGCCTTAGATATCCATCTTTTCCATGCTTATATAGACTATCACTAATGAGTGAGTAATCTAGGGCTTCTTGTTCTAGACTTCTTTGTCTAGCCAAAGTCACATCTTGAGGGAATGTTTTCATCCTGAGGAAGGCTACCAATGGTTCACTCCAATCTGGTATTAAAGACACTTTGTACAGTGTAGCGTGCTCCACACGTGGCCTAATATGACAGACTAGGCATTCCTTACACAACTTATGGACATCTGCTTCCATAGTTGGCCAGTGCACTCCGAATCTCCTTAGTGTCTGTAATGTTCGTTGCTTAGAGTAGTGTTGCTCTAATGCACCCACATGTGCTAATTGCAACCATTTAGCGTACTCCTCCTCCTCCACACAACAAGCTAATATCCTTTGATCTGTATGCTTGTACATACTTCTTGCCATGATATGGTACTTTTAGGCTTTTACCACCTCCCTATCTTGAGTGTTTAGTACTGGGTGGTTAGGCCCGTATGTCAATACTGGCACTAGTTTCTTGGCCCACTAAGGTACAACTTCCAAATTAAACAAGTAAGCATCAGGAAGGTCATCTGATACTCCTTCTGGGGCCTCCCCAGATGTGAGCCTTGAGAGATGATCTGCTCTCAAATGAGTTTTGCCTTTCCTCACCAAAACCTCAAAGTCATATTCCATTAGTAAGAGAAACCATCTGACTAATCTACCTGTATCGCATGGCTTGTTTACCAAGTACAATAGTGCTTGATGATCAGTAAAAAATTTAAACTTATTTGCAAGCAAATAGTGTCTAAACTTGTCAACCACATATTCCATGCCTAATCCTTCTCATTCAGTGGTCGTATAGTTTTGTTCAGCTACATTCAACTGTCTACTAGCATAGGCAATTAGAAGATCCATATTAACTTCACCAGTAGGTTGTGCTAGCACACATCCAATAGCATAGTTGGATGCATCCACATGCACATGAAAGGGCTTTTTCCAATCTAGTGTGGTCAAGATTGGTGCTGAACATAATCGCCATTTAAGCTCATTGAAGGAATTCTCACATTCATCAGTCCACTCAAAATTGGTCAAAAGTCCATACAGAGGCTTTGCAATGATGGCATACATGTGTATAAAACGTCAATAATAGCCACAATGCCCCATGAAAGCTTGCACTTCCTTGACATTCTTTGGTCTAGGTAGCTCTGCTATGGCTCTCACTTTCTCCTCATCCGTGGATATGCCGTCCCTTGACACTATGTGCCCTAGAATCTTGCCTTGCCTGACCATGAAAATGCACTTTTCTGGGTTCAGGAAGACTTGATATTCTCTACATTTGTCAAAGATTTGCCTGAGTTCAGGTATATGTGTCTGTCTAATGTTGGAATGAGCACAAAGATCGTCAACATAGACCTCTAAATTCTTCCTCAAGAACTCCTTAAACATGTGGCACATCAGCCTCTAAAAAGTGGAAAGTGGCACCATATTGTTGCCATTTATCTGTGGGAAAGTGGCAGTAGATTGTTGCAACTTAACTATCGAAAACTAGCAACAGAGTGTTGCAGAGTGATTGTGGAAAGAAAGATTGTGAAGCGACAGTAAGAAAGAGTAGTACGCAAAGTATTGCAAACGTGATATATGCCGGTTACTCGTTCCGGTGAGTCATACTCGAAGTATAGAAGAAACCAACAGTCTTGGGTGATACCTAATTTGCTACGGACGCCTCCAGGGAGTAGAAGCGCAGATAAGTTTAACCCAGTTGTCAAGGAAGTGAAGAACGTTAGTAGTAATTCCGGTAGCATTCCGGTGGAATGTACTGCAATTTTGGCAGATTCCGGTGCAATTTCGGCACAGTCTATCGAAGATATAGTAACTCTAGAGTCTACCAGAGCACAATATGCAGTTAACTTAACACCATCTGGTCAAGATTCAAATTTGTCTGAGGATAGAAACGTGTTGGCTAACGAAATTAGTGAAAGTGAAACAGTACCTTGTTTTGGTGAAAATACGACAAATTTCGGTGATATTTCGGTCCCCGTTACAGAGAATTCACAGTCTCCTAGTGACAGTTTACCATTACCTGGTGAATCTTCATTCCGGTCACCACTATTTAGAGTAAGCTTCCCTACATTTGATATGAAGGAGGAAGGTAGCTTATTTGAAGCTGAAATCCGGAAGAGACTAAACAATATTATCAAGCCGAAGAGTGCACAGGCTGACGATACAGATTCTGACAGTCAAGAAATTCAACCTCAAAATTTAGGAGATAATAACAATACAACAGCAACCATGAGTGGGCAACAGCAACAACAACAACACCAACAACAACAACAACAACAACAACAACAACATCTACTTCCACCTCGTCCGGTTCCGACAGGAGTTACCTACACAAAATTTAGTGGATTTCCAGGTGATGATCTTGATGCTCATGTACGAACCTTTGAAATTAGTTATGCAGTACTTAATCATCCTCCTGATCCGGCGTACAAGGCCATAGTATTCTAGTCGACCCTAGTTAATGAAGCCGCCAGATGGCTTACAGAATATGATATCAATCATTTTGGCACCTATGAAGCGGTAAGAGATGCGTTTCTGCAGAGATTTCGGCTAAAGAAGAATCCCGCCAAAATTTTTGATTACCTGCAGAACAATAGACAAAAGCTAAATCAAACAGTGCAGGAATATGCCACCCTATTCAGAACTCACTTGAGACAACGACCACCAGCACATGCTAATTTGCTGGATGATGTCATCACTCAGTGGTTTATTAATGGCTTAACTCCGCAGCTCCGACAGATTATGATCATTCGTTGTGTAGGAGCCATGACACTAGATGCGGTTATTGCAATGGCCCTGCAGCTCGAGAATAAGGTTGGAGGTTTTACCGAAGATCTGGAATGCTTGAAAGCCAACAAAAATGTTGTAGAAGATCCAGCTAGGCAGATGTACTACACCACGTGCAAGAATTCAGGGCATACCAGTGCCACTTGTGCCCTCAACGAGTTGTTTTGCGCTATCTGCAATACGACCGGACATTCCACCGAAACTGTGCATACAACGCCAAAGTGCAAGGAACAGCTACAGTAAATGCAATTATACATGAACCGGGGCAGCCTGCCACTCACTATGTACCTCCTTAAATGAGAAACAATAAGCAGCAAGGGTACAGAAATTTTCAAGGCCAGAGGAATACAAACTTCAATGCAAATCGCTGGCAGGCAAGACCATCACAGGAAGGAACTAATTTGCCCCCCCCGCTGCCATTTTTGCGGTGAGTTTGGTCATATCAAAAGATTCTGTAAAGATGCAGCTGAATACAATCAAAGGAAGAAAGAACGTCAGAACCCGATGACAAATATGGTTCATATCACACCAATAGAAACACAAGTTGTAGTAGTTTAGACCAGATCCGATAAGCCACTGCAACCAGTAGCTGAAATATTTGAACCAGGCATCCGAGAACAACAAAGAATGTATGACAAAGCTAGTCAGTGGACCACCACAGAACCTCTAGTGTTCCCAGATCCTATTCCGGTAACACAAGTTCTGCTGTCAAAAGAAACTGCACAAGAGCAAGAGTCAATCCTAGTAACCGACGCATCGTCTTCAAAATCGGTGAAAAGTACAAATCAAGAAAATCAAGCATGGGAAATTTAATCTAAATCATCCATTACTCTCCCTCTTGGCCAGTTACTTGCATTAGTACCAGGAGTTGGGCAACAGTTTTAGCAACAGTTCAGTCCTGAGTCTGCCTGCATTCCAGCAACAGCAACAGTACAATCGGAAACTGACTCTACGGTGGATCATTCGGTCCCATTAATTACAGTATGGTACAAAAATGATAAGATTAATCAAGTACTAATTGATGGAGGGTCTGGTGTAAATATAGCCACTACAACACTTTGTAAGAAGTTAGGATGGACGGAAATTGAACCTGTTCAGTTTTTTGTTAGAATGGCCGACCAGTCTAGAGTCCACCCAGTAGGACTTGTAAGGAATGTACCGATAACTTTGCAGGGTACAACTTTTAAGATGACTTTCATAGTTTTAGAACTACCCGAGTCTAGTCTTGATTATAATCTTCTCTTCGGCCGTCCTTGGTTGAAACAAGTGAAGGTTATACAGGATTGGTCAGCACAGGAACTCACTTTCAAAGACAATAACCGTAAATATGTTGTAAAATTAGATGCTATTCAACCTTGTGAATTACATGCTAGACCTTATGTAGCAGAACCTGTCCACATGTTGGATGGTTTATCCGATGATGAAGAAGAAGAATTTTTGAAGAATAACATTGATTTGATTTCCTTAGGCAGTGTTGATCTACAATCTGTTGTAGATAACTGGAGTACGTCAGCATGTACGGTGATATCTATAACTGAAGGGGTAGAAACAGAAGATAATGATGCTCAGGATGCAGCCATTTTGCAACAAATGCTACAGTCTGATGATGGTCCAGTAAAGCCTAGTCAATTTTATGTTCCAGAAGATCAGTTGAAAACCTATAATTTAGGAGATGAAGTAAATCAACGACCTGTCAAGATTAAAGAAGGATTGTCTAACGAGTTTCAAACCGACTTGATCCAGCTTCTTCGTGAGTATTCAGATGTTTTTGCATGGGATTACCGTGATATGAAGGGTTTGGACCCTCGTCTCTATCAACATAGGGTCATATTGAAACCAGAAGCTAAACCAATCAAACAACCCAGCTACCGGATGAATCCTAACTATGCAGCACAGGTAAAGGTAGAGCTTGATAGATTATTAAAAGTTGGATTCATCATACCAGTAGAACATGCCGAATGGATATCTCCAATTGTTATTGTTCCTAAGAAAAACAAGCAACTACGAATATGTGTGGATTACCGGAAACTCAATGCAGCTACAGTGCCTGATCCGTTTCCTCTTCCATTTCTTGACACAATGCTTGATAGAGTAGCAGGACATGAAATGTACTCATTCTTAGATGGATACAGTGGGTATAATCATGTCAGAATGGCTGAGCAAGATATACCGAAAACCCCTTTTATCACCAATTGGGGTGTTTTTGCTTGCACAGTTATGTGGTTTGGATTAAGAAATGCTCCTAGCACTTTTCAAAGATGTATGCAGGAAATATTCTCCCCTTATCTTACTTCTTTTATGCAAGTTTATCTTGATGATTTCTCTTTATTTGGTAAGATGGTAGCACACCTGTATCATTTATGGTGTTGCTTTGAGAAATGTCAAGAATATCGACTCTACCTAAACCCCAACAAATCTGTTTTTGCGGTTTCTTGTGGTAAGCTCCTTGGCCATATTGTATCTAGACAGGGTATTCAAGTTGATCGAGATAAAGTTGCCGCTGTGTTAGAAGCACCTGTACCTACTATGCCAAAGGAAGTAATGCGCTTCATGGGTCAAGTGAGATGGCATGGTCATCATTTACGGTGGCTCGCTCATTTAGCCATTCCACTCAATCGTTTAATCACGAGTACTCCTAAACAGTTTGATTAGACTCAGGAATGTCAAATTGCTTTTGATCGACTAAAGGGATTATTAACACAGGTTCCAATTTTACAACCTCCTGATTGGGAACGCCCATTTCATGTTTTTGTAGATGCATCAGATATCGCCATTGGAAGTGTCTTAATGCAACAAACTGACAAGTGGTTTCGGCCTATTTATTATGCAAGTAGAAGGCTTGCTCCTACCGAAAAGAATTATTCAGTCACTGAAAGAGAATGTCTTGGTTTGGTATATTCTGTAAAGAAATTTCGGCACTATTTACTTGGCTGTAAATTTACTTTTCATGTCAATCATGCTGCACTTGTCTATCTGGTACGACAGCAGCATTTAGGTGGTCGTATAGCGCATTGGGTTCTACTTTTACAAGAGTTTGATTACGAAGTAATTCATCGACCCAGAACTGCACATGCATTAGCAGATTTCCTTTCTAGGCTGGATTCCGGTGAAGCTCCGGTTGGTGTTGATGACAACACACCTGCAATTTATGTTACTGACCCTACTAATGATGAATCTGCAGAAACCCCTGTGACACTTAATGACTATGATCAACTATTAACTTTTCTTACTGATGGATATCTTCTTGCTCAGACTTCTATTGCAATGCGTAGGAAAATTACAGTTTACAGTTGCAGATTCCGGTTAATTGCTGGAGAATTGTATTATATGGATCACACTGGAGTTTTACTTCGTTGTATTTCCCCACATGAAGTAAACTCAGTTATAGCTCTGGCACATTCAATACCTTCCGGTGGACATTTTGCAGCAGATTTAACGCACCAAAAAATTCTGCAGAGTGGACTTTGGTGGCCTACTATGTACAGAGATATATCTCAGTTTGTTAAAAACTGTGATAATTGTCAGCGATCTAGACAGTCGTTACAACGCCACTTCTTCCCTCTACAACTTGTCTTACCTTTAGAACCTTTCCAAAAGTGGGGCCTTGACTTTATTGGGCCAATTACACCTCCAGCCATACTCAATAATAATTGTTATATTTTGACATGTAACGATTATGCTACCAGATGGGCAGAAGCTTGGGCTTTACGGTCTGCTACAACTATTTCGGTAGCAAAGTGTCTAATGAAGGATGTATTTCCAAGATTTGGATTACCTCTGGAGCTTGTGACAGATCAAGGCACGCATTTTGTTAATAATTTAATGAAATTACTCACACACTCTTTTCAGATTATGCATAAGTTCAGTTCACCGTATTATCCTCGTGCAAATGGCTTAGCTGAAAGTACAAACAAGACTTTGTCGAATATGCTTCGTAAACTGATTCTGGAATCACCGAAAAGATGGGATCAATTGTTACCTGCAGTATTATGGGCATACCAGAATACATACAAGGTAGCAACAGGACTAACCCCTTTCAAACTGGCTTACGGACTGGAAGCCATAGCTCCAATGGAAGTTGTTATTCCTAGTTTATGTGTGGCCATCAGTCAAAAGTTGTTACCGGAAGAGTCCTTGCCATTTCGGTTGGACACACTGAGAGAACTAGATCAGCATCGCTCGGAAAGTTTTCTAACTATTCAGGAAGTGCAGTTAAGACAAGCTCGTACTCATGACCAGTATCTTAAAACTCCAGTTTTTACAGTAGGACAGCTTGTGTTATTTTATAATGCAAAATCAAATCACTCGGCTGGAAAATTCAAGTTACGATGATTTGGTCCTTACCGGATTACTGAACAAGTAGGTCGAGCTACTTTTTGGTTGACTACTTTGACCGGAATTCCTCTTTCGAAAGCGATAAATGGTTCAAAGTTGCGGCTGTATCATCAAGCATCTGACTCTCGCTGACGTGTTCTTCATTTTTTTCGTGTGTTATTTATTTTGTTTTTGCGTGATTAATAAAATAAGTCTGTAAATATCCTCGTTTTGCTACCTAATTATGTTCAACAGCTGCCTTGAATTATCATTCTGCTCATGCATGCACACCGAAGTTATGAAGGTTATCATCTCAATATCGCGCGATGATTAACGAATTCAATTGCTTCTCGTTGCCGACTATCTACTTAATCTTCTTTTTTCCACTGTTAAGCGCTATTGTGTCAGTGTCATTTGTGTGTTTGTGCTCTCTATAAACCCTGCGCAATTGTGTTCTCGTGCTTGCTATTGTCTGTGTATCATGGAAGCCCTAGCAAACTTCGCCGCCTTCCGTGAAGGACTCCCTACTGATGTAGGTGAGTTCCTGCGCATTTGTGGGTTGGCCAATTTCGCTGAATTGCCTTGGCATTCAGTGGATTGTCACCCTTTCTATGCCCAGATCATCGCCGCTATCGCTGCCACACCTGCTACGGAGCAGAGTTGGCCAATAACTTCCTTACCCTCTCGTATCGTAATCACTTTACAATCCTTTGCTGATGCCAATAGCCACAATGATCCAATTGTTTCCTACGTATTCATCCAATGAATATGCAATCCTCTGTCGCCCCGAGCCTGAAAGATCAACCTTGCAATTCCTAGTAGCTATCTTAAACCTGCAGAAACGCACATATGGCATTTCGTGTCCTTTCTACTCAGCAATAGATCTAGCTGCTCGAGAGCCTGTAAACTTTGCCTCATACTTTTTCCACCGCATTCATAGAGAATGCATTTCAATCATCAAACAGGTCAACAAGGGAGATATGCCACGATCAAGGTTACCGCATATTCTTAGTTTCCTATTTCCGGTCATCCAAGCAGCACAACCACCACCCCGAGGACCCGTTCTACACCATGAAGAATCCGCGCAGCTACTGGAAGATGATGAAGAAGAAATTTTCCATCTCCTCCACCGCAAAAGAATCAGAATCACTTCATCTAACAGTGAAGTACAGGGTTCTGCCGCCGGCGAGAAAGCAGATGACAAAGAAGAAGAAGGACAGGGAGAAGAAACTTTCCACGATACAACAACATCCATGCATCCTGATTCATCAGCACAGTCCTCTTCGGAGCAACAACAAGAACATGATGATACCGCCAGCTCTGGAGATAGTTCCACTAAAGAGGAATCTCAGCAGCAATCAGAACAGGAAAAGCAAGAAGACCAGCAACATATTATAAAAGAAATTTTTGACGAAACAATCAAGACAGTAGAATCTGCAGTCGCCAACGCTGATGATACGCAACAACTCAATGAAAAGGTACTCGACACTACTACTCTGCAACCCACTCCTCCACCTGAACCTCCACTCAAGCCTCTTATTCCCATTCCACCCATTGTACCTGACGCACTTGACTCATCTTTCTCTTCACCGAACTATTCTCCACCAAATTCCCATAAGCTCCTCACAGCATCTTCATCTCAACCTCGTCCTCATCTTTTGCTTCCTTCGATTCCCATGATTTCTGAGCTTGCAACCATGGGTCAATTGCTGATTCAGCAATTACCAGTACAGATGAAAGAGGTCACTGATAACATCCAGGATGAATTACAACACAAGGTTGATGTCCTGGAAGCAGACATCACTCCTCTACAGGAAGAGATAGATGCGGTCAAAACAGAAAATCATCAGCTTCACTACCAGATTACTCATCTCCAAGCCAAACTTGCAGAACAGCAAACAATAACCAGTCAACGAGATGCGGCACTGGCTGAAGTCCAAAAGAAAGATGCGTTATTGAGTGTTGCAGATGCCGAATTAGTCAAGTTGAAGCAGATAGTCCAAGATAAAGAGGATGCCCGAATAGCAATAGGAAATTTGTTAGAAGAAACTCGACAACAACTTGAAGAAGTGGTACAACGCGGGCAAGAGATGCACAATTTGGTTAAGAAGACCAATGAAGAACTCCAGAGAAGCAAGTCTTTTATTTGAAGTAAACAATATTCTTAAATGCAAATTAACCATGGAAGCTCAATTACAAAAAGAGATATCAAGGATCAGAAGAGAAAGGGATGCTTATTACAAAACAACACAGTTTCAAAATCAAGAATTGGAAAGACGGGAGTATCAACTGAATGTACAAAAAGAAAGACTCTCCAAAATTGAAAAGCAGATTGCAGATATGAAGGTAACTCGAGATGCAGCTCTATCAAACGAGTTTTATTTACAAGAAGCTTTTCTGCAGACACAAGCAAAAGTTTTGATGAACCAGGTCATTTCCTTAAGTTCAGTACGCACAGATGCCCAGCTTGTAGAATAGACATTTTGAAGCAGATGTTAGAATCACTGAAGAAGAAAATTGCCCGAACTTTTAGATTAGCAAGAGCTATGTATCTAGAAGGTATAGTTGACGAGCCTTAAGATTTTTTGTAAACCTACGGGTTCGAGTCCACCGTGCGTGCTAGTGTTAGCCGGCTGCCGGATTGGCAATTGTAAAGTCTGCCCTTTTTCATATTCCGCATGAACCGAAAGGTCATTGCGTAAACGTTGTAACCTTTTATATAAATCAATGAAAAAGACACTCTCCGTGACGATCAGTGGGATCACCAGACTGGCTGTTTGGGTGATTGATCTGTAATGTTACTGTGGTGTGCGTTTGAGTAATTATGAGTATTCTGATCCCGTTCCTGTCTTGTTGTTTATCAGTACTTGTTCGGTAAAAATTGTGTTGTGATAATATTCAGAGTAAGTTAAGTGTTGAATTATTGTTTTGTTGAGTGTATTACTGTGATTTTGTGTACGGTAATGTTTACCTTATGCATCGGTTACTGAAAGAGTCTTAATCTATGTATGAGTCGGTACTCTGTGAGTGAACTGTCATGTGAGTAAGTCTGGCAAGGAAGAACCAGAGTTTTCTGTTAGAAAGTGGTATTAGCAGAGTTGTTTGGACGAACTGTCTGGTGAGTGAGTTGAGTTGATTTGGAAAAATCAAGTATAGGGCCTCTGTTTAACAGACCCCTTCCACTCCCAAGAACCCGAATAGATGTTTGAATGTGTCTCTGACGGCTAGTTTGCATTTAACATACTCGTTCTAGTAGATGTTCAGTAATCGGAAGCGGATAGTTATCTCGAATTTTGGCCGCATTAACCTCCTTCAAGTTAGTGCATACACGTAGCTTTCCATTCTTCTTGGGCACCACTACAATGGGGGGTACCCACTCAGTGTGCTCAATTTCATAGATAAATCCCGCTTCAACCAAGCGATCTATCTCTTCTTTGATCTTGGCAGCATAATTATCATTATATGTGTATGGCTTTTGTTTAGAGGGTTTGGCATCTGAGGTCATGGTGATAGTGTGTGAGCATATTTCAGGGTCTACACCTTTCAAATCCTTGTAGCTCTAAGCGAATACATTTCTATATTCTCTTAGCAAGGTAACTTGTGCTCTTCTTCTTCCATCAGGTCATGTCCTATGTAAGTGCATCTCTCTTCTCCTTCTTCTATGGATACAACTATTTTCTTGGTGGTTTCCTTGTTATCATAGGCCTCTCCTGATTGCGCCTCACGTTTAGGCATTCTTATCATGACTCTCCTATCATCTATTTCATAGTTCTTAAAGTTTTCAGGGACCTCAAACAGGGATTCTTCCTCTTCTGGGGTGTGTACCTAAGCCAAGAAGACTTAAGGACTTGTGGGAAAGAGACTAAACCTCATTTGCAACACAAGTGCGTATAGTGGGAAATCGACACACACTTATTTGTCAATCCGATCAAACGACCTAACCAAGTGTATGAGGACATGTGCACACATGATGGAAATGAAATGGTTCAGCTGATATGTGTGAGAAAAGACTAAGTCACCTCTCTAACTCGCTGAAATACTGGAAGTGTCTGTCGTGATACCACTTACAACAGTTTTCAATAAATCAAGGATTTCTTCCAAGTCCAAACTCCAAATATAGTTGATAGGGTACTCATTTCGAAGCTCTCAACGAGACGCATCTATTGCAAGTAGTCTCACTCGATTCTGAAAACCATGCTTCAAGTTATGACCACAATAGTGAATGGCAGGAAGCACCCACACTCACGCCACAACTCCTACAAAGCTCACACACACACTACAATAGCTCAAAAACAGTGGGGAGGGGTAGACAATAGTCTTACACACACATTCCAAGCATTACACACACATAGAAGATCAAAGAGAAGATGGAAATCTGCAGGAAAGAGGCAAATTCAAGATTCAAGAGCTCTCCTTCTTCACAATGGCAAAAAAGTCTCTACAAAGAGTCACAAAGTGACTTATATACATGTGCCCTAAATTTGGTCCTTTCACACAAGAGACCGGCACTTTATTACAAAAAAGTGAAATTCCTACTAATCTACAAGGGATATTTTACAACAAGTTGGGATTATGCGACTAGAGGACTCCTCTAGTGCATTTACATGGCTTGAGGGAATTCTCTAAGATTTTGAAGAAGAAAAATCATGCCCATTAATTTGAAAATTTTGGGGCTCTTCTCTTGTGCTTATTTGCTCTGCAACACTCTCCCCCTCTTTGTCTCTGTCGTCCCTTGACAGGCTTTACTTCTTGTCTTTAGCTTGTTTAAGAGTTCTGAATACACACACCCAATGGTCGAAGAAGCGATAAGGACTGTCAACGAATTTGTTATTTTATCCGAGATAATTCCTTTGCTTCTGTTTGCCCCTTGGTATTCCTTATATCACATATCTGGGTTGCTATATTCAGTCGGGCTGCCACGCATGCTACCAGTGACTAGGAATGTGCTTTTCTTAGTCACTCTCTTCCACTTTTCAGCCTCTACCTCTTTCTAACTTTTGGTCTTCTGATTTGTCTTTGTCTTCACACATATGACCCTGTTGCATTGCTTTAAGCCTGTTTACTTGGTTGCCAACGCATGGTATCAACGGAAGGATTATTACCTGCCAAATATTGTCTTGCACTTCTTCATGTATAGTTCCTGGCCCTGGTCCGTCCTTCCCATGAAATGTCTTGGTTCTGATTAATCTTTAATTACATTCCTCAAGACCTAGATATTTTGCTTTGTTGCCTGATGTGTGCCCCTACGGGGCTTTGGGCAGAGGGTGGTTCTTTTGCTTCATGATCTTCTTTCTTTATTGAGCAGTTTTTGACTTTGATCTTCTTCTTC
Source organism: Ceratopteris richardii (assembly GCA_020310875.1). Classification (NCBI taxonomy): domain Eukaryota; kingdom Viridiplantae; phylum Streptophyta; class Polypodiopsida; order Polypodiales; family Pteridaceae; genus Ceratopteris; species Ceratopteris richardii. The sequence continues at coordinate 116,958,220 of CM035442.1, read as the reverse complement.
TTTTCTTCTTGCTTGATTCCCCTTCCACACGTCCCTCCTCCTGAACTTTGTCGTCCCGGACAGGCTTTTTATGGCGACGTGAGTATGTTTGTATGGCTGCTTGCTCTCTTTGATTCAACAAGTTAGCTTGACATATCATAAATTCTTTCCACTGTCTGGACTTTACTCCATCCTCTGGTGCTTGTCGGTGATCCGCAAAAAAGCTGGTTTCATACGCTACGAATCGTGCATTTAGGTTTGAAGTCATCTTGACAAAAATTTTGGAATCTATTTCGAAGAAGCCGCTGAAAAATGCTTCTTCGAAAGTCTGCATGTATGTTGACGGCAAAACATAAGTCTTGAATAATACGCCATCAGGGTTAAGCAGCTCATAATAGTAGAGAGATAAAAAACTAGCACGTCAGAGCCTTGGGTAATACTGATGAAATTCAAAAAAGTGTATTTTGCATGTTGGGAGATTTTAATTACAATTAATAGCATGCTAAAAATCTTATTTGTCATTTTAACTGCTAAGTTCGGTACAGTCGCATATCTTGCAATCCAAAATTCCATGGTTTTTACCATATATTCTTCCGTTGGTAGGTAGTTATGTGAGAAAAATAAGGAGCTGAGCTTAAACACACTCTCAAAGAATATATGAGATGAGATATGAGAGACAAATAAGTGAGCAATCCTTAAATCAACAAGAATACAAAGTTCAGTAGTAGAAGCTAACTCAAGCTCAAAACTACTTGAAAAGAACAAAGCTAATAACACTATCAAATGAGCTCAATGATACAAATGAACCCAATGTATAATGGTCAAGAGTGTGTGGTATACACCACTCCGCTTCAGTCCCTAGGATGCACTCCACAACCACAAGAAATGAGTCAACTGTCTCTCAACTCCAGCCCTCTGTCTGTCTGTCGAAAATGCTCAAAAGCCTCTCTTTAAATAGGCATAACTCTCTAATGCATGGGAGTTTGGTGAAACTTTTTAGATGGAGATTGTCCATGATATGGGGAACAACTTTGCTGAAGAAACCATTTTGAGATGACGCACGTAGCTCAAGATACAAGCTTCCAAAGTTGGCCTACTGGCCGTTTTCAGCAATCTGCCAACTCTCTACCTACCAACTTGTGACCAGCATAACTTGACTTTGGAGATGAATTTGTGGGAGATTTTTGGTGAGCTAATACCTGATATTATGGAGAATATTTCAGCTTTTGAATCAACCAAAAAGGATGCACGGTCAGCGAGATATGATCCGTGCAAAATAGCCTTCAGAAAAGGTGTGCTGCTGTCCTGAAATTTTTCCTAAATCATAGGAACACTTTTCCAACTTGGCATTGACTTCAAATATGCTTTATTCACGACTATGGATGATGTGGAAAACATAATAAATCACTCTAAGAATATAATGAGCCTTAATAAAGAGTTCAACCAATAATAATACTTTGAAGAGATGATGTGGACTTGCATATTCTAACACCTTCCCTCAAGTCCAACATCTTCAAAATGATAAGAACCTGAAATAAAATGCTTGCTGAAGGCATATGAAGATGAGCCTTCCCTTATTTGTTGAAGATGCATGATGAGCCTTCCCTTACTCATGACTTCCTTCCCTTAAGGGAAGCTCCATCATGCCAAGTGATGATCTATGCTTGATGAACAACTCCTTGCCGAGAGCTTTAGTGAAGAGGTCAGCCACATTTTCCTTTGTGTTGCAATGGTGTAAGATGATATCACCACTTTGTATCTTCTCCCTGATGAAGTGCTCCCTCACATCAATGTGCTTGGTTCGTTGATGCATGACTGGATTCTTTGCCAAAGATTCAGCTAAGACATTATCACAATGAATGGTGGTAGGTTGGTTTTCTCCGAAACCAATCTCATCCAAGTATCTTCTCAGCCAAATAGCTTCACAAGCTGAGGTTGTGAGAGCTTTGTATTCAGCTTCTGTAGAGGATAAGCTGATCGTACTTTTCTTTTTGGAACTCCATGAAATAGCTCCATTGCTTAGGAAGAAGGCATTTCCACTTATGCTCTTTCGATCAACCAAGTTTGCTTTCAAATATCTTAGTATCCTCTTGGCTGAATTCCAATGAGATACTTTGGGAGCTTGTAGATATTTGGAGAGAGAGTTCACTGCAAAACAAATATCAGGTCTTGTGATGGTCAAATAGAGGAGAGATCCTATGAGTTGTCTGTATAGTGTTTCATCATATGGAACACCATTCTCGTCCTTCGTGAGTTTGAGAGTTGACTCCATAGGTGTAGAGACCGGCTTAGAGTGAGACATCTCAAACCTATCAAGAATGGAAAAAATGTACTTTTGTTGAGAGATAAATATATCTCCCTTCTCTAGTCAAGAGACTTCGATGCCAAGAATGTAGTGTAAGTCACCAAGATCCTTCATTTCAAACTCTTTAGAGAGTTTTCTTTGAACATCTTCAATCATTGCTTCATTGCTTCCTGTCAACATGAGATCATCCACATATAGAAGAACAATAACAATATCTTTTCCCTTGACTTTATGATACAAACTATGATCAGCATTGCTTCTTTGAAAGCCTTGAGAGCAAAGATGCTCGTGAATCCTTGCATACCAAGCTCGGGGAGCTTGCTTCAAACCATACAAACTTTTGAGAAGTTTGCATACCATGTGCTCTTTACCTTTGACAATGTATCCTTCCGGTTGTTGCATGTAGACTTCTTCCTCAAGTATGCCATTGAGGAAGGCATTGTTGACATCCATTTGCTTCACCTTCCACTTGAATATGGAGGCAAGGGAAAGTAATAACCTAACTGAACTCATCTTTGCTACTGGAGCATATGTTTCATCATAATCCAATCCGTATTGTTGAGAATATCCTTTAGCTACTAACCTTGCTTTGTGTCTATCTATCTTCCCTTCCTTGTTGAATTTCAGCTTGTAGATCCATTTGCATCCGATTGCTTTCTTGTTCGGAGGTAATGGACATAACTCCCATGTCCCATTTTGATGAAGAGCAGCCATCTCTTTGTCCATAGCTTCTTGCCATTCTTTTTGAGTACTAGCAGCCTTGTATGTTGATGGTTCGTCATGTTGTAAAATAGAGCTAAGCAAAGCAACATTACTTTGCTCAAAACTTGAGGAATTACCTCTTTGATATGTAAGTCTTTGAGGTTGTGTTCTGATCCTTGAAGACCTTCTAAGAGTTGCACGGTGATCTTCATCTTCTTCCTCTAATTCTTCAATGGTTTCCTCATGTGTAGAAGAGGGAACTTCAGCTTTAACTGTTGTTGAAGAGCCTTTATCCAAATCTGAAATTGATGCTGAACTGAAGCTTGCATTCTCATCAAAAATCACATCCCTTGATAGGAATGTCTCCTTCTTACACGGATCATAAAGTTTGTAAGCTTTACTTACATCACTATATCCAACAAAGATGCATTTCCTTGACTTGTCATCCAGCTTCTTCCTCTTTTCATCTGGAATGTGAGAAAATGCGAGGCAACCAAAAACGCTTAAATGATGTACCTTAGGCTTGATGTTGTGAAGAGCTTCATAGGGGGTAATGCCCTTCAAGACTTCAGTAGGAGACATATTCATCAAATAGCATGAAGTGTTGATTGCTTCAGCCCAAAAGATGTTGCTCAGACCTTTGTCTTTGAGCATGCATCTTGCTGCTTCAAATAATGTCCGATTCTTCCTCTCTGCCACTCCATTTTGTTGTGGAGTGTAGCTGCAAGTAAGTTGCCTTCGAATGCCATTCTCAAGTAGATAATGGCTGAAATCCTTCGACAAGAATTCTCCTCCATTGTCAGACCGTAGAGTCTTTAGTCTTCGTCCTGTCATCTTTTCCACCATAGCATGAAATTGTTTGAAAATCTGAAATACATCAGCCTTGGACTTCATAAAATAAACCCAAGTATATCTAGAGAAATCATCCGTGAAGGTAACAAAATAAATATTCCCTCCAAGTGAGGGAGTGTGGGCTGAATCACATACATCAGCATGCACCACATCAAGTATATCACATGCCCTTGAGCTGCTCTTTGAGAACTTACTCCTAGCATGCTTTCCAAGGCAGCACGCTTCACACACTTTTCCAATCCTTTGTAAGACTGGAATTCCAATGACCATGCCTTTCTCCTCCAGCATACACATACTATTGAAGTTCAAGTGACCATACCTCTTGTGCCATAACTCGGTAGGCATAATGGGGGCTGCTTTGTCATTTCCCATTGCTGAAAATGTTGAGACTTCTCCTTCTAACTTGAAAAGCTTTCCTTGCTTTCTTCCTCTAGCAACCACTTTGTAGGAATTCTTTGGATCTTTAATGAGGCATTGATGGCCTTCAAACTCTATTTTGAGTCCCTTCTCAGTCATAGCTCCAACTGAAAGTAGATTCCTGGTAAGCGATGGTACCAAGAGAACATTGCCGAGTGTCTTTTTCTCTCCCGTTCCCAATCGAATGGTTATGTCACCTTTCCCTGCAATGGAATTTGGAGTACTATCTGTTGTAAAGATAGTACCATTATGAGAATCATCAATATTAGAAAAGTATTGAGCATTAGAAGTCATATGAGAACTGGCTCCGCTATCGATCCACCATGGTTCCTCTTTGGGATCATGTGTATGGGCTGCTATCTCTTCTAATGATACAAGTGAAGAATCTTCTTCAAAAGGAGTGGACTCATTTCCACCTTCTCTATCCGTGTAGTGGGCTGATCTTCCTCTCCCATTATCTTGATTACTCCTGCAATCTTTAGCAAAATGGCCATACCTAGAGCAATTGTAACATTGGATAGAGTAATATCTACTTCTATCTTCTCCTCTTCCTCTACCTCTTGAGGAAGGATGTCCTCTTTCTTGGAAAGATTGATTACCTTCATGATCTTGTCGATCTTGGTTGTGAGTGGGCTGATGCCACCCTCTTCCTCTTTGTGTGTTGAATCTTCCTCTTCCCCTTGATGAGAAGAGTGCTTTGTCATTTGATGTTGATGCCTTTCCTCCATCATGTATTGACTTCATTGCAGCCTGCCTTTGATCTTCATCTCTGAAAATTTGTTCCATCTCCTCAAGAGATGGCTTCTCCCTCAAGATGATGAGGCCTTGAACTAAGCCTTGATATCCATCTCCCAATCCATGGATGATGATTGTAGAGAGCTCGTTGTCAGACATCTTATCTCCAACAGCCACTAGTTGTTGATGTAGATCCTTGACTCTCTTGATGAAGCTTAAAGCATCCTCTCCTTGCTTCCTCGTACAATTGGTAAGTTCAGCCCTCAATGCCACTTGCCTCGAGGTGCTCCTGGACTCGTAGATATTCTTCAATGTCTCCCATGCCTTCTTGGGAGTCTTCACATCAAGGAGATGGCTGAGAATGTCATCTTTGACACTCAACCTTATCATATGAACTGCAAACATGGCCTTCTTCTCCCATTTGGACAATTCTTCTTCACTTCCAGTCGGTCTGTCCATCGAAATTAAATCCCAACAATCTTGAAAGAAAAGTAAGGACTCCATCTTTACCTTCCATGTAGCATAGTTGTTGCCATTGAGCTTCTCAACTCCTTCTAAGTGTAGGTTGTGGAGACTTGGTGCCATCTTCAACTGCAACAAGTTGAATCGAGACTCTTCCCTTTACTCAAATATGCTCACACTAGGCACTTCTAACCTAGGTGCTCTGATACCATGCGAAAAATGAGGAGCTGAGCTTAAACACACTCTCAAAGAATATATGAGATGAGATATGAGAGACAAATAAGTGAGCAATCCTTAAATCAACAAGAATACAAAGTTCTGTAGTAGAAGCTAACTCAAGCTCAAAATTACTTGAAAAGAACAAAGCTAATAACAATATCAAATGAGCTCAATGATACAAATGAACCCAATGTATAATGGTGAAGAGTGTGTGGTATACACCACTCCACTTCAGTCCCTAGGATGCACTCCACAACCACAAGAAATGAGTCAACTGTCTCTCAACTCCAGCCCTCTGTCTGTCTGTCGAAAATGCTCAAAAGCCTCTGTTTAAATAGGCATAACTCTCTAATGCGTGGGAGTTTGGTGAAACTATTTTAGATGGAGATTCTCCATGATATGGAGAACAACTTTGCTGAAGAAACCATTTTGAGATGACGCACGTAGCTCAAGATACAAGCTTCCAAAGTTGGCCTATTGGTCGTTTTTAGCAATCTGCCAATTCTCTACCTACCAACTTGCGACCAGCATAACTTGAGTTTGGAGATGAATTTGTGGGAGATTTTTGGTCATCGGATACCTGATACTATGAAGAACATTTCAGCTTTTGAATCAACCAAAAAGGATGCACGGTCAGCGAGATATGATCCGTGCAAAATAGCCTTTAGAAAAGGTGTGTTGCTGTCCTGAAATTTTTCCTAAATCATAGGAACACTTTTCCAACTTGGCATTGACTTCAAATATGCTTTATTCACGACTATGGCTGATGTGGAAAACATAATAAATCACTCTAAGAATATAATGAGCCTTAATAAAGAGTTCAACCAATAATAATACTTTGAAGAGATGATGTGGACTTGCATATTCCAACATTATGTGGCAGACTAGGTAACAATGGGTAATTCAGCCATTGATTATTGATACTTCCTTGTCACTGTCCTTCCCAAAAATTGCGTCCAGGAGCCTCTACGAGGTACTCGACAAAATGCTGGATTTACTTGAAGCACATATGGTGCTGCTTCCCATTGTACCTGTAATGTTGGATTCTTTTCCAAAACTTTGCGCCTCCATATGGGATCAGCCTTCTCGAACTCCTCTTGAGTATAATTGAAAGTATTCTTGTCGAACTGGAGGTTATTGTCAGGCTCTTTATTTGTCGTTGTCCTTATATATTGTCGTGTTTGTTCTTTAAGTAGTCCATATGGTACATTGAAAGGCTTCAAAATTTGATCCAAGTTTTTGCTTTCAATTTGTGCTTCCTTCATGACTTGGATTATCTGATCTTCGAATTCAGCAGTAAGGTGGGACACTAGTAGTGCCCTTTCCGGTCGGCTCAGTTCTGCAATGTCTCAATATTATGTTCAATCTGGACCTCCTGTTCCTCCCTTAGTGGCAAATGATATAAGGGGGGAGAGAGAGGAAGTACCTCAGTCTCCTCAGTAGCCTCTGTGGATTTTGGAACTACTGGTGTCCCCTCAATTTCCTTGTGTGCTAGTTGATCCTGTAGTTGCTTTATCATTTCCTTCTTTTGCTTAATTTCTTCCTGTGCCTGCAAAATTGTTTCCTTATTCTTTTGGATTTCCTCTGCCACTATCGGGAGTTGATATGTGTCTTCTTTACAATGCAGTAGATATCTATTCTTAGCTTTTTTCCATTTTGCCCTAAGAGCCGCGGTGTCTTCCATGTACCTATTTTCCCATTCGGCAATGGTGGCCTACTCCTGTTTGAGCTGATCTTCATATTTAGCCATCTTTTCCTCGAGTGCCTTGATGTCTTTCTCTGGCTTTTCCTGAACATCTATGGGCTGATCGTGTAGAAGAGCTGTCATTAATTCTTTATTCTTATTCCTTAGATTTTCTGCTTCTTCCATACATACCTTTATTTGATATTCTAGGACTTTACTTCTTGCGTTCATCCGCGTCTTCTCAGCCTCGCTAGCTTCATATTTCTTCGTTAATTCCTGGAGTTTTTCTTTCAATCTTTCATGTTCCGTCTCTAGAGTTTTCTACTGCTTTTTGACCTCTTGGACTTCGTTTTCTCTCTATAAGATCTGCTCCTTTGCTATCTTTAACTCAGTATAAAGATTCTTACCAATTCGTTGAAGTTCATGCTTGTCCTGCATCGCTTGATCGTAGTCTTCATCAGCCTCAAGCATTAATTGTTGTGTGTCCATGGTGGTTCGGATCATGTCTTGCACTACTGGCTTGAGTTGAGCGATGTCGACATTCAACCATGTCCTTCGTATGCTTGGAGCTTCTCTAGTTTGCACATCTTTTCCTTGCTCTACATGGATGGTTTCATTGTGGGGTTGTCTGATTTGTAATTGTATTTTTTGTTCTTTTTCTTCTTCATCCAAATCAATAGCTTTTGTGGCACTCCCTTGAAAGGTGATGTCCATGGGGGAGGGTTCTGCCACGACCCTTATTGGTGTGAAGGGTTCTGCTTCTTCTACTGTCGCTTCTTGAGGCTCCTTCTTTGGTATCTTTATTGACACCTCGTGCGTAGGTGTTGCCTCCTTGATAAGAATTGTGGAAGTCTCATTGATTTTTGAGGACATGTGTCCCTTCTGGGTTTGCTTCCTTGCTTGCAGTGTCTTGAGTGGGGTGGACGGAGTTGTCATTTACCTTTGTTCCTTCGTCTGCTTCCTCGTAGTTGACTGCATTCAACTCTTCCCATTGCCCATCATCCTTTGATTTGCTTTGAATATCCACATTCAACAATGAAGTATCGGGTTCTTCTTGTGCATCCGAAGATGAGCTTGAATGTTCCAACCCTAATTCGCTGTAGCGGTGTACTTTCGGGAGCTTCTTTTTGGCCTCTATCTCCTGTTGGGCTTGCTGATAATGGTGCCCTTGTACTGGTAAATTAACTTGCCCTTCTATATATTGATGTGTATCCTCAAGGGCTTGAGTTAAATCTTCCTCTGTAATCGGACTTTGTTCTTCAATTCTTGTCTTTGGAAGTACGTGCATTCTTTTCATGGCTGGAACTTCCTCTTCCACTTGATTTACTTCCCTTAATCTCTTTATGCCTCTCATTCTGGGTTGAGAGCTAGTTTCTGCCTCTTCCACAATCTTGACTCCTCTTTTCTTTTTAGGAACCGTGGCAACTTTGGCATACTTAGCCATAGCAGTTGATGATGGCATTTCTTGCTGGTGCTCTCTAATGCCTAAAGCATGGCAAATCAATATTGTCAAAGCGACGCTTCCATTGAGGAACTTCTTATTATTCCATTGCTTCTTTGCTTCGAAGAGTCTTTCTTGTATGTAAGGAGTCAGATTAATTTGATTTCCAATCTGTTTGATTGCATGTGAGATCAATTGAACAATAATCTTTTGTGGGGCCGTGTATCGATGCATATTTGGGAAGTAGAAGTGTTGGTGGATAAGTCTAACTTCTTCTTCTATGTCAACTCTGTTAATGTCGGTGAACGTTCTGGTTTTTGCCCCTAGACTCTCTTCTTTCACTACCATGGTTCCATATTTTTCCCATCCAAAAGCTTCCTTAATCAAGTCATGTGTAAGTTGGATGACTACCCATTCACCTACTTTATCCATCACCCTAGCCTCAGGCACCAATGGATCATGCAGTGCTGGCTGTAATGTGTTCATGACCTGTGTGCACCTTTGAAAGTCGGGCTTGTAGATTGGCAATTCAAAATATTTATGAATGCCCGCTTTCTTCATGATGGCAATCGTCGATAGGAGTTCATGCAAAATTCTGAAGTCTTGGGACATGATCGGAAATTGATGATCTGCATCCATGATTTTTATAGTTGCCAGGAAGAGATACTCCCCAGCCAGTTGATCTTCTCTAAACCAGTGTCCCTTTGCCTTGGTGATACTCTGGAGAGGAAATTCCAATACTTCCTCTTGAACTGTTGCTTCAGAATCTTCAGAAGCCATCTGCACTTGTAAGGAAAAGTGCATTAGCTTCAATGGACACCATAGCAACTGTGTAGTGCATTGTAGTGATACATTGTCGTTCTGTCACTCCGTTTCCCATGGTTCTAGAAGTGAGATCTCTCACCACATCTTTTTATTTATTTTCCTGAAAGAAAACAAGCATTAGTATAGCCAAAGCATTTATTTATGTACATAGTACATCCATTCCTAAGGGAGTTGAAGCTATGATCTAATCCCCATTGGAGAATGTGCACCACCAATTTCATCATGTACATCATGTGCCGAATGCTTGGCCTTGTAATGTGGCTCTATTATGCATACTTTAGGTGCATCTGATGCTTTATGAGTGCAATTGGGATCTCCGTTGTTCCGATGGTCCACTCCTTGCAGTTGCTTGGGTTTCCAAATCCCTTTCGTTGTCGCTTTGATAGGTGGTTGTCTTTCTTTGATTCCTCGGGCTTCATGTGTTCTCTTGGTTTCCTCTAGTGTCCTAGTACTAGAGGTTCTGCTCTTCATGTGTCTAGGACGAGTCTGTTTTTGCTTTGTCCTTCGAATGTTTTGCTGCAATTTATCCTCCTGATTGCGTATCTCTTGCGTGGCTACTTGTTTAACCTTCTGGGGAATCCATATCTGCTTCCGTGCTTTCTGAGCTTCAATCAAAGACTTAGGGAGCCACACTTGCAAGAGTGTTTTTGTTTGAGATTTCTGCGATGCTGATTTGTTATTCCCCTTTTTCTCCTTGTGAGTTGGTGATGACGTCTCCGATTTTTGTACTTGATCTTTGCGTACCCATTTGAATTTGTTCTCCCCTTGATGCAAGTATCTGAACGTTGTCTTCCACATGGGTAATTCTTCTATCGTATGAGAGACTTCATAAGAGTTGGTTTCTTTATTGTCTGGCCATTCATCAACTGAATAGGGTGATATCACCTCTTCCTTGGACACATTAGGGTTTGAGCTTCCTGCTTCTTCTAGACTAGTTTCTGAAGTATTGGGGTTGGAATCATGTTCCACTAGCTCTTCTTTGCGTTCTTCCGCACTCGCGATGGTTTTTGGTTGTGGTAAAGGCTTCTCTCCTAATAGACTAAAAATTTCCTTGTGCCCTATCTTGGCTGAAATATAGCCTTGAGCTAGGTTGATGTTGACTTCATTCTCAATGATCCAATCCTATCCTAGGATCAATTCTTCTCTTAAATCTTCATCTCTGCACACTAAGACTCGTTTTTCCATGGAAAAATTTCCTAGGTGGAGGGATACGTTAGTTACTCCCATGCATTCTATGATTTGACCTCCAATTCCTATCATTTGGGATTTTGTGGGACTCATAATCATTTGAAGATCTTTTATGATCGTATTACGTATGCAACTAAGTCATGCTCCTGAGTCTATTAAGGCATTTATCAATTTGTACTCTGTCTTTCCAATTCCTAGGTTTAAATAAGGCTGTGACATGTAGGAATTTGTCGTGTCAGATTTATGGACTTGGTAATTAGCCATAGGGATAGGCTCTTCTCCTTGGAGATACCGTTCATCCCTTTGCCTAATCCATTCTTTCCTTTTCTTGATGCGTTCTAGCACTTCTTGTCGAGCCTCCTCTCTAATCCGTTCCTCCTCTTTCTTCCTATTTTGAGCACCTACTAAACGTGCTAACATTTGATCCGTCAATGGCTCCATGAACCGTTTCACTCTGCATCCACTCATGTAGTTAGGAAGAATGTCCCCATCTAAAGTGGCTAGATTAACTGCTCCACTAGTAGAGATCCTATTGATGATCAGAGGTCCATATCCACGTTTTTGTAAATTCTTGGCATGTTGCTTTAAGGTGTAAACCAGGACTAAGTCTCCTTCCTTAAGTCCTTTGTCTTTGATATGTGCATCATAATATGCCTTTTGTCTTCTCTTGGCTGCATATATTCCTGCTACCGCTTGTAGCCTAGTTTCATGCAACTTCTCGATTTGATCTAGTTGTTGGGATAATTCATGTTCGATCCATTCATACTGTTGTGCTACTCTCAAAGTGGGGATTAAAAAATCAATTGGCAAAATCGCATTTTGCCCGTACACCAAATTGAATGGGGTAGTTCCAATAGTAGTCTTGTATGCTACTCGGAAGGCCCAAATTGCATGATGCAATTGCTTATCCCAATCTGACCTCCCATTGTTGAAAATCTTTCTCAATACCGTGCATAATACCTTATTGGAACTTTCCGCTTGACCATTTGCTTGTGGATGGTATGGGGCTGATTTTTTTATGGATCACTAAAAACTCATTCATTAGAGACTCTATTACTTCATTAAGGAAGTGCGTTCCTCGGTCACTTACAATGTCAATTGGTAATCCAAAACGAGTGAATATATGCTCAAAAAGGAACTTAGCAGTGGTTTGAGCATCGTTCTTTCTAGTAGCCTTCGCCTCTACCCATTTTGTCAAGTAATCCGTCGCCACTATGATATATTCGGCATGTGATCCTTTGGCCGGTGGGTTAATGGATCCTATGAAGTCAAATACCCCATTTAGAGAATGCTCCCGCACAAACCATAGGTCTCAATGGCATGTCATCTCTCCAAATTGGGTATTTCGCCCTTTGGCATGTCTCGCAACTTCGTACATATGTTTCAGCATCCATATGTAACGTTGGCCACCACAAGCCCGCGAAGAGGATCATTTTTACACTTCTGTCGGCGGAAAAATGACCTCCTGCCGCACCTGCGTGTGCCATCTCTAATATGGGTAAATACTCTCCTTCATGAACACATAATCGTAATTGGTTGTCTTTTCCTCTTCTAAACAAGCTTCTTCCTATGAGAACATAATCCTTTCTCAACTCTTCTAGGGATCGTTTCCTTGCCAAGCTAACTCCTTCCTCATGTTCTCTTGTCTTTAGGAATTTTACCAATGTTTTACTCCAATTTGGTGCTATCGTTGAGAAAGGTATGGATGTATGATCCTCTGGGATTGTCTCCTAGCATTCTGCACAATTACTTACGTGATCATGGACATCCTTAGGCATGTCACGCCAATATACTCCTAATCGTTTTAATTCCCTAATGGTTCCATGAGTTCCCTTGTGTGTCCTCCATTTGTTCACATGTGCTTGTTCAATCAACTTCATTTGTTCATCCTTCTCAACACATCTTAGCAATACTCCGTTGGGTTCCTTATAGTACACACTTCCCACAATAATATGCAAGTTCCTTGATTGTAAGATTTCCTTTTTACTCTCCTTATTAATTGAGTGTTTTGGACCATGAGTGAGTATCGGAATTAGTTTTTTTGCCCATTTTGGACAAACATCCAGATTAAACAAATAAGTGTTTGGCAGATCATCGGGTACTCCACATGGTGGTTCTCCGTGTGTTAACCTTGAAAGGTGATCCACTCTTACATGGGTATTTCCTTTTTTTACTATCACTTCAAAGTCGAACTCCATTAATAGTAGGAACCATCTTACTAATCTTCCCGTGTTACAGGGCTTATTGACTAGGTCTAGTAAAGCCTGATGGTCTATGAAGAACTTGAATTGGTTGGCTAAGAGATAGTGTCTAAATTTTTTAACTGCATAGACCATTCCTAATCCTTCTTGCTCGATAGTGGTATACTTCCTTTCAGCTTGATTTAGTTGTCTGCTCGCATAGGCAATTGGATGATCTAATTTTCCTTCATCGGCTGGTTGGGTGAATATACATCCTATTGCGTAATTAGAAGCATCAACATGAATATGAAATGGTTTGTTCCAATTTGGTGTTTTCACAATTGGGGTTGTGCTCAGCCTCTTCTTTAACTCATTGAATGCCTTCTCACATTCCTCTGTCCAAGTGAATTGAGTTAATAGACCATATAGAGGTTTGGCGGTTATGGCATACATGTGGATAAAGCGACGGAAGTATCAACAATGTCCCATAAATGCTTGCACTTCCTTCGCATTCTTAGGTCTAGGGAGCTCTAAGATGACCTTAATCTTGTCCTCATCCGTGGATATTCCATTCCTAGAGACTATGTGTCCTAGGATCTTCCCTTGTCTTACCATGAAGACACACTTCTCTAGGTTTAAACAAACTCTGTACTGTCTACATTTATTAAATATTTTTCTCAACTTAGGAATATGATCTTGCCTTTGATTGGAATATGTACATAGGTCATCTACATATACTTCCATACTCTTTTTCAGGAATTCCTTGAGAACATGACACATCAATCGTTGGAAAGTAGCAGGTGCATTGGTGATTCCAAAAGGCATCACTCAGAAAGCATAGACTCCCCATTCGGTCACGAATGCGGTCTTATGTTGATCCTCAGTAGCAATAGCTACTTGATTGTATCCTGAGAATCCATCTTAGAAGCTATATACTTCTTTTCCTGCTACTCTTTCCAATAGATGGTCTGTAATGGGTAATGGGTAGTTATCACATATGGTGGCTGCATTGACCTTTTTCAAGTTAATGCACACTCTCAATTTTCCGTTCTTCTTAGGCACAACTACTAGTGGCGATACCCACTCGGTGTGTTCTATTTCATATATGAATCCTACCGCTAATAGCTTGTTGATCTCTTCCTTAATTTTAGCAGCATAAATCTTGTTGTATGTATAAGGGCATTGTTTTGATGGTTTTGCATCTGCCGTCATTGGTATTCTATGAGAACAAATTGAGGGTTCCACACCTTTAAGATCCTTATATGTCCATGCAAATACATCTATTCCTGTATCAATTGTATTAACTCTTCTTCTTCTTCCACCGACACATCTTTGCCTATGTATGTGCATCTCTCTTCTCCATCTTCCACTGTCACTATGATTTTTTTCGTTTGTTCTTTGTTGTCATATGCTTCTCCGTCTCTAGCCTCTCGTTTAGGCATTTGAATGGCTACCTTTCTCTCTTCCACTTCATATCTTTTAAAATGTTCAGGAACTTCAAACAGATCTGGGTTTGGTCCCATTTTACTCATTTCTGCTTCTTGTTCTTGTACTCTGGGAGCGGCTTCTATTGCCAAGATCTTTGTTGGTTCTTGTCTCACTTTGGTTCGAATGGTGTCTAGATAGCTCTCTTCTGAATCAAATTCTGGTTCCATTTATATACTCTCATATTCCTCCTTCCACTCTTTTTCCAAGATTTCTCCCTCTTCTACTTCTTGAAGGACAACCATATAAAGATTCACATCATAACCTTCCTCATCTATGCACTCGTTCATTGTTAGTACTTCTTCATTCACACACACATCCAAGGTGGCTAAGATTTCCATCCATCCATGCGGTTCAAAGGTTTCATCAGGAAAGATTTGAGGCATATACCTTGGGTCCTCTACAGGTTTGTAGTTAGGATGTCCTATTGGCCATAGTTGTCTTGTGTTGTCCTCTTTCTTGGCTTCTTTACACATCCATAATTGTGCGTCTTCGTGCATCCATGATTGATCTCTTGACCCAGCACTATGAATGGATAGGTCTTCTTCCTCCTTTTGTATGGGATTCCATTGCAGTGGCGGGACATCTCGATAGGAAAATGTGTGTAGATTTATCTTTATAGTGTTTCCTTGGTGTTGTAGGTATAACGAATCTCTTCCCCAATCTTGCACTACCCGCATTTGTCTCATGAAAGGTCGTCCTAATATCATTTCGTAGTTATTAGCCTTTTCAAATTTACAGATGGCTAATGTATGTTCAAATTCAACTCCGCAGGTGGTTAGTTTGATTCTTTCCAGTATTCCTAAGGGTTTTTCCACGTGATCGTCTGCTAATTGGAGCTTCATGTGGGTGGGCCGTAAGGCATGTTTCCCCCATTTCTCCCAAATCTCCTTGGTGGCGATTCCCACTCCAGCTCCTGTGTCTAGTATAGCCTTGGTCATGTACCCATTGTAAGTGACAGGTAGACACGTATTACCTTCATCTCCTTAACTAAATTCTCCCACTTTATCAACTGGAATTTGTATTTTAGATGAGTTTCCTTTTCCTTTGACTTCTTTTTCTTCCTTCTCTTGTCCTAATTCCATTTGGTTCGCTAATTGCTTCCATAAATGCGGCTTAATTTGAAGTAATTCTTCCACGGTCAGTTTGCATTGCACTTTTGTCTTCTTTAGTTCCGTTAGATTGTGTGAACTCTTTTCCGAGTTTTCTTTTCCCTTTCCATGTATCGTGGGTGCTCGGACTATCATAGATTCCTTTTCATATTCTCCCATGTAGTTAGGCAAGGTTGAAATGCTCTGGGTTTCTTCTCTATTTCGGTCGAGTCTTGACACTTCCTCATATACCTCTTCCAGATTGGGATTTGGTTGATAAACCTCTACATCTATTTCCTCAAAGCGAGGTTTAGTCACTCCATTCTTCTTCCATTGTTCTTCTCGGATTCTATTCCATACTTCCTTTGGCCATTCAGCCTCTAGGTCAGGTATGGTCGACAGCGGTTCATCCTGGGTTCTTATTTGCTCACACTTGCCATCCTTCTCTTTAGGTTCTTTACCCTTGGCTTTGAAATACTCCTTGTAATTATCCTCTGCTATCCTCGTTTCTAGAAGGTCTGGGATAGTCTTTTCTAGGGTTGCTTGTGCTACCTCTATAAGCTTTCGACATATTGCAAGCCTCTCTTTTTCTAATTCTCCTTGTGGGTAAAGCTTTTCGTGCTGCTCTACATTCAGACCCGTCTTAATTTTAGCTTGGTAAGCTTTTAGCCACATGTCTAGGTCATCAGGTTTTTGGTCAGCTAAAATGGATCCTGGTTTCTCTGCTTCTTGGATAAGCGGTGGAATGGGAACCTTTTCCCGAGTCCTCTGTTCGTTATGCTCTTGTTTGTTTTTAGATTGTTTCCTATTTTCTTGACTCTTTTGTTTCATCCATTTATCTTTGAGCTTTTCTCTTCTGTCTTTCCATTTTCGTGTTTTCGTATTCTGGGTATTCTCATGTGGGTCCTCAAAATCCTCAACTCTTTGAACTTTGGGACTTACCGTTCTATTGCTCTCTCGTTCCTGTTCTGGTTGCTTTCCTTTTTGTTCTTTCGTTTGAGCTCTTGTAATGGCCTTTAAATGCACAGTGTATTCCTTGTCACTTCTAGATGCTTCTATTACTTCGATTACATTAACAGGTGTTGTATCCTGAGTTTTATTAGGATTTTTTGGACAATCTCTAAAAAGATGTTCCTCTCCACAATCATTGCAATATCCTTCCCAAGTCCTAGGGGGTGGTGGATTATAAGGCCAAGGACATTCTCTAATAAAATGGTCTCCTCCACATCTAAAACAGGGTCCTCTTGGCATAGGCGGTCTAATGGGTGGTCTCATGGGTGGTTGAGCTTTAGGCGCAACATACATCAAAGTTGCTACCTCCATTCCATAAGCCTGATCATAACCATCATATCCATAGTACACGGAATCATATGCTGATTCATACTCTAACATGTTGGCTTCATAGGGATAATAATCTCTTGGGAGCAGCTCATATCCAGGGTTTGCTGGTTCTACACTGGACGTTGTTGAAGCTGGCACTATGGCTCTTTCCAAATTTTCTTCTGGCTGAGCATACTTCACAGGTACCACTTGTTGAGGTTGTGACAGTTGTGGCCCTATCACTCGTTGAGGTGGTGGATATGGTACTTGCTCATATGGCCTTGGTGCTCCTGCTGGTGTTGGATAGGGATTGTACCTAGGCATCTCTCTGCCTTGCTCTCTAGGTGGATATACGTATGGTCGATACTGAGGTGGTTGTAAGGGGCGTGCCTGCCTATTGAATGGACAGTTTTCTGCAGTGTTGTTGGTGTATTTTTGTTCTATGTGGCACTACAAGGCAGTCCCTTGTTGGAGCAGTCTGTTGTAAGGATATGTCGGATGCGCACCAGCTCCTCCTCGTGCACACATGTGTGTGGGGTGATCTCCTCCACATAGACTACATTTCCGTAACATGGGCATTCTTAAGGCTGGGTGCTGGTAAGTTCTCTGCACTTGGACTCCTAGTTTCTTTGTTAATAGTTTCACTAATTCTTCCACATTACTGGGGTTGGATGTAATGGAACTCTGAGAGTCATCTGATTTAGTGGGACTAGGGGTGCTCTTAAGATCCTCCGCTAGATTGTCTTCTAGGTCAATGCATTCTTGAAGGCATTCACTTAGGTTTTGTAATCTCTTCACGTAAACTAAAGTTCTTAGGGTTCCATTCGTGAGTCCATCCAAAAATAATGAAATCACTTTTTGTTGAGTGGGCCGCTCTGTAGCTAGGCATCTATCAACATACTCATTGAATCTCCGGGGAGCTGTTTTCACTGTTTCATTAGGGTTCTATTTAAAACTATGGATTAAAGATGCAGAATTGTGTTTAATCCCTCTCTTGGTAAATTCCCCAATGAATTCTTGGAAAAATTGCTCCATGTTTCCAAATTGATTAGGATCTAATGGCTGGAACCAAGTCAGAGCCGTTCCTGTGAGGGTGAGTCCAAAAGACTCATACTGCACAAAGAAGTCGTCTACTTGTTTTGCCCTTAGAACTTGTTTAAATTCAGCAATGTGATCATAGGGTTCTCCCAGTCCATCATAATGATTTCTCATGCATTTGGCCACTTGGATAGGTCTCAATCTTCGCATTGGTTCTGGCGGTCTAGGTATTACGGGAAAGGTAGGAACTGTTGGTCTAACTGGGGGTATTCTAGACTGCCCTCCTGCTGGTGGTCGTGGTCTTACTGGTGGTTGGTATTGATTACCTACTCCTGAGTGGATCTGATTGTGTGTTTGCACTCCTGGAGTTGCAAATTATACATGTGTACGGTTTGGAACACTCCGTTGGCTAGTTTGTCCTGACATGGTGTGCTCTGCCTCTTGTTGAGTTCCAAAGGGGTTCTGAGAAGTGGTTGCCTATTCTCTGTAAGGGAATACATGCAAACCCATGTATTTTAGTTTAGCTCTGTCTGAGGCACCAACCAACCAATATCTTCTCTGATTTTTGTCTAGGTATGTGATTCTAGTTTCGTCTTCAGGATCCTTCAGCTCATAAAATGTCATCAGGCTTTCTTCTCTTCCCGGAGCCGGTGAGTCTGTTTGAAGTAATAAGTCTGATCCATGGATCATATAGACTTCCAATAGGTAGTCATTTGAGTTATCAAGTCTCCTCTCAAGACTCGTGTTACCTGGGACGTGCCTCTAGGGGTTGTCACTAATTCCTCTGGGTCTGGTCTATTTGAGTTCTCTTGTCCTACCAATTCTCCCCTTTCATTGATCAACTCAAGAAATTCAATTACTATATATATGTGACCTATCTTGTCCATGTATGCTCCTCCTTTGTACTTAACAGCAGGTCTGGGCACAATTGTGGCATCCATGGAAGTTACCATTCTAGCCACAGATCGGTTTAAGCCATCCAGGTAGATAGGGATCTCCTAGGCATTAGTGGAAACTTATTGTAAGGAGGTACGATACTCTCCCTCTACAACGATCATGAAGTTTCTACTTGGAGATGGACCCTGCATGTCTTCAGAAGCCATGGGCATCTCCTCCTCTGATTCACTAGAGGTATCTGAATAGAAAGAGTGGTGACTACTAACAGATAACATACCACACTTGTTCATACTCAGAATCCTACTTAACCATCAGCGAAC
Organism: Ceratopteris richardii; assembly: GCA_020310875.1. NCBI lineage: Eukaryota > Viridiplantae > Streptophyta > Polypodiopsida > Polypodiales > Pteridaceae > Ceratopteris > Ceratopteris richardii. Next base: position 116,939,080 of record CM035442.1, on the reverse strand, counting down.
AGACCATGATGAGCTGCAAGTGCATAGATGCCATGAAGAGTAGTCATTCTGCATGTAGATGCAAAGGTCTCATCAAAATCAATGCCTCTTTCCTATGCATAACCCTTTGCAATAAGCCTAGTGTTGGCAGTGGTTAGGGTAGTCAAGGACTTACGAGACAAGGAAGCCAACGAGAAGGGCCAAGTAGGCAAAGCAATCAATGGAGATGTGGCAAATAGGCCTATCATTTTTCATGAATTAATATTTCCCAAATAGTGATTTTAGTCACTCCACACCATTGTAAATATCATTTTTGATTATTCCTACTACATTTTGTACAAGCCAAGGAGTCCTCAAGCTTGAGGAGCATTAGTAGTATTTATGCACCAATTTTCATAATTTGCAGAGCTTGTTTGAGCCTCCAAAATAGCCTTAGAACCTAATTTTTAACTAGGTCGGACACTAGGTCTGGACAGGACCAAAGCTAGTCAAAAACTATAAATAGAGCTAGAGAGCTCATTTTTGGGATTAGCTTGTTGTAGATTTGAACTTGTGTGAGACTTTTTGAGTAATCTAAAGAACTCCATTGTTTCTCTGTTTGTCTTGCCTTGTGCGCGCATGTGTGTATGTGTGCATGTTTGTGTGCTTCTCACTCACACACTTGTGCCATCACTTGTTCGAGGTCTTCATACCATCCTCATGTTTTCCCGGATTCACATTAAAGGAGGTGCTACCATCAATGAGCTACACCAAATTTTGGTGCCGTTGCCGAGGATCGAGCTTTCAGGACGAGCACGTGATGGTAAGATGTAGAGTTGTGACGTTGGCGTTGTAGGTAATTTCTTTACTTTTCTTTATTTTTTCTCTTCCTTACTTCACCATCATCATCACCATCATCATTACCATCATCATCCTCACCATCTCCCACCTCCATCTCCATCATCGCAAAGATTTCAGTTTTTTGGTCATATCACCTTTCCCCTTCCATTTACCTCATTTCACTTGTGAGAGAGAGCAAGAGAGCGATTTGTGTGCGCTATTTTTGCATGTTTTTTGAGTGTTCTTGCAAGTTTTTCCTGTATCATCATCTCCAGCAGTCTGCGTAGGTACGGAAAAGCTTTGCACTATCTTTGAGGCATTGATCTCTATCGATCGCGATCTACAGAAAATTTCAGCATTTGGTAAAACAAAGTGCACCACTATAACAAGCATGATGAGCACATTCTAAATCACAAATCACAATAAAAAAATTCCATGTTTTTCTGTCAATCGTGATTGACACTGTCAATCGTGATTGACAGCCACAATTGACAGACTCTGTCAATCGCGAGCCTATCAATCACGATCGATAGACCCCGACGGACTGCCACGTGGAACTCAATCAATCGTGATCGACACCATCGATCGTGACCGACTGAAATATCATGATTGACACAAAGACTCGCGTGTCCATGTGTCCATCGTGACGGAGAGAACCCCGATTGATTGAAATTATGGTGGAAATTATGGAAAAAGTGTCGATCGCGATTGACACCATCAATCGCGACTGACAGACCCCACGACCGACTCTGTCGATCACGATTGACACCATCAATCGCGACTGCCATGTCGATCACGATTGAGAGGCCCAACGGACACCTCTATCAATCGCGATTGACAGGCATTTTTGGCTAAAATTTTAGGGTTTTTTGTTCCAAATTTTGGGCATACCTATCAAGTAAATTAGCACTTTGTGAGGTCCCTACACTAGTAATTTGAGTAAAATCATGTTTGACTCTTAGCCTGTTTGAACCCTGTTTTAACCCTAGAACCCTGAACAATCTTAACTTCCTCATATGAAATCTGTTCAGAGTGATCTTGGGCTCATTGGAAAGCTCGATAGGGTATTTTGAAGTTGACCATACCCAGGGGAAACAAAACTAAGGGATCTCTAGAATTGTTTTCCATAAAGACAAAGGGCAAATGAATATCTAAATTATATGAATGAAAGTGACTTGTATGTCATTTAAATTTAAGTCTTGAGCTAACTTTGGGACTTGTACATGGCCATTGAGAGCACTAGAGGGCATCCAAAGCAAGGGAATTTTGCAAGCTTGAGAACGGGGTTCTTGAGCACCAACGAGCAAGAGATTAGCAACTTGAGGTCGGATTATTCTCAACTCCCTCTGTCAATTCCTAGCTTAGGCTAAGAACGAGTTGAGCTACGAGCAAGATAGGATGCCGATAAGCATCTGTCAAGTTGAAGACTCTTAACTATTCAAGTTCAAGCATAAAAATATAATCTCTTTATGATCGATAACCTAAAAGGAAAAGAACTTAACGTGGTATGATCAACTGAAAGTGCGGAGAATTCACTTAAATATTCCTGATGATGTAATATTAGACAAGATCATAAACATGATAATCAACTAAAAAGAACCAAGTGACTGATATAAAGTGATCTGTAGCGAGGTTGTACTTGGGTAAAATTGGAGTTGTGAAATCAGGCATATGAACCTCAGATAAGGACGACACCTAGGGAGAGATCGACAAAGTCGTAAGTCTTCAAAGGCTAGTGTCAATCACACTGTTAGGTCTTGGGCCCAGCAGTTGAGTAATTATTCACACTACCCTAGCTCTAAAACTAGCGAATCAGCAATATCTCAAGGTATGGAGCGACCCACAGGAAGCTCAGGTGTGGCTTACTTGCAAAAGGTTGAAGGTCCCTACAAGACTCAACTGGAATACCTCAGGCCCAACCGATTAAGTGCTTGCATTTATGAGGACGGCCTAAGAAGAGCCGTGGTCCAAATTAAAAACCCTAACCAACCCATTGGACTCGAACATCCAACAGTCAAGTTTGAAAATGGGGCATACCTGGACAAAGAAGGAACCATGTATGTGGTCACCACCTATCCAGATAGGACATATAAATTTGGTAATGTGATCCTAGAAACGGACATAGGAGACCTAGAGCAAGGGAACATAGGTGGAGAGCCTAAAACCCCTCGAGGAAAATCAATTCTCACTAGAATTATCACACCAGAGTGGGTTCCCTAGGACAATAAGAGCATAGATCCACTCTTAAACTGAGAGACCGATGAAGCCTTTTGGAGGTATATGCCTGATCAGCCGAATGAGGTAGGAGTGATCACAATCTATGAGTTCAAAGATCCTGATAGCCCAGGCAAAGTGACCTATTTAGACGATACTTCAGAGAGGATCTTTATGGTCACAGAGCATGGTAGGCATGCCTACATGTGGAAGGGTGAATTTATTTTTCCCCAACCAAGATCTAATGTCTCTTATGGACACCAAAGAGCTGGAACATCTCAAGCTCATGGAGCTCAAAGGGACAGGTGTAGAGATAGGCAATAGGTGAGTTTTGCCAACCCTTTGGGAAGAGAAAGGATGAGAACAGAGACGGATAGAGTGGAAACTGAGAGACCTAGAGCCCTAATAAACCAAAGAACTGTTGATGATTTTCCTTTGCCAAGGCCTAGAGAACACACTAGAACCTTGAGGCCAACCCAGCTTGTTGAGTCCATGAAGGATTACTTTGATGGTACTGGAGACCCATATGATCATGTGGCCGAGTTTAGGCAAGTGTTGAGAGCTGAACAAGTTGAGGACCTATTCACGCAGTACAATGCTTTCAGTCTAACTCTAAGGAACACAACCCTTACATGGTTTCAACCACTAAATGAGAGACAGTTTAGGAGCATAGACCAACTTCTAGAGGCTTTCATTACTGAATTCTCAAAGAGTGGCATAAGGCATAATACTTCCTCACTGATTCATAGCTTCGAGTAGGCACCTCAAGAGACCATTAGACTTGCAAGAAGAAGATTTAGGCAATATCTAGAGAGATGTCCTGTTCTCGAGTTACCCACGCCAGCCAAACAAGTGGCTTTATTCCTAGATGGACTGTTGAGTACAAAGTTGAGATCATATGTGTACTTGAAGGACCCTAGAACCATAGAAGAGTGTGTATGCATGTGCATCAACATTGAGGATAACCTAGGGGAGGAATTGGAACTTTCAAAAATCTACAAAGATTTAGATAGTTCCACTAGCCTCACTTCCACGCAATCCACATCTATTGAGGAACTCGCTGAGAAAGTAGCTCAGAAGTTAAGAGTCTCAAGCAAACAAATACCAAGGTTTTCCCCAGTGAAAAGATGCTATACTTGTGGAGGTGACCATATGGCGAACGTGTGTCCCATTATGGCTCAACCCCAAGTGAATCCTAGTAGCCAATATTGCACCATATAACAGAGATACACTAGTCACACCGCACAAGATTGCCCATACAATAAGCAAGCGGTTAGGCAAACCTACCCTCAGCCATACCCACAACATGGAAGATACCAGAACCAGTACCTACCATAACAATATGGAAAACCATAGCAACCTTATCAGCAACCCTACCAAAACCAACAAAGGCCTCAACTTGTGTTAGCTCAATAGCCCCCAACCCCATCCAATGTGATTCCAGTGAAGTAGCTGCAAAGAGAATCTGAATAGAGCCATAGTGCCAGTAACACCATTGCTCTCAGAAAGTGACCCTAGTGATCATAGTTTTGACTCTACTCATGTTGACAGCCCATAGGCTTACTACATGCAGTCACCTGAGCATAATGAGTCATATTACTATGAAGATCCGAGTGAACCTAGTTGGGAGCCAGAGTATGCAAATGTCATGTACGCTAACCCAAACTCTAGGCCTCAACATAGGCAAGTAAGACCCCCATTGCCTAGAGGACCATGCTATTGATGTCAGGGAGATCACCTCATCCGTGATTGCCCTATGCCTACACCTAGATCGACCAAATTTGTGATAATTCAAGGTTTTTGTCCCCATTGCGGAAAAGAGCATCTGTTGTGAGATTGTCCTGAGAACCCCAACAATGTGTCGAAAATTATTCCCATCAACGTTATTGGGTTAGTCGTAGACTCTATAGGAAGTGTAACTTCCACTGCCCCTGTGCAAGTGGTCACTAGAGCTCAAGCTTTGCAGCAAAACTTAGGATCAAGCCAAGAAAAGAGTTTTGAGGTTAGTGAAACTGAGAGCATAACTAAAAAGAGGACTTGAGCTTGGAGGGATAGCCGTGAGAGAATGAAAAGGCAATTGGCAAAGAAAATGAGTGAACTCGAGGAAAGCCTAAGAGAAACGAAAGCCAAGATAATTGAACTTACATCTCAACCTCCCTCTCACACTACCCCACCACCACCATTCCCATCTCCATCCAATCCACCACCTTCCAACCCACCTCACACAATCCCACCACCCCCTAGAGTAGGATTAATCTTAGCAGATCCCACTCTCGAGGACCTAAATATGATGCTTAAGGCATATCAGGCCAGAATCTTAGAAGGGCCAAACGTAACGGATCATGAAAAGTGTTACCCTAGAGCCGAACTAGAGCTTGAACGAACTAAAATTTGTGCCAAGATGGTGGAATTGGCTCAAACCATGTTTGAAGCCAGTTGCCTCTTTAACTTCTCTAGTTCAGCTAAGAAATACTTGCACTTTGATGGACTGCTAGAAAGATTGGAGAGGCTAATTGCACAATCAAAAAAGGACCCCACCTCTCAAAATAAGGGCAAGGCAAGTGAAAGGATAAGCCTTCCTACCCAGGAAGCTTATGTGCCTAACTCCACAGAACCAGACACATCTTCTTCTATGAATCGGTACTCACTAGAATTCCTACGAGAGATTCAAGAGGAGAAATGGGCAGAAGAGAGTGAAGTTCCTCCTCCCATTGAAATTGCGGATGACGCGCATGATCAATTCCTAAAAGAGATTCCTTCTATCTATGAGGAGCAGGAGAGTGCCCAATCCCATGAGTGATTAGACTTTGAGTCCAACTCCTTACAGGAACTACCCCACTTCACAGGCCCATGGGAAGCTCAGTCTACTTGCATGAGAGCTCCCACAGTCATGGTAAGAAACGAAGACTCAGTCATACCTAGGAACACGGAGGTGATCAAGAACACTAAAGTGCAGTGCAACCTCACTTTAGAAGAGCTACTCAAGGTTAGGCTAGAATCATGGAAACATGTAGCCAATCAAGTTCCAAAAGTAGCAAAACCTCGTTCCCAAGTAGGATCTCATAGAACAGTGCCTAAAATACCCTTGGACAAGATAGGAGACATGAGTGAAGGAGAAGAAGGAAACACCTATCTTCCCATTACCCATTAGGGGTACACAACCAAGGCAATTTTGGATTCAGGTGCAGGAGTTGCTATTGCTGCCACTTCCCTATGGAAGCATTGGGGCAAGCCAGCACTCAGGTCAATGAGAATGAAATTGCAGATGGCCGATGGTCACATTGAAAGACCCTTAGGATTTCTAGAAGGAATAAATCTCACCTTAAGTGGTGTGGAGTTTGAGCATACCTTTGCTATATGTGACTTTAGCAAAAATCATGCCTATGAGATGATTTTGGGAAGACCATTTATGCGACAATTGCAATTGGTACAAGATTGGGGAACCAATTCTTTGTACTTGCAACACTTAGGTGTCATGACCAAAGTTAATCTCAAGGATTACTCTCACAGAGATGTCCCTCCCATCCAATGGAATCCCATCCATAGAGCCAAAGACGATACTGAGTCAGTGCATTCCATAGGATCAGGATCCTCATGGATGCATGAAGACACTCACTTGTGGATGTGTAAAGTAGTAGTAGAAGAAGAGAAGAGAGAAAAATCCAGAGAGGTAGGTGCAAAGGAAATCCATTGATCAATTCAAGACCCAGCATATGCACCTCTAGTATTTCCTGATGAAGAATTTGAACCTCACATCTGGGCCGAAATTCTAGCAACAATGGATGTAGCCATCAATGAAGAACAATGGACACCCCACTGTGATGAGGATGGCTATGACATTTTAGTATTCACAATAGAGCCAATCATGGGTGATTCGATTATTGAAGAATGTGAACCTAGCACTGATGCATTTGAGTATGCAAGTGACTCCGATCTAGAGTCAATTATCACGGACTCACCTTTTGCATCAGATGAGGAGTATTTCTATGAAGTAGAAGTTCACCCTCAGAGACATGAATAGCTCACAAATGATGTAAGGTTGACCACGCAAGTGACCCCTAAGAATGAAGGCAAGAAAGAAGAGAAAGAAGAGAGAAGTCACCCCATGTTGCAGAGCAAAGAAGCACAAGAGAAGAGCCCCAAAATTTTCAAATTAATGGGCATGATTTTTCTTCTTCAAAATCTTAGAGAATTACCTCAAGCCATGTAAATGCACTAGAGGAGTCTCTAGTCGCATAATCCCAACTTGTTGTAAAATATCCGTTGTAGATTAGTAGGAATTTCACTTTCTTGTAATAAAGTGCCAGTCTCTTGTGTGAAAGGACCAAATTTAGGGCACATGTATATAAGTCACTTTGTGACTCTTTGTACATACTTTTTTGCCATTGTGAAGAAGGAGAGCTCTTGAATCTAGAATTTGCCTCTTTCCTGCAGATTTCCATCTTCTCTTTGATCTTCTATGTGTGTGTAATGCTTGGAATGTGTGTGTAAGACTATTGTCTACCCCTCCCCACTGTTTTTGAGCTACTGTAGTGTGTGTGAGAGCTTGTAGGAGTTGTGGCGTGAGTGTGTGTGCCTCCTGCCATTCACTATTTTGATCATAACTTGAAGCACGTTTGTCAGAATTGAGTTAGACTACTTTCTATAGATGCGTCTCGTCGAGAGCTTCAAAATCAGTACCCTATCAACTATACTCGGAGGTTGGAGTTGGGAGAAATCCTCGATTTCTTGAAAACTATTGTAAGTGGTATTGCGGCAGACACTTCTAGTATTTCAGTGAGTTAGAGAGGTGATTTAGTCTTTTCTCACGCATATCAGCTGAACCACTTCATTTCCGTCATGTGTGCACATGTCCTCATACACTTGGTTAGGTCGTTTGATCAGATTGACAAATAAGCGTATGTCAATTTCCCACTATACGCACTTGTGTTGCAAATGAGGTTTAGTCTCTTTGGCACAAGTCCTTAAGTCTTCTTGGCTTAGGTACACATGTTTTTGGCGCCGTTGCCGGGGAACACTCAGCCCAGGTGCCTTCATGATGGTTATAGATTGAGTGTGATGAAATCGTACTTGTAGAAGTGAACTCGTTCAGTGGAAAGTAGTCAATCAATTCAGCACTTGTTACTTCACATCCCGAAGGTGTGTGTAATGAGTTTTTAGGTTTAGGGTAGTAGGAAGGAAGAGAAGGAAGAGTTAGGGTTAGGTTAGAAGGAGAGGAGAGGAGAAGAGAAGTGAAGTAGTTTAGGTTCAGTTATCAAAAAGTATAAAAACCAAAAAATTCCAGTCATTTCTCACTTGTCAGAGAACAGTATCGTTGAGAGCCAGCGACCGGTATCGCGAGTGAGGTATCATGCATTTCAAGCCATGAAAGCTAGATATTGACCTCAAGGTGCAAGCAAGACATCACAAAGGTAAGATTCCACAAGATTTCTTTGGCAAAAACACATTAAAAGTGCACCAAAATGTGATTAGTTGTGCAACCGGTATCGCGGGGAGGCACTGTGTGTTTTTTGAGCTTTCTTGAAAGAGTCAGTTGGTTAGAAGTGAGGAGGGGTGAGAGAGGAGCAAGGGGGTGTAAAAATTTTTGCATTTGGAGGTATTTTGGCTTGAGTATTGCGATCGGTTGAGTTTTTGGTATCGCGATACCAAAAATTCCCTTGTATCGCGATACTCGCCGAAGTATCGTATCGTCGGTTACCAGATCTGGTATTGTGATACCACTCGTGGTATCGTATCACCATATTGGTATCGCGATCGCACTTTACCAAAGTGGTATCGTATCGCGATCCACTTTTGGTATCGTATCGTCTCGAGTCCTGCCTAGTATCGCGATACCATACTAATATCATATTGTGCAGTTCGGTGGTATCGTATCACCTAATTGCTGGTATCGTATCGTGCACCAATAGTGGTTTCATATCATCATAGCAATTGGTATCGTATCCAGTTCCCAAGTATCGTATTGTCTCACTTTCAGGTGACGTATCGCGATACCAATTTGGTATCGTATCGTCCCCTTGTAGTGGTATCATATCGTATGAGGAGGCTGGTATCGTAGCGGCTATTATTCAAGTATCGTATCAGGGCAAACTCCAGTATCGTATCGTGCCCTTTTTGGTATCGTATTGTCCAAAAAGTGGTATCGTATCGTTTGGGTTTCCTGTATCGTATCGCTTGACTTTTCAGTATCGTATCGGCGGAGTGCATGGTATCGTGTCTAGATTTGGTATCGTATCATCTGGAGTTGTATCGCGAGAATCCCAGGTATCGTATCGTCAGGGAAGCCGGTATCGTATCGTGCCCAAGTGTAGTATCGTATCATGTCTAGATTTGCACACAATACAGCTGATTCGTCTTCCCATATTAAGGTGAGTATACTCGACTAGTAGGAGTACAAACGGAACAGATCAAGCAGAACTCATCCTTTCAACAACATATACGCGCACACAAGACGTGATAGCAATCTCAGCGAGACTTAATCAGACAACACACTACAATTCCCACAAAAACAGGGACTTCCTGCTCTTTCTTTTCATTGCCTTAAATAGGGGATTTTTTACAAGGGTGCGCTCTTCTGCAGTTACCTGTGCGTTCCCTGAAAGATTCTCTTTTTCATTTAAACTCCCTATCCTCGTACTCTTGTCCTTGTTCGGCGGTCGTCCAGCACTTTTACATTTAAGGCACCTGTCCGGGTTCATCCGTCCTGATTCGGCGGCTCTCTAACACTGGCACGCACGGTGGACTCGAACCCGCAGGTGCATTACTGTCTTCAACATCCTTTTGCACTGCCTGTCGGTCCATGCCAGGGTTTGACTCCCCAATCCTTTCTGACCGCACTTGTTCGGTGATGGGGAATTGGGCGATGGCGTGGATGATCTGCGCGGAGAAGGGGTGGGCTTCCACTGAGTGCGAGGGCAACTCAGCGAAGTTAGCCAACCCTCTGCAGCGCAGGTATTCGTCGACGTCTGTCGGGATACCATCACGGAAAGCAGCGTAGTTGGCTAGCGCTTCCATGGCGGTTATTGAGGAAGATGATGAGCACGGATACAGAATGCACGAGGGCTCAGAATAGTATCATGCAACACACTAGCTTACTTTGGCGTTGTCGACAGAGTTTAAATAGAAATACTATGATGGGGAGGGAAAGAGAGGGGGTGAAATATCATTGTGCGGTGCGGGACTAGTACTGGTTTTTCATGCAGGCGTGCGTGCTTGAGTGACCGGTAGGGAGGGGCGGCTGGTAACATAAAGATTCGTACAAAACACGACTAAAAAGGGAGAAAAAGAAAAACGAAAAAAATTTATACAAAACGCGGTTTGCCGCCGAATAATTTAATGCGTACTAGTAGTGGGATAATACGGCCGCAGCTTCGACCCATTGATTACCTTTGGAAGTGGATTTCCGGTCAACGTAGTCAACCGAAAAGTTGCCGGACCGATTTGTTCTGAGATCTTGAAAGGGCCGAACCATCGTAGTTTGAATTTTCCTGCTGCTCTATCCGATTTTGCGTTATAGAACAGTACAAGCTGGCTACCGAAAAGATTGGAGTCTTCAAATATCGATCGTGTGTCTTGGCTTGCCTTAGTTGTACTTCGCGCATAGTTAAAAAACTGAGCCATCGGTGCTCATCAAGTTCTCTGAGTGCGTCCATTCGTGCTGTCAGCGAATATTCCGGTAGCATCTTCTGAGTGATTGCTACACGCAGACTTGGGATGACTATTTCCATGGGTGCTATTGCTTCTAAGCCATAAGCTAGTTTGAAAGGTGTCAAGCCTGTTGTTACCTTATATGTAGTCCGGTATGCCCATAATACTGCAGGTAGTAGTTGATCCCATCTTTCCGGTGCTTCCATGATCAATTTCCAGAGGATATTCAACAGTGATTTGTTTGTACTTTCGGCCAATCCATTGGCACGTGGATAATAAGGAGAGCTAAATTTATGTGTGACCTGGAATGATTGTGTAACGGCCTTCATTAGATTGTTTACAAAGTGAGTGCCTTGATCTGAGACAATTTCCAGGGGTAAGCCAAATCGTGGGAAGACATCCATGAGTAGGCATTTTGCTACCGTAACTGCTATAGCGGACCGTAAAGCCCAGGCTTATGCCCATCTCGTTGCATAGTCTGTGCAGGTTAGTATGTATCTGTTGTTATTGAAGACTGCTGGGGGTGTGATTGGACCGATAAAATCTAATCCCCATTTCTGAAATGGTTCGAGTGGTAAGATGGGTTGCAGAGGAAAAAGATGCCTTTGCAAAGGCTGACCAGTTCTTTGACAAGTATCACATTGTTTAACAAACTGTGCGACATCTCTGTACATCGTTGGCCACCAGAGACCTCCTTGTAGAATTTTCCGGTGAGTTAAGTCTACTGCAAAATGGCCACCGGAAGGAATTGAGTGCGCCAAAGTGATAACTGAATTAACCTCATGAGGTGGAATACAGCGAAGTAAGATATCGGTATGATCTGCATAATATAGTTCTCCTGCTACTAGCCGGAATTGGCGGCTAAAGACTGCCAATTTCCTTCGAACTGCCTTGGTCGTCTCAGATGGGAAGCATCCTTCAGTGAGAAAGGTTAAAATCTGATCATAGTATGTAGATGGTGCTTGTAGGTTGGCCGTTCCCTCGGATAGTGGTTCAGCATTATAAATCGCAGGAGTCGTGTCATCTATGCCTACCGGAGCTTCACCGGAATCCAGGCGAGATAAGAAATCTGCTAGGGCATGTGCATTTCCGGGTCGGTGAATGACTTCATAATCAAATTCCTGCAAGAGTAGCACCCATCGGGCTAATCGTCCGCCTAGATGTTGTTGTCTTACTAGATAAACAAGGGCAGCATGGTCCACATGAAAGGTAAACTTCTGGCCTAGTAGATAATGTCTGAACTTTTTGATTGAGTAAATCAATCCTAGACATTCTCTTTCAGTAGTGGAATAGTTCTTTTCTGCCGATGCAAGCCTCCTACTGGCGTAATAAACAGGGCGAAACCACTTATCTGTTTGCTGCATCAGAATACTGCCAATCGCAATATCTGAAGCGTCGACAAAAACATGGAACGGATTGTCCCAGTCCGGTGGTTGTAAAATTGGGGCTTGTGTCAGGAGATACTTGAGCCGATCAAATGTAGTTTGGCATTCTTCAGTCCATTCAAACTATTGGGGAGTTTTTGTGATTAGCCTGTTCAGTGGTACTGCGAGGTGAGCAAGCCACCGTAAGTGTCTGCCATGCCACCGTATTTGACCCATAAAACGCATTACTTCTTTTGGAGTTGTGGGTACCGGGGCTTCCAAAATTGCCGAAATCTTATCTGGGTCTACTCGGATACCTTGAGCAGATACAATATGCCCAAGTAGTTTGCCACATGAGACCGCAAACACGGATTTGTTTGGGTTAAGGCAGAGTCTATATTCTCTACACTTCTGAAAACAACATCGTAAATGACTTAAATGTGCTATCATCTTCCCAAAGATTGAGAAGTCGTCAAGATATACTTGCATGAATGAAGTGAGATAAGGAGAAAATATCTCCTGCATACATCGATGAAATGTACTTGGTGCATTTCTTAATCTGAACCACATTACGGTGCAGGCGAAGACTCCCCAATTGGTAATGAAAGCAGTTTTTGGTATATCTTCTTCAGCCATTCTAACCTGATTGTAACCGCTGTATCCGTCTAAGAATGAATACATTTCGTGGCCTGCTACCCTATCAAGCATGGTATCCAAAAAGGGGATCGGGAAAGGATCTGGTACTGTTGCTGCGTTCAATTTCCGGTAGTCTACACAGATTCGTAGTTGCTTATTTTTCTTTGGCACAATCACAATTGGTGAAATCCATTCAGCATGTTCTACTGGTACGATGAATCCTACTTTTAATAATCTGTCAAGTTCGGCTTTTACCTGAGATGCATAATTGGGATTCATCCGATAGCTGGGCTGCCTATTCGGTTTAGCTTCAGGCTTCAGCATGACTCTGTGCTGATATATGCGCGGATCTAATCCTTTCATATCTTTGTAATCCCATGCAAAGACGTCTGAGAATTCGCGAAGGAGCTGAATCAAATTAGCCTGAAAGATTTCTGGTAAGTTTTGCCTTATTTTTACGGGTCGAGGATGGTCCTTGTCCCCTAGATTGTACGTGATCAGCTGGTCTTCAGGGACATAAAATTGTTGTGGGTTGTCTGTATCCTCTGTTGGCTTGAATAGTGGTTGTAATTCAGTATCTGCTTGTTCAGACTTTTCGGTGATAGCTACTACTGCACAAACTGAAGTGTTCCAGTTATTAATGACGGACTGTAGATCAACAGTTCCTAGAGACATTAAATCGGCGTTATTCTTCAAAAATTGCTCTTCTTCATCATCTGATAGTCCATCTAACATATGAACTGGTTCAGCAAGATAAGGTCTGGCGTGAAGTTCGCAGGGTTGTATAGCATCTAGTTTTACCACATATTTACGATTGGCATCCTTGAATGTGAGCTCTTGCGCAGACCAGTCCTGTATTACCTTTGCATGCTTCAGCAGGTCGGCCGAAAAGAAGGTTGTAATCCAAGGTGGATTCGGGCAGATCTAGTATAACAAAAGTCATTTTGAAAGTCGTACCTTGTAGAGTAATGGGTACATTCCGTACAAGTCCTACGGGATGGACTCTAGATTGATCAGCCATTCTGACAAAGAATTGAACTGGTTCGATTTCGGTCCAGCCTAGCTTTTTACATAATGCTGCGGTTGCAATGTTTACGCCGGAGCCTCCGTCAATTAATACCTGCGTGATCTTCTGATTCTTATACCATACTGTAATCAAGGGTACTGCATGATCAACCGTAGAATCAGATTCTGGTTGAACTGCGGCGGTTGCCGGAATGCAAGAGGGTGCCGGGCTAAAATGTTGTTGAAACTGTTGCCGGATTCCAGGTACTAACGCCAAAAGTTGGCCGAGAGGTAAGGTGATAGATGCCTTGGATAAAATTTCCCAGGCCTGCTGAGATTGGTTATCCTGCTCCTTTGGACTTGAGGTCTCTGCTGTTGCCGATGTATCTGCTGTTATGTCTACTGCTGATGGTTGTTCTGCTGCTGCTTTCTCTTGTTGCATTCCTTCCTTTGCTGACGAGGTCTGAGTCACCGGAATAGGTTCTGGGAACACTGGTGGTTCTGTGGCGGTCCAGTGACTAGCCTTGTTATACATCCTATGTTGTTCTCGTATCCCTGGTTCAAATACTTCTGCTACGGGCTACAGTTGTTTACCTGATCGGGTCTGGAGTGTAGCAGTTTGCGTTTCCACCGGTGTAATTTGTACCATGTTGGCCATTGGGTTTTGCCGCTCCTTCTTCCTTTGATCATACTCAGCTGCGTCTTTGCAATATCTTCTAATGTGTCCGAATTCACCACAAAAATGACAGCGTGGCGGTGGTAAATTGGGTTTTTCCGGTGGTGGTTCGTTCTGCCAGCGGTTTGCATTATAGTTATTGTTCCTCTGTCCTCGGTAGTTTCGATATCCTTGTGGTTGATTGTTTCTCAGTTGCGGAGGTACATAGTGATTCGCTGCCTGTCCATGTTCTTGTATAACAGCATTGACTGTTGCTGTTCCCTGTATTCTGGCATTGTAGAGACAATTTCCGGTGGAGTGTCCGGCAGTGTTGCAGATAGCGCAGAATGTCTGATTTAGCGCACAGTTAGCACTTGTATGGCCTGAATTTTTGCACGTGGTGCAGTACACTTGCCTGGTTATATCTTCAGTCATATTTTTGTTTGTCCTTAACCATTCCAAGTCTTCGGAAAATCCACCAACCTTGGATTCCAACTGTAGAGCCATTGCAATGACTGCATCTAGTGTCATTGCTCCAACACATCTGATAATCATGATATGCTTCAATTGTGGGGTTAGTCCATTGATAAACCATTGAGAGATGACATCGTCAGGTAGATTAGCATGTGCCTGTGGTATCTGCCGTAAATGTGTTCTAAAGAGAGTAGCGTATTCCTGGACAGTCTGATTTGCCTTCTGTCGGTTGCTCTGTAGATACTCAAAGATTTCGGCGGGATTCTTCTTTAGCCTAAATCGTTGCAAAAAAGCATCTCGTACTGCATCGTAAGTACCAAAATGATTAATATCATATTCCGTGAGCCATCTCGCTGCTTCATTGACCAGTGTAGATTGAAAAACAATGGCCTTATACGCCTGATCTGGAGGATGGTTGAGGACTGCATAACTGATCTCGAAAGTGCATACGTGAGCATCTGGGTCATCTCCTGGGAATCCACCAAATTTCGTGTATGTTACTCCTATTGGAGGCGGCCTTGGTTGACCTAACTGTTGTTGTTGTTGCTGTCCGTTCATCGTGGGTGTCTCCGGTCCTTCTTCTGTATCTTGAGGTTGATTAGTTGAACTATCAGAATCTGGATCGCCGGATGGCGTGCCTTCCGGTGTGCTGTTTTTGCGCAGGATACTTCGGACCTCAGCTTCGAATAGGTCTCCTTCTTTCTGGATGTCCAATATCCGAAATCTTTCTTCCAGACACGCGGGTCTGGCTGAGGATTCTGCAAAAAATGCTAATCCTTGACCGCCAGTTGGTGTTTCTATCATCGGAATATCACCGGAATGAGCTGACAGTCTACCAGACTGTAGCATGTTTTCGCTTTTTCTGATTTCTTTTCCTAGAGTTTGTCTAATCTCCAGCGGCGTCTTAATAGATTCTGGAATTACTGTACTTTGGTTAGGCTGGGTCGAAGTGACACCAGCATGTACCAAAGGCGTTGATCGTTCCACCGGAATATGACGGGAATTAATTCTAGCGTCCTTAACTTGCTCGACCACTGAGTCAGGTCGCGTTATACCTTCTTCTCCTAGAGTTGTTTTTTGTACTTTTCTTGTTCCCGTCGTCTGGGTCCTAGGATACGTTTCACCAGACCGAGTAACCGGCATGTATCATTGCCCAGTGATACTATCTGAGCAGTTTGCAACAATCTGGGTCTGTTGCTACTGTCAGTAAATCAAATGTTACTGGATGTTTGCTTCTTACAAACCGCTTAGCACTCTAATGCCACTTTCTCACAAGTAACTCGTAATCAAATGCTACTTTACCGCAGAGACTGGTAAACAGTTGCCACTTTCCCACAGATGGCGCTAAATGTTAATGTTGGACTGATACTCGCTTATGGGTTTAAGCGTTACTCTACTTCGATTCAGATACTTCACGTTCAATCGGTTCCAAATACTTCTCACCGCAATCCCTCTCTTAGCCACGTGGGTTCTTGGGAGTGGTAGGGGTCTGTTAGACAGAGGCCCTGTACTATTTTCCCAATTTAACACACAATCTTACGGTCGTTCCGTCCTTAGCTCAGTATCCGTCCCTGAACAACGAAAGTCTGTTCAGTGTATTGGAATTAGAACTTCAGGACTGAGGTTAGCAGGCCGATTACGTACTCTACACGCAAAAGATACTTCAATAACAGAATTACCTACTGCGTACTTCTTCACAGCAGGTAGGTATGCCAACTAGACCGTATACCTTAAAGTCACGCGGATTCGAACAATTAATCTCCTCGTAATAACCAACAAACATACACCGATACTGTTCTACTCACACTCAGACCGTTACAGCTACTAATCTTCCGAAGTTGAGGTAAACAGCAAATATATGGTGTAGTAACAACTTCAATCGCTCACAAGGACTCTACAAACAATTAATTCGAGATTACTCTTCGCGCTACTTACAGAAGAACTAACAGATAACATACCACACTTGTTCATACTCAGAATCCTACTTAACCATCACCGAACAGATTCGCCACACAATACAGCTGATTCGTCTTCCCGTATTAAGGTGAGTATACTCGACTAGTAGGAGTACAGACGGAACAGATCAAGCAGAACTCATCCTTTCAACAACATATACGCGCACACAAGACGTGATAGCAATCTCAGCGAGACTTAATCAGACAACACACTACAATTCCCACAAAAACAGGGACTTCCTGCTCTTTCTTTTCATTGCCTTAAATAGGGGATTTTTTACAAGGGTGCGCTCTTCTGCAGTTACCTGCGCGTTCCCTGAAAGATTCTCTTTTTCATTTAAACTCCCTATCCTCGTACTCTTGTCCTTGTTCGGCGGTCGTCCAGCACTTTTACATTTAAGGCACCTGTTCGGGTTCATCCGTCCTGATTCGGCGGCTCTGTAACACCCCTACAAAAATAGTGATTTTGATCACTCAAACCATTGTAAATACCATTTTCCATTTTTGCAACTCCATTTTGTTCAAGCCGAGGAGTCCTCAAGCTGGAGGAGTGCTAGAAGTAGCTACCTACCCATTTTCATAATTTTTAGACTCTATTTGAGCCCTTAAATAAGCCTTGGAACCTAATTTTTAACTAGGTCAGACACTAGGTCTAGACAGGGCCAAAACTACTCAAAAAACTATAAAAAAATCTAGAGAGCTCATTTTTTAGGTGAGCTTGTGGTATATTTGAGCTTTTGTAAGAGAAATCTTTTTTAATCGAAGCTTTCCATTGTTCCTCTATTTGATCATGCCTCGTATGCATGTGTGTGTGTATGTGTGTGCATGCTTGTGTGCTTCTCACTCACACATTTGTGCCTTCACATGCTCACGGTCCTCATATGAGTCCTCACGTCTCCATGGATTGACAAGTAAAGGAGGTGGTGCTTATGCTTGAGCTACACTAGATTTTGGCATTGTTGTTGGGGAGAGCGCTTCAAGGATGAGCATTGTGATGGAAGATCATATATTTGTGACATTGGAAGGTAAAAACTAGTCATTTTCTATTATTTTTCTAATTTTCCTTCTCCATATTCATCATTATCACCATCTCCATCTTCTTCCATCTTCATCTTCACAAAAATTTTCCGTTTTCCACTAGATTTTCCACGTTTTCACCTCATTTTTCATTCGTGGGTGGGCAAAGGGGGGGGGGGGGAGAGAGAGAGGGAGAGAGAGAGGGAGAGAGAGAGAGAGGTAGGGTGCTTGTGTGTGCAAGTTTCTGTGATTTTCATGACCCTATGCTCAACGCGCAGGCCTCGACGCTGAAATTCAAAGCTCCCGCCAAAAATCTCAAAAAATCGCGATTCTATGGTGAAAATCATGATTTCTTTCTATGAAAAATTCAAAATTTTTGAAATTTGTGATTTTCTTACTTTTGGAATTTCCCACCTAAAAGCATTCTCAAAAAGAACACGATTTTGAGGTCATTCTCACAATCGCGGTTCTCTAGTTGTGCCAAAAATCACGATTCTCTAAGTTTCTCAAAAACACAATTCTTTGGTCATTCTCAAAAGCATGATTTTTTGGCGATTCTCAAGAAAAACATGATTTTCAGTCAAAATTGCAATTCTCATGTCAAAAACACGATTGTAACAAAACATGATTTTCAGTCAAAATTGCGATTTTCAGGTCATTCTCAAAATCGTGATTTTCATAAAATAGGATTCTCAAGGAAAACACGATCTTGAGGTCATTCTCAAAATCGCGATTTTTCGGGTATCTAAAAAACATGATTCTCTATCGGAGTGCATTTTTCAGTCAGGATCGTGCTTTTCATGATTCTTTGTCAGGATCAAGTTTTTCACAATTCTTTGTGAGGATTGTGTTTTCCACGATTCTTTATTAAGATCAAGTTTTTCACGATTCTCTATCAGGATCGCGTTTTCACGATTCTTTGTCAGGATCGCGTTTTTTTGGGGTTGCTAAGCATTGCGATTCTGAGTCAAGATCATGATTTTCAGTAAAAATCATGATTTTCCAAGCTGTATCAAGATCGCAATTTTCACTCAAAATAATGATTTTCTCATGACTTCCTCTTTGCCTATTTTGACCCTTAAGAGCCTGATTTGACCTAACTTTTTCATCAAAAGTCCATTTTTTTAGCTCTATAGCTCATTGGAAAGCTCGTTTGCCTGATTTTTAGATAGGTTAATTTGAAGTTGACCCTCAAGTGGGATTGGAAAGAAAAGCGGGCTCCAATGGATTTTGAGTGGTATAAAGGGGAGATTTTGGACTCTTAACCAAGGCATATGAACCTCAGATCTGATAGACACTTAGGCAAGGATAGAAAAAGCATTAGATCTTCTGAGGCTAGTGTCAACCATACATCTAGATCGTGGGCACAACAACTTAGTGGTTATCCCTATGTGCTAAGTTCGGACACAAGTGATTCAGAAATGTCTTTTAGCATGGAAAGACCATGAGGTAGCTCACGCACTACCTATTAACAGACACCAGAAGGTCCCCATAAGACACAGTTGGAGTATATCAGGACCAACTGATTAGGTGCACACATCTATAAGGATGGTCTAAGGCGATCAGTTGTCCAACTCAAAAATCTCGATCAACCTTTCGGACTTGAACACCCAGTGGTCAAATTTGAAGAGTGTTCTTATACTGACAAGCAAGGGACCATGTACGTGGTCACCAGATTACCAGATAGGATAGATGAGATTGGAAATATCATTTCTGAGAATGAGATAGGGGACCTAGAGCAAGCACACCTAGGATGAGAACCCAAGACTCCCAGAGGTAAGTCAGTTTTGACCAGAGTGGTCACTCTAGATTGGATCCTTCAAGACAACAAAAGCATAGAACTATTCTTGAATAGAGAAACGGAGGAAGCCATTTGGAGATTCAAGCCAGGTCAACCTAGCCCAATAGTCATTATCTACGAGTTCAAGGATCCGGAGGTACTAGGCAAAGTTGTCTACATGGATAACATGTCTGAGAGAATGTTCTTGGTAACAGAGCATGACAGGCATGCGTACACTTGGCAAGGTGAAACGATTTTCTCTCCACTAAGATCTAATTTCTCCCATGGCCTCCAAGGAGCAGGATCATCCCAGGCTCATGAAACCTAGATGCAAAGAACCAGAGAGAGGCCCGAGGTCTGTTTTGCACACACAATGGGTAGAGATAGATCTAGACATGAGGGTGAAAGACCTAAAAGAGTGAGACATAGAGCACATAGGCATCAAGGAGATGAATATGATTCTCTATTGCCTAGACCTCGAGAGTACCCAAGAACCCTTAGACCCTCCCAGGTGGTCAAGGCAATGAAGAACTATTTTGATGGGTCAAGAGATCCCTATGATCATGTGGCCGAGTTCAAACAACTGTTAAGAGTTGAACAAGTTGAGGATTCATTCACCCTGTTTGAAGCATTTGGTTTGACTCTTAAGGGTACTATCTTAGCTTGGTTTCAACCCCTGAATAGTTGTAACTATCAAGATATAGGCCAACTGCTAGAAGCATTCATTGTAGAGTTTTCCAAGAGTGGCATCAGGCATAATACATCATCCTTGATCCACAACTACAAGAGACACCCCAAGAAACAGAGCGACTTGCAAGAAGATGGGTCAGACAATACTTAGAAAGATGCCATGTTCCAGAGTTACCCACACCAGCCAAACAAGTGACTTTGTTTTTAGATGGCTTACTAAGCACAAAGTTAAGATCATATGTGTACTTGAAGGATCCTAGATCCATAGAAGACTGTGTGCGAATGTGCATTGACATAGAAGACAGCTTGGGTGAGGAGCTAGAATTGTCCAAACTCCACAAGGATTCAGACAATTCTACTAGTCATACTTCCAGAACCTCCATTGAGATAGATGAGATAGCTGATCAGGTTCCCAAGAAGTTAGGAGTTCAAAATAAACAAAAACCAACGGTCACCTCATTAAAGTGATGTTACAACTGTGGAGGAGTCCACATGGCTAATGTATGCCCATTGCAAAACCAAAATATGAGAGAAATCAATGCTGCATATTGCACTATTGAGAGAAACTACACGAACCACATGGCTCAAGATTGTCCCTACAATAGGTAGGTTGTTTGACAAACTTATCAACAACCTTACCAACAAGGTAGGTATTAGAACCAATAACAACAGCCATATTATAGACCACAACAATAATATCAGGCACCATATATGCCACAACCAATCCTAGGAAACCAACCACTCGCTCCTACCAATGTGATTCCAGTTCAGTATGCAATGGTAGAGGAGAACCCTAACAAAGCATTGGTGCCAATGATCCCCTTAGTCTCAGAAAATGACCCTCATGCCCAGAGTTATGACTACTCCTATGAAGATAGTGTGCAAGCTTATTGCAAAGAGTCACCTGAGCATATAGAGACTTATCCATATCAATATGAGGCACTACCTATGGAACCAAATTGGGAGCGTGAATACTGCAATGTCATGTATACGAATCCTAATCTTGGATCCCAATTGAGACAAGTGAGACCACAAGCCCCTAGAGGACCATGTTTTTGATGTCAAGGTCACCATTTCATTCATCAATGTCCCCACTCACCAACTCTAGGACAAGGACAAAACATCACAATACAACGTTTTTGTCTTGAGTGTGGCAAAGAACATCTTCCGAGAGATTGTCCACTTGTGTAGAGTTTGAACACACATTTGCTATATGTGACTTTGGCAAAAATAATGTCTATGAGATGATCCTAGGAAAACCCTTCCTACAACAACTGCAAATAGTGCAAGATTGGGGAACCAACGCCTTGTACTTGCAACACTTAGGGGTCACCACCAAGGTCAATCTAAAGGATTATACCTTCAAAGATGTACCACCCCTATAGTGGAATCCTATCCACAAGGTGCAAGAAGATTCAATCTCTGTGCATTTTGAAAGTTCACCTGATCCATCGTGGATGCATGAAGATACTCATTTGTGGATGTGCAAAGTCATAGAGGAAGAGGAAAATTTCTTAAAGGCAAGAGAAGAAGGAACTTCACCAGGAGATCGACCAGTTAGAGGCCTAGCCTACATACCAATGATCTTTCTAGATGAGGAATTTGAGCCTCATGGATGGCCGGAAATCTTAGCCACCATGGACATTGTTGTCAATGAGGAACAGTGGACACCTCATTGTAATGACGAGGTTATGATATTTTAGTGTTCATGTGTCATCTCGTGCTAGAAGAGTGTGACCCTAGTGAAGTCATAGAAGAAGAAGAGAATGATGATGATCTAGAGTCCATTGTGATGGATAGTTGCTTTAACTCAAAATAACTCAGAAAAGAACTATTTAGAAGATATAGGAGTTTTAACCAAAAAGAAGAAGAACCTCTCACATTAAAACGGTAAATTCAAAGGATGGAAGTGAGGGAAGTCAAAAAAAAGAAAAGAAAATCATTGAAACAAGAAGAGGAGGAATCATTGTTCGAAGTACTAGAGAATTTCAAGAAATATGACGTTGAAGACCGAAAAATTTTGGTATGAATGCCTAAAAGAGAGGCCATCACAAGAGAAGCATATGATAATAAAGAAAAGATCAAAAAAATCATATTCACCATTGAAGAGAATGAAGAGCGATGTACATATATAGGAGAAGACCTAAGTGCAGAAGAAGGTGGAGCTTGTAGCTCTATTAAGGGAATATAGGGATGTGTTTGCATGGACCTATAGAGACCTAAAGGGAGTAGATCGAGCAATATGTTCTCATACAATCCCCATGATAGCTGATGTCAAACCCACCAAATAGAAGCCCTACACATATAATGACACTTATGCTACAAAAATAAAAGAAAAAATTGATAGGTTGATTGAAGCTGGATTTATCTATGAGATTGAAGCTGGGTGTCCCTCATTGTAGTGGTGCCCAAGAAGAGTCCCTTTTTAATATTTATCTAACAATATGGTAGAGAAGCCTTGAACAATAGCTAACCTTTTGCACATATCTAGGAATTCCCCACATAAAAATCCATGTATGCCCTTCATTGGGATTTTTTTTGTTACAAGAGAGATCTTGGAATCTCTTAGAAGATATGTTAGTTAGAGAGATCTTCCCTTTTTTACTTTTCAAAAGGATCACATGGGCAATAGAGCTTGGCGTATATATAGAGGCTCATTTTTGTAAAGAGGGGAGCTTTTGGTTGACGTGCTCTTATGTAATATCTCTTATCAATGGAAGAAGGCTCTCTTGTACTCCAAGGCTATTTACATTTATGTATTGTGTCTTTGTGAGTGTGTGAGAGTGGTGTGTGTGTGCCTATGCATGTCTCTCCTTTGTGTGAGTAGACTAGTTGCATTGCTTGTATTTTACGCATGGACTAGGATCCGTGACTCCCTATTCTCCTTGTTTTCAAGCATGTGGCATAGCATGGGGCTGATACCAATGGCTTGAACATGTTGGAGGTAGGAGTGGATGAGAGGAGAGTCACTCTTGAGCCTTCCTTCTTGCTTCCATGCAAGGTGGTGAGGGTTTTGACCTTCTTTTGCTACAACTTCAACATATGGTGATTAACACATTCCTTCTCTCTTTGATGCTTTACTTTATCTCCTACTAGAGACCAAAGGACCAAGATATCTTCAAACTGGAGAGAATTTGCACAAACTTCCTCAGGGTGGGTGATCCTAACAAAAGGGTTATCCCCAAAATTAAATGAACTACTTGCATTAGCCAAAAGGATCAAGGTGGTTTGGGCATTCTAAACATTGAAGGAATGGCCAATAAGTTAGCGGCAAAATGGTTAATTAAAGTGTGGTGCAATAGTGATGCCTCTTGGGCCAAGCTTATTTTTATAAATAGGAGTGCTCTTACGCTTTGGGTCTCCTTGGGTGGAAGGGTCTCGACCTTCTTGCCATTTTTTTTTTGCCCCATTTAGGATGACTCCCAAAGGCTCAAGCTTGGTTCGTTCTTTGTGGAAGGATTGGAACAAGGTTAAACAGTTTACTAGAATCAATGAAGATTGGAAGTGTGCGGCCAGTATTGAATAGAATGATTCAATCTTGTTCCCTATCAAGGGCATCGGAATTATAGAGTCATGGAACCTCCAAAAAGCTAGGAAGCTTTGGAACAAAGTCTTCCATTTGTGGAAACACCTATGGAACCAAGAAACTTGTTAGTGGATTAGATCCAAGGACATTGATTCCGGCCATAAGAGTGGATTGTGAAGAATGGCATCTATTGGAGAGTATATTCAATGCTTGGGAACGCTTGAGGACTTGCCTCCTCGTTGGTTAGGACTCTTCTCACCCTGAGGGTCCGAGATGGCACAATGGCAATAGCCTTGAGAAAATTTGGAGATTGAAGATGGATGTGGATTTTCATGTCACACTCAACAAGAAGTGGTGTATGGATTGGTTATGCTGGAAGTGGGACTTTAAGTTCCAATCCCTTTGGCACCCCCTCATCGAGATAAAAAAGTTTATGCTCATGTGGCAAATCCTACACAGTGGAATTTGGACCAATGTAAAAGCTAACAAAATTTGTAGGTTCCCCCCATGGTGAAACAATGCCTTACTGGCATGAAAGACTTGGGACACCTCTTCTATTCATGCCCCAAATCAATATCGATCTGGCAAGCCCTTGAAACAATCATGTTGTTACACGAACAAATCAACTAGAAGCAAGCTTTGTTGGGTGAAGCAATCCGATGTTCCTCAACATTGTGGAATGCTATAAGAGGGGAAAGTCCCTAGAAAATTTGAGAAAGAGAGGTGTGAAACCAATTTTGGAAGCCCTCCTAAAGAATGGCCGATCAAAAAATCTCTTTTCCTTTTAGGCAAAAGAATTTCCAAAGGTAAGAAGCCCCCACCCTTCAGAAATCATAAAGTGTTCTTTGTAGCAAGCAACAAGATCAAAACAAAGTGGGCCCCACATGAGGGGGATGAGAGGGTTATCAACCTTCTTTGTACAATTCTCTAGTAGTCTATAAGTAGCCCTTGCTTTGAGAGATACATGGGGTACCATGGGTGCTAGGCCCATTCACTTGTATAGCTATAATTTTTATTAATTAAAGTTTGGAAGAGTAGCATCTGCCAAACTTCCTTTATGAAATTAAAAAAATTACTAGCCAAAGAGAGTGTCATAGTGCAATGAGAGCTCCTTGGTGGTGTGGAGGAAAACTTGTGTGAGAAATCAAGCATGGAAGATCCCCCACCATCAAATCTCAACCCCTTTGAGCCTAAAATACCAAGGAGGGAAATTGAATTTTTCTCCATCATCCTTGTAGATGGAAAGGAATTTATTTTTCTTCCTGATATTGAGAAGGAATTTGGACTCCATCTTGATGAATGCCTAAGTCTTTTCTCCATAATGTCAGATGTTTCACTTGATAATACATCTTATCTTCTTGAAAATAAATCTATGCCACTGGGTGATTCTATGGTAGACACAATAGTGACAGTGTGTGAAGATGCTTTGAAAAATGATAACAATTACACTACGAAAGAAGAGTGTAGCACAATGCAAGAGAGAATAATGAAGAATAAAGTACCTAACCCCCAATAGCAAAGCAGAGTGGGATGGCCCACTCTAGCATAGATCTTGATGCCCATGGAAGAGGGGAAGAAGAAGACAGGCTTCATGATGTAAGTGGTATTAAGGACTCGAACAATTTAACTTAACAAGATTGGAACTTGAACTTATCATTTTCTTCTCGAATAGGAAGCCATTGAAGTGGACAAGTTTGCTGCAAGATCCAATGGGGATCATTCTTCTCGTGGTAGTGTCTCAATCTTGGCAAACTACATTGGAAAGTTGCCAAAGGATGATTTTTTCATCATTTATAAAGACTAGAACCCTCTTGGGCACTTCATGTTCTAGTGCTTGAAGGCCTTGAGCGAATTTTTGTGTTTTTCTACAATTATCCAAGGCACTAATTGTGTCATTTTGGTTAGAAAATATCTACTTGTAATTAACTCTCAAATTTAACTTTCGAGGAAAGGTACTAGGACAAATAGGTATCCCCATGGGTCTTGGATTGCGAGACCCTAATGTAATTTCTAAATTTGTACTAACCTACCAATTGCCACAATCTCTCCAAAGGAGAAAGAAAATTGTTGAGAAATTGAAGGCAACTGAGAACTAAGAATCACTAAATATGTCTTTTTCATACCTTGTGTAATCCATTGTGAGTTTGGTAATGTTTGAACAATGCAAAATATGTTTTTTGTGACTGTGAGGACTTTGCAAGTTTCTTTTGGCCTATTACTAAAATAAGTGTAGACTATGTTCACTTATGCAAGTCACCACACTTTGTATGTAAATGAGTGCTTTCATAAATCCATTTCTATGCCTCTACAAGGCTTATATGTGCTAAAATAGCCCTAGCCACAAAAATGTGAGATTTAGGCCTGCAAAGATTTTGTAAGGCTAAATCTTACATTTTTTGTGGTTGGGGCTTTTTTGGCATTTTGAAGAATACCCAAGGGTCTAGGCTCATTAGTAGTCCATATATAAAGAGAATGAGGCCAATAAGTACTCATATAAACACTTGGTAGTCTATATGTAAACCCTTTTTACTAATGTAACCTTGCACTTGTTGAAATCTTGGATTAGGTTCATGTAACTACAAATTTAGCCTTTCCTAAGCTTACAAAAGCTAAAAAAACCTAGCCACAGAAATTTGGGATTCACGCTTGCAAAGACTTTGCATGGCCAATTCCCATGTTTCTATGGCTAGGGGTTTTTGGCACTTTGAGGCCTAGGAAAGGATGGAATGATCATTAATTGTC
Source organism: Ceratopteris richardii (assembly GCA_020310875.1). Classification (NCBI taxonomy): domain Eukaryota; kingdom Viridiplantae; phylum Streptophyta; class Polypodiopsida; order Polypodiales; family Pteridaceae; genus Ceratopteris; species Ceratopteris richardii. The sequence goes on along the minus strand of CM035442.1, from coordinate 116,912,577 downwards.
CATAGTCAAAGGGAATGAAGTCAAAAAGTAATATTTGAAACCCTAAGCACTCTATATGTAGACCTTGAGCACTTATGGAAGGCTAAAATTGTTGAAAGCATGATATTCTACCTATAAAATTAACTTCTCTCTTTTCAAAACTTAGATACAAGATAATTAGGAGAGAGAGAGAGAGAAACAAATAGACAATATGGGGTAAGACAAAACATTTCATTTATCATTGAAGTACATTGCAAATTATGTTTCCCAAACGCTACAAATTACAAAGGCCATGGGTTGTTTCCTCTAATTCTTCTAGCTAGCTAAATATCTTTGGGTTTTATGGTTACTCTCTTGGTATGGATAGTACATAGGTTAAAAACTTCAAGCATGGAGATGAGGTAGCCCTCTACTGCCTCTTGGAGTGCCTCAAGTGATATTCCCTATCCCTAGGCCCGTACAATAGCTTTGTAGTTTTTCCTTTACCACTATTGCAAATGCTCTTCATGGTATGAGAACTTCTAGCTATTTTTTATAGTGCCATATCTTTGCAAATTCTCTACAATGCCTCTATCATCTTTGTGGGGCTCTTGCATTGGGAGCAATGTCAAGTTGTTGTTGTTGAGGTCTATGTCATGGTGTTTGTTGGTATATGGCCTTGTTCATGTAGACATTTCTTGCCTCCATGATTTATTCTATGGATCGTTGGAATGTGCAACTCATTCCATGGTGGTTGACTTCAACTTTCTTAATTAGTTGATGGTTCTGGATCCAAATCACTATCTCATATAACCCTTCTCCTCACCACTTGTTTGGGCCTTGCCTTGATGGGTGTCCTCTGTGGCTCAGACTACATTTGAATGTCCTTGAGACCAATCCTTTTGTTTATTTGTCACTTCATGTTCTCATGATGGATTGCTCCAAGAGGGTTTGACATCATGTGAGAGACACCTAGAAGTGGTGTGGGAACCACTTCAAGGTCTCTTGTGGGGTTGAAGCCATGGTGGTCATTGAGTTCCTTGAACATGGCTAGGATAGACCACGTGGTCTTTCCTCTCAGTCTACTTGGTGCATGCAATTCTCTTAAGTTGTAAAGTGTGAAATTAAGTGATTTCTCTCTACTTATAGATTTTTTTTTTTAACTATTTGTTCACACTAGAATGAAAAAAATATTTTAGAAACATACAAAATATGATAATACAAAGAATATAACATTGAAACCAAGACTAGATATAGCCCTATGATTTACCACATAATGGAATATAATGAATTCACTTTACTTCCAAGTTGAACCCTCTTGTAGTCTTTTAGCATGCCATTGAGCATGATGTAGAGGTCCTAATGATGACTTCCATTTCTCACATGCAATGTTGTGTTGCATCCTTTATGCAACTTTTGCCAAAGGTGACTCCCTCGTGTGTTCAATAGCAAACTTTCTTGTGAATGTAGTGTAGTAAAACCAATTAAAAATCTCTTCTATATAGTTTTATTGCATTGAACCACCACCATGTTGTGTGTTTTTGAAGTACACACCTCTAGCCTTGTAGTGTGACTTCGCAAGTCCTTGGGTACTAAAAATCTCCAATGACCCATATCAATGCATGAAAAAATCTCTGTGTGCAAATAAAATATGCTAAAAAAGTTTAAGTACATTGGAAAAAATATAATGCAATGAACAATTTGAAAGATCAAGATGACTTACAATGTAATGTGTAAAATTTCTTTGTCCCCAAGATTGGATGAAACACTTTATGAAATCCACTAATGTATCTTGAAACAATTGACATTGAATACCATTGGAGCTAGTAAGACCCATTAAACCTACCAACTTATCTAGCATGACCAAACCTTCTTTCTCTTATTACAAAGATCAACTTCAGAATCATTGTTTGTTGTGATCATGCATAGATCTTTCCACAGCTCATAATGTTCATTATTTTGATTTCTAGTAACTCTTTTAGAAAAAATTCTTGCCTTATTCTCTATCACTGTCACTTGTAAACTATCTTGAGATTCCCAAAATTTCTTAACAACTAGGGTTATGTTTCCACCATGAAAACCAATTGAATTAAGAAATTCCTCCAATTCTTTTATAGCTTGTACATATTTATCAACTAGCCTCATGGAAAATGCATATCCTATGTGGAACTTCAATAGTCTATCAAAATTCTCATGAATGCATACAAGGTGCAAAAGCGAACATTAACTAAAGGAAACCGAATAATGGGATTCCAACCCTTACCCAGTAGGTCAGGATTAGGTGTACCTAACATGGGACAACTCATTAAAGGTATATCCCATTTAGTAGATGGAGATACATATGTGTCATCATCTAAATCATGTATGTTGTTTTGTTTTCCCTTTGTTGGTTTACCAACTCATGTGCAATATGGACAACAACAGAATGTAGATGCACCTTTTTTATAGCCTAACATGCATTTGATAGTCTTTAAGTCTCCACCCAAGTATCACTTTACCTCAAAATCACATAGGCCTTCTACATTGATTTTTGCACCATGATTTGAGAAGTTATCACCTCTGTGATCTATGGGGTCCTCTTTAAAATCCATGAAAAAACATTATTGGATTCTATAGGTACTTAAATAGCACCTAACCACCATATATCTTACTTGGATTGAACACTATGTGGAAAGTGATGGGTAGAGTTTTCACTTTCATCAATACTGGCATATGCCATAGCTTCATTCATGAGTGTCACACTAAGTCTCTCCATACATCGTCCCTTTATGATTTGATATTCATCTAGCTTCAATATAAATTTGAGTTTGGAATCACAATCTACACCAAATTACAAACATTATATTAATAAAAATACCATGAATGTCATTATCACAACAATGGATATACCCTAAATTGTATATTTGTAAAATTGAACCATTTTCCTTTGAAGCCTCTCCAAATTGAAAAATATATTGTTGTACTTTGTGTAGATGAATCCCTTTTTAGATGATTTTTCAACTCTTTCTTAGATATAGCAAGTTGATAAATGGATGAAGGCATAATATCTTCTATATGCAAGTAATGGCCAAGAATATTAGCTACATCATCATTGTTCATCTTCTTCTTTAGAGATACCTTGTACAGGCAGGGAAGAATACTTTGTAAAATAGCTTTGTTTTGTAGTGTTTACTTCAAAAGATTATACAATGCACTCTATCCTCTAGTACCAATACCTCCATCATCACATACCATTAGTACCTCCTTAGGAGTAATAATATCTTCTAAGTTGCCTGCAAAATCTTTAATCACTTGTGTCTTGATGTGATTTCCTATTGGTGAATCCAAAATTGTAAGCACATGTTTGTTCCTCAAAAAAGAATTCAACAAGTTAAATTGATCCTCCATTGTTGATGAAGCACTGACATCTTCAACAAATGACTTGCACAATAAGAAACTCAATCTAAAATTCTTGCAACATAAATAAACAAGCGAAACATGAACCTAATTGCATAAACACAGCACTTCTGTGGTCCACCACAAGTTGAAAGAGCTTCAAAGGTTGATAATGTTCATTTCCTGTATCTCATACCAAGTGGAGTCTCTTTTAGTTGTGTTGGATTGGCTTTTAACTTTGTAATTGTGTTCTCTTTTTCGTCCACATCTTGTTGGAGTACATTATTGTGCTCTTCTAGAGATCTGATAGCACTTTCTAAAGTTTCTATCTTCAAATGATTGTGATGACATAGTTGCATCCAATAATTTGCAATAGATGCTGAATGGCTAGACAATCGCTTGCAATAACCTAGTAGTCTAGATTCACCACTACCAAGGAATTGTAGAAATGTGGAGATACTATGGAATGTAGGATGAAAATTAGACATTGGATCTAAGGGATACAATGCACCATTAACCCAAAGATCAATGATCTTCTCTCTAGCTACAGTTCATTCATTTTGGCAATCTTTGTCACTATTTTCTCTAGTTGTTGGCACAAATTTTGTTGGAACATGAACATGTACACTTGTTGAATGAGGAGCATGTGTAGGTGTTGGTGTCATGTTCATAATATCTGTGAGCACCATGATGTTCAAAAACTCAAGCACCATAATAGAAGGACACATAGAGATGGCTAGAATGCTTGTGTAGTAGTTGTATTGCAAGAAAAAAGTGTGTTTTAGTATGTGGATGGGTCAAAATGACTTCTCCAAATGTTTAAGGGTGAAAATATGATTTTTTTCAAAAATTCATATTTTGAGGCAACCAAAGTTACGAGTTTGATGATGTGGCACTTAAATTTTGGAGGGACTTTTGAAAGTATATGTTTGTTTAAGTGTTTTTTATAAAAAAATTTAACTTTTGACATATGCATAAAAGTATGGGCCATTTTGAATAAATAATAGTTGAAAAAGAGACTTTTGTAGAAAAGTTTGATTTGATGATGTGGAAACTGACTTTTCTCTCTCTCTCTATAGAAGAGAGAGATGATCCTAGCTCAATCTAAAAAAAAAAAAATCCTACTTCAGCCTACTAAAAGGTTCTCTATTAAATGCACTTTGTCCCCTTAACAAAGTACAAGATTAAGCTTAATCCCTAAAAATAAGTGTGTACCTAAGTCAAGAAGCCTTAGAGACTTGTGTCGATGAGACTAAATCTCAATCGCCCCACAAGTGCATATAGTGGTGGATCGATACATGTTTAATTATCAATTCGAGGAACCACATGAACCAAGTGTATGAGGACGTGTGCACACATGATGGAAAGTGAAGTGGCTGAGCTACAATGTATGTGAAAAGACTTAACTACCTTTCTAACTCACTAGTTCTCCGAAAATGCATGTCACGATACCATTTACAACAGTAGGCACAAATTCGAACTTTTCTCCCAGCTCCAAACTCCGAATATGGCCAATAGCGGGTTCGTTTTGAAGCTCTCGATGAGAATGATGTGTGGTATTTTCACTCGAATCTGACAAACGCTCTTCAAGTTATGCACAAAATAGTGAATGGTGGGAAACACCAACACTCGTTCCACAACTCGTGATGGCTCAGACACACACTACAGTAGTTCAAAAGTGAAGGAAAGGGATAGATAGCAATCCTACACACACATTCCAAGCATTACACACACACACAAGAGATCATGGAGAAGGAGTAAATCAGCAGGAAAGAAGCAAATTCGAATTTCTTCTCTACTTCTTCATAATGGCAAAAAGTCCTTACAAAGAGTCACAAAATGACTTATATACTTGTGCCCTAAAAATGGTCCTTTCACACAAGAGACCGGCACTTTATTGACTAAATATTAATTCCCTACTATTTTACAAGGGTAATGATATAGATATCTATGGATATGCACCTAGAGGATTCCTCTAGTGCATTTACATTGAAAAATATATTACAAGGTGACTATGTTACAAAAATAAAGTGTCCAAATTGGAAAAATTTTGGGGTCCTTCTTTTTCTCTACATCTCTGCTCTTCTGTGCTCTACAACACTCTCCCCCTCTTTTTCTCTATCCTCCCTTGATAGGCTTTGCTTCTTTTCTCTAGTTATGTGCCTGTAGTCGATCTTGTTCCTTATTAACTGATAGACTCTTTATAGTTGACCACTACCAGCTCCTGTGGAAGTCGTAATGATATCATTTTACCAACGGTCAAGGAACTGATCATAACTCCGGACCTGTTGCATTGGGTTTTCTATTATTTTCTTTCCACTATATGCAACCCGTGGAGATGAACTACAATCGATTTGTAGTCTAGCTCACCAGTAACCTCTTTAAATCTAGGTTGCTATGTTAAGTTGGGCTGCCACGCACACAACCAGTGGAAGGTATGAAGGTCTGGATTTACAGCCTTCGATCTGGACCTCCCAAAGATCAAGAGGTTGAAGCACCTTCCTAGGTCTCAGGATCTACCGGATATCTTCTTGCACTTCTTCATGGATAATTGTTGGCCCTGATCCGTCGATATTTCTTCAGGTATATTCTATTTAGTGAAGCTTATATCGTGATCTTATTTTTTTCTTTTTGCTTGACTCTCCCTCAACACCAGCCCCTCCTACTTTCTACCGTCCCCGACAGGCTTTAGAATCCAGCGGTGTGAGTATGTTTGAATCACTTTTTGCTCTTTGTGATTTAGCAAATTAGCTTCACATACAATTAGTTCATGCCATTGAGATGATTTGAATCCATCATCTGGTGTCTGTCTATGATATGCAAAGAGGCTCAGCTCATAGGCTACCAGTCTGGCATTTAAGTTGGACGTGATCTTCATAAAAATTTCTGAGTCCATCTCAAAAGACCCTATAAAAAATGCTTCCTCGAAGGTCTACATGTATGGGCTTGGAAGGAACATGACGCATGAATATAGTGCCATAATCGTAAGTCTGCTAGGAGTCGTAAATAAATTGAAAAATAAAGCATCTACTCCTTGATTAATGCCGATAAAATTTAAAAATGTCTATTGCGCATGTTTGAATATCTTGACAACAGTGAGGAGCATGCTCAATATCTTATTTGTCATTTTGATAGTTAAATCTGGCACTGTGGCGTATCTGGATAGCCAAAATTCTATAGTCTTGACCATGTACTCTTCTGTTGGTAGATCGTTTCGTGGAGGACTAGGCAGTAACGGATAATTTAGCCATTGATTCTTTAATGTACCTTGGTGTCGTGCTTCCCAAAACTGCATCCAGGTACGTCTTCATGGGACAGCGCAAAAAGCAAGATTCACTTGAGGTACATATGGTGCTGCTTCCCAATGTACTCGTAAAGTCGGATTCATTTCCAAAAATTTGCACCTCCAAATTGTCAAACTCGGCCTCTGTATATGTAAATGTATGTAAATTGAATTGTAGATCCTGATCTCGTTCTTTATTAGTTGTTTTCTTGATATATTGTCGCGTTTCTTCTTTTAGCATGCTGTAAGGTATATTGAATGGCTTCAAAATTTGCTCGAGGCTTTTATTCTTGATTTGTGCTTCTTTCATTACTTTAATCACTTGATCTTCAAATTGTTCTGTAAGCAGGGACACCAATAGTGTCTGTTCTTATTGGCTTAGTTCTCAGTCTCCACAGTAGTCTCTTTGGAGCTTGGAACTATTGGTGTCCCTGTTGTTGCCTTTTGTTTTGTTTGAGATTCTAATTGTGCAATGAGTTCATCCTTTTCTTTGATTTCAGTGGTATCCTTTGTTAGTGCATCTTTGGTAGTCAAAATTTCATTCCCTATAGCTACTATTTGATCGGCGTCTTCATTATATACCACAAGAAGTTTGTCTTCAGCTGATTTCCATCATTTTGGAGTTTGTTAGTGTCATCCATATACTTTCTTTCCCATTCTTCTCTGATAGCTTGCTCTTGTTTCAACTGATCTTCATACTTCACAATTTGATCTTCTAATGCCTTTGTGTCGCTTGCGGTAGCTACTTGTGCTTCTATGGGTTGGTTGCACAGGATAGCACTCTTAAGTTCTTTATTTCTATTTCTTAAATTGTCTTCTTCTTCCATATACACTTTGATTTGAGTTTCAAGCAGCATTCATTCTTACTTTTTTTGCTTCACCTGCTTCATATTTATTTTTTAGCTCTTTAAGTTGATCTTGGAGCTTCTTGTTTTCCATCATTCGCTGGTGCATTTGTCCTTGGCTTTTTGAGCTTCTACTTCCTTGGCCGAGAGTGCCTTTTGAACCTGAATTAATTGTCCAGACAAGTTTTTGCTCATTACCTGGAATTGAATTCTCTCTCTCATAACCTTGTCATAGTCTCCATCCACTTCGCACATTTGTTGTTGAGTGTCCATAGCTGTTTGTATCATTTGCTATACGATTGGTTTTTATTGAGCAACATCCACATTTTACCATGTTTTGGGGATACTTGGTTCTTCCCCTGTTTGAACATTCTTTGCCTTGTTCCACATGGATAGTTTCATTGTGCGGTTGTCTTATCTAAAGGTGCACTTCTCTCTCTCTTTCCTCTTCTTCATTCGTGATCGATTTCGTAGCACTGCCTTGAAAACTAACATCTAATGGAGAGGGCTCTGCTACAACCTTGATTGGCATGAATGGCTCAGGTTCCTCCACTTCTTCGTGTTCTTCCTCTTCCTTTGGTCTCTTTACTAGGGCCTCTCCATCTAAGTGAGTCTCTGTGATTTGAATGTTCATCTCTTCATTCATTTTGAATACATGAATTCCTTCTTTAGGTGGTTCTTGCCTTGTTGTGTCCTTGATAGTTTCATTAGGCGTTTGGTTTATCTGTGTACCTTCCACTCCAAAGTCATCCATGACTTGATTCAATTCCTCCCATCTTGGCCACTCAGCTTCTAGTTTAGGGATTACAGAAATTGATTTTTCATGAGTGCTAGGTAGTTCTTCTTTACTATCTTCCTCTTTTGGTTTCTAGTCCTTCTCTTTAAAACACTCCCTATATTGATTCTCAGATATTCTTGTCTCTGGGAGGACTAGGATAGTCTTTTCTAGGGTGGTATGAGCTACCTCTATGAGCTATCTGCATATCGCAAGTCTCTCCTTCTCTAACTCCCCTTGCGGGTAAAGTTTTTCATGCTGCTCTATGTTTGATCCAGTTGTGATTCTGGCTTGGTAAGCTTTCAGCCACATGTCCAGATCATCTAGTCTTCGGTCTGCTAAGATTGATCCTGGTTTGTTTAGTTCTTGTGTATGAGATATAAGTGGGGTTTCTTCTCGTATTTCCAATTTCTCAAGTTTCTTACCGTCTCTCATGTTCTTCTTGTCCTCCTTAATTTTTTTTTTCATCCATTTGTCTCTAATTTTTTCCCTTCTATCCTTCCAACTTTGGGTCTTCTTTGTTTGGGTACTCTCACGTGGGTCTTCAGAATCTTCTACTACCTATATTTTGGGTTCTAGTTTTTTTTTTCTTTTCCCGTTCAGAGTCTACTTTGGCTTGTGCTCGTGTGATAGATTTTAGTGGTACCGTGAACTTATCACTGCCTCATGATTCAATTACTTCAATTGTTGATATATGTAGGTAGTGATGTGTGTGAACACACTAGGACCGCCAGGGCACTTTTTTCCCTCTTTAGGAGGTTTTTTTCCCTGGCTTGTATATACGTCTATTGCCCTAATGGGCTACTTATCTTTGTACATTCTCTAGTAATACATTCAGTATTATGTGTTGTGCTCCAAGATTCTTCTTCTTCTTCTTCCTTGTGTTTTTTGTGTGCTTCTGTAGACATCTAACTCCAACAATTGGTATCAGAGTAGGTCGTCGCTTCATCTAGGGCACCGTCGACACTCCTCCGTTTGCAGTCTCAGAATCGCACGAATTTTGGTGAGCATACTCTACGTGTTTCCGAGATCGTTTCGGCCTTCGAACGCACTATCACAGTGCTTGTGCAGGGTATTTCGTCTTTTGTGCCAAAGGTATATACTAGTTTTTGTTCGCCAGTATAAGCGTCTCGAAGTCTGCTACAGGTCTGGTGGAATTCGTTTGGGCAGTTCTGTTCAACTTTTTGAGATACAGTCAATTTTCTACATCAAGGTACTTTAGTCACCGGCCATGGCTGAAAGTAGTGATGTATTCCGTATGTTGGCTGTTGAGTATAAGTTGGATGGTACAAACTACCCGTTATGGGCTTATATGATGCGACATGTGTTGGTTGCAAAAGGATTGTGGAACATTGTGCAGGGTGTTGAAAAACGTCCTATCACACTTGCAACTGTTACAACTGCAAGTACTGAAGCTGATGCAGAAGGTGTCGAAGATGATGATATTCTGCATATTCCTGTTCGTACTATGGTTTCTACTGCACCTACTGCAGAGCAGATTCATTGGGATGGCAGAGATGCCCAGGCACATGCATTGATAGCTTTGTCTGTCAAACGTGCCATTATTCCTCACATACGCTCTTCCAGAACAACTAAGGATGCTTGGGATACACTTACCACATTGTACCAAGCTAGGAATGAGGCTCGTGTTGCTTACCTCCGAAAACAGTTGGAGAGTGAGCAGATGAATGAAGGTGATTCTATGGACAGTTTCCTAACAAAGATCAAAGACCTGAAGGAACAGTTGATTTTTGCTGATGAAGTTATACCAGATAGCTCACTTGTGCAGACCGTTTTGAATGGTCTTCCTGATTCATATCAAAGTTTTGCTTCTACTCTTCGGTTGATGATGAAAGGCAATCCAAATGCCTTATCATTTGAGGAGTTAGTCTCTGTTCTGTTGCAGGAAGATCAGTCCAGGCAGAACAGGTCCATTATGCGAGTTGCAGATCAAGCTTTCCTGGCTAGTCAGAAGGGCAAAGGAAAATGGAGCTCTTCAAGTAGCAAGCAGAAATCTGCAAATTCTGCATATTCGAAGAAGGAAGATAAAGATGAGAAGAAATCAGAAAAGCACAAATTGTTTTGTAAGTACTGTAAAGGGAATGATCATATCATAAAGAACTGTCCAAAACTGGTTGCTAAAGAGGAAAAGAAGAAAGAGGCTAGAATGGTTGTTGTAGAGGCCTCTACACCAAAAACAGAGTCTGCTTATCAGCATGTAAAATGGGCACCCTAAGTTCTGATCAAGGGGGGGAATATATGTCTTCTGATTTTAATGCATTTCTAGCTGAACGTGGGATAAAACACCAGTGTATAGTGCCATATACACCTCAACAGAATGGAGTTGCTGAACAAAAGAACAGGTCACTCATGGAGATGGAGAGGTGTATGGTCAAGAGTCAGGCTTTACCACATAGTTTCTGGCTTGAGGCTGTCATGTGTGCAACATATGTACTGAACAGGTGTCCCACTAAAGCGCTGCAGTCTATCACTCCATATGAGGCTTGGCATGATCGCAAGCCATCTGTTGCTCATCTGCATGTTTTTGGTTGTTTGGCATATGCATTAGTGCCTGAACAACATCGCAAAAAATTGGATGATAAAGCAGTAAAATGTATTTTTGTTGGGTACAGTTCTGAAAGTAAAGGCTATCGTCTGTATCATCCACATACTAAACGCATTCTAGCTAGCCGTGATGTTGTTTTTGTGGAGGATGCTATTCAGCCATTGCTTTCATGTACTAAGGAGACATCTGTTAGCTCCAAAGACATGTATGATACTTTTCTGCCTCTTTTTACAGGTGGACAGTCTAGTGCTGGTCCTAATGAGGCAACTTCATAGCCTTTGTAGGTTTCATGTGATGATGCAGATCATTCTATTTCTGATGCAGATTTACATGATGCACTTATTGATGAGAACTATGCCAATATGGCTGGTGCAAGCAAGAACTATGCCAATATGGCTGGTGCAGACTTTGCGTGACAGCAAATTATATGCACCTTTATCATATCGTACTCGATCAGGCTCTCATAGTGCCTCTTTTGCATTAGATTGCTATGTTATGGCTGCATCTGTTCTCTATGATGAGAATGAGCCTCTTTCATTTGATGAAGCACAAAATTCAGAAAATTGGATGGCTGCTATGCAATTTGAATATGATGCATTAATGAAGAATGGTACTTGGTCTTTATGTGACTTGCCTCCTAGCAAGAAGGCCATTGGCACTAAGTGGGTATACAAGCTGAAGCATAAACCTGATGGTATAGTTGACAGGTATAAGGCCAAGCTTGTTGCAAAGGGTTATACGTAGGAAAGAGGCATTGATTTTGATGAGACCTTTGCACCTACATGACGTATGACTACTGTTCGGAGCATTTGTGCACTCGCATCCCATCATGGTTGGAACGTACATCAGTTGGACATTAAAACTGTTTTTCTGAATGGTGGCTTGCATGAAGAAGTGTATGTTTTTCAGCCCTGTGGCTTTGTGCAGAAAGGGCATGAAAACCAGGTGTGCAGGTTAAAGAAGGCATTATATGGTTTAAAGCAAGCACCTCGTGCTTGGTATGAGAAGATACATGCCTTTTTGATTGCACATGGTTTTGAGAACAGTCCAACTGAAAGGACCTTATATGTTAAGCGTGCTAATGATGTGCTTCTGATCATTGTTGTCTATGTTGACGACATGCTGCTCACTGGTCCTATTGAGAAGCATATTACTGATTTTAAGGCTGATTTGCATGCCTCATTGATGTCTGATTTGGGGAATTTGCATCACTATTTGGGCATTCAGTTTATGCAAGTTGATGGTGGAATGGCTTTGTGTCAAACGAAATATATTGACACATTATTGCAGCATTTTGGCCTTGAAGACTGTAAGCCTATTGCCACTCCTATGGAGACAGGTTTACGATTGAGTCTTCAGGATGTTGGAGATGCATTTGATGTTGTTCTCTATCAGCAGGCTGTTGGATGCTTGATTTACTTATGCATTACTCGGCTAGATATTCATTTTGTTGTCTTGTAGATGAGCAAGTTTATACATTGCCTAGGAGTCAAGCATTGGCAGGCGGTTAAGCGCATCTTTTGCTACTTGAGTGGTACTCAGCTACTTAGGTTGTTTTATCCCAAGGGGGGGATCACTACCGCCAGATTTGCATCCTTTTTTTTACTCAGATTGGGCTGGTTGCTATGACACTCGTGTGTCCACTAGTGGCTTTTGCTTCATGCTTGGTAGCTCATGTATATCTTGGTTGAGCAAGAAGCAGCCTACTGTGGCCACTTCGAGTTGTGAGGCTGAGTATAGGGCAGCTTTCACAACTACTGTTGAGTGTGTGTGGCTCAGACTCCTTATGGCTGATTTGGGTGTTGGACAGACTTCTGCCACCACCATCTTCACTGACAATCACACCACATTGGCAGTTGCAAGGAACCCTATGTTGCATGCTCTCACTAAGCACATTGAGGTGCATTATCATTATGTCAGGGAGAGGTTCTCTGCTGGGGATCTCACCTTGGCATATGTGCCCACGCAAGAGAACATTGCAGACCTTTTCACGAAGGCTCTACCTAGGGAGAAGTTTGAAGCTTTCCGCAAAGCTTTCGGCTTACTTCCTTTTGTGGAGTGATTTCCACATAGCTTGGCACTTCCTCATACATGAGTGCCAGCTCCTTGTTCACCGCATCACTCCCACGGGGGATTTGTTGATATATTTAAGTAGTGATGTGTGTGAACACACTAGGACCGCTGGGGCACTTTTTTCCCTCTTTAGGAGGTTTTTTTCCAAGGCTTGTATATATGTCTATTGCCCTAATGGGCTACTTATCTTTGTACATTCTCTAGTAATACATTCAGTATTGTGTGTTGTGCTCCACGCTTCTTCTTCTTCTTCTTCCTTGTGTTGTTTGCGTGCTTCTGCAGACGTCTAACTCCAACATCAATCACATTGATTTGTGTTGTAGTATGAGTCTTATTGGGATTCTTTGGGTAGTCTCTAAATAGATGTTCCTTTCCACATTCATTGCAGTAACCTTCCCAAGTCTTGAGAGGTGGTGGGTTATATGGCAGAAAGCACTCTCTTATAAAGTCGTCTGCTCCACATCTATAGCATGCTCCTTTTGGCAGAGGCGGTCCAATGGGCGGTCTCATGGGTGCTAGTGCCTTGGGTGTGGTGTACATTAGGGTAGCAAACTCCAGGCCATAGATCTTGTCATATCCCTCATAACCATAGTATGTGTTAAACGCGCTTTTGTCGTCAGAAGCGCATTTAAGCTCTTTCCGGGTTCTTGGGAGTGGAAGGGGTCTGAATAATCAGAGGCCCTATACTTGATTTTCCCAAATCAACTCACTCACATGACCTTTCGTTCAAAACAACTCTGGTAATCCACTTTCTAATAAACTCTGGCTCGTTCCTTTACAGAATTATATTCGTATTCCAATCAATATAGCTCAGTACACAACACAAGGATAAACAGTACCGTAACACAGACTTACAGTAAACAACTTTTAGAACAGTGATTCAAGACTTCCCTTAATGTAACATTACCGTAAGCCAATCTTTACCGTACAGGTGAAAATAATCAAACAAACAGAAGACACAACAGTACGCAGAATTCTCAAACACACACTACGGGAACTCCACAGAACATCTCGCACAGACAGACAGTCTGGCGACTCTTCTGGTCGTCACCAAAAGTGTCTTTTCATTGCTTTATAAAAAGTTACATCTCTTCGCAGCGACTTCTCAGTTCGTGCGGAATATGAAAAGGAAAAAGGATTTACAATTGCCAATCCGGTGGCTTACACTGGCACGCACGGTGGACTCGAACCCGCAGGTATACAAAATATTACGGTTCATCTATTATGCCTTCTAGATACATTGCTCTAGCTAATTTAAATGTACGGGCAATTTTCTTTTTTAATGAATCTAACATCTGTTTCAGGACTTCGAGTTCTACTAGCTGAGTATCAGTTCTTACTGAACTGGTTGCAATTACCTGGCTCATCAAAATTTATGCTTGTGTCTGCAGAAAAGCTTCCTGCAGATGAAAATCGTTTGATAGAGCTACATCTCGATTGACTTTCATGTATGCAATTTGTTTATCGACTTGAGACAGTCTTTCTGCTTGAGCACCCAATTGATTCTCTCTTCTGTCCAACTCTTGATTCTGAAATTGAATGGTCCTGTAATAGGCATCTCTTTCTCTTCTTATCCCTGGTATCTCCTTCTGTAGTTGAGCGACTAACATCATCTGGCTTTTGAGAGCAGCATTTGATTCAAATAGGTTTGAATTTGCAAACTCTAGCTGTGTATTTGTTTGCTTTAGTAAAGCTGCCATTTCCTATCCTTTCTGTACTGCTTCATCCAATTTATCTCGAGTTTCCTTTAACAGATCTCCTAGGGCTATGCGGGCATCCTCTTTATCTTTTACTAACTGTTTCAATTGCAGGATCTCTGCATTAGCAACACTTAATAACTCATCTTTAAGTTGAATCTCTGCCAACGCAGCATCTCTTCGATTAATTTTTTATTCCTGTTCAACAAGTCTGGCCTGGAGCTGGTTAATCTGGAAGTGCAGATTATGATTTTTTGCTTTCACCGCATCGATCTCTTCCTGTAAAGGAGTAATGTCTGCCTCAAGTGTATCAACCTTATGCTCCATAGATTCTAATTCGGTGAACATGGGAATCGGAGGAAATAAAGGAGGAAGTGGCCACTGGGATGAAGAGGTTGTCAAGAGATGAGTGGAATTTGGTGGAGAGTAATTGGGTGAGGAGGATGAAGCGGTAGGTTCCTTAGGGACAATGGGTGGAATAGGGCCAATGGGTTTAATTGGAGGCAATGGTGGAGGAATGGGTTTCATATTGTTTGTTGCTTCAGTCAGTTGTTGCGTAGTTACATCAGGTTGGGCCTTTGCAGATTCTACTACCGTAATCAATTCCTATAAAAATTCTGCAATAATTACCTGCGCATCATCTTGTTCCTCTTGTTTGGGCTGCTCCTAAGATTCGTCCTTAGAAGATTCATCTTTAGAACCCTGATCCTGTTGCTGGGCTGGAGATGACTGCGCTGATGAATCATGATGCATCGAAGTAGCTGTATCATGAAAAGTCTCTTCTTAATGTTCTTCTTCTTCATTTCCAGCGGCGGAACCCTTTACTTGACTATCACAAGAGCTTATTCTGATTCGTTTTCGGTGGAGGATCTGGAAAAGTTTTTCGTCATCTTCTTCATCATCTTCCAAAATTTGCGCGGATTCTTCATGATACAAAATTGGACCTCGTGGAGGTGGTTGCACTGCTTGTATGGCCGGAAATAGGAAACTGAGGATGTGAGGGAGACGAGAATGCGGCATGTCTCCTTTGTTAACCTGCTTAATAATCAAAACGCATTCGCGGTGAATGCGTTGGAAAAAATAGGAAGCGAAATCGATAGGCTCACGAGCAGCCATATCAATTACCGAATAGAATGGGCAAGATATCCCATATGTTCGTTTCTGAAAATTGAGTATTGCTACTAAGAATTGCAGGGTTGTTCTTTCAGGCTCAGGGCGACATAGTATAGCATACTCATTTGAAGAGTACCTAGGGAACAATTGAATCATGGTAGCAATTGGCAGATTAGGGCCATTCTCTCGACCTTCCGGAGAGAGTCGGAAAGCATCAGCAAATGATTGCATTATGATTACAGTACCAGATGGTAAAGAGGTAATTGGCCAACTTTGCTCCGTAGCAGGTGTGGCAGTGATGGCGGCAATGATTTGGGCGTAAAATGGGTGACATTCCACTAAATGCCAAGGCAATTCAGCGAAATTAGACAACCCACGGACATGAAAGAACTCACTGACATCCGTAGGGAGTCCGTCACGGAAGGTAGCAAAGTTTGCCAGAGCTTTCATGATGCGCACACGAATAGCAAGCAGACACAGGGTTACAAGAAACACAAAGTTCACAAAGCACGCAGACACAATAGCGATTAGCAGCGGAATGAAAAAGGTTAAGTAGATAGTTGGTAGTGTGAGGCGATCAAAATTGTTAATCATCGCGCAATGTTGAGATGATAACCTTCATAACTACGGTGTGCATGCATGAGTAGAACGATAATGGAGGGCAGCTGTTGACCATAATTAGGTATCAAAACGAGGATATTTACAGACTTATTTTATTAATCACGCAAAACTAAAAAGGAAAGAAAAGGAAAAAAGAAAAAAATACACGGGCAACCGTAGAATACTTCAGTGCAAATCAGGCGCTTGATGATACGGCCGCAACTTTGAACCATTTATCACTTTTGGAAGAGGAATTCCGATCAAATTAGTCAACCGAAAAGTAGCTGGGCCCACTTGTTCAGTAATCCGATAAGACCAAACCATCGTAACTTGAATTTTCTAGCATAATGATTTGATTTTGCATTATAAAACAGCACAAGTTGTCCTACCGTAAAAACTGGAGTTTTAAGATACCGATCATGTGTACGACCTTGCCGCAAGTACACTTCTTGAAGAGTCAGAAAACTTTCCCAGCGATGCTCATCTAATTCTCTAAGTGTGTCCAACCGAAATGGTATAGATTCTTCAGGTAACAATTTTTGAGAGATGGCCACACGTAAGCTTGGTACTACAAGCTCCATTGGTGCAATTGCCTCCATTCCATATGCAAGTTTGAAAGGAGTCAGTCCGGTGGCAACTTTGTAAGTAGTTCGGTATGCCCATAATACTGTAGGTAGTAACTGATCCCATCTTTCTGGTGATTCCACTATCAATTTTCGAAGCATAGTCAACAACGTTTTGTTTGTACTCTCAGCTAAGCCATTAGCACGAGGATAATATGGTGAACTGAATTTATGCAGAATCTGAAAAGTGTGTGTGAGCATTCGCATTAAACTGTTGATAAAGTGGGTCCCTTGATCTGTGACAAGTTCCAAAGGTAATCCATAACGTGTGAATACATCCTTCATTAGACATTTTGCCACCGAAACAGCTGTGGCGGACCGTAAAGCCCAAGCTTCTGCCCATCTTGTAGCATAATCTGTGCATGTCAGAATATATCTGTTGTTGCTAAGGATTGCTGGAGGTGTGATTGGTCCAATAAAGTCAAGACCCCATTTCTGAAAAGGTTCTAAAGGTAAGATAGGCTGTAGAGGAAAGAAATGGTGTTGGAAAGGCTATCCAGATCGCAGACAATTATCACATTGCTGCACAAATTGAGATACATCTTTGTACATAGTAGGCCACCAGAGCCCACTTTGCAGAATTTTTCGGTGCGTTAAATCTGTTGCAAAATGTCCACCGGAGGGTATGGAATGTGCCAGAGCGATTACTGAGTTTACTTCATGTGGAGGAATACAACGAAGTAAAACCCCAGTGTGATCCATATAATACAACTCTCCGGCAATCAACCGGAATCTGCGACTGTAAACTGCAATTTTTCGGCGCATTGCAGGGGAAGTTTGAGGAGGAAGACATCCATCATTAAGAAAGGTTAATAATTGATCATAGTAAGTAGGTGTCATAGGAGGTTGTGCAGATTCATCATTAGTCATTTCAATAACATAAATAGCTGGTGTGGTGTCATCAACACCGACCGGAGCTTCACCAGAATCTAACCGAGAGAGAAAATCTGCTAATGCATGCGTAGTGCCGGGTCGATGAATTACATCATAATCAAATTCTTGTAACAATAAAACCCAACGTGCCAAGTGGCCACCTAAATGCTGTTGCCAAACCAGATATACCAGTGCAGCATGATCTACATTAAATACAAATTTTCGGCCTAGTAAATAATACCAGAATTTCTTTATAGAATATACTAAACTAAGACATTCTCTTTCAGTTACTGAATAATTCTTTTCAGCAGGAGCAAGCCTTCGACTTGCATAATAGACAGGTCGAAACCACTTATCAGTTTGTTGCATTAAAACACTTCCAATGGCTATATCTGATGCATCTACAAAAACATGAAATGGGCGTTCCCAATCAGGAGGTTGTAGAATTGGAACCTGCGTTAATAAAACTTTTAGACGATCAAATGCAGTTTGACATTCCGGTGTCCAATCAAACTATCGAGGAGTACTAGTGATTAGCCAATTCAGGGATATTGCCAAATGGGCAAGCCACCGTAAATGTCGACCATGCCACCTGACTTGACCCATGAATCGCATGACTTCTTTCGATGTAGTAGGCACAAGTGCTTCTAATACAGCTGTAATTTTGTCTGGATCAACTTGTATGCCCTGTGCAGATACAATGTGGCCAAGAAGTTTACCACAAGAAACCGCAAAGACAGATTTGGTGGGGTTCAAAGAGAGTCGGTATTCTCGGCATTTTTCAAAGCAACACCGTAAATGATACAGGTGTGCAACCATCTTACCGAATAAAGAGAAATCATCTAGATATACTTGCATAAAAGAAGTGAGATAGGGTGAGAAGATTTCTTGCATACATCGCTAAAAGGTACTAGGAGCATTTCTTAATCCAAACCACATGACTGTGCAAGCAAAAACACCCCAATTTGTAATAAATGCTGTTTTTGGTATATCTTGCTCAGCCATTCGGACCTGGTTATAGCCATTATAACCATCGAGAAATGAGTACATCTCATGTCTAGCCACTCTGTCCAGCATGGTGTCAAGAAATGGAAGAGGAAATGGGTCAGGTACGGTGGCTGCATTCAATTTCCGGTAATCGACACATATTCGGAGCTGCTTTTTTTTCTTTGGTACGATTACAATCGGGGAGATCCATTCAGCATGCTCAATAGGTACAATGAATCCTACCTTTAATAGGCGATCAAGTTCTGCTTTGACCTGTGCTGCATAGTTAGGCTTCATATAGTAGCTGGGTTGTTTAATCGGCTTTGCTTCAGGTTTGAGTACGACCCTATGTTGATAGATGCGAGGGTCCATACCTTTCATATCACGATAATCCCATGCAAAAACATCAAAGAATTCACGAATAAGTTGGATCAAATCTGCTTGAAATGCTTCAGACAATCCTTCCTTTATCTTGACAGGGCGGGGATTTACTTCATCTCCCAAATTATAGGTGATTAACTGATCTTTGGGAACATAGAATTGACGAGGTTTGCCTGGATTTTCAGCTGACTATAAAAGATGTTGTAGAATGGTTTCTTCCATAACAACAGTATCTTCGGTCTTTACTTCTTCAGTTACAGGCACCACCGTACAGGCTGCTGGACTCCAGTTATCTACAATAGATTGCAGATCTACAGTGCCTAAGGAAATCAGATCTTCATTGTTCTTTAAAAATGCTTCTTCTTCATCGTCAGATAAACCATCCAACATGTGGACTGGCTCTACCACATATGGCCTGGCATGGAGTTCACAAAGCTGAATAGCATCAAGTTTAACAACATATTTATGATGACTATCCTTAAATGTTAGTTCTTGTGCTGACCGATCCTGTATAACCTTAGCCTGTTTTAACCAGGGTCGTCCGAAAAGGAAGTTATAATCAAGACTAGACTCCGGTAGTTCTAAGACTACAAAATTCATCTTAAATGTTGTTCCCTGCAAAGTTATCGGAACATTTCTTACAAGTCCTACCGGGTGAACTCTGGATTGATCGGCCATTCTTACGAAAAATTGAACAGGCTCGATTTTCGTCCATCCCAACTTCTTACAAAGTGCTGCAGTAGCTATGTTTACACCAGACCCACCATCAATTAGTACTTGAGTAATCTTGTGATTTTTGTACCATACCGTAATCAAGGGGACCGAATGATCCACCGTAGAATCAGCTTCCGGTTGTACCGTTGCTGTCGCTGGAATGCAGGAAGATCCAAGACTGAGCTGTTGTTGGATTTGCTGTCGAACTCCCGGTACTAGTGCAAGTAACTGTCCAAAAGGGAGAGTAATGGACGCCTTAGATAAAATTTCCCATGCCTGATCTGTTTGAATTGTACTTTTCACTGATTCTAAAGATGATGCACCTATTACAGAGGTAGAATCTTGTTCCTGCGATCCTTCCTTAGGTGGCGGAACTTGGGTTACCGAAATGGGATCTGGAAACACAGTAGGCTCTTTGGTGGTCCATTCACTAGCTTTGTCAAACATTCTCTGTTGTTCATGGATGCCAGGTTCAAACACTTCTGCTGCTGGTTGTAACTGCTTACCAGATCTTGTTTGAATCACTGCGGCCTGAGTTTCTATTGGTGAAATATATACCATATTGGTCATAGGGTTCTGACGCTCTTTCTTCCTTTGATCATATTCAGCTGCATCTTTACAAAATCTGCGTATGTGGCCTACCTCATCGCAAAAATGACAGCGAGGGGTTGGCAAAGAATTACCTTCCTGTGATGTTCCTCTCTGCCAGCGATTTGTATTGTAATTTGTATTTCGCTGTCCTTGATAATTTCTGTATCCTTGCTGCTGATTATTTCTCATCTGTGGTGGTACATAATGAGTGGCCAGCTGTCCAGGTTCTTGTATAATAGCATTTACGGTGGCTGGTCCCTGCACTTTGGCGTTATAAGCACAGTTTTTGGTGGAATGTCCGGTTGTATTGTAGATAGCGCAATACATCTGATTAAGGGCACATGTGGTACTGGTGTGCCCTGGATTTTTGCATTTAGTACAGTACATTTGTCTAGCTGGATCCTCTGCAACACTTTTACTGGCTTTTAACCACTCCAAATCTTCGGTAAAGCCTCCAACCTTATGCTCAAGCTACAAAGCCATTGCAATAACCGCATCTAATGTCATAGCTCCCACACAACGGATGATCATAATCTGTTTGAGCTGCGGAGTCAAACCATTAATAAACCACTGAGTGATGACATCATCCGATAAATTAGCATGTGCTGGCGGTAGTTGTCTCAAATGAGTTCTGAATAGGGTGGCATATTCCTGCACTGTTTGATTCAGCTTCTGTCTATTATTCTGCAAGTAATTGAAAATTTTGGCAGGGTTCTTCTTTAGCCGGAATCTCTGCAGAAACGCATCCCTTACCGCTTCATAGGTGCCGAAATGGTTGATATCATATTCTGTAAGCCACCTGGCGGCTTCATTTACTAGTGTTGACTAGAATACTATGGCTTTGTATGCCGGACCGGGTGGATGATTAAGTACTGTATAACTAATTTCAAAGGTACGTACATGAGCATCAGAATCATCACCTAGAAATCCACCGAATTTTATGTAGGTGACTCCTATTGGAACCGGACGAGGTGGAAGTAGTTGTTGCTGCTGCTTCTGTTGTTGTTGTTGTTGTTGCTGCTGTTGTTGCCCACTCATGTTGGTACTATTACTATTTCCTGAGTTCTGAAGACGTGTTCTTCAGAATCTGTATGATTAGACTGCTCTCCTTCCAATTCGAAAATAGCACTTAACCTCTTACGAATTTCTAATTCGAATAGCTTATCCTCTGCGGTATCAAACGTAGGTAAACTTGCTCTGAACAATAGTGTCCGGAATGAAGATTCACCGGAAAGTATAACAGTGTCACCGGAAAATCGTAAATTTTCTGCAACCAAGACCGAACTACCACCGGAATTAGTGGAACTTTCCCCAATCCAGGGTATTCTTTCACCTTCAATGACCTCTCTGGATAATACACCTCTATCCGTAGAGAGATTTGAATCTTGACCAAACAGTGTCAGATCAACTACACACTGTGTTCCTGTGGACTCCGAAGTTACTGTCTCTTTGGCAGACTGCACCGAGATTTCACCAGAGGTTGCCGAAATTGCAGTATGTTCCACCGGAACGCTATCGGAATCACTACTAATATGCTTCGCTTCTTCGACGACCATACCTAACCGATCTGCGCTTCTTCCTCCTGGGGGTGTCCTTCGCAAATTTGGTACCACCCAAGGCTGTCTGTACTTCGGATACGACTCGCCGGACCAAGTAACCGGCATATATCACCTTTTTCAACTCTTGTGTACTACTTCTACCTTACTATCGATTCACAATCAATGGTCACCTTCCCACAGACGGCGCCAGTGTTAAATGCGCTTTTGCTGTCAGAAGTGCATTTAAGCTCTTTTCGGGTTCTTGGGAGTGGAAGGGGTCTGAATAATCAGAGGCCCTATACTTGATTTCCCCAAATCAACTCACTCACATGACCTTTCGTTCAAAACAACTCTGCTAATCCACTTTCTAATAAACTCTGGCTCGTTCCTTTACAGAATTACTATTCGTATTCCAATCAATATAGCTCAGTACACAACACAAGGATAAACATTACCGTAACACAGACTTACAGTAAACAACTTTCAGAACAGCGATTCAAGACTTCCCTTAATGTAACATTACCGTAACCCAATCTTTACCGTACAGGTGCAAATAATCAAACAAACAAAAGACACAACAGTATGCAGAATTCTCAAACACACACTACGGGAACTCCATAGAACATCTCGCACAGACAGACAGTCTGGCGACTCTTCTGGTCGTCACCGAAAGTGTCTTTTCATTGCTTTATAAAAAGTTACATCTCTTCACAGTGACTTCTCAGTTCGTGCAGAATATGAAAAGAAAAAGGATTTACAATTGCCAATCCGGCGGCTTACATATGGTTGGTCATAAGTTTGTTCATACTCCATCAAACTAGTGTCATAGGGGTAGTATTCTCCTTGGGTTTGCTCGTATCCCTGATTCGTTGATTCTATACTAGCTAAAGGTGTAGCTGGTACTATGGCTCTCTCCATGTTTTCCTCTCGTTGAGTGTATTTAACTAGCACCACATTCTGTGGGAGGGGTGGTTGTTGTCCTAATACTAGTTGCGGTTGTCCATATTGCCCTTGTTCATATGGTCTAGGTGCTCCTTGTGGTCCTAGATAGGGCTTGTATCTTGGAATCTCCCTTCTTGGCTCTCTAGGAGGGTATCCATAAGGTCTATACTGAGGTTGATTTAAGGGTCTTGACTGCCTGTTGAATGGGCAATTTTCAGTAGTGTGATTACTATATTTCTGCTCTATGTGGCAGTATAGGTTGGGTCCTTGAGGTGGTTGTCTATTGTATGGATAAGCTTGAGGCATGCCTATTCCTCCTCTTGCACACATGTGAGATGGATGATCTCCACCGCATAGGTTGCATCATCGTAACATGGGTATTCTCATTGATGGGTGCTGATAACTCCTCTGTCCGTGGATCCCTAACTTCTTGGCTACCAGTTCTGCTAACTCCTCTACATTGTTGGAGTTAGATGTCACTGTACTTCTAGTGTCATTTGATTTAGTAGGGCTTGGTGTACTTTTGAGATCATCAGCTAAGTTGTCCTCTAGGTCAATATATTCTTGAAGACATTCGCTCAATGTTTGGAGCCGTTTCACATAGACTAGGGTTCTCAATGTCCCATTAGTCAATCTGTCCAAGAATAGGGATATCATTTTTTGCTAGGAAGGTCTTTCTATTGCTAGACATCTATCGACATATTGATTAAATCTTTGGGCAGTTGTTTTCATCATTTCATTTGGGTTCTCTTTGAAGCTATGGATTAGGGATGACCTGTTGTGTTTAATTCCCATCTTGGTGAATTCTTCAATGAACTCTTGAAAAAATTTCTCAATGTTTCAAAATTGATTTGGATCCAATGGTGGGAAACAAGTCAAGGCCGTCCCTATGAGGGTAAGTCCAAACGATTCATAGTGCACAAAGAAATCATCCACTTGCTCGGCTCGTAATACTTGTTTAAACTCAGCTATGTGATCATAGGGTTCTCCCATTCCGTCATAGTGATTTCTCATACATTTGGCCACTTGAATTGGTCTTAGCCTTCTGATCGGTTCCGGTGGTCTGGGCATCACAGGAATTGCTGGTCTAAATGGAGGTATTCCTGGTTGTACACCTGGTTGTGGCCTTGGCTTAACTGGTGGCCGATTCAGGTTACCCATTCTTGAGTAGGTTTGGTTGTGTCATTGCACTCTTGGCATTGTAAATTGCACATGAGTTTGGTTGGGAACACTTCGTTGGCTCGTTTGTCCTGACATTGTATTCTATGGCTCTAGGTGCATTCCAAAAGGATTGTGGGAGTTGCGTGTCCTCAAGGAGGGAATACAGGCAACCCCATATACTTCAATTGAGCTCTATTAACGGCATCCACCGGCCAATATCTTCTTTGGTTGTGGTCTAGGTATGTTACTCTAAACTCATCTTTGGGATCCTTGAACTCAGAGAAAGTCATTGGGCTTACTTCCTGTTCTTGTGTGGGTGAATCGATTTGTAATAGGAGGTCTAACCCATGGATTAAGTAGACGTCTAACAAGTAATCATCTTGAGGTATTAAATCCCCTCTCAAGAATTGAGTCACCACTAACTTGCCTCTTGGTGTAGTTACTAACTCTTTAGGGTCAGGTCTCCCTGAGTTTCCTTGTCCTTCCGATTCTCCTCTCTCGTTGATCCGATCTGGGTTTTCTGTCACCACATAGATGTGACCTAATTTATCCATGTACACTCCTCCTTCATACTTGACTGTGGGTGTGGGCACTATTGCTGATTCAGTAGAGTTTACCATCCTTGCAACAGACCTATTTAACTCATCCACATAGATAGGGATCCCTTGCGGATTAGTGGACACATATTGCAAAGAGGTGTGGTATTCCCCCTCTACAGTTGACATAAAGTTCTCCCTAGGGACAGAACCATGCATGTCTTCTGAGTCCATGGGTAGCTCCTCCTTTGAATCACTAGAGGTGTCTGTATAGATAGAGTGATGACTTGCTTGGGTTGCACTTCCTATCGATGAAATGAGACTCCTCCGGCTACTTAGCACCTGTCCTAATCTCAAGTTCATTCACCCTTCTGGGCTTATGTTGGCTTCCTACTTCCCCTCAGTTAAGTCCTCAAACTCTTCAATTTTTTTATGCTTGGTAGCTCATGCATATCTTGGTTGAAAAAGAAGCATCCTACTGTGGCCACTTCTAGTTGTGGAGCTAAGTTAGGCCAGATTTCACAATGATTGTTGAGAGTGTGTAAGTTAAACACCTTTTGGCTAATTTATGTGTTTTCAATCATCTACCACCATCATCTTTACTAAGGGTCTGAGCACATTGAGAATTTTGAGGAACCTTGCATTCCATGCTTGCAGACAACACAATGAGGTGCACTATCATTACGTTACAGAGAGACTCCTATTAGAGAGATCAGTTTGGCTTATGTACCCAGACAAGATATCATTGCAAGTATTTTCATAAAGGCTCTACTACAGAGAACTTTGAAACATTTCCCAAAGCTTTGGGCTGAATTCCTTTTGTAGATTGATTTCATTCCACATAGCTTGGCATTTTCTTATACATGAGTGCCATCTCCTTTTTCACCCCATCACTGTCAAGAGGGAGTTTTTTATATATTTTGGTAGTGATGTGTGTCAAGACACTTAGGATTGTCAGGGCACTAACTCCCTCTATAGGAGATTTTTTTTCAAGGCTTGTATATATGTCTATAACCCTAATGGGTTGCTTATCTTTTGTACATTCACTTGGTAATACATTTTCTATTGTGTTGTTCTCCAAGTTTCTTCTTATTCCTTTTGTTGATTGTGTGCTTCTATAGAACTTGAACTCCAACACAAGGATCTTAATAGCAGATTTCTTTTTATCATCTAATGACAAATACAAAAAAAATACACATTCTTGAAAAAAATACACAATATAGATCTTTGAATGCACAAATACACAAGTTTAACAATATAAGGTCTCTATTCATTATGTGGCTAATAAAACCACTCTATGTATAATTTTTTGGAATCTATCTTACCTTTCACATGGACACTAACAAAATAACATCTCACTAAAGGTCAATATGGCTACTATGAAAAAAGAAAGAACAATAAAGAATGAAGAAGCATATTTATTTATATGATCTATACCTTCTTCCACTTGATGGGAACAACACATAGTGTACAAAGGTTGCACAAAAGTAGGGATTAACTAATCCCCAATAACTACCAATCATGTTTAAAACTATCCTATGATATGGCCTTAATCAAAGCATTTACTACATATTTTTTGAATTTGAATATGATCAAAAGCTAAGCAATCATGAGAAAAGTGATAGAAAACCTTAATGTGTTTAATTTTTACAAGATAGATCAAATTTTTAGCCAAATCAAGAGCACACTAATTATCACGCATTCAATGGGTTACATGTTGAGATAAGGCCATATTACAAGTCAATATAGAAAGTTGAAATGTTTCTTTATACATCTTGCTCTATATTAAAATAAAAATAGTAGAGTAATAATGAATTTTTTCCTTGAATTCCCTGTACTCGTTAGATTCAGGCTACCATCTTTTCTCAATCTCACAATATAGGAATTGGCCCAAAGAGTGGAAGAAGTTGAAGTGAGTAAAGCATGTTCATGGGAATTTCAGTGAAGATGACCTTTTGAAGTGATTAATTTACTATATTCCTTCTTTACTTTCCCATTTTTATTGAATTATTATGATAAAAATCCTTGCACTTAAAAGATGAAGAATATTTGAGGTCTATAAAATGGTTGTTGGAGAAATATTGGACAAGTTTGGACCTTCATGCAACCCAATCCAAAGTTTTCCAAGTGCTAAAAGAATGAGTCTTGCCTTCAACTTAGATGAGGTCTATTCTTTGCCCAAGCCCCATCCTAAGTTTCCCAAGAGAAAATGAGAAAATTCTTACCTTGGACTTGGATGATACTTAGCAATTTCTTAGGCCTCATCCAAAGCCTTCCTAGGGAAAAAGAAAAACTTTATCTAGGCCTAGATGAAAACCACTTGTAACATAAACTAGCCACCACTAGGAAGATGTGCTCTTCAACTCCTAACCATTTGTTATATAGAATTTTTCAACTAATGATGCACACTTGAGTTAAATTGGCCTTGCATGTGCATGTGTATCCACAATTGGATAAGTATCCTAGTCTTTTGGAGTCTACACATGTTAGGTGTCCCAATTCACTAATTGAGTTAACCTTTAAGGTCATGTTAACTTGAGTTGCCAAAATACATCTTCTAGGTATCATGGCAAAATACATCTTCATCCCACCTATGGGATTTCAACCAAAGATGTAAAATACATCTTCATCCAACTGATGTGAGATTTGAACCCAACAATTCTACCTTCCATCCATTAGGATTAACCACTAGGATATGTGTTCACCTTGTTTATTAATCTAAAAGCTTATAAATTTAGCCTATTCTTAGCTGCTTTATAAGATCCCCCCCTTGAAGAAAATTTTCTTCTACAAAAATGTGTTTATGATTGTTTGTTATATAATAACATCCCTCCAACAGCATCATCCTATATGAGGAGCAAGGATATGGTCTCCTCCATGATTTGCCTCCTCTTTTAATTCAAGATCCTAATCCTTCAAATCAATTAAAATGAGGGGGAATCATTGATATAGATCACCAATTCATGCCCAAACCACTTAGACCCTTATTCTTTTACTAGAACTTTTGTACACTATGTATGCTTATCAAATGCATAGTCATTATTCTTAATTAGGGTAGTGGATGAGTGGATCCTCTAATTTGGTGGTTCTCTAACATCAGCTAGTTCTGATCGTATTTAGCTTGTTGTGGTGCATCTTGGCAAAGAAATGAACAAGTGGTCCACATGTGGACAAGGAGTAGTCAAACAGTGTGTGCACAAGTATTGCACATGTGTAGCTCACAATTGTCATGTTATTGAATTTACTTACACGTTTCAAAGGGTATTTTATAAGGCTTTTGAAGGGTTAGGAAGAGTTTGAGAGGTTCAAGTGAACCCTCATTTATGTGTACAGTTTTTAGAATTCAAGGCCAAATGTGGAAAGTTACGTAAAGAGAAAAAGCCTATGTTTGGCCCCCCATTTAAATTTTGTTTTTTTAAAGGTCAACACAAGACAAAAATGATATTGTTGGATTGTATGTAAGAAGATTCTTGGATACAAAAAGGAAAAAACATCATAAGGACTACAAGAAGTTGGGGAGTGTGAACTAGGGAGTTGGAAAGTGGCTTGCACATCCAAGGCCAAGATCTTGGATATACATGTGAATTCAAGTCAAGTGAAGTGTGCATATTCAAAGGAGTCGACAAGTCAAGTAAGGAGTACATGAGAAAAGCATACACTAAGCAAGGGATATGGATTCATAGAGATATAAAGTGTGTAGAGTGTGAGAGTGTGCAGAGATCCTTCGACAGACAAGGGAGACTTGAGGACCAAAGATTAGTGAAGAGGACACTCTGTGCTTTATGGTTTATTGCA
Organism: Ceratopteris richardii; assembly: GCA_020310875.1. Lineage (NCBI taxonomy): Eukaryota > Viridiplantae > Streptophyta > Polypodiopsida > Polypodiales > Pteridaceae > Ceratopteris > Ceratopteris richardii. The sequence continues at coordinate 116,884,151 of CM035442.1, read as the reverse complement.
AGACAACTTCATTCTCGGAAGGAGGCAACCAAGTTGTGGCTATAGTACTACCAAGGAGGTGTTGCAAGTTGACAATGGAAGTGATCAAGACTTCATCCTTATTCGATATTTGAGTGCAAGGGTGCACAAGAGCAAGCCACTTGGATAAGGTGAGTACTTATGTCTTGTTCTTGAAAACAAAAGGATTGTAACCTTCTATCCTAATCAAGACACAAAGAACTTTTGGGTGCAACATGTCTTTCTCTTTCTTTGCTACTCTTCTCCTACAAACACTTAAGCCCCTTAAGCTAAAGAATTCCCCCAATAAATTTGGCATGCTCAGTGGGACAAGGAATCTTGAACGTAGGGGAAAAAGGCTAATCACAATTGTCAAGTGAAGAAAAAGGAAATGTAGAAGGTGTGGCCACTACAATTTGAGCAGATAACTCTTTTTCTCTTTGGAATTTATCTTAAGCTCATAGAAGAGGATGTGTGTCTCATGATCGTACCTTGGCCCCAAACCTGAGGCAGCAAAATCTCTTTCAAATCCACAAGAACGAAAGTTGCATGTAGGTCTGACTAGCTCTTCCTTATCATCATCAATAGGGAACATGGCAGCCCAAATAGACTTAGAACCTTTACTCTCTCGATTAAACATAAAGTTTCCCTCCTTTAGAGGTTAAGCACATGAAGACCTTGATGAGCATTTCAAGAGGATTTTAGCTTTATGCAAAACAAGGAGATTAATAGGGAGGGAAGATGCCTTTTTGACACTCTTCTCGATAACATTAGAAGGGTTGGTAGATAAGAGGTCTATTCAATTTTCCAACAACCATTTTGCAACTTGGGACCAATGAAAGATGCTTTCTAAAAACAATTCTAAGAGGGAAATAGCACCAAAAACATTATTAAACAATTTGAGAGTCTAATATTGAGTGTTGGGGAGGCATTTCTTGAACTTTCCATCAGGGCCAAAGCACTTATGGCCAAATTACCAAATCCTCAACATGGTATCTTTGTCAAAAATGGCTTGCTAAGCCACTTCTAGTATCTACCTAATATAAGATAATGGAATTGGTGCTTCATGTAGCAACAGTTGATGAATTAATTACCACAATAACAAGGTTGGAGAAAATTAGGCAACAATATGGAGTCTAGTCCTCGCACCTTCCATACTCCATGGAACTTGAGGACCAAGGAGACCAATTAAGGAAGGAACTTTAGAAAATAAGGATTAATAAGCCCTAGAAGGAAGAAAAGAGTGTAGTAGCACAATTACTGTGCAAAATTGAAGCCTTAAACTTTAAAAAGAAGGAAGGCCCGGGAAAAATGGATGGCACAACTCTTTTGGGGGTTGCAAGAGCTTAGTGTAGGAACTGGAGTCAAAAATGGACTATGGTGCACAATGTGTAGCACGCAAGGATGTGGTAAGTGAGTGTCCTCTCTTAAATGTAATTTTTCTGTTATTCAAGAATTCTAACCATGTATGCATATCCTTTTCCTACAAATCATTCATTATACTTGCTTATGATACCATCAACATTATTATTTACCTTTCAAACCCACTTGCATCCTATGGTTTTCTTTCCTTGTGACAATGGAACCAACCTCCATGTTTTGTTTCCATAGAGTTTAGCCATCTCCTCATCCATTGCTTTCTCCAATTTGCATTTTCAAGTGGATCTTCAAGACTAGAGATCAAAATCTTGTATTACCTTAGTCATTAACGCAAAATGAAAAGCCATGTAGCTATTATATGTTAATCACTTCACTAAAGTTTGCATCCTTCCATATCTCCTTGGTGTATCATTTTCATGTGCCTTTGTTACTCTTGGAGTCTTCATAGAGGGCAATCCAAGTTCCTCATCAAAACTCTTTCCTAAACTGCTTGATTCTCCATCAATATCTTCAAAACCTTTAGATGTCTTATCCCTTGCAAAAATATTTTCTTTACCTTTCTTGGATGTAGTCTAAAATTTCCATGCAATCTTCCACTTCATGGATTTGAGTTGGGACTATTTTTAGGTGATACATCTATTCCACTCAAAATTTGAGATTTTGAACTTGAGTTTTCAACATTTCCTTTTTTGTTTGAGTCAGCATTAAGTCCTTTTGCATCAACATATAAGCTTGCCATTTCATCAAACACCACATCTCTTCTTACCTTGGCATGTGAGTGAGTTGTAACATTTATATCCATTTTTCTCAAGGGGGTGCCTGATAAAGATACATTTTTTTTGCTTTTGGTTCAAGATTTGTCCCCAATGATGCAATGCTACTAGATACTTCATGTGTGATAAGTTTGGCTTTTTACTTGTAGACTTCTCTTCAGGTGTTTGACATACAACAATATTTGGAGTTCTATTCATGATGTATACAGTAGTGTGCATAGCTTCTACCCAATAAAAATGAGGCATACTTTTTTAAGCCATCAAGGATATTTCTATTTTTGTAATATGTTTACTTTTGCGTTCAACAATGCCATTCTGTTGTGGTGTATACTAGAATGAAAATTGCCTTTGAGTTCCATGACCTTTTACAAAAATTTTGAATTCATTTGATATGTATTTACATCCTTTATCATATCTTAATGGCTGAATGCAATCTTTTTTCACCTTTTCCACCATAGCCTTGAAATTATGAAAGTGAATAAACACCTCATTGTTCTCCTTCATGAAGTATACCCACACTTTCCATATATGATCATCAATGAATGTAAGAATAAAACCTACAACCTCCCATAGGTATGGTCTTTGATGGACCCAAAACATCTATATGCACAATTCTACCACATTCTCACTAACATGCTTGTCATGTGGACATGATGCTCTTGATTATTTAACAAATTGTCATGCTTTGCATACCTTCTACATCTCTACAACCTTGAATTTCGGTAACCCCTTGAAAGCTCCTTTGAATGCATCAACTTAAACTCTAGAAGTTTGCATGTCCAATTTCTTTGTGGCATATATCTATGCCAGCAATAACACTTGCACCTTTTGCAAACATGGTTGCATTCATTTTAGGATTTTCACACTCAAGGTAAACATCCTACCGTTTGTTCCCTTTGACAATCAACCTTCCATTCTTCTTGTACTCTTATACATATAAGCCATCAAAATTGAACCTAACTTGAAGTCCCCAGTCAACCATTTGTTTTATAGAAACCAAGTTCATTGAGGAACATAAAGTATATTAGCAAGATGTTTTACCTTCTCATCCTCCATACACAGTGCTATGTTTCTTGTATGCTCAATAGGATGTGATGTATCAACACCCATTTCAACAAATCTAAGAATTATCAATTTTTGCAAACTACTAAACCATTTTGCATGGTTGGTCATGTGATTTGAATCACCAGAATCAACATACCTGACATTACCATTTTATTTTGAAACATCATCTGATATTCTTTTCATCATATGACGTTGGACCATAAACAATTTCTCTAAATCATCTACACTTGTGGATACATAGTTCTTATGCCGCTTTCTATTATTTTGATTTTTCAGCCTACGAGCATGTTCAAAGCGACAAAGTTTACCACAAATCCAACATCCCTTACTATCATTACTTGAATCATTTCTTTGGAAATTTTTGCAGCCTCTTTGACACATCCTGCCTCGAAACTCTCCTCTACCTCTTGTATTACTTTGTTACTGATCTTTATCCTACTTATTGTTTCCTCATCCACTTCCAAAGCCTCTACCTTGGCATCTTTCTCTACTAGAGTAGAATACCTACTTAGAACTAGCTTTTCCTTGGAATTTCGAGTCTTCAGCAAGATTCTTTTATTCAATTATCAACATGGACACAAGAACATCAAAATTTTGGATATTCTCCTTGGTTTGAATAGAAGTTTTGAACGAATTATATGTAGCTCCTAAATCATGAAGGCACACTTCAACCTTATCATCATCATCTACATTGATTCCAATAGATGCAAGTGGATCATGTATACTTTTGATTTGTAAGGTATAGTCACTTAACAAAAAGATCTTTTTCTCCAGTTTATGCAACTCGCTCATGAGTTGCAAACCACTGATCGAGTATATCCATGCCTAATTGTAGTAGAAGAATGATAGGCCCTTCCTAGGACTAAACAGTTCACTACCACAGTCCATAAAAAATTGAATTGCTCTCTGGACTTGAAGAATGAACCTATGAAATTTTGCACAGTACAATAAACAGTATGAGATTTCCAAGAAGCCAAAGATCACTCAATTTAGATAATGTTAGAGGTATCAACCTCCCTTCACAAGACAGACCAGAAATTGTCCAAACATGTAGCTTGCACCTATGTGTACCTTCCAACACACATATACTTGGGAATATGTAGAGATTAGACCAAAGAGCTTCAAGCTCAATATACTCAAGGATAATGAATAGTTGATACTAAGATTATATCCAAAAAGAAAGCTTACAATCATAGGAACCAAATGAGCTATCTTGCAAATGAATCGAACTACTACACAAAGAGATATGGGTTCTGTCTATCAATAGCAAACAAGGAATCCGATGGACAACTAGAAGTCAAAAAAGTCATAAGGCTATCATAAGAGGAGTACACAAGATTGCACTGAACCAACAAGGAGCTAGGGTCACCCATGTAAATAGTAGGGGAGGAATCATCTACTCCCATCAAAGATTCACAGAAATCTAACTAGGATATGAAGTTAGCAATCGCATGAGAGGAGCCAAGGCAATGAATGATGTGATAGTCAAATTCTTGCAGAAGAAGAACCCATCTCACAAGTCTTCCACCCAAATTCTGTTTTTGAATCAAATATGTTAAGGCAAAGTGGTCCACATGGAATGTAAACTTTTGGTCAAGCAGGTAATGCCTGAATTTTTCAACAAATTAAATGAGTCCCAAGCATTCACACTACATAATAGAGTAATTCTGCTCAGCAGGAGCTAATCGATGGCTAGCATAATAGGACAGGTGACACCACTTATCTTGGAGTTTCATTAGGACACTCCCAATAGCAATGTCCAAGGCGTCCACAAAGACATGGAAGGGGAGGTCCCAATTTGGAGCTTACATGATAGGGGCCTATGTAAGAAGTCGTTTAAGTCAGAAAAAACTTTCCTAACACTCAATAGTCCACTGAAAGTCACGAGGGGCAATTATTGTTAATTGAGTAAGGGGAATGGTTAAGAGAGCTAATCATTGTAGATGGCGACCATGCCACCAAATTTGACCGAGGAATCTTTAAACATCTTTAGGCAATTTTGGGGATGGGGGGGGTGGAAGATAACTTGCACTTTATCAAGATCGACTTGAATTCCACAACCCGAGATAATATGGCCCAATAATTTCCCATAGGAGACAGCAAAAATAGATTTATTGGGGTTGAGGCATAGTCGATAATTTCTACACTTAAGAAAGCAAAGACAAAAATGCAGTAGATGTGCATTTGTAGCATCGAAAACAAAGAAATCATCAAGATAAGCTCGCATGAAGCTAGTAAGGTTAGGAGAAAAAATATCTTGCATATAGCATTGAAACATGTTGGGGGCATTTCAGAGCCCAAACCACATGATTGTGCATGCGTAAACTCCCCAATTTGTAATAAAGGCTATTTTAGGGATATCTGCCTCAGCCATAGGAACTTGATTATAACCATTGTACCCATCTGAAAAAGAGTACATTTCTCATCCAGCGACTTCATCATGGGGCAAACATATCTTCTTTTGATCCATGCCATCAATTAACAAACATATATAATGCTCTCGATTTCTGAATGCTTTACTTTGATGATGAGTTGTCTTTTTTCTTTTTAAGGCTTGACTTTCACAATGATTCTTGAAAAGACTTTTAAAATTATCTTTTTCTAATATTTTTGTGACCCCCTTTTCCAAATTTTTCTAAGTGGTACAAATTGAGCATTCACCCCTTTTCCATGTTTTTCCATGAGCAATACTCACATTCTTAAACTCTTGTTTCCATAATTGAATAAAAGGTTGATACCACACATACTTCTCATTTTTACTTTCCATCTCTTCTCTATAGACTTGAAATACTTCTCAATGCATAAAGTTATCTAAAAAGTGTAACCTTCCAATGGTAGGCATAATTTCACAATGTAAACTAAAATACATCCAACTCATAGCATGACGACCAGCAGATCCTTTGGTCGCAACTCCATAACATTTATAAAAAAATGAGATCTCAACTAATAATTCATGTATTCTTAAGCTCCCCATGGTCATTGCAATTTTAAATGTAGCCCTATAACATGGGATCCCTCGACTAAAGTAATATTCAAAAGAAACATGTGTTAGTGATATATTATCCTCAACCATTCACATGTGAGCACCAAGGTATATATCTTGTCTCTCAATATCTAAATTGAAGAATTTCTCTCTTAGTTGTCTTGTTTTCTTCATTCCTATTTTATACAAACATTTCAAACCACAACAATGCTTCACAATATCCAATGCAACCTATCTATCTAAACTTGGGAATTTAAAACTTCTTTGGCTTACTTCATGAGGCCTTCATTTAAACCTGATGGACATGCTTTGTCTATTCTCCCTCTATTTTTTGACATCCTTTGCTCCACATGCACTTGAATCCAAAGAGATAACAATAGATGGATCGAGATCAACATTGATTGGAAAAGCAGTGTTGCATTGAGAATCTAACTTAAAAGACTCAACCAATAACACTGAATGATCATCGACACATTCTACACCATGGACATCTTTCATGAAAGGATGAACAAAAAACGATGACTTTGAAAGTCTACTAGGCTCAATAGAGACAAGGGAGGTCCATGCATCTATAAAAAAAGGGAGCTCATATTGGTCAGAAAGAGAAATATACAATCATTCCTTTTATAGTATAAGCAGTGAAAATGTTACATCAAGTGGTTAAATGATCTCCAAATCACGTCTCTAGATAATGATGAAGATGGATTGTCCCCATTATCATGGATTGTACCCATTATGATGAAGATGGATTGTGCCCATTATGATCTCCAAATCATGTCTCTTGATAATGATGAAGATGGATTGTTCCCATTATGATTCAAAGCAGTCATGTCTTGACACTATGATCAACAATGATAGTACTCATTAAAAATAATCATAATAATAATCTATATGATGTGTTGTGCTAATTATAATGATAAGATTGATATCATTTACAAGGTTTCATATCTCTTATGTCTATCTCTTAATCTATCTATCATATCTCCTATCTATCTAGTTCTTATATTTTCTATGCATCATTTACAAGGCTTCATGACCATTTATACTTATCCATTATATCTAAGTGTTTGTATGTAGATTATCATGCATGGCGAGCAAGTACCAACAATGAATTCCTACTAAGAATAAAGAGACACAACCCATTCTAAACACAAAAGCGAAACAATACATTTCCCAAGGTTAGATAAATAAGAGAGCATCATCTAAAAGATTTGTATGGGTTAAAGAGAGCATCAACTAAAAGATTTGTACGGGTTAGATATTCTCAAAACTGTGGATTTTATTATGAACAAACATCCAATGTCGTAATTGAAGGGCCTATTTGCATACCACTTGGCATGACTAGGTACAAAATAAGTTAGTAGAGGAAGGATATTCACAAAAATGTGGATTTTATTATGAACAAACATCCAATGTCGTAATTGAAGAGCCTATTTGCATACCACTTTTATTTGCAGCAACACAAACACTTCATTTGGTAGATGTGAAGAAATGCTCTCAAGTGATGACGTTTTGGAAGAAGTGTATATGGCTCAACCATCACTTTTGAAGATTTGAACACTTCATTTGGTAGATGTCAAGAAATGATCTCAAGTGATGACGTGTTGGAAGAAGTGTATATGGCTCAACCATCACTTATTGAAGATTTGAAACACATGTGCACGTTGAATAAAACATATTATGGCTTCACACAAGCTCGTCGTGCACGCCATGCAAGAGTTGCAAGCTGCCTAACTTTTATTTGTTTTCTTTTATGGACGAACTAGATTTATCGGTGCATGCAAAGAAGAGTGACCATGGTATTATGTTTTTATATAATATATGTTGGTGAATTTATTATCGTGATGATAAAGATGATTTCATTTAAATAATGAAGGACCTTCTTGTGCAAGAGTTTGAGATCAAAGACTTCGGTTTTGGAAACCTAAATTATAACAAAGAGAGAAAAGAAAAATCTCCCTTCCTATGCAACAAGTTTATGGAAAGGCGTTATCATGCCATAATATCAGAATTTGAAATTGGATGAAATTGTAGGTGAAGCACTAAAAAATGCTATTATGTAGAAGAATTCTATAAAACACTTACTAGAAATCAGGGGGCATAACGATGCCCCCCAATGAATAAAAAGCAGATTTCGTCGCTTATGTGACGCTAGTGTCGCATAAGTGATGACACTTTTTTTTTTAACATGAACCGTCGAATAAGCGATGCAAAGCATCGCAGCGACGCGCAAAATGTGCATCCCAAGGAGCATCGCTATCTACCGACGCTCTTACCGACGTTGGCAAACTACCTGTGATGCTAGAGCGTCGCATAAACAACGTCCTGATATTCCAGAGCGTCGCATAAGTGACGCTCTGGAATGTTAAAAAAGATCAATTTCTCCTAGCACATTTGTGTCGGGATTGAGATGTGCGTGCATGAGAGAGAGAGAGAGACAGAGAGAGAGAGAGAGATCAAGCTAGCTACAAGCACACACAACCTCAAGGAAGCAAGATACACTCACACACACACATACACACACTTATTTACACACACATATACACATAGACACACACACATACACATAGACACACACACATACACATGCACACATAGACACACACACGTACACACATAGACACACACACATGCATACATAGACACATACACACTTACACGCACACAAACACACATCCACACACATTTCCACACACACATACACATGCATACACACATATATATACACATACACACATATATGCACACAGACACACACATACACACATACATACACACACATAGGCACATACACACACATACATACACATACACATAGATTTACACACACACATATACACACTAATTTACACACACATATGCGTGCATACACACACACATATACACACATAGACACACACATACACACATAGACACACACACATACACACATATACACACACACGTAGACACATACACACACACATCCACACACATTTACACACACACATACACATGCATACAGACACATATATATAGATACACACGTATATACACACATAGACACACACACACATACACACATAGACACACACACCCATACACACATAGACACACACACACACATACATGCATACATGTGCATACATAATGCATATGCATATGCATACATACATGCTTACATGCGTACACACACATGCATACATATGCATACATACATGCTTATGTGCATACACACACATACACACACACATACACACATAGACACACACACGCATACACACACATATATACATACACACACATAGAGAGACATACACACACATACACATACATGCATACATATGCATACTTAATGCATATGCATATGCATACATACATACTTACATGCATACACACACATATGCATACATACATGCATACACATACACACATAGACACATACTCACACATAGGCACATACACACACATACACACACATATATACACAGATTTACACACACATATACACATGCATACACACACACACATACACACATAGACACACACACATAGACACATACACACATAATGCATATGCATATGCATACATACATACTTACATGTTGAGATTATGTAATGTCGCGGCAAAAGCTTGTTCACTAACAAGACTGCGAAAAATTGCCACATCTCAACTAGAACTAAGCTAAAGTGATGTTAGAACACGTCTATAATCATCAGTAGCTTAGCAACCTGAAACTTTACTATTGTTTTAGTGAACTTCAAAAAATCACTTTATAGAAAGCTTCGCATTTCCTTCAAGCTTTAATTCTGAATTGATTTACTTCAAACTTTACACTACTATGTTTGCTTACAGTTAGATAATCTTTCTGTTACTTAACTATGTCAAAACTGTGTTTTGAACTCACAAAAATTTCACCGGAACTCCACCGGAATGTTACCGGACTGTCACCGTAATCTTACCGGAGTCTTACCGGAATCAATTGCAATTCTGTTTGTAATTACTTCAAATGATTGTAGATGAAGTAAGGAAGTTATACCTGAGCTTCCTTTAGTAAATGAACTCTTTCTGAAGTTTAAGAAAAACTTCATCATTTCTGGACGTCTTTTACGGTCATACTTTGTACTGTGTACATGTCCCGTTTCACAAAACTCTTTTGATCAGTTTGTAGTTCAGACTCCTAGCTTCAAGATAAGCTATCACTCATGAAAATCTTTACACTGTGTTGCGAGATCTAACTCTCAGAAGTACCGGAAAATGTTTACTGAGAAAATTGTAATTGTTAACTAACTTTCACAGTAACATGAAATCACTCAGATTTCTTCACATACAAAAAATGCACTCAAACTTCCACATGAACATGTGTTTTCTATTAGAAAAGATGTGTACAAAAATAGCTTGGCCTCAATTTGCTCATAGCTATGGAAAACTCTCCTACTCTGAGTAGTTATTCCTTACCATCTCTCTCAGATGAATACCCGACAATTCAGGTTCTATTATTCATCTCTACATATGCAATCTTTGGCGTCTTCTATATCACTATCCTCAGTTTCTATATGCACTATTCTATTCCGGTTCTATGAGCACACCGATCTCTCCTCTTTCCTCTCTCTCATATATATACATTTTGTTCCGAGATTCAAAACTCGTATTTCTGGAAGTTTCTATAAACTAAATTACAGTCGTGAATTTGTCCCTTCACTAAGGCTTGATTTTCTGAATGCTTTGTTTCTGCTTCTCTTTGTCTTTCTTCGTCTTTATGTCTATCTGTATGTCAAATTTGTGAGTGATTCTTCAACAGCTCCCCCTCAATCACTAATTTGCATTCTCTGATCTTTCATATATTCTTCTTTTCTTTTATACTTGCCATTTCTTTGAATCTACTTGTCTTTACTCCATCTAAGCTTTTTGTCAGAATATCTGCTATCTGATCTTTTGTAGATGTGTATACTATTTCAATCTCTTTCTCCATTACCTTTTCCCTCAGGAAATGATATTGAATCTCTATGTGTTTTGTTCTTGCATGAAATACTGGATTTGCTGCAAGATACAAAGAGCTCATATTATCTCCATGTATGATAGGTATACCTTGATCAATACCCATGCTTTTGAACAAGGTCTACATCCATATCACTTCTTTAGCTGCTTCCACAAGTCCTTTATATTCTGCTTCTGTTGACGATAAAGCCACTGTGTGTTGCTTCTTTGAACACCAGCTTACAAGCTTATCTCCTAGGTATATCATATACCCATGTGTTGATCTTCTGTCATCTTGACTTCCTGCCCACTCTGAGTCACTGTATGCTCTCAGCTTTATATCTGACGTAAAAGGATAATATAATCCTTCTTTTATAGTTCTTTCGATATATTTAAGAACTCTTTGTCCTGCAATCCAATGTTGATCTTTCGGACAATGCATGAACTGTGAAAGAACTCCCACTGCATAACTGAGATCAGGTCTTGTTAGTGTAGCATAAAGTAAGCTTCCCACTAACGACTGATACTTCCTCATATCTTTAAACTCTGCACCACCATATTTGCTGAGTTTATGATTTACTTCAAGCGGTGTTGAAGCTTCTCTGCAATTCTCCATGTTAAACTTCTTCAGTAAGTTTAGGAGATACCTTTCTTATGAAACATATACACCATGATCTGTATATGTGACTTCCATTCCAAGAAAGTATGATAACTTTCCTAGATCACTCATCTTGAACTCTTTTTCAAGTAACCTTTTTACCTCCTTGATTCCTTCATCTGAGGTTCCTGTGATTCTTATGTCATCTACATAAATACAAATGTAGATCATACCTTCAGCTATTCTCTTAATGAGTAGACTTGCATCAGCCTTTGAGCTTTGGTATCCAAGGTCATTGAGATACTTCACAAGTCTATAATTCCAAGCTCTTGGAGCTTGCTTCAATCCATAGAGAGCTCTTCTTAATCTGCAAACATGATCTGGGTAACTGGAACTTACAAACCCTTCAGGCTGTTCCATGTAAACTTCATCTGATATATATCCATTCAGAAATGCATTCTTTATATCCAGCTGACTTAGCTTCCATCCTTTTGATGCTGCTATAGCAATCAATGTCCTTATGGTTGACATCTTTGCCACCAAACTAAACATCTCATCATAATCTATGCCATGCGTCTAAGCATAGCCTTTGACCACCAGTCTAGCTTTGTATCTGTCTATCCTTCCATCTGCAAGTTTCTTAACTTTATAAACCCATTTATTTCCAATCACTTTCTTACCATTTGGTTTTGGAACAAGTTCCCAAGTCTTGTTCTCTTCAAGAGCATTGAACTCCTCCTTCATTGCTTCTTCCCATTGTTTCTTACCTTTTGCTTCACTATAATTCTGAGGTTCTTCATCTTCCTTTACTAAGTAAGCATAGTTTTTCTGAGTCAAATAAGAAGTGTCATAGGAATACCTTGTTGGTTGTTTCCTTACTCTGTTTGACCTTCTTAGCTCATATTCTTCATGTGTATCTAAATATACATCTTCATCAAATCTTGGTCCATCTTCATTTCTCATACCTGATCCGATCCTAGATGTACTTGCATGTATATGATCTTCATCTCCATTCACCTGCATATGTGATTTTCCTTTTTCTTTCCTTCTTATCTCTTCTTCAAGTGTTTCAACACGATGCTCTTTATCTGTATACCAACTCTTTCCTTCATCAAATGTCACATCTCTGGAAACAGTAAATTGTTTTGTTAGAGGACTCCATAGTCTATAACCCATCTGTTTTTCATCATATCCGATGAACACATATTTTTCAGCTTTTGGTTCAAGCTTATGTCTCAATTGTGATGGTACATAAGCATAAGCAACTGATCCAAACACTTTACAATGATCAAGTGTTGGTTTCTTGCCCCACCAAACTTCATAAGGAGTCATCCCATTTAAAGTTGTACATGGTAATCTATTTACCAGATATGTTGCTGTATTTATAGCCTCAGCCCAAAGATAATTTGGACAATTCTTCTCCTTTAGCATTGCTCTTGCAAACTCAACTAGAGTTTGGTTTCTTCTTTTTGCTGCTCCATTTTGTTGCGGTGTATACCTGCAAGTTATTCCTCTTTTGATACCTGCATTCCACAAATAATCATAGAACTCTCGAGAAAAATATTATCCTCCTCCATCAGACCTTAGTCTTTTGAGTTTCTTTCTTGTAAGTCTTTCAGCATATGCATGAAAATGCTTGAAAGCTTCAAATACTTTTGACTTCTCTTTCAAAACATAAAGAGTTATCCATCTTGTTGCATCATCAATAAAAAGAACATAATACCTTGAGCCACTGATAGATACTTCTTTTGTCGGTCCCCATACATCTGTATGTATAAGTTCTAACACATCATCGTGTTTGTACCCTTTCTTCTAAAATGGTAACCTGTGGGCTTTTCCCATCTGGCAGGCTTCACACTTGTGAATCATATGTTGATTCTTCATGTTTGGTAATCCTCTCACGAATTGTTTCTTCACCATAGTTTTGATTCCTGTTTCATTAAAATGTCCTAACCTCTTATGCCATAGGTCTAACTCTGTGAATACCTCATCACCATGTGTGATCAAGGCTTGACCAACATTCCCTTGTACTTTAAGAGTAAAAGTCTACCTTCCTTTTTACCATGGACAATTTGATTGTATCCATTCTCTGGATCTTCAACAAATACTCCTTCATTTGTAAACCTGACTTGAAAACCTTTTTCTACTATCTGACCCACGCTGATCAGATTCTTCAGGATTGTTGGAACATACAAAACATTTGTTAGTAGGTTAGCTCCATTCTTACACTTTACCTTTCCAATTGACCTTACATTATGTTTTGTGTTATCACCTGTTTGTACTGTATGATTCGAAATACCTCCTTCAAGTTCTGATAACAATTCTATATTTCTTGACAAATGATTTGAACAACCAGAGTCAATATAGAATACCTTGAGGTCTTCGTTTTCTGTCACACTTATCGAATTCATCATCAATGTTGTATGGTTGTCATTCTGCGTATCATTCGCATAGTTGTAGTAGGTAGTGTTGTGAGACTGATTCTGTCCCCAACTTCTTGCTCCACCTCTACCATATCCATCTCTTTGGCTTTGTCTTCCTCTTTGATATCTTCCGATTCTGCCTCTACTGTTATTGTTCTGATTCTGACTTGATCCTTGAGAATTATGCCAGCAATCATGAGCCAAATGATTGCTTAATCCAGAGATCCAACAAGTCTTCTTGTTGTTAGTCTGATTACCTCTTCCTTTACCTCTACTTTTACTTCTGGCATTACCTCTTCGTCTTGCAAAATTTGCTTGAGTAGACACCTCTTCTTCATCTTTTTCTTTACCTTTATCACCTTTCTTCTTATTCTTTGCATACATAGCAGAACTATGTCCTTTATCTCCATCTGTCTTCAAATCTTGCTCAAACGTTAGCATTAGTCCAAGCAACTGATTTAAATCTGGTACAAAATGATTTAAAGAAAGTTCAGTTGAGAGTACAAAAGGTTTCCACCTTTCATCTCCTCTCAGTCCTACAAGCACTTGTGCTATCAACCTGTGATCTTCGATATCTTCATCAATAGAGCCAAGACTGTCCGCCAAGTCTGTCATCTTAGTGACATAATCACTAATGCTTTGACTTTGCTTTTTCTTGAACGTTGTAAACTCTGACCATAAGCTAGCCTTCCTAGCTTTCGTCGTATTTTGGAAATGATCTTCCAATGCACTCCATATGTCTTTCGCTTTCTCCAGACCTCTAATGTGCGGTAGTAGATGATCTATAATGGTATTGTAGATATAAGCTCTTGCCGTTGCATCTTTCTTCTGCCACAGCTTCAAGGCTTCTAACTCTTCTTTCTTTGGTTGATTGTCGTCTTCGAAAGTCGGCTTCTTTTCTTCTCCTGTCATATATATCATTAAGTCCTTACTCATAAGTAAGGCTTCCATGCGCATTACTCATGCGGGATAATTATCTCTCTCCAATTTGTCAATAGAGATATGATCTGCCATAATCTTCTTGTTTCTGTTACTTTCAGTGAGTGTAACGTTAAAAGGTTTCACCTTTTACAAACCTTTATCCTTGAGAATTACTTCGGAACATTTCTTGACGCCGTTTGTTGTTGATCATCTCAGCTTTCACCTTTCTTGTGAAAGTTCTTCAAATTCTCTTGTATCTTTACTTCCATTTACTCTTGAGGATCTTTCTGCTCTTCAGAACCTTTTCTACTCTGATACCACTTGTTGAGGTTATGTAATGTCGCGGCAAAGGCTTGTTCACTAACAAGACTGCAGAAAATTGCCACGCCTCAACTAGAACTAAGCTAAAGTGATGTTAGAACACCTCTATAATCATCACTAGCTTAGCAACCTGAAACTTTACTATTGTTTTAGTGAACTTCGAAAAATCACTTTACAGAAAGCTTCGCATTTCCTTCAAGCTTTAATTCTGAACTGATTTACTTCAAACTTTACACCACTGTGTTTGCTTACAGCTAGATAATCTTTCCGTTACTTAACTGTGTCAAAACTGTGTTTTGGACTCACAAAAATTTCACCGAAACTCCATCGGAATGTTACCCGATTGTCACCGTAATCTTATCAGAATCAACTGCAATTCTATTTGTAATTACTTCAAATGATTGTAGATGAAGTAAGGAAGTTATACCTGAGCTTCCTTCAGTAAATGAACTCTTTCTGAAGTTTAAGAAAAACTTCATCAGTTTTGGACGTCTTTTACGGTCATACTTTGTACTGTGTACATGTCCCATTTCACAAAACCCTTTTGATCAGTTTGTAGTTCAGAATCCTAGCTTTCAAGAAAGCTATCACTCATGAAAATCTTTACATTGTATTGCAAGATCTAACTCTCAGAAGTACCAAAAAATGTTTACTGAGAAAACTCTAACTGTTAACTAACTTTCAGAGTAACATGAAATCACTCAGATTTCTTCACATACGAAAAATGTGCTCAAACTTCCACATGAACATGTGTTTTCTATTAGAGAAGATGTGCACAAAAATAGCTTGGCCTCACTTTGCTCATAGCTATGGAAAACTCTCCTACTCTGAGTAGTTATTCCTTACCATCTCTCTCAGATGAATACCCAACAGTTCACGTTCTATTATTCATCTCTACATATGCAATCTCTAGCGTCTTCTATATCACTATCCTCAGTTTCTATATGCACTATTCTATTCCGGTTCTGTGAGCACACCGCTCTGTCCTCTTTCCTCTCTCTCATATATGTACATTTTGTTCTGAGATTCAAAACTCGTATTTCTGGAAGTTTCTATGAACTAAATTACAGTCGTGAATTTGCCCCTTCACTAAGGCTTGATTTTCTGAATGCTTTGTTTCTGCTTCTCTTTGTCTTTCTTCGTCTTTATGTCTGTCTGTATGTCAAATTTGTGAGTGATTCTTCAACATTACATGCATACACACACATACACACACATATGCATACATAATATACATGCATATACATGCATTTACATACATAATGCACATGCATATGCATACATGCATGCATACACATACACACATAGACACATACACAAACATAGACACATAGACCCATACACACACATAGACACATACACACACATACACACACAGATTTACACACACACATACACATGCATACACACATAGACACACACACACATACACACACATAGACACACACACATACCCAGATTTACACACACATACACATCCATACACACACACATATATATACACACATAGACACACACACATATACACACATAGACACACACACACATACACACACATACACACACATAGACACATACACACACATACACAGATTTACACACACACATACACATGCATACACACACACATATATACACACATAGACACACATAGACACGCATATACACACATAGACACACAAACATACACACACATACATACATAGACATATACACACTTACACACACACACACACCCACACACATTTCCACACACACATACACATGCATACACACATATATATACACATACACATGTATATGCACACATAGACACACACATACACACATAGATACACACGCATACACACATACACACACATACACAGATTTACACACACACACATATACACACAAATTTACACACACACATACACATGCATACACACATACATATATACACACATAGACACATGCATACACACATAGACACACACACATACACACATAGACATACACACACATATACACACACAAATAGACACATACACACTTACACACACACACACATCCAGACACATTTACACACACACCTACACATGCATATAGACACATATATATAGATACACATGTTTATACACACATAAACACACACATAAACACACACATAGACACACACACACACATAGACACACACGCACATGCACACACACATACACACACAGATAGACACATACACACACATATATGCATACACACACACGTAGAGAGGCATACACATACACATACACATACATGCATACATATGCATACATAATGCATATGCATATGCATATGCATACATACATACTTACATGCATACACACACATACACACACACATGCATACATATGCATACATACATGCTTACATGCATACACACACATACACACACATACACACACATACACACATACACATACACACATAGACACACACACATACACACATACACATACACACATAGACACACACACACATACACACACATACACACATATATGCATACACACACACATAGAGAGACATACACGCACATACACATATATGCATACATATGCATACATGCATACATATGCATACATATGCATACATGCATACATATGCATACATGCATACATATGCATACATAATGCATATGCATATGCATACATACATACTTACATGCATACACACACATGCATACATATGCATACATAATGCACATGCATATGCATACATAATGCACATGCATATGCATACATAATGCACATGCATATGCATACATAATGCATATGCATACATAATGCACATGCATATGCATACAGAATGCACATGCATATGCATACATACATGCTTACATGCATACACATACACACATAGACACATACACACACATAGACACATGCACACACATGCACACACATACACACACATATACACATAGATTTATACACACAAATACACATGCATACACACACATACACACATAGACACACACATACATACACACACATATGCACACACACATACATGCATAGACACATACACGCTTATGCACACACACACACATATACACACACATAGACACATACACACTTACACACACAGAGAGATACACACACATATACACACACACACATACACACATAGACACATACACACTTACACACACACATACACACATTTACGCAAACACATATGCATGCATATAAACACATATATACAGATACACACGTATATACACACATAGACACACACATGTACACACACGCATACACACATAGACACATACACACTTACACACACATCCACACACATTTACACACATGCATATAGACACATATATAGATACACAAGTATATACACACATAGACACACACACACATGGACACATACACACACATATACGCATAGACACACACATAGAGACATACACACACATATATGCATATACACACATATATGCATACACACATATAGAGACACATACACATACACATACATGCATACATATGCATACATACATGCTTACATGCATACACACACATACACACACATGCAAACACATGCATACATTTGCATACATACATGCTTACATGCATACACACATACACACACTCACATATACACCTACATACACATATACACACATACATATGTACACGTACATATATTGATTTCTAACCCATTTTGTTTTATATGTACAGGTATTATGGATCCTAGATGAGAGACAAAGGCAAAACTCACTCTCATAAAAAGTCCTGCGAGAGCAAGAGCTTCACCTGATACTTTAGGGATCATCATGCATGAATACTCAAAGATGCCTGATGATGACCTGGATTTTATGATCTAGATGCTTACCCAGTGGTCAGAGGAGGGATCTTCTACAACTCCACATGCAAGAAGACAACTATCTGCTCATAGTATGTTTATTTTCACAATTTTTTTAATGATATTATAACACATATTTTTATTTATTTTTATCTATCTATTTTCAGAACACCTTTACCACCTCCAGATCATGAGAGCAGAGCATAGGTGCCTATGAGGACATGCATAGCCACCTTAGGGCTAGAGTGTGATATAGAGCCAGAGGGGAATATAGTGTATATAGGGAATGGATTGGAGTTCAAGAGAAGAATGCGAGCATTATGCGACTCTTACCTACACCTTGTCCACTTGAAGTGGAAGTAACTATAAATTTTACATATAAATTGAAATAAATGTCTTATGTTTTATTTACATGATTTTTTTTTTCATTTTTGTAATGAGCATGATGAGAGGGATAAAAAATACGTACTTAGTTCACTTGAGACAAAGTTTGGGACAGGATGGTCACATAAGTGGTGTCTAAAAGAGATGTGAACACTTATGGATCATCGTCGTGATAATGCACGGTACGCATTGCTTTTATGTATATATATGTGCATATGAGTATGTATGTATGTATATGAGAGAGAGAGAGAGACAGAAAAAAAAAAGAGTGTGACATTTATACATACACACACATACATGCACATTTACACACACATACACATGCATGCAGTTACACACATATAATGAATACACACATAGACACATACACATACTAACATACACATACACATACTCATATACACATACACATACATAATCATATGTACACACACAGACTTGTATAATCATATTTACATACATATATACACATACACATGCATACACACACACACAACACATGCATATGCACATATAGATACACATACATACACACACATGCATACACACATATAGATACACATACATACACACACATGCATATATATATATATATATATATATATATATATATATATATATATATATATATATATATATATATATATATATATATATTAAATATATAAATTACAGTATATATATCTCATTTGATAACAATATATATATATATATATATATATATATATATATATATATATATATATATATATATATATATATATATATATATATATATATATATATATATATATATATATATATATATATATATATATATACTAATTCAAAAACCCTATTATAAATATTCTAATTCAAAAGTCCTATTTCAAAAATCCTAATTCGGAAACAGTAATTTTGATATTAGGGTTTTACAAACCCTAATTTAGAAACTCTAATTCAGCCTTTTAGCCATATGATTGAAGTATATGTACACATTGCATCTATTCCTCCAACCACTTGCTAGAGAGATGTCTCTCCTCCCAACCTTATGCCTCTATATATAGCTACTTGAATCAATGAGGATCATAATATATATAAAGATACATACACATCATGTAGATACACATACATAAATATAAAATGGAGTAGATACATTATGCATCACACAGACATGCCTACATGCACACATGTATATATATACATGAATACATTATTACATGTACACATTTACACATAGACACATATACATATATACATGTACACATCACATATACATGCCTACATGCACACATGTATACTTATACATGCATACAAAATTATAAACACACTTGCATATATTACACAAATGCATATGCATATATACATGTGTGCATACTAACACATGTATACATATATCACACACATGCACACACATACATGTTGGAGTTTATTGACCTCCAAAATATAGCTAGAAGTAGATGGAACCCCCTAGGAAAAAGTTGACCTTCTCACAAACTTCATCATAGAAAACCAGTCATGCTTGCAGAGCTTACTGTTCTCTATTGACTTAGAATTTTCTAAAATTCATTTAACAACATATACTAGAGACCAAGAGCTTTCCAATGAGCCAAAGAACACTCAATTTGGATCAATACACGAGGAGATATGACCTCTGCAAGTTTGAAGTTTAATGGAGACCTTCAGCAGGGGTGAAACCCGAGAACACACACTACTTGCAGAGAGTACTGCTCTCAGCTCACAAACCCAATGATTATGAAAATTTACAGTATGAAAGTAGACAGTAAGAGCTTTCAAATGCGCTATTAAACATGTAATTTGGATATATAATGAGGGAGATACAAGCTTTGCAATCTCTGCATACAAAACTACAGCAGCATAGAGATACACGTATGAGTCTCTTGGACTTCCCACAAGATCACGACTTCTCTCCTCTTTTTATAGCATGGGGAACTAATCTAAAACCTTCCTAATACATCTAAATTCGTGGTAGACACTTGGTTGAAGATATTACATGACTCAAGTGCTCAAATAAGCAAAGTATTGATGGACTTTGAGAACTAGCCACATTGACCTTCCACTAGGACACCACTGCAGCTCTCTTGTGACTCACTAATTTGACTCACCATGTTCTAGAACTCACGTGGTATTTTGGTTATCTTTTTTTAATAATATGAGCCTTCTAGAAGTATTTGAAGACTTCCCAAAGGTATTTACATAATTTGAAACTTGTACCCTACATAAAATAAATGTTCGTAACAATACATATACATGAAACACATATATGTGCATACTAACACATGTATACATATAATACACATGAATACACACACACACACATCCATACATACATGACAAAAATTTGCACCTCGAAGATAAAGCTATATATAAAATAATTAGGCATACCCCCGAGCTTCATGTTCTAACTTAAAAGAGCATGATTTCATCTCTCTAGTAGGATTCATCGATATTCTAGTTGAATAAAGAAGAATATTATCTGATATCCATTCAAATGATTCAAGTTATTGATCGACTAGAGTAGAATTTACTATCTAATCTACTCATATGTTTTCATTATTGCCATCATTTTGGTAATACATCAGTATAGTCTAATCTTCATTATCCTTATTGATTTCATTTATTTCTTCTATTGTTAAATCTGTGTTCTCATGAATGACATCATCTATTGATGGATTAATATAGATTTCTGGTAATTCCTCTTTGTCATCAATAGAATCGGCATGTAGATAATTATCCTCTTCATCAAAAATATTAGTATCATTATCATATATAATGATTCTAATTTCTCTTTCACATGTTGATGTATTAATATCTAATGGTGAATCATCAAGAGGACTTTCTTTTATCTCTCTAACAATAAACTGTTCAAACAATGACCTACCTCTCGGTAGAACATGAATGACTTGCCACCAAGGATGAGCATCTCGGTTTTTATTAAAAAATGCTTGCTCAATATGCCGAGGAAGAATATATGGTTCTTTAGTATATCACATTACCTTGGAAGCATCAATTGCCCAAAACCCAGAAAATTCCTTTCTCAATGTGGAATTACTACCTTTATACTCGGCTCAAAACCAGTCAACCTTCAAAATGACCTATCAAAATATATAAAAAGCAAAAACCATTATTAGGTACTTAAAAAAATAATAAACTCTACCATAAAAAATATAAACTTTTTTCTACTTGTTTGAATGTACGAAATGATATTTCATAGATACCATCAATAGTTCCCACGTAACCAAGTTTGCCATCTATAAGGTTCATGTCTTTTGAGCTAGCACGTGATAGTTGCTTGAAAGAAGCAACAATGCTAGAATCCTCTGTTTGACGTAAAGAATCAATAGCTTTGATTCTAATATTCGTGAACATTTGAGCTTGCAAAAGAAATTAAATTAGTAAAGAGAAACTAATAAATATATATATATATATATATATATATATATACATATTCGTGAACATTTGAGCTTGCAAAAGAAATTAAATTAGTAAAGAGAAACTAATATAGGAAGCATATGGCCGCAGCACTAGAAGAGAACAAACGACTTCAACAACAAAACCAAGACAACTTTGAAGCGGCTATGGAAGGAACCGTCGGAGCAACCGTTAGCCCTACCAGATATAGAGCAGTCCCATCGGAAGACATTCGCATCTTACTTGAGGAGCATGCAAATTTCTTGGAGTCATATGAAAAGTTAGAGACTGAATGTGCAGATCTAAAGAAACAGATAGCCAGTGCCCCCACCGCTCAACAAGAGCCGGTAATCTTGCAACACTCTACAGAAGAAATGGAGACCCTCCGGAAACAGGTGGCAGAACTCCAAGCACGCCTCTTACCATATGAACGGCCACCCTCGCCCATTGAAGAACCAGAACCTGAAACAGTAGTGGAAATCCCCGTCGATGACAGCTATGAAGAGCCATACGAGCCTATGCCGACGCCTGGTGGTCGAACTACAGAAGAAGGACAAGACACGTTAGAAATTCAAGTTCCAGATTGGGTCAAAAGGGTCGAGAAAGTGGGTAAGACACATGATAATCGTGTGGCCGTGCAAATGCAATCTCTCACAAATCTGGAAGAAACTGTCCTTCGGTCTTCCTACTTTCAAAATTTATCCCATCAACGGTTAATCACAACATCAGAGTCGCAATACATGCCTTATTTTGTCTTACTACATGATTATAATGCAGAAGTCAAAAGACATACAGGGAAGGAGCCCACATTCGCCACTCAATTTGAGATAGGGGATTTACCGACAGATGCACGTGCTGGCTCGATCTTCCAACCTAATTGGCGTGCACGTCTACTCACCGATTACCCAGAGACGATGAGTACCTGGGCAACCATGCCACTATATATCAAGTATAATCCATGCTATTGTCCAGTGGTACGTCGCAGATCCTGGCAAGCATTTGCAATCAAGGTACGCAACAATAAAGAATGCTCGGCTTGGGTTAACTACCCATATTTTGCTCCACCTCGAGGGACCCCAACCGTAGCCTACATGATATCAACAATTCGGCACTGGTCTACACGTCTAAATAATGTACCCGACATAGCAGCAAAAATGTGTATGAAGATATTCGAGCTCATGACCATTGTCTTCAAAACCTTTCGGAATGTCCAAGCTCCATACATCTCTGCCCCTGGATTCTCTCAAGGCAACAAGGATTTAGTCTACGACATGAGCCAAACCCCCTCGATCACTATCATCTTTGCTTGGCATGCATGAATAAAGTACTTGCCCGCATGCTTCAAGCAGACATTTGAGGAAATGTTCTCTACGGGATTCTGGGAATACCATTCCGAAATTTTCATTCCCAAACCAACACATTTGCTACATCTATTCGCAGTAGAACAAGCGATCCATGCAGATCAGTTACGTCTGCCACATCCGGACATTCCAGGACCAATCGATTGGGATCGTATGATGACAGATTTGGCCAGAGGACTACGCATACAAGAACATCAGCTTGCCACCCAGGTTGTGGAATATTACATCCAACACTCCCAGCAACAAGGGTCTGTCAGGGACGACAGACGCGAGAGAGGGGGGGGTGTTGAGAGCAGTATGGGCACCCAAGGACCGACTAGACAAGGAAGCCAGCGGAGAGAGCCAGAACAAGGTGAAGGAGTAAGTAGACAAAGCAGTCGACGCAAATCTGGCAGATAGGCCCTTCAAATTTTTTTACAAATCAACATCTTTTAACAGTGATTCTTATCACTAACAATCATTGTAAATACCATTTCATATTTTTGTAGCTCCATTTTGTGCAAGCCAAGGATTCCTTGAGCTTGAGGAGCCTTAGAAGTACCTACATATCAATTTTCGTATTTTTTAGACTCCGTTTAAGCCCTCAAATTGGCCCTGGAACCTAATTTTTAACTAGGCCGGACACTAGGTCTGGACAGGGCCAAAACCTAGTCAAAAACTATAAAAAGAGCTAGAGAGCTCATTTTGGAGGTTAGCTTGTAATTGAAACGAACTTGTAAGAGCTTTTTGAAAGTAATCAAAGAACTCCATTGATTCTCACTCTTTGTCTTGCCCTGTGTGCGCGTGTGTGTGTATGTGTGTGCATGTTTGTGTGCTTCTCACTCACGCACTTGTGCCGCCACTTGCTCGAGGTCTTCATACCATCCTCACGTCTTCCCGGATTGACATTAAAGGAGGTGCTACTCATCACTGAGCTACACCAAATTTTGGCGCCGTTGCCGGGGATCGAGCTTTGAGGACGAGCGTGTGATGGTAAGACGTAGAGTTGACGCGTTGGAGTTGTAGGTATTTTCTTCACTTTCATCTATTTTCTTGTTTTTTCTTCACCATCATCATCACCATCTTCCTCATCACCATCTTCCACCTCCATTTTCACCATCGCAAAAATTTCAGTTTTTTTACTATATCCCCATCTCCACCTCATTTCCCTCATTTCACTTGTGAGAGAGAGCGAGAGAGCGATATTGCATGTGTGTTTTCTTGCATGTTTCTTGAGCTTTTTGCAAGACCTTGCTGAATCACCATCCCCAGCTTCCTGCGCAGGTACGAAACTCGTCAAAACTGTCTCGCAGTCGCCGACTCCTGTCGATCGCGATTGACAGAAATTCTCACCTTTTGGTAAATCTGAGTGCACCACAGTGGACTAGAGACCCTGCACATCACCTTTCCATCAAAATTTTTGAAAATCTTGCAAAATTTCAGTCCATCGCGATTGACAGCTCTGTCCATCGCGATTGACAGCCCTGTCCATCGCGACCGACTGAAGCTCTGTCCATCGCGATTGACTGAATTCCCTGTCCATCGCGATCGATTGAGTGTCCATCGCGATTGACTGAATTCTCTGTCCATCGCGATTGACTGAATTCTCTGTCCATCGCGACCGATAGCCTGTCCATCGCGATTGATTGAACTCCTGTCCATCGCGATCGACTGAATTCTCTGTCCATCGCGATCGACTGAATTCTCTGTCCATCGCGACCGATAGCCTGTCCATCGCGATCGACTGAATTCTCTGTCCATCGCGATCGACTGAATTCTCTGTCCATCGCGACCGATAGCCTGTCCATCGTGATTGACTGAACTCCTGTCCATCGCGATCGACTGAACTCCTGTCCATCGCGATTGACAGCCTTGTCCATCGCGATTGACAGCCAATTTTAGCCAAATTTTTTAGGGTTTGTTAATTGAAGAGTTGGGCTAATTTTGGGGCATAAACATTTTACTCTAGAGCACATTAGGAAGCCTTAGGAAAACAACTTGGGGAAAACCTGTTGCACAATGATCCTGTTTGAACCCTATCTTAACCGTAGAACCCTGAACGGTCACAACTTTTTCATACGAAATCCATTTTTTGAGCTCTAGGGCTTGTTGGAAAGCTTGTGGCATATACTACACGCCCTCAACTGTTTTTTATGAAGATAATGCGTTGATTTTTAGCTAGGGTATTTTTAAGTTGACCATACCCAGGGGGAATAAAATTCAGGGATCTCTAGAGTTGTGTCCAAAAAAGTCATAGTGCAAATTGGTGAAGTGTTACATGAATGGAAGTGATTGGTTCTGTCTTGTGAACTTAAGTCTTGAGCTAACAGTGGGCCTTTTACAGGTCCTTTGAGAGCATCAAAGGGTACGCAAAGCAAGAGTAAGTGCAGGCTTGGGAACACACTTCCTGGGCATTCAAGGCAACCAAGAAGGAAACAAAAGGTTGGAAATTCTCAACTCCCTTTATCAATTCCTAGCTTAGGCTAAGAACGACGAGAGGTAGGAGTAAGTCAGCGTGACGATAAGCAGGTATCAAGTTGAAGACCACCTAAAAACTCAAGTTCAAGCTAAAAACCTAATCTCTGTACTGTCGATAACATAAAGGAAAAGAACCTAACGTGGAACGATCAACCTGAAAGCACGAAGAACATTCAAGTATTCCTGACAACGTAATATCAGACAAGACCTTAAACACGAGAAATAACTAAAAAGAACCAAGTGACTAATATAAAGTAACCAGCAACGAAGTTATACTCTGGGCAAAGAATTGGGCTCCTTAGATAGGCATATGAACCTGAGATCAGGACGACATCTAGTAAGGGAGAGACAAAGCCTTAGGTCTTCAGAGGCTAGTGTTAACCACACTGCTAGGTCTTGGGCCCAGCAGTTGAGCCACCACTCGTACTACCCTAGCTCTGAGACCAGTGAGTCAGAGATGTCTCAAGGCATGGACAGACCTACGGGAAGTTCAGGAGTGCCTTACTTGTACAGGGTGGAAGGCCCTTACAAAACACAGTTGGAGTACCTTAGGACCAACCGATTAGGTGCCAGCATCTATGAGGATGGCTTAGGAAGATCTGTGATACAGATTAAGAATCCTGATCAATCCATTGGACTAGAGCACCCAGCAGTCAATTTTGAAAACGGTGCATACCTGGACAAAGAAGGAACCATATACGTAGTCACCAGTCACCCAGACAGGACAGATGAATTTGGGAATGTAATCTCAGAGGCGGACTTAGGTGCCTTGGAACAAGGAAACATGGGTGCGGAACCTAGAACCCCCCGAGGCAAATCTGTTCTCACTAGGATTATCACGCCTGAGTGGGTTCCCCAAGACAACAAGAGCATAGAGTTGCTCCTCAATCGAGAAACTGACGAAGCCTTTTGGAGGTATAAATCTAATCAGCCAACTGATATAGGAACTATCAGGATCTATGAGTTTAAGGATCCGGATAGCCCAGGTAGAGTGACCTACTTAGATCACACTTCGGAAAGGATCTTTGTGGTGACAGAAAATGATAGGCATGCTTACACTTGGAAGGGTGAATTCATTTTCCCCCAACCAAGATTGAATGTATCCTATGGTCACCCTGGAGCTAGGACATCCCAAGCTCATGGAACTCAAAGAGACAGAAGTAGAGATAGACCAGAAGTAAGCTTTGCCAACCCAGCGGGCAGAGAAAGAACGAGGACGGAGACGAATAGAGTAGAACCTGAGATACTTAGAGCTCACAAGAACCAAAGAAATGTGGATGGATTTCCTCTGTCGAGACCTAGAGAGCACACAAGAACTTTGAGACCGACCCAGCTAGTTAAGTCCATGAAGAATTACTTTGATGGCACAGGATATCCCTATGATCATGTGGCGGAGTTCAAGCAAGTCTTGAGGGCTGAACAAGTGGAGGATCTATTCACGCAGTACAATGCCTTCGGTCTAACCCTTAGGAACACAGCACTTACATGGTTTCAGCCATTGGATGAGCGACAGTTCAGGAGCATAGACCAACTCCTAGAGGCATTTATTATTGAATTCTCTAAGAGTGGCATAAGACACAATACCTCCTCACTGATTCACAGCTTCAAGCAAACCCCTCAAGAAACCGTGAGACTTGCAGGAAGAAGGTTTAGGCAATACTTAGAAAGATGCCCTGTTTCGGAGTTACCCACACCAGCCAAGCAAGTGGCTTTATTCTTGGACGGGTTGCTAAGTACCAAATTAAGATCATATGTGTACTTGAAGGACCCTAGGACCATAGAAGAGTGTGTATGCATGTGTATTGACATTGAGGATAACCTAGGGGAGGAGTTAGAGCTTTCCAAAATCTACAAAGATTCAGATAGTGCTTCGAGTCACTCTGCCACGCAATCCACATCAATTGAGGAACTCGCAGAGAAAGTGGCCCAAAAACTAGGCGTCTCTAGCAAACAAATTCCGAGGTTTACCCCAGCGAAGAGGTGCTATACATGCGGTGGTGACCATATGGCAAACGTGTGTCCCATTATGGCTCAGCCCCAAGTAAATCCTAGTAGCCAGTACTGCACCATAGAACGGAGGTACACAAATCACACCGCACAAGACTGCCCCTACAATAAGCAGGTTGTTAGGCAACCATACCCTCAACCATACCCTCAGCAGGGAAGATACCAGAACCCGTACCCTCCACAACCATATGGCAGGCCACAACAACCTCATCAGCAACCCTATCAAAACCAACAAAGGCCTCAGCCTGTGCTAGCACAACAACCCCCTGCCCCAGCCAATGTGATCCCGGTAAAGTATACTGCTGCAGAAGAGAACATGAATAGAGCCTTAGTCCCGGTAACATCCTTGCTTTCTGAAAATGACCTCAGTGACCATAGCTTTGATTCTACACATGTTGATAGTCCCCAGGCGTACTACATGCAGTCTCCAGAACATGGTGAGTCCTACTATAGTGAAGAACCGAGTGAACCTAGTTGGGAGTCCGATTACACAAACGTCATGTATGCAAACCCCAACCCTAGGCCTCAACCTAGGCAAGTAAGACCTCCATTCCCAAGAGGACCGTGCTACAGATGCCAAGGAGATCACCTCATTCGTGATTGTCCCTTACCTCCACCTACACAACCCCAGTCAGTGACGATCCAAGGCTTTTGCCAAGATTGTGGAAAAGAGCATCTCTTACGAGATTGCCCAAAGAACCCCAATAATATGCCAAAAATCACGCCTATCAACGTTATTGGGTTAGTAGTAGATTCCACAGGAAGTGTCACTTCCACTGCTCCCGTACAGGTAGTCACTAGAGCTCAAGCATTGCAGCAAAACCAAGGGGTAGACCAGGAAAAGAGCCCAACAGCTAGTGAAACTGAGAGCATAACCAAGAAAAGGACTAGAGCTTGGAGAGATAGCCGTGAACGTATGAAAAGGCAATGGGCAAAGAAGATGAGTGAACTTGAGGAAAGTCTACGAGAAACCAAGGCCAAAATCATAGAGATCACATCCCAACCGCACTCTCACACATTCCCACTACTACCATCCCCATCACCCTCCATCCCTCCACCCTCTAATACACCCCACGTAACCCACCCACCACCCCAGGCAGGATCAGTATTAGCTGATCCCACTCCCGAGGACCTAAACATGATGCTTAAAGCATATCAGGCCAGAATCCAAGAAGGGCCAACCATAACCGATCATGAAAAATGCTACCCTAGAGCCGAGCTAGAGCTTGAACGAACTAAAATTTGTGCTAAGATGGTGGAATTGGCTCAAGCCATGTTCGAAGCTAGCCGCCTCTTTAACATCTCTAGCTCAGCTAAGACGCAGTTACATTTTGATGGACTGCTGGAAAGAATAGAGAGGCTAATTGCACAATCAAAAAAGGAACCTGCCTCTCAAAGAAAGGACAGGGCAAGAGAACGGATAAGCCAGCCTCTTCAGGAAGCCCATGTGCCTCCTCAAGAAGCTTATCCTTCCCCCCAAAAGGCAGATGAGCCTCCCTCGAAAGCCTACGTACCTCCACAGGTTGCCTACATTCCTTCTCAGGGAGCGTATGAGCCTGTTTGGAAAAGTAATAGAATAAGTAATCCTCCCCAGGAAGCTTGTGCTCCAAACATCTATGAGAGCGAGGAAAGAGCCAACGATAGAATAAGCCCTCCTTCCCAGGTTGCTTATGTGCCTAACTCTACAGAGCCAGACACTTCTTCTTCTATGAATCGGTTTGCACCAGACTTCCTACGAGAGATTCAAGAAGACAAATGGGATAACGAAAGTGAAGTCCCTCCTCCTATTGAACTTGTGGATGATGCACACGATCAGTTCCCACAAGACATCCCATCCATTTATGAGGAGCAGGAGAGCACCCACTCTCAGGACAGACTAGACTTTGAGTCTAACTCTCTACAAGAATTACCCCACTTCACAGGACCATGGGAAGCTAAGTCTACTTGTATGAGAGCACCCACGGCCATGGTACGAAATGAGGACTCAGTCTTACCTAGGAACACAGAGGTAGTGAAAAACACTAAAGTGCAATCTCAAGTTAGAAGAGCTACTCAAGGTGAGACCTGAATTATGGAAACATGTAGCCAAACAAGTAACTGAAGTTGCAGAACCTCGTTCCCGGGTAGGGTCCCAAAGGACAGTGCCAGAAATTCCCTTGGATAAGATAGGAGATATGTGTGAAGGTGAAGAAGGGAACACCTATCTTCCCATTACCTACCAGGACTACACCACCAAGGCAATTTTGGACTCAGGCGCAGGAGTTGCAATTGCTACCACTTCCCTATGGAAGCGTTGGGGCAAGCCAGCACTCAGGCCAACGAGAATGAAATTGCAGATGGCCGATGGTCATATTGAGAGACCCTTAGGATTGCTAGAAGGAATAACTCTCACCACTTGTGGTGTTGAGTTTGAGCATACATTTGCTATATGTGACTTCAGCAAAAATCATGCCTATGAGATGATTTTGGGAAGACCACTTATGCGACAGTTGCAAGTGGTACAGGACTGGGGAACCAACTCCTTGTATTTGCAACACTTAGGTGTTACAACCAAAGTAAATCTCAAAGATTACTCTCATAGAGATGTCCCTCCCATCCAATGGAATCCCATCCATAGAGCCAAAGATGATACGGAATCTGTGCATTCCATAGGATCAGGATCCTCATGGATGCATGAAGACACCCACTTATGGATGTGCAAAGTAGCAGTGGACGAAGAGAAGAGAGAAAAAGCCAGAGAGGTAGGTGCGAAAGAAACCCATAGATCAATCCAAGACCCAGCCTATGCACCTGTAGTTTTTCCAGACGAAGAATTTGAACCTCACGGCTGGGCAGAAATTTTAGCAACAATGGATGTAGCCATCAATGAAGGCCTTTGCCACAGAATGGGGCATTTTTGCCTTTAGAGTAATGCCATTTGGGCTTACCAATGCACCAGCTACCTTCCAAAGGCTGATGTGCCATGTATTTAAAGAGTTCCTGAGGAAAAACTTAGAGGTCTATGTTGATGATCTTTGTGCTCATTCCAACATTAGACAAACCCATATTCCTGAACTCAGACAAATCTTTGACAAGTGTAGAGAATATCAAGTCTGCCTGAACCCAGAAAAATGTGTTTTCATGGTCAGGCAAGGCAAGATTCTAGGACACATAGTGTCAAAGAATGGCATATCCACTGATGAAGAGAAAGTGAGAGCTATAGCAGAGCTACCTAGGCCAAAAAATGTCAAGGAAGTACAAGCTTTCATGGGGCATTGTGGGTATTACCGACGATTTATACACATGTATGCTGTCATTGCAAAACCCATGTACGAACTTCTGACTAACTTTGAGTGGATGGATGAATGTGAGAATTCCTTCCAGGAGCTTAAACGAAGATTATGTTCAGCACCAATCTTGACCACACCAGATTGGAATAAGCCATTCCATGTTCACATGGATGCATCCAATTATGCTATTGGATGTGTGCTTGCACAACCTACTGGTGAAGGTAATATGGATCTTCCAATTGCCTATGCCAGTAGACAATTGAATGCGGCTGAACGGAATTACACCACTACAGAGCGAGAAGGATTAGGCATGGTATATGCAGTTAAGAAATTTAGACACTATTTGCTTGCAAATAAGTTTAAATTTTTTACTGATCATCAGGCATTGCTGTACCTCGTAAACAAACCATGCAATACAAGAAGATTAGTGAGATGGTTTCTCTTGCTCATGGAATATGACTTTGAAGTTGTGGTAAGGAAAGGTAGAACGCATTTAAGAGCAGATCACCTCTCTAGGCTCACATCGGGAGAAGCCCCACAAGGAGTATCAGATGACCTTCCTGATGCTTACTTGTTTAATTTGGAAGTGGTGCCGCAGTGGGCTAAGCCATTGGTACCAGTATTGACACACGGGCCTAACCATCCAGTGGTAAACACACGGAATAGAGAGGTTGTAAAAGCCCAAAAGTACCACATCATGGCAGGAAGTATGTACAAGCACACAGATCAAGGGATCTTGGCTTGTTGCGTAGAAGAGGATGAGTATGCTAAATGGTTGCAATTAGCACATGTAGGCGCGTTAGAGCAACACTACTCAAAGCAACGAACTTTACAGACGCTAAGGAGACTCGGAGTGCATTGGCCGACTATGGAAGCGGATGTCCAAAAGTTGTGCAAGGAATGCCCAATCTGTTGCACTAAACCACCTGTGGAACACGCTACTCTTTATCAAGTATCCATTGTGCCAGAGTGGAGCGAACCTCTAGTATCCTTCCTGAGGACAAACACACCCCCTCCAGACATGACTCTGGCTAGGAAAAGGAGTTTAGAACAAGAAGCCCTGGATTACTCACTCATTGGTGATAATCTATACAAACGCGGTAAAGATCGTTACCTGAGACTGTGTGTCCATGAGAGTGAATATCTTAAGATCTTGGAAACTGCTCACCAAGGTGTAGCAGGAGGACACTTTGGACCAGATCGGGTGATCAAGGCAATACTATTTGCGGGCTTCTGGTGGCCTACCCTTCACATGGATGCACATACCTATGTGAAACGGTGTGATGTCTGTCAGAGAACTCAGTATCCTATACGAAAAGATGAGATGCCATTGAAACCTATGATGGGTGGACGTGCATTCTCTAAGTGGGGAATAGACTTCATAGGTCCTATTAATCCCCCAGCTAAGGGTTCTCATGCGGAATACATCATTGTTGCAATAGACTATCTAACTAAGTGGGTAGAGGTAAAAGCTACGACAAAGAATGACGCTCAGACAACTGCTAAATTCTTGTTTGAGAACGTATTCACAAGATATGGGCTACCTATAGAGCTTGTAAGTGATAGAGGCACTCATTTCTTGAACGAAGTGATTGAAAATCTACTCCAAGAATTCTTGGTAATACACAAGAAGTCTGCCCCCTATCACCCTCAAGCTAATGGACAAGCTGAGAGCACTAATAAGATCTTATGCAATGTACTGACGAAATTAGTGAACACTAAACGCTCTGATTGGGACAAACAGCTACACCATGCTGTTTGGGCATACCGAGTTGCCTACAAAACGGTACTCCAAGCCACCCCCTTTCATATGGTATTCGGCCAAAACGCTGTGCTACCCTTGGACTTCCTGATTCCTACATTGAGAGTAGCACAAGAGCACGAATGGACAGGTCATGAGCTCTCCTCTAGGATCTTTGACCTTGAACGATTAGGGGAAACAAGACTGAGAGCCGCTGCAGGAATATATGCAGCCAAGAAGAGACAGAAGGCATACTTTGATGCCCATGTGAAGGATAAGGGTTTGAAAGCAGGAGATCTAGTTTTAGTCTATACACTGAAACAACACGCAAGGAAGCTAGAAAAGAGAGGCTACGGACCTATGATCATCAATAGGATCTCCACGAGCGGAGCAGTACAACTAGCCACGTTAGAGGGTGATGTTCTCC
The DNA here is from genome assembly GCA_020310875.1 of Ceratopteris richardii. Taxonomy (NCBI): domain Eukaryota; kingdom Viridiplantae; phylum Streptophyta; class Polypodiopsida; order Polypodiales; family Pteridaceae; genus Ceratopteris; species Ceratopteris richardii. The sequence continues at coordinate 116,849,845 of CM035442.1, read as the reverse complement.
CAAACTATATTAGCGGTTGCAGAGTCAAGTTGTATCAGGAACCCCTCACGGAGGAAATGCTCAGCCGACTCAACACTGCTAAGAAACGCAAAGAGGAAGAAAAGCGAATTAGAGAAGAAGCTCAAGCAGAAGCTTTAGAATGCATCAGAAGGATGAAATTACGAAGGCAAGGTAGAGATCAGCCTAGAACAAATGACTATGCAGATCAAGGATATCATATGGCAATGTGTGCAGTCGCAGGAACAAGCTCACATAGGATAACTGATCGACGTCCTTTCGTAACCTTAGATATAGGACAAGGAAAGAGTGCAAGGACCGTAAAAGCCTTGATTGACTCAGGTGCAGCCACTAGTGCTGTTAGAATGTCTTATTGTCAAGAGTTGCAGTTAACTGTCAATCCTGTGGAAGCATATCTCATAGGATTGGGAGGCGTGGAAACCCCTTGCATGGGCGAGGTGGAACTTCCCCTCTACATTCATGATGAGGCAATGACAGTTAAAGTACTAGTGTGTCAAGATGAGGACCTCACGGAACCCCTTGTCTTGGGTCAAGACTGGATCTATGACCAAGCAGTCAACTTAAACCTAAGAAGTGGACTTCTTCAGGTATGGGTCAATCATAGTCGAATTACAGTAGAGTTAGATAATGGAGCACTCAAGGAACTAGGAAAGGCACAGACTCCTGGTCCTTCCAGGAGTACACATGAAGATGACCATGCTGTTCTTGTCCAAAACTATGTGTTGCAGAGGAATGATGGTTGCAAAAAAGGAGTCAGGGATGCAACGGAACTCCCTTCTTTTCCAAAGGTCAGAAGGAGGCAGCAACCAAAGGTGGATCAAAGGCAGAAGAAGCAGAGTACTACCTATGCCGGAAATCAAAAGTACCTGCGCAGCAAAATGTCTCAGCAAGTAAACCAAGTGTGGGTGAGGAAAGGCGAACACCCGGTTGCACTCAAGCCAACCACACGGGCAAAGCCTCTTATTAGTGACCAACAACCCGATAATAATAAGAAGTCTTTCAGAAGCTCATCTGCTAACGTGAAGTCTATTTGGGTGCCCAAGAAGTCGATGAAGGCCAGCCCACAATCAAGACAAATTTGGGTGCCTAAGGCTTGTTTGCGGGCTCAAATAGCTACACCAAGAACACACCCTACACAGCATGATCCATTCACTCGCACAGCCTACATCCACTCATTTTCAACACCAAGGCCCATGAGCACGAACAGAATCACTTGTAAATGGGTCCCTAAAAGGCCTCACTTCCAAGCTGACACGCCTATAAAGCTCTCGAGAGTCTCTACGGAACCAAGAGCAAAACCCATCCACTGCATTTGGCAGCCCAAGATTTGTAACAAACCCCCGGACCCCAATTGTAAATCCATGACCACCTACTAATCACTTCACTCTCACTTCACATCATTCCGCTTAGCTCGTAGGCCTACCCAATTCCTAACTACACACACTAGCACCGAGCACCTATTAACCTCTAACCGCTCCCGAACTTTAAGTTAATGTTGTAACAGGGGACACCGTGTCATTTTTGTGTCCATTGCAATGTTAACATTTATTCATATATTCTCAGAGAACCAGCTGCGAAGTTTTCAACATGGCTGAGGCAGCAGGAACTAGCTCTCACACAGAAACAAGCCCGCAAGTGGTGGACTTAGACAGTTTACCCGTTTTGCCTGAGACAAATGAAAGACCAAAAGAATTGCAGGCCGTCAAAATCATACCTATTGCGGACCCTCCGCGTGGCCACACCATGCCCGTAGGGAAGACTTCCCACTGGTTACTGAGGTGGCAGGACCCTTGGGTGAAGGAACGTACCTATGGGAATCAGAGTTGGACTTCAATGGGAAGCAAGGCAGATACCATTTCTTTACTAGAGAATTTGAGAAATTACAAAATGCAGAAGGTCTACGTCCGATATGGGAAAAGGCAGGATTGAGTGCCTATTTCAGTGCACGACTCCCAAAACCTGACTTCATGCGATGCTACTATCTCATCAACACCTTGACTCCAAACCAGAACCCAAAAGGTGCAAGCTCATTTGTGATTCCATCTCTGACAAAGGGGAATGAGCTCAAGAGGTTCAGGCTATCAAACAATTTGGTGAGAGAGGCTCTAGATATGCGCGGCATGCATATTCCTACAGAGAAGGAAACCCTAGTACCGGATTACATGAAGAATAGAAGTCTCACCAAACTCAAGGACATGGTATCCATGACGCCTAATATTGCAATACACCTTCGCATGTGCATGCAACACTTTGCTTTTCCTGCACAAGATAGATTCACCATGCCGCCCAAAAGATTTGGTTTAGCTTGTATCTGGCAGAGACACAGAGCCTCACCATCAACTTACCCCACTGGATAATTGATCAGATACACCTAGCTCACAAACGATGGCCGCGGAAACAGGTTTTATATGGTTGCTGTGCTCTGACAAGAATCATTTATAGGTGTTTGGCTTATGACATTCCGATCCAACGGGCCCTAATGTGGAATCGGGTAGAGCAGTTTAGAGGCAGGACATCCACTGGACCCCCTTCTAAGAAGATGAGAGGCACTGTCCAAGTCCCATGTGCTCAACCACGTGGAGCCACCCTAACACCAGACGTCACCCCTCCACCCCGAAGGGTCCGACCATTCACACTCCGACTTCCAAGACGCAGCACCGATGGTTCCACCTTGATATTTCCACCCATCCCAACCGATCTTGAATTTCCTAGTGGTGCTCCTTTGGAAGAACTCACTAATGAAGATTTCGAACAATTATTACAAGATGTAGAGCTGGAGGCAGAAGAGGCACAACAAGCGGAAAACGTGCAAACGCAGGCCACAACCTCCCAAGCACCTGTCACACCTGTTGAAGTGGATGCAGAGGATGACGGAGATGAAGAACAGGAGGATGATGAGGAGGATTATGATCAAGAGCACCAAGAAGAGCAACAAGAAGTGCCAGAACTTGTAGGTGCACCAGCATATACAGCTCAACTACGAAGGCTATACGACACAATCAAAGCAGTACAAGAAAGGCATCAACTCTCTCTTGTATCAGGTCAAGCTTTGATGCAAGAAATGCTATCAGATGAAGGGGTGGACCAACATTTCATTGACACCCTCAAATTAGTGTCAGAATCTTTAGGAGTTCCGGAGGCTGTCCACACTGCAGTCCGCCAGTCCGTAAGGTATGACAAACGCAGAGTTGACACGTTACCACGAGCAGGTAAGACTATCAGGATACCCGTCACAGAACATGAAGTACCCATTGAGACAACAGCCACCCCCACAACCACCACTGACCTCTCTGCCGAAACCTTCGTTCAGACATCACCCATCTCACCCCAGCATCCTCCATCACCACCTTCTCCACCCCCACCACCACCTCCCACCATGGAAGAAACGACAGTCATCACCTCTACCTTCACTTATAACCCATCCTCATTCAAATCATTTTCATTTCGAGAACCCACCTCACAAGACACCCTCTTCTCCTTCGTCACCAATCCCTTGTACACTTCATCCCGTCTATCCTCCGAACCCATGACTGGCCATCCCATAATTCCAAGCGTAGTTGGAAACCCAGCTCCCACCGAAGGCACCCTGTGTTTCCCTACCTATCCCCCAATACGGGTACCTCCATTCCATGACCCTCACTTCCCATCTGGCCCCTACACCTCTCTCAACCTGACCGCACCACCCCAATACCCGTCCTTTGTGGAGCAGTTCATCCGCTCTCCAATGTTTCAGAGGCACATTTCTCCGATGTTCACAACGACATCAATTTACACGAACACCACACTCACTTCACCTACCATACCCACCTACATGGTAGCCCCTGTACACACCACCTTGTCTGACCCAATGGACATTTCACCAACCACAGCACCTCTCCCCACGGTTCCACCATCTTCCCCTCCCTTGCCCCCCACCTCACCACTCACATCATTGGCACACACAGCATTCACTACCCCCCTACCCGATCCCACCTCCCCTGCACTTCAAACTTTTCCCCTTGCATCTCATAATGTAAATAGCACGTTCAACACCTTACTTCAATGTGCACATCAACTACAACAAGAGTACCATCAATTGGAAGAACGCACTACGGCCCTCCAAGCAGAATCTCAACGTCTGCAAGCTAGGGTCAACACTCTTGAAGCTGACTACCAGACGCTCCTAACCGAGCATACCACACTACAGCAGGCTCACTCCGAATTGGAATCAAAGACATCAACCGTAGATGACCAAGCAATCAAGGAACTAGAAACAGTGCTTCAAGCGCAAATGATCTCTAACGCTACACTTAGACGCAACATTGGGCTATTAAGGAAGCATATGGCCGCAGCACTAGAAGAGAACAAACGACTTCAACAACAAAACCAAGACAACTTTGAAGCGGCTATGGAAGGAACCGTCGGAGCAACCGTTAGCCCTACCAGATATAGAGCAGTCCCATCGGAAGACATTCGCATCTTACTTGAGGAGCATGCAAATCTCTTCGAGTCATATGAAAAGTTAGAGACTGAATGTGCAGATCTAAAGAAACAGATAGCCAGTGCCCCCACCGCTCAACAAGAGCCGGTAATCTTGCAACACTCTACAGAAGAAATGGAGACCCTCCGGAAACAGGTGGCAGAACTCCAAGCACGCCTCTTACCATATGAACGGCCACCCTCGCCCATTGAAGAACCAGAACCTGAAGCAGTAGTGGAAATCCCCGTCGATGACAGCTATGAAGAGCCATACGAGCCTATGCCGACGCCTTGTTGTCGAACTACAGAAGAAGGACAAGACACGTTAGAAATTCAAGTTCCAGATTGGGTCAAAAGGGTCGAGAAAGTGGGTAAGACACATGATAATCGTGTGGCCGTGCAAATGCAATCTCTCACAAATCTGGAAGAAACTGTCCTTCGGTCTTCCTACTTTCAAAATTTATCCCATCAACGGTTAATCACAACATCAGAGTCACAATACATGCCTTATTTTGTCTTACTACATGATTATAATGCAGAAGTCAAAAGACATACAGGGAAGGAGCCCACATTCGCCACTCAATTTGAGATAGGGGATTTACCGACAGATGCACGTGCTGGCTCGATCTTCCAACCTAATTGGCGTGCACGTCTACTCACCGATTACCCAGAGATGATGAGTACCTGGGCAACCATGCCACTATATATCAAGTATAATCCATGCTATTGTCCAGTGGTACGTCGCAGATCCTGGCAAGCATTTGCAATCAAGGTACGCAACAATAAAGAATGCTCGGCTTGGGTTAACTACCCATATTTTGCTCCACCTCGAGGGACCCCAACCGTAGCCTACATGATATCAACAATTCGGCACTGGTCTACACGTCTAAATAATGTACCCGACATAGCAGCGAAAATGTGTATGAAGATATTCGAGCTCATGACCATTGTCTTCAAAACCTTTCAGAATGTCCAAGCTCCATACATCTCTGCCCCTGGATTCTCTCAAGGCAACAAGGATTTAGTCTACGACATGAGCCAAACCCCCTCGATCACTATCATCTTTGCTTGGCATGCATGAATAAAGTACTTGCCCGCATGCTTCAAGCAGACATTTGAGGAAATGTTCTCTACGGGATTCTGGGAATACCATTCCGAAATTTTCATTCCCAAACCCACACATTTGCTACATCTATTCGCATTAGAACAAGCGATCCATGCAGATCAGTTACGTCTGCCACATCCGGACATTCCAGGACCAATCGATTGGGATCGTATGATGACAGATTTGGCCAAAGGACTACGCATACAAGAACATCAGCTTGCCACCCAGGTTGTGGAATATTACATCCAACACTCCCAGCAACAAGGGTCTGTCAGGGACGACAAACGCGAGAGAGGGGGGGGTGTTGAGAGCAGTATGGGCACCCAAGGACCGACTAGACAAGGAAGCCAGCGGAGAGAGCCAGAACAAGGTGAAGGAGTAAGTAGACAAAGCAGTCGACGCAAATCTGGCAGATAGGCCCTTCAAATTTTTTTACAAATCAACATCTTTTAACAGTGATTCTTATCACTAACAATTGTTGTAAATACCATTTCATATTTTTGTAGCTCCATTTTGTGCAAGCCAAGGAGTCCTTGAGCTTGAGGAGCCTTAGAAGTACCTACATATCAATTTTCGTATTTTTTAGACTCCGTTTAAGCCCTCAAATTGGCCCTCGAACCTAATTTTTAACTAGGCCGGACACTAGGTCTGGACAGGGCCAAAATCTAGTCAAAAACTATAAAAAGAGCTAGAGAGCTCATTTTGGAGGTTAGCTTGTAATTGAAACGAACTTGTAAGAGCTTTTTGAAAGTAATCAAAGAACTCCATTGATTCTCACTCTTTGTCTTGCCGTGTGTGCCCGTGTGTGTGTATGTGTGTGCATGTTTGTGTGCTTCTCACTCACGCACTTGTGCCGCCACTTGCTCGAGGTCTTCATACCATCCTCACGTCTTCCCGGATTGACATTAAATGAGGTGCTACTCATCAGTGAGCTACACTCTCTCTGCTCATCTGAGATTTCTTCATTATTTACATAGACGTGTTGCAACCGACTATATAGCCAATCCGTGAAAGAAGATATATTTGTAATCTCATTATTATCGAGATTACGTCTATATCTTTTGTTTCTCCATCTTTTACTTTGGAGATTTTGAAGTTCCTATTCGTACTCGCTAAGGAATGCTTGCATGCATTCGCTATTATATGCTACAAAAGTAGAAACATCACTTTTTTAAATGTAAATAAAAATGGAACTCCCTTACCTTATAATACCTCATCAGTTATTTTTGAAGAAGACTCATTGGTCCATGCGCATGGAGCTTCTTCATGAACTCTTTCAAGGTACTCACTAACATAGTGCACGCACTCTTCAAGCATCCAGCCCTTTGCCATGGATCCTTCTAGTTTCGCTCTTTGTCGCACATAACCTTTTAATATTCCCATAAATCGCTTGACCCAAAACATCCATCGAGTGTTGACAACACCTACAATCTCTATTTCATCTACAAGATGGACTAATAAATGAACCTGAATATAAAAAAATGAAGTAGGAAGCTCTTTCTCCATCAAACATAGTAGCTCTTTGCATTCACGTTTTTTTTGTGGGATCGAATTTTTGTCAATCTCTTTTGATGTAATCCACCTATACATATCATTAAAAAAAAATTATAAAGAAGTTAATTCAAAAATAAAAGATATCAAATATTCATATATATTAAATATAAAAGTATCATAATTACCTTATAAGCAATTCAAGATGATAGATCACATTTTGTACTCCTTTCGTTGTACATACATCGATAACCAAAGGTAAAATATGTTTCAAAAAGTTATGTCAATCATGGAACTTTAACCCAAATAAGCTCTTATCACCCATAGTAAACATGTTCTGGAAAGATGCTCCATATCCTCTAGGAGTCCGAATCAATTGAATCCTATTGTTGATAGTCTGTATCTCTTTTGTCCTAAGTACCCAAGAAGTAGGTGCATAAGTCATTTCCTATCGATGTCTATCAAAAACTGGCCATAACTTTGGCTTTGAGTTTTGATCCTTCAAATCATTCCTTGATGCTATGGAATCTTTTAGTCCAATAAGATGATGCCATAATGAATAACCAATATTCTTGAATATATGCATAGGATCAAGAAGATGACATATTTTTAACTCTTTCCAATACTCCAAAGAATACCATACTGATATATTCTCTGTGAGTGCAATTTTTCCTTTACCTCTCTTCACATTCTCATTGTCTTCATCATCACTAAAGATTTTTTATTCGGGATCTATCAGAGATCCATCTACCCATTTTTTATACCAATCCATAGGCGTCATAGGTTTTGGACACTAACCTAGTTCAAGCTTTCCATTAAAATGTATCATTTCTCGTTTAGATCTTAATGGATGATCATTAGGCAAGAATCATCGATGTCAAAGATAAATATTTTTGTTGAGATTCTTAGTATAGATTGATCTCAACCAATCACCACAATATGGACAAGCTTTATAACCCTTAGTAGATATTCCTGCATCATGAAAATGATAAAAATATAATTAGATTAACTCACATTTATTTGTATGCATATTGAATAAAAAATTACATCAATACCTGAACAAACACCATATCTTGGAAAATTGTCAATAGTCCAAGCCACAATACCACAAACCCTAATATGTCTTTCATTGATGCTTTTAGATACATCAATGACATTAATACCTCTCCATAACTCTTGGAGATCGTCAATTAGAGGAGCAAGATATATATGCACATCTTTAGCTTGTATTTTTCCTGGGATTAAAAGAAAGTATTAAATGTTCCTTTTTAATGCTAAGATATGGAGGAATATTGTAGTTTATGACTACCATTGGCCATGTTGACCATTTACTAGATTTCATGGAGAATGGATTAACCCCATCTAATGCAACTCCTAACTTTAGATTCTATGGATTTTGTGCAAAATCAGGCCATGTAGAATCAATATGTTGAAAAGCAACACTATCATGAGGAATTCTTATTATTCCATCAGTACTTTTATCATCATGTCCCCATGTCAGCCAATGGAAAATGTCTCAATACCTTTTTTGGGATTTTACCTTCTTCGTCCTTATATCAAGGAGATTGACATTTTGGATATGTCAAAGAGTCTGCATATTCACCTCTATATAAAATACAATCATTAGGACATGCATGTAGGCATTGATAATCTATACCAAGATTTTTTATTATCTTCTTCATTTCATCATGTGAGGTAGGACGAATATTCTGACTTGGTAAAAACTTTTCCGATAATAACCTGTAAGTTCATGAAAAAAAGACATATTAATAAAAATAAATAAATAAATATACATATATATATATGTATGTATATATATACATATAATTTTTATGTGTGTATGTGTATGTGGATGTGTATATGCATGTGCATGCATCTACGTATGTGTATGTGTATATGTATATATGTGTGTATATGTGTTTTATATGTGTATATGTATGTATATATATGTATGCATATGTGTATGCATATATGTATGTGTATGTGTGTATATATGTGTATGTATGTATGTATGTATGTATGTGTATGTATGTATGTGTATGTATGTATGTGTATGTATGTATGTGTATGTATGTATGAATGTGTATGTATGCATGTATATGTATGTATGCATGTGTAGCTATGTAAATATACGTATGCGTATGTGTATGCATATATGTATGTGTATGTATGTATGAATGTGTATGTGTGTATGTATATGTATGTATGCATGTGTAGCTGTGTATATTTGATTTTGTTTTTAATTTCTTTTTTTTTTTTATGGTTTGCAGACTTTCATACCTAGACCACTGAATCGTTTGGTTGTCTCCCATTTTATAGTCAATCTATTACCTGCCTTGCTAACTAAGACTTACATATTTGTTTACAAGGATTAAGTATCAGTTAACTATGGAGATATTAGGTCGTTTGGAAAATAAGACAAGCAGATTTCTCTCGATGATTTTGGAAGATGGATGGATAGTTTTAAAGTATGGGAGGACACACACACACATGCATACACACACACATATATACACACATAGACACACATATACACACATAGACACACAAACATACATGCACATACATACATAGACATATACACACTTACACACACACACACATCCACACACATTTCCACACACACATACACATGCATACACATATATATATATATACACATACACATGTTATGCACACATAGACACACACATACACATGCATACACACATACATAGATTTACACACACACATATACACACAAATTTACACACACACACATACACATGCATACACACATACATATATACACACATAGACACATGCATACACACATAGACACACACACATACACACATAGACATACACACACATATACACACACATAGACACATACACACTTACACACACACACACACATCCAGACACATTTACACACACACACACATCCAGACACATTTACACACACACATACACATGCATATAGACACATATATATAGATACACATGTTTATACACACATAAACACACACATAGACACACACACACATACACACAAACATACACACACATACACACATACACACACATATATGCATACACACACACGTAGAGAGACATACACATACAAATACACATACATGCATACATACATACGTACATGCATACACACACATACACACGCATGCATACATATGCATACATACATGCTTACATGCATACACACACATACACACACATACACACATACACATACACACATAGACACACACACACATACACACACGGAGATACACACACATACACACATATATATGCATACACACACACGTAGAGAGACATACACACACATACACATATATGCATACATATGCATACATATGCATACATAATGCATATGCATATGCATACATACATACTTACATGCATACACACACATACACACACATGCATACATATGCATACATAATGCACATGCATATGCATACATACATGCTTACATGCATACACATACACACATAGACACATACACACACATAGACACATGCACACACATATACACATAGATTTACACACACAAATACACATGCATACACACACACATACACACATAGACACACACATACATACACACACACATACATGCATAGACACATACACGCTTATGCACACACACACATATACACACACACATAGCCACATACACACTTACTCACATAGACAGATACACACACACATATACACACACACATACACACATACACAAATACACACTTACACACACACATACACACATCCACACACATCCACACACATTTATGCACACACATATGCATGCATATAAACACATATATACAGATACACACGTATATACACACATAGATGCACACATATACACACACACATACACACATAGACACATAGACACTTACACACACATCCACACTCATTTACACACATGCATATAGACACATATATATAGATACACAAGTATATACACACATAGACACACACACACATGGACACATACACACACATATTCGCATAGACACACACATAGAGACATACACACACATATATGCATATTCTCACATATATGCATACACACACATAGAGACACATACACCTACACATACATGCATACATACATGCTTACATGCATACACACACATACACACACATGCATACATTTGCATACATAATGCACATGCATATGCATACATACATGCTTACATGCATACACACATACACACACTCACATATACACCTACATACACATATACACACATACATATGTACACGTACATATATTGATTTCTAACCCATTTTGTTTTATATGTACACGTATTATGGATCCTAGATGAGAGACAAAGGCGAAACTCAATCTCATAAAAAGTCCTACGAAAGCAAGAGTTTCACCTGATACTTTAGGTATCATCATGCATGAATACTCAAAGATGTTTGATGATGACCTAGATTTTACAATCTAGATGCTTACCCAGTGATCAGAGGAGGGATCTTCTACGACTCCACATGCAGGAAGACAGCTATGTGCTCATAGGTATGTTTTTTTTCACAATTTTTTTTAATGATATTATAACACATATTTTTATTTATTTTTATCTATCTATTTTCAGAACACCTATACCACCTCTAGATCATGAGAGCAGAGCATAGGTGCCTATGAGGACATGCATAGCCACCTTAGGGCTAGAGTGTGATATAGAGCCAGAGGGGAATATAGTGTATATAGGGAATGGATTGGAGTTCAAGAGAAGAATGCGAGCATTATGCGACTCTTACCTGCACCTTGTCCACTTGCAGTGGAAGTAAGTATAAATTTTACATATAAATTGAAATAAATGTCTTATGTTTTATTTACATGATTTTTTTTCATTTTTGTAGTGAGCATGATGAGAGGGATAAAAAATACATACTTAGTTCACTTGAGACAAGGTTTGGGACAGGATGGTCGCATAAGTGGTGTCTAAAAGAGATGTGAACACTTATGGATCATCGTCGTGATAATGCACGGTACGCATTGCTTTTATGTAAATATACGTGCATATGAGTATGTGTGTTTATGTATGTATGTATGTATATGAGAGAGAAAAAAAAAAGAGTGTGACATTTATACATACATGCACATTTACACACACATACACATGGCACATGCAGTTACACACATATAATGAATACACACATAGACACATACACATACTCGCATACACATACACATACTCATATACACATACACATACATAATCATATGTATGCACACAGACTCATATAATCATCTTTGCATACATATATACACATACACATGCATACACACACACACATAACACATGCATACGCACATATAGATACACATACATACACACACATGCATACACACATATAGATACACATACATACACACACATGCATATATATATATATATATATATATATATATATATATATATATATATATATATATATATATATATATATATATATATATATATATATATATATATATATATATATATATATATATATATATATATATATATATTTTTTTTTTTTTTTTTTTAATTTTTTTTTTTTTTTTTTTACAATATATATATCTCATTTGCTAACTATATATATATATATATATATATATATATATATATATATATATATATATATATATATATATATATATATATATATATATATATATATATATATATATATATATATGAATTATGATATGAATTATATATATGAATTAGGATATGTATATATATATATATATATGTGTGTGTGTGTATATATATATATATATATATATACATATATATATATATATATATATATATATATATATATATATATATATATATATATATATATATATATATATATATATATATATATATATGTTACGATATGAATTGTATATATGACTTAGGATATATATATATATATATATATATATATATATATATATATATATATATATATATATATATATATATATATATATATATCTCCTAATTCAGAAACCCTATTATAAATATTCTACTTCATAATTCCTATTTCAAAAATCCTAATTTGGAAATAGTAATTTTGATATTAGGGTTTTAGAAACCTTAATTTAGAAACTCTAATTCAGTCTTTTAGCCATATGATTGAAGTATATGTACACATTGCATCTATTCCTCCAACCACCTGCTAGAGAGATGTCTCTCCTCCCAACCTTATGCCTCTATATATAGCTACTTGAATCAATGAGGATCATAATATATATAAAGATACATACACATCATGTAGATACACATACATAAATATAAAATGGAGTAGATACATTATGAATCACACATACATGCCTATATGCACACATGTATATATATACATGGATACATTTTTAAATGTACACATTTACACATAGACACATATACATATATACATGTACACATCACATATACATGCACACATGTATACTTATACATGCATACAACATTATAAACACACTTGCATATATTACACAAATGCATATGCATATATACATGTGTGCATACTAACACATGTATACCTATATCACACACATGCACACACATACATATACATGAAACACATATATGTGCATACTAACACATGCATACATATAATACACATGAATACACACACACATGCATACATACATGACAAAATTTTGCTCCTCGAAGATAAAGCTATATATAAAATAATTAGGCATACCCCCGAGCTTCATGTTCTAACTTAAAAGAGCATGATTTCATCTCTCTAGTAGGATTCATCAAATATTGTAGTTGAATAAAGAAGAATATTATCTCATATCCATTCAAATGATTCAAGTTATTGATCGACTAGAGTAGAATTTACTATCTAATCTGCTCATATGTTTTCATTATTGCCATCATTTTGGTAATACATCAATATAGTCTAATCTTCATTATCCTTATTGATTTCATTTATTTCTTCTATTGTTAAATCTGTGTTCTCATGAATGACATCATCTATTGATGGATTAATATAGATTTCTGGTAATTCCTCTTCATCATCAGTAGAATCGACATGTAGAGTATTATCCTCTTCATCAAAAATATTAGTATCATTATCATGTATAATGATTCTAATTTCTCTTTCACATGTTGATGTATCAATATCTGATGGTGAATCATCAAGAGGACTTTCTTCGATCTCTCTAACAATAAAGTGTTCAAACAATGACCTACCTCTCGGTTAGACATCAATGACTCGATGCCACCAAGGATGAGCATGTTGATGTATCAATATCTGATGGTGAATCATCAAGAGGACTTTCTTCGATCTCTCTAACAATAAACTGTTCAAACAATGCCACCAAGGATGAGCATCTCGATTTTTATTAAAAAATGCTTGTTCAGTATGACGAGCAAGAATATATGGTTCTTTAGTATATCGCATTACCTTGGAAGAATCAATTGGTCCAAACCCAGAAAATTCCTTTCTCAATGTGGAATTACTACCTTTATACTCGGCTCGAAACCAGTGAACCTTCAAAATGACCTATCAATATATATAAAAACAAAAAACCATTATTAGGTACTTAAAAAAATAATAAACTCTACCATAAAAAATATAAACTTTTTTCTACTTGTTTGAATGTATGAACTGATATTTCATAGATACCAACAACAGTTCCCACGTAACCAAGTTTGCCATCTATAAGGTTCGTGTCTTTTGAGCTAGCACGTGATAGTTGCTTGAAAGAAGCAACAATACTAGAATCCTCTGTTTGACGTAAAGAATCAATGGCTTTGATTCTAATATGATGTCCAAAAGCCCACATATTCATGAACATGTGTGTGTATATGAAAAAAATATTATTAAAATAAAATTACCTTTCGTTCACAACCTATCATTAACTCTCTCTGCTCATCTGAGATTTCTTCATTATTTACATAGACGTGTTGCAACCGACTATATAGCCAATCCGTGAAAGAAGATATATTTGTAATCTCATTATTATCGAGATTACGTCTATATCTTTTGTTTCTCCATCTTTTGCTTCGGAGATTTTGAAGTTCCTATTCGTACTCACTAAGGAATGCTTGCATGCATTCGCTATTATATGCTACAAAAGTAGAAACATCATTTTTTTTTTTATGTAAATAAAAATGGAACTTACCTTATAATACCTCATCAGTTATTTTTGAAGAAGACTCATTGGTCCATGCACGTGGAGCTTCTTCATAACTCTTTCAAGGTACTCACTAACATAGTGCATGCACTCTTCAAGCATCCAGCCCTTTGCCATGGATCCTTCTAGTTTCGCTCTTTGTCGCATATAACCTTTTAATATTCCCATAAATCGCTTGACCCAAAACATCCATCGAGTGTTGACAACACCTACAATCTCTATTTCATCTACAAGATGGACTAATAAATGAACTTGAATATCAAAAAATGAAGTAGGAAGCTAATTCTCCATCAAACATAGTAGCTCTTTGCATTCACGTTTTCTTTGTGGGATCGAATTTTTGTCAATCTCTTTTGATGTAATCCACCTATACATATCATTGAAAAAACTTATAAAGAAGTTAATTAAAAAATAAAAGATATCAAATATTCATATATATTAAATATAAAAGTATCATAATTACCTTATAAGCGATCCAAGATGATAGATCACATCTCGTACTCCTTTTGTTGTACATCCATCGATAACCAAAGGTAAAATATGTTTCAAAAAGTTATGCCAATCATGGAACTTTAACCCAAATAAGCTCTTATCATCCATAGTAAACATGTTCTGGAAAGATGCTCCATATCCTCTAGGAGTCCGAATCAATTGAATCCTATTGTTGATAGTCTGTATCTCTTTTGTCGTAAGTACCCAAGAAGCACGTGCATAAGTCGTTTCCTATCGATGTCTATCAAAAACTGGCCATAACTTTGGCTTTGATTTTTGATCCTTCAAATCATTCCTTGATGCTATGGAATCTTTTAGTCCAATAAGATGATGCCATAATGAATAACCAATATTCTTGAATATATGCATAGGATCAAGAAGATGACATATTTTTAACTCTTTGCAATACTCCAAAGAATACCATATTGATATATTCTCTGCGAGTGCAAATTTTCCTTTACCTCTCTTCACATTCTCATTGTCTTCATCATCACTAAAGATTTTTTATTTTAGATCTATCAGAGATCCATCTATCCATTTTTTATACCAATCCATAGGCGTCATAGGTTTTGGACACTAACTTGGTTCAAGCTTTCCATTAAAATGTATAGCTTCTCTTTTAGATCTTAATAGATGATCATTAGGCAAGAATCATCGATGTCAAAGATAAATATTTTTTTTGAGATTCTTACTATAGATCGATCTCAACCAATAGCCACAATATGGACAAGCTTTATAACCCTTAGTAGATATTCCTGCATCATGAAAATGATAAAAATATAATTAGATTAACTCACATTTATTCGTATGCATATTGAATAAAAATTTACATCAATACCTGAACAAACACCATATCTTGGAAAATCGTGAATATTCCAAGACACAATACCACAAACCCTAATATATCTTTCATTGATGCTTTTAGATACATCAAGGACATAATACCTCTCCATAACTCTTGGAGATCGTCAATTAGAGGAGCAAGATATATATGCATATCTTTAGCTTGTCTTTTTCTTGGGATTAAAAGAAAGCATTAAATTTTCCTTTTTAATGCTAAGATATGGAGGAATATTGTAGTTTATGACTACCATTAGCCATGTTGACCATTTACTAGATTTCATGGAGAATGGATTAACCCCATCTAATGCAACTCCTAACTTTAGATTCTATGGATTTTGTGCAAAATCAGGCCATGTAGAATCAATATGCTGAAAAGCAACACTATCATGAGGAATTCTTATTATTCCATCAGTACTTTTATCATCATGTCCCCATGTCAAAAGCTTTGATAATTCGGGGCTTTGAAACATATGTCTAATCTGTGGAGCCAATGGAAAATGTCTCAATACCTTTTTTGGGATTTTACCTTCTTCGTTCTTATATCGAGTAGATTGACATTTTGGATATGTCAAAGAGTCTGCATATTCACCTCTATATAAAATACAATCCTTAGGACATGCATGTAGACATAATCTATACCAAGATTGTTGATTATCTTCTTCATTTCATCATGTGAGGTAGGAAGAATATTCTGACTTGGTAAAAACTTTTCAGATAATAACTTGTAAGTTCATGGAAAAAAGACATATTAATAAAAATAAATAATTAAATTTACATATATATGTATATATATACATATAATTTTTATGTGTGTGTGTGTATGTGGATGTGTATATGCATGTGCATGCATATACGTATGGGTATGTGTATATGTATATATGTGTGTATATGTGTTTTATATGTGTATATGTATGTATATATATGTATGCATATGTGTATGCATATATGTATGTGTATGTGTGTATATATGTGTATGTATGTATGTATGTATGTATGTGTATGTATGTATGAATGTGTATGTATGATTGTATATGTATGTATGCATGTGTAGCTATGTATATATATGTATGCGTATGTGTATGTATATATGTATGTGTATATGTGTATATATGTGTATGAATGTATGTATGTATGTCTGTATGTATGTATGAATGTGTATGTGTGTATGTATATGTATGTATGCATGTGTAGCTGTGTATATTTGATTTTGTTTTTATTTTTTTTTTTGTTTATTGTGGTTTGTAGACTTTCATATCTAGACCACTGAATCGTTTGGTTGTCTCCCATTTTATAGTCAATCTATTACCTGCCTTGCTAACTAAGACTTACATATTTGTTTACAAGGATTAAGTATCAGTTAACTATGGAGGTATTAGGTCGTTTGGAAAATAAGACAAGCAAATTTCTCTCGATGATTTTGGAAGATGGATGAATAGTTTTAAAGTATGGGAGGACATAAAGTATTCATTCAATGCAAGTTCTTGTTCTTACCATAGCTAAGGGAAAAACAAAAACCTGCACTGAATGGACACTTTTTGTTCACCCATACTTTAAAATTATTCTTCCATGCTATATTCGAGGTAAATTTACTTCTCCTATTTTTCAAACGACTTAATACCTCCATAGCTAACTCATACTTAATATTTGTATGCAAAGTTCATAAAAATAGTTAGCAGCGTAGGTATTAGGTCACTTAGAATAGGAGAAGCAGATGTGTGAGGAAGATTCTAAAGGTTGGGCGGACAATTCCAAAGGCTAGATGGACAAAATATCTTCATTCGATACAGGTATGTATAATTTGACTTTACTCTCATAACATGTGTATGTGTGTATATGTGTGTGTATGTTTATATGTGTGTATACATTCATGTATATATATGTGTATGTCTATGTATGCATGTATTTATATGTATATATTTATGCATGTATATATATAAATAGATAGAAAATTAAAAATTATACCTTAATAGTGTCGAAACAGATACATTACTCCATCCAAAATGATTTTGAAGATTGATAATAAGTAAGCTCGCACTTAGTCGTGTCAAACGACTTCCTTCATATACATGCTTTAGACAGTCCTCTCGAAGATATTTCTCATTTTTAGAAATATCAATGCTCTCACTGTCATTTTGATACCAATCCTTAGTAAAATCTACCATGCCATCATCTTCATCATTGTCGCACAAATCTTGTACTTTATCTTCTTTTGAATATAGGTCTTTCAACCTTGCATATTCCATAAGATCACTTTTGCATAGCCTCCTCATAGAAGCTTCTGATAAATGAGATCTTACTAGCAATTGTGAATGGTGTGGAAGCATATCATCAACATCATATGTTGGAATCTACACACATAAATAAAAATCATTAATATTCCATAAATGAATAAAGTAAACTTTAAACATAAAATTAAATATATAAGTTATTAAATATGGATAGAAAATTTCCATTCTCTCTCTAACTAAAAGGTGCTCTTGGAGCTCTACGCCATCCATAATTCACTAATAATTCATCACCAGCATGTAATGTAGTAATAGCATTGACAACTATGTATCTTGATACATCTCTACTCATGTATGGTGATTCATGATTATTTTCACGCTTCTCAAATGTGCAATTAGTCCTTGAACTATTATGTAAACCTCGACTACTATTTATTAAACCTGTTATATTTCCATGCATGTAAGGTCTTCCATCAATATATAATTTTTCATTTTCTGCATGTGAAATCCTTCTACTAGTAAGGGATGTTGCATTCAAGCATATTCCATAAGTATTCATGCTTTGAACATAACGTGCAAGTGGATGCCAATCTCCCCATCCATATATAGGACCACAAAATGACATAAGAGTGACTTTAGAGTGCAGAGGCACATACAAATCCTCTACAATAAAGAGACCATGACCAGCGTTAGTAATAGTGGATGGAGCAATCATATAGCGATTACCCCAAACGTTAAAAACCTCTTTATCTAAAGGAAGTGGTCCTCTATTCCATCCTCCATATCTTCTTTTATCATATGTTTGTACTAGAGAACGATCACGAGCTAGCAATGGATAATCTCTAGCCATTTCAGTCTCTAAACCAAGAGGTAGAGGATTTCTAGAAACCTCTGTAATTGATGAACAAGTCCATGACGTGTAGGAGGTATATTAACATTATGAGTATGAAAATTATTATCATCATCATCATCATCAAGCAAGTATTCGTATATATCAACAGTAATTTGATTTTGTATATGGTTTTTAAATAAAATAATGACATTAATTTATAGAAAAAATACATACCCAAGCATTATCACGTTGAGCAAGTGGTGGTGCATGCTTAAAAGTACCATACTCTGCCTCATGTTCAATACATTCCAATCATGTTCTTCAATACATGCCATAGCAAAAGTTACACCAACATATAATATGCTCTTGATAGTAAAATTCATCATAATTTCTATCATAGGACATGTGTGAAGTCGTTGCATGCGTAGGACGTGGTGGAGTACCCTCTGATTGATCAGAATCTGATTATAACAAGAAACAAAAAAATATATCAGTTATGTATCTATCAAATATATTTAAAATTAAAAGTTTGATTTACTTAAAGTATATAGTCCTTGCACGATTAAGAGATGGTGGTGGAGTTACATCTGATTGATCGGAATCTACAAATAATGGTATTTGATATTAATAAACTGATTATTTACATACATAAACATTCACATATACATATTTACACATACACACATATACTCATTTACACATACACACATATCCACATGTACACAAATACACATTATTGTGGGATAAATGCATGTATTTTGTATGAATGAGTGTATATGCATGCATGTGTATGTGTGTATGTATATATGTGGATATGTATATGTGTGTTTATGTTATATGTATGTATATGTGTATATGTATGCATATATGTATGTGTATATGTTTGCATGTATATGTGTATGTGGGTATGTGTATGTGGGTATGTGTATGTGTGTGTATGTGTATGTATTCTAATTCTTTTTTTCTGTTTGAGATTAAAATAACAAGAGATATTGTATGATGGAAAAAAATAAGAGGCAACCTAACATACGACCTGAGATGTGGTAGTTTTTTTGTAGACAGCTACATCTTCAGGAGTCATTTCCTCAACAGAAGGTATACAAATTAATAGTTTATATTTATAATTCGCATATGTTTTATTAAATTTTTACATTTAATTTATGTATTTCTTTTTTCTTTAAATAAACAGGTTGTTGCAAAGAAGAGAGTTGAGTCAGGTCACACATCGCACCTAAGCCAAATGGGCCATCATGATTCTGTAGCGACATTTGTAAGTATATGTATTATTGTAAGTATATTTTTTATTTTAGTTAAAATGCAAGAAACTAATCTTTTTTATTTGTTTCAATGCAGCGAAAGGATTATGGTCGATGTCCTACAAAACATGAGATCAAGTATGCTACATGTTTTGGATATTGGCGTTTGAGCGATTATATGCGAGATCATCCAGATGCATTTGTGATTATTGTTAAATTTAATATAATTATTTTATTTTTATGGATGTTTTGATTGTTTTACTTATTTATGTTGTTATATGTAATACAAGAGTATTATGGAGAGGCAGATATGGATGAGGTGGAGAAACAGACACAGGAGGGACGATCTCGATTGTCATAGGGTGCTCACATAGATACATTAGATCATGCGGATGATCATGATGATGAGGATGAGGATGATCATGATGTTGATGATGATGATGATGATGATGATGATGATGATGATGATGATGATGATGATTAGGATTCTTGATTATGACATTGGATATGTATTTACACACACACACACATATATATATATATATATTGTTCATTTCAATTATGTTTTGAATTGTGTGTATGGTATTAAGTAATGAAAAGTCTTGTTCTATTGATTGTTACTATTGTTTATATTAAGCATGTGTTTTATTACTTTAATTATATAATTTATTCATATTTATGTGTGCTTGTGTGTATATAAAATGTATATATGCACATGTAGGTATATATCTATATGTGTAAGCGTGTCTATATGCATGTATATGTATGTATCTATGTATATATGTGCATGTGTGTATATGTGCATATGTATATGTGTATATGCATGTATCTGCATGTGCATGTGTAAGTGTATATGCATATGTATGTGTAAGTGCATGTGTATGTGTGTATATGTATGTGTGTATGTGCATGTATATATGTGTAATATGTGTGTGTACCTATGTGCATGCATATGTGTGTATATGAATGTATGTACATATGTATATGTGTATATGCATGTATGTGCATGTGCATGTGTAAGTGTATATGTGTATGTATGTGTATGTGCATGTGCATGTGTATGTGTGTGTATATGTATGTATGTGCATGTGCATGTGTAAGTGTATATGTGTATATATGTGTATGTGCATGTGCATGTGTATGTGTGTGTATATGTATGTGCATGTATATGTGTAAGTGTATGTGTATATGTGTGTATGTGCATGTATATGTGTATATGTATGTATGTGCATATGTGTGTATCTACATATGTGTGTGTATGTGCATATGTGTGTGTACGCATGTGCATATGTGTGTGTACGCATGTGCATATATATGTGTATATATGTGTATGTGTGTGTATATATACATATGTGCATATGTATGTGTATGTGTATAAACATATACAAGTGTATGTATATGCATGTGTATATGTATGAAACATGCATGTGTGTGTGGATGCATTTCCATTTGCATCCATGTGCATGCATGTGAATGTGCATGCATGAGGATGTGCATATACATGTATTTAAGTATATGTTAATGTGTGTATGTGTATATATATATGCAATAATGCATGCATGCAAGACTTTTTATGTGGTTGTAGAAATGTTTGTTCATATGCATGTGTATGTGTGTGTATGTGTAAGTGTATGTGCACAGGTATGTGTGTGTATATATGTGTCTGTATGTGCATGTGTATATGTGTATATGTGTATATGTGTATATGTGTATATGTGTGAACGTGTATCTTCATCATGTACAAGTGTATATGTGCATATCAATAAGTGTGAGTATGCTAACTAATGAAAATATCACAATTCAAATGATATACAAAGAATGGAAATTGTACTTACAATAGTTAGCCGTATTTTTTGCTTGGTTAGCTTCTTGAATAACCTGCAATAAAGAGATATATATATATATATATATATATATAATTCAAAGAGAGAAACAGAGACAAAGAGAGACAATAAGATAGAGATTAGACAAAACAACAATTTTGCAAATGATTGTTTCAGCTCGTAAGCATAGCGCAATTGCGAACATTGGAGAGCTCTTCCATCAGATGTGTGAAGATGTCGATCAAAGAGCCTCCAAAATTTTTATTTTTTTCGTCAAAAACCTATCGTGTAAGCGATGCTATAGCGTCATAAAGGCCCGTGCAATCAGCATCGCATAAGCGATATTAACTAGTGTTGCTTATGCGACACAAATTAGCATCACTTATGCAATGTTTTTTTTAATCGTCACTTTGGTGATGCTCAATGTGAGTGTCGCATATCTCGTCGCACCACATGTCGATAAAAACGGCAAATTTGTCATTGTTTAATCGATGTTGCGCACTTGACACTTGTTGCGATGCTTTATGGAATTTTATAGCAATGAAATTGTGTCGCGTTAACTCTCACTATGCGCTTGTATCCCTTGTAGTGAAATCTTTATTTATTTAAATGAATTATGAAACAATCACATCTAGTTGAACTCATTATATAGTTATTTGGTTATCTAGTTGAAGTGGAAGTGTTGGCAAGTCCCAATTAAGATGGTCAGTCCTGTTCAGTGAATTAGCAGAATGCAGTTTAATCTATTGAGAATATGAGAGTGCATCTCCCTTTTGTACCTTCGATTCACTCTATTTCCATTCCATTTCCATTATATTTCCATTTTATATTATATCCTTTGTATTTGGGTACCTTGCCATTTGCTTCTACTAGTTGTATTCATTCTCCTTTTAGGGGAATTATCCCACATGAGATGTACTTTTGAGAGCCCCTCCCAAATCTATATAAGGAGGGCCTCTCCCCTCATTTGTACTTGTTTAGAATCTTAAGGAACCTAATCCATGTGTGTACCTAAGTCGTGAAGCCTTAGGGACTTGTGTCGATGAGAGTAGACCTCAATCACCCCACAAGTGCATATAGTGGTGGATTAATACATGTTTAATTATCAATCCGAGGAACCATGAGAACCAAGTGTATGAAGACGTGTGCACACATGATGGTAAGTGAAGTATCTAAGCTACAATGCATGTGAAAAGCTTCAACTACCTCTCCAACTCACTAATTCTCTGAAAATGCATGTCGCGATACCATTTACAGTAGTAAGCACAAATTCACACTTTTCTCTCAGCTCCAAACTCTGAATATGGTTAATAGCAGATTCTTTTTGAAGCTCTCGACGAGATGCATTGGTAGTACTTTCAGTCAAATCTAACAAACACTCTTCAAGTTATGAGCAAAATAGTGAATGGCAGGAAACACCAACACTCGCTCCATAACTCATAATGGCTCACACACACACACTACAGTAGTTCAAAAGCGATGGGAAGGGTTAGACAACAGTCCTACACACAGATTTCAAGCATTACACACACAAAAGATCATGGAGAAGGAGGAAATTGACAGGAAAGAAGCAAATTCGAAATTCTTCTTCAATTCTTCACAATGGCAAAAAAGTTCATTACAAGAGTCACAAAGTGACTTATATACATGTGCCCTAAAAATGGTCCTTTCACACAAGAGAGCAGCACTTTATTGACTAACTCTAATTTCCTATTATTTTACAAGAGTTATGTTACAATAATTTGGGCTTATGCATCTAGAGGACTCTAGTGCATTTACATGGCTTCAAGGGAGTTTCATGGGATTTTGAAGAAGAAAAATTATGCTTGTAATTTGAAAATTTTTGGGGCTCCACTTTTGTGCTTCTTTCCTCTGCAACACTCTCCCCCTCTTTATCCTTGTTGTCCCTTGATAGGCTTTGCTTCATATGTGAGTTTGTTGTGTTAATCCGGGCTGCCATGCATGCATCCAGTGGCTAAGAATGTGATATTCTTAGTCACTCTCTTCAACTTTGCAACCTCTCCCCTTTGTAACTTTTGGTCCTCGGATATGTCTTTGTTCTCACACATCTAACCCCGTTGTATTTCTTTGTCCTGTTTACTTCTTTTCATCGTACGCATCTGTGGAGGCCTAAAAGGTTCAAGTGCAATGTATTATTTCTTTCAAGGAACCTCCATTACTCAGGACCTGGTGCTTTTCTTTAACCTGTTGATTTCTTTCCAACGTACGCACCTCGTGGATGAGGAAGTTGTGTGCAACCTCCCATGAAAAGTCCTAGTTGTTATCTTTCTTTACTTCCACTCTTCATGACCTGGTCCTTTGGCGTTGTAGCCTGATATGTGCCCCTGTGGGGCTTTGGGCAAAGGGTGGTTCTTTCTTATTGAGCCATTTTGTTCTTTGATCTTCTTCTTCTTCTTCTTCTCTTCTTGCTTGACTCTCCCTCCACACATCCCTCCTCTTGAACTTTGTCGTCCCCGATGGGATTTTTGTGGTGATGTGAGTAAGTTTGTATGACTTTTTTCTCTCTGTGATTAAGCAGATTTTCTTGACATATCATCATCTCCTTCCATTGTGCAGACTTTACCCCATCATCTAGTGCCTATCTATGGCTCATAGGCCACCAGTCTCACATTCAAGTTGGAAGAGATTTTTACAAATATCTCTAAGTCCATCTCAAAAAACCCTGTGAAGAAAGCTTCTTCGAACGTTTGCATATATGGAGTCGGTAGAAACATAAGCCTTGAGTATATTGCCATGATGGTTAAGCGACACGGGGTAGTAGATAGATAAAAAAATTAAAGCATATGCTCCCTAATTAATTTTGATAAAGTTCAAAAAAGTGTATTGTGCATGTTGAAATACTTTTAAGACTATAAGTTGCATACTCAATATTTTATTGGTCATTTTGATGGCTAAGTCTGGTACTATCGCATATCTGGATAACCAGAATTCTATGGTCTGCACCATATATTCCTCTGTCCGTAAGTAGTTGTGTGGCAGACTAAGTAGTAGAGGATAGTTTAGCCATTGGTTATTTAAGCTACCCTGGTGCTGTGCTTCCCGAAATTGCATCCAGAAGCATCTTCTGGGGACTGGGAAAAAAGATGGATTAACTTGGAGCACGTATGGTGTTGACTCCCAATGTACCCTTAAAGTGGGATTCTTCTCCAAAAAATTTTGTCTCCACATAGGATCGGCCTTATCAAATTCTTCTTGTGTATATGTGAATGTCTAAAGGCTGAATTGCAAATCGTGATCAGGTTCTTTATTGGTAGTCTTCCTTATATATTGTTGTGTCTCTTCTTTGAGTAATCTGTAAGGTATATTGAATGGCTTCAAAATCTGTTCCAGGCTTTTGCTTACAATTTTTGCCTCTTTCATTATCTTTACCACTTTGCTTCACCTGCTTCAAACTTGCTTTGGAGTTTTTTGAGTTTAACTTGGAGCTTCTGGTTTTCTGTTGTTAACATGGTGCACTTTTCCATGGTTATCTAGCTTCTACTTCCTTGGCTGAGAGTGCCTGTTGAGCTTGAATTAATTGTGCAGATAGTTTTTCACTTATTACCTGGAATTGGCTTCTCTCTCTCATGGCCTTGTCATAGCCTACATCGGCTTCGAGCATTTGTTGTTG
Organism: Ceratopteris richardii; assembly: GCA_020310875.1. Classification (NCBI taxonomy): domain Eukaryota; kingdom Viridiplantae; phylum Streptophyta; class Polypodiopsida; order Polypodiales; family Pteridaceae; genus Ceratopteris; species Ceratopteris richardii. Next base: position 116,823,519 of record CM035442.1, on the reverse strand, counting down.
AGTATCCATGACCGTTTGTATCATCTACTTTACCACGGGCTTTAGTTGAGCCACATCCACGTTTAGCCATGTTTTAGGGATACTCGGGGCCTCCCCCATTAGTACATCCTTTCCTTTATCCACATGCATAGTCTCATTATGAGGTTGCCTAAGTTGGAGATGTATTTCTCTCTCATTTCCTTATTCTTCATTAGTGGTGGATTTTGTAACACTTCCATGAAATGTAACATCTAGAGGGGAAGGCTTTGCTACAACCCTGATTGGAGTGAATGGCTCGGGCTCCTCCACTTCTTCGTATTCCTTCTCTTCCTTTGGCTTCTTTACTGGGGCTTCTCCATCTAAGCGAGCCTCTGTGATTCGAATTTGTCTTGTCATTCATTTTGAATACATGAATTTCTTCTTTAGATGACCCTTGCCTTGTTGTGTCCATGATTGTGTCATCAAGAGTTTGATCTACTTTTGTACCCTCCACTCCAAAGGAATCCATGACTTGATTCAATTCATCCCAATTGCCATCATCCTTTGAATCACTTTTGATGTCCACATTCATCATGTATGGCTCTTGATCTTCTTGGGTATCAGAAGATGAACTAGATTTGGTCAATCCCAACTCTCTATATCTATGAACTTTTGTCAGCCTCTTTCTTTGCTCAGTGTCTTCATGAGACCGGTGGTAGTGATGCTCTTGTACCGGCAGGTTTACTTGACCTTCCATATATTGGTGAGTTGCTTCCATTGCTTCTTTTAGCTCCTCTTCCATAATGGGCGTCGAAGCCAATGACCTTTGGCTTTGGTCACGCTTTGTAATGGAAACTCTAGCACCTCTTCTTGAATAGTTACTTCGGAATCCTCGGAAACCATCTGCACTTGTAATAAAGAAAGAATCCGCTTCTAGTGGAAACCAATTCATGTGTTATGTGTGGTTGAGTGGTATTTCATTTCCGTCATCACTCCGTTCCCCCTTGCTTAAGTAAGTAAGGTCTCTTACCACACTTCTTTTGATTTTTTTTCTCCTGAAAGAAAACAAAAGTTAGTTCTAGCCGAGGCATTTATTTATTTACATTGTAAGGTCATTCCTATAGCAGTACAAACTAAGACCTATTCCAATGATGGAAATGTGCACCCCTAGTTTTGTTGAAAAGATAATGTGCCAAATGCATGGCCTTGTAATGTGGCCCTGTCATGCATACTCTAGGTGTAGTGGATTCTTCATGAGTGCAAATGGAATCTTGTTGAGTCGGTTGTTCCTGTCCTGGTTGTCTCTTTGGTCTCCATATCCACTTTGTAGTTCATGATTTAGGCCTTTACATCTGTTCGGCTTGTCATTCTCTGGTCCTTATCTCCTTCTTTCTTAAAGTCTGAGTGTTTGATGTCTTGTTCCTTTTGTACCCTTGATGGTTCTTTTTGGGTTTCTTTGCTTCACTTTGTAAGCATGATAGCTCGTCAAGTCTTTCGAGTTCTTGAATTGCAGTTTGTCTGACCTTCTTTGGGATCCATATACATTGTTGTGTCTTCTGGGCTGCTACTAATGATTTGGGAAGCCAAACACGAAGCAAAATTTGTGGTTCCAATATGGATTGTGAGTAATGGTAGTCTCTTCTTGTCTTCACAGAGTGGTTGATCTACTTTTGTGTTGGTCCATCTGGTTTAGTCATTCGATCCTTCTGAACCCATTGTAGACGAGTGTTACATAGAATTGACGTTCGAGTAGTAGACCTCCAAATGTCTTATCTATCTTGATTTAAGAACTCTTCTATATCAAGAATAAACCAAACTTTACAGAGAATTCATATTATCTTTCATATGTATTAAAAAATACTTCTCTGTATGAAGTTTTCTTTAGCTTCAAGAGTCTGCTTCAAAAATGAACTTCAATCTCTACATATGGCTTCAATTTTAATCATTCAAATGATACTCACATGTTTGTACTACGTTTATACAATCACATTGACCATTAGTTCTTCAAAAGAACTATTAGATTTCTAATTTGATCACTTAGATAAAACATGTGTTAGAAACTACCTTCCAGAAATGACGACTTTGACATGGTCAACTTTTTAAGTTGATTTCTCTCAAAATCTAACCCCGTTTGCTAAATGCTTTTGAACAAAGCTTCATTACCTTCTAACTTAGATTTTGAATGCTCAAAGATAAAAAAATTTTACACTAAGCACTGAGATCCAAGCAAATCTTTAATCAGCAAAATGTGCAATTCTGAGAACTTCACTTGCAGACTTCTACATATGAATGTTCCTACTTGTCATACACACAACTTGAAGAGAATTAGATCATCAAACTTTGGTCATAGCTTGATTAGCTTTTGAAATAGATGTGTCCAAAAAATTTCCTGATCCACATGATCACGTTGAGAGTTTTCTAGGAAAGACCAGTTGCTAACTCATGAGAAAACTCTCTATCCATCTATCTCTTGAACAACTTGAAATCTATTGACTTCTTTTCTTTTTATTCTTCATCTCTCACCTATATCAGAGAAAACTCTCTATCCATCTATCTCTTGAACAACTTGAAATCTATTGACTTCTTTTCTTTTTATTCTTCATCTCTCACCTATATCATGACTATACATGAGCTTATATATACATGTGACTATAAAATCGTCACTACATACATAAATGTACAAAACATTTCTTCTTGATTCTTCACTTGACTTCATGCTTTGAGCTTGAGTCTTTTCTTGACTTCTTCATTCCTAGGCTTCATATAATCATCCATTGATGATGTCTTGCTCCAACAGCTCCCCCTCAATCATCAATTGTGATTACCTTGCACCTTCTTTATACATGCCATCTCTTTAAACCTTTGTAACTTTGGTCCATCCAAACTTTTTGTCAGCATGTCTGCTACTTGTTCCTTTGTTGGTGTATACATGACTTCAATTTCTTTGTCAAGTACCTTTTCTCTCAAGAAATAATACTAAATCTCTATATGTTTAGTCCTGGCATGAAAAATAGGATCAGCTGCCAAATATAATGGACTCATGTTGTCTCCAAATATGATTTAACATTCTGATCAATTCCTAGACTTTTTAATAAAGTCTTCAACCAAATGACTTCCTTTGCAGCTTCCACCATTCCTTTGTATTCAGCTTCTGTAGATGACAATGCAACAACTGTATGTTGCTTCCTTGAGCACCAAGAAATTAGCTTATCTCCAACATAAATAGATAACCGTGAGTGGATCTTCTATCATCTGAATTGCCTGCCCAATTTGCATCACTAAATTGGGATAAGACACCAACTGCATATGAAAGATCTGGTCTTGTCAAAGTAGCATAGATTAAGCTACCTACCAAACTCTGATATGTCTTCATGTCTTTGAACTCTTCTCCCCCATACCTGCTTAGTTTATGATTAACCTCCAATGGTGTGGCTGAGGGCTTACAATTCTCCATATTAAACTTCATCAGAAGATTTTTCAGATACCTTTCTTGTGTAACATACGCTCCATGTTGAGTGTATATAATCTCCATCCCTAGGAAATAAGACAAATTTCCCAATCACTTATCTTAAACTCATTTTCCATATGCTTCTTTATCTTCTTGATTCCTTGAGCATATGTACCTGTGACAATAATGTCATCAACATAAATACACACATAAATGTATCTATCTTCATTTGCTTTCACTAGCAAACTACTATTTGCCTTTGAGGCTTGATATCCAAGTTCATTCAAGAACTTGACCAATCTGTAATTCCATGCTCTTGGAGCTTGTTTTAGACCATGTGGAGCTCTCTTAAGCTTACACACTGATTCATTTGACTCTTTGAAACCCTCTGGTTGCTCCATGTATACTTCATCTGCAATATATCCATTTACAAATGCATTCTTTACATCTAATTGAGAAAGTTTCCAACCTTTACATGTAGCAATTGCAATTATAGTTCTTATTGTAGACATCTTGACTACTGGACTAAAGGTTTCATCATAGTCCACTCCATGTTTTTGGGCATATCCTTTGATCACAAGTCTAGCCTTGTATCTAGAGACTTTTCCATCTGCAAACCTCTTTGTGCTATACACCCACTTACATCCAATCACCTTTTGATTCTTTGGCCTTGGTACCGATTCCCATGTCTCATTCTCAAGTAGAGCATCATACTCTTCTTGCATTGCTTTTTCCCAATTTTCCTTTCCTTTAGCTTCATCATATGTGGATGGATCTTCATCTGTCTTCACAATGTAAGCATAATCTTTGGTTGTCAAAAAAGATGTATCATAACTATACCTGACATGTTGTTTTCTATATCTTGATGATCTTCTAATTTTTGCACTTCTTGAAGTTTCTCCTTCATTTTGTTCTGGATCAAACCTTGGTCTGTCTTCATAATTTTCCTGCATTTCATTTCCACAAACATCATCATCAATATCTTCTTCATATACCTTCATCTTTGACTTCCCTTTCCTTTTGATTTCTTCAAGATATGTACATACATTATCTGATCTTGTAAACCATGTGCTTTGTTCATCAAATGTAATATCTCTTGAAACAAGAAATTGTTTTGTGGATGGATTCCACAACCTGTATCCCATTTGTTTATCATCATACCCAATGAACATATATTTTTCTGCTTTAGGTTCTAGCTTATGTCTCAATTGAGATGGAACATAAGCATATGCCAAACATCCAAATATTTTGTAGTGATCAAGAGTAGGTTTCTTACCCCACCATGCTTCATACGGAGTCCTTCCCTCCAAAGCTTTGCAAGGCAATCTATTCACAAGATAAGTTCTAGTATTAATTGATTCTGCCCACATATAATTAGGACATCTTTTTTCCTTCATCATTGATCTTGCAAACTCTACAAGAGTTCTATTTCTTCTTTCTGCAACTCCATTTTGTTGTGGGGAGTACCTGCAAGTCACTTCTCTTTTAGTACCTACATTCCACATATAATCATCAAATTCTTTATAAAAATATTCTCCCCCTCCATCTGATCTCAATCTCTTGAGCTTTTGTCATGTAATTCTTTCTACATAGGCATGATAGTGTTTAAATGTCTCAAACACTTCAGATTTATCCTTTATCACATATAGATCAATCCATCTGGTTGCATCATCAACAAATAGTACATAATACCTTGATCCATTTATGCTATAGTCCTTTGAAGGACCCCACACATATGTATGAACCAATTCAAGCATATTTGAATACCTGTATCCTTGCTTATTGTTGGTGCAAGTCAACCACCAATTGATGTTTTGGATGAAGGATTGGAGTCAAAGATTGAAGAAAAGATTAGCCTATGAAGCTTGAAGATAGTACACATTCAGGAAATGAAGACTTGTATACATATGTACAATAAACTTATAGTTAGCTCACATATACCTTTGTAATGGTCATGAGCTTGTACATATATGCCTATATATACAAGTAGAAAGTCGGGGCAATTATGAGAGAGAGCATGAGATATGAAGAATTAGGAGTTGTAAGAGTCATTAGATAGTTTAGAAATGAGGAAGATCTCTCTCATCATTCAAATGTAAAATTTTTCAGAGAAGAAGAGAAATTGCGCCCGATCTTTTGATGATACTCCTTCTATGTTTAATCTTTTGTGAAATAACTTTGTACAAGTCTAAGTCTATAGTTTATTGACCTTTGTACAATTTTTCATATTCTAATTGTGATCAGGCTGAGAGAATTAACACCAGTTGATCTTCATTGATTACTTCATGAGTTGCATTCAGGATAAGGGTCAAGTCTTCCTTCTGATCTGAAGCATAATTGTAATATGTGTTGTTATAGGATTGAGGTTGAAAGCTTCTTCCTCCTCCTCTAGCATATGAGGATCTTCCACCTCCTCCTCTAAAGTTACCTCTTTGATTTCTGCCTCCTCTTCCTCTAGGATTAAAATTCTGATTATGACTTCCACCATTTTGATTATTGTACCAACAATCATTTGCCAAGTGATTTGTTCTACCAAAAATCCAACAAGCTTTAGTATTATCTTTGTTCTTACGTCCTCTTCCTTTACCTCTGAAATTCATCTTCCCTTTCATGAAGTTTACTTGATTTGAAGATCCTTCTTCTCATTCGCCTGCTTGCCTTTAGCATTCTTCTTCTTATCCTTTGAATACATTGCTTGACTTGAACCTCATTCATTCTCTCCTTTAATGTCCTACTCAAATGTTAGCATATGTCCTAACAATTGATTAAGATCGGGAGTAAAATGATCTAATGATAGTTCTGTAGACAATATGAAAGGTTTCCACTTTTCATCTCCTCTTAGACCTATAAGTTTTTGTCTTACCAACTTGTCTTCTTCAATTTCTTCATCTACTGCTCCCAAACTATCTGCAATATCCTTCATCCTTGTAACATAGTCCGAAATTAACTGAGAACTTTTCTTCTTGAATGTTGTAAACTCAGCCCATAGTGAAGCCTTCCTCGATTTGGTTGTGTTTTGGAAATGTTCTTCCAAAGCATTCCATATATCTGCTACACTTTCTAATCCTCTAATGTGTGGTAAAAGATAATCATTTACAGTCATGTAAATGATGCTCCTGGCTTGAGCCTCTCTCTTCATCCAATTCTTCAATTTTGCAAGTTCTTCTCTTGTTGGAACACTTGGATCCTTAAACTCAGGCTTTTCTTCTTCTTCTATAATAAATGATATCACATATTTGCTCATGAGGTGTGCCTCCATCCTCATGGACCAAGCTGGATAGTTCTCTCTATCTAGCTTGTCAATCTGCAAGCTTTCTCCCATCTCTTGACTTCTGTGTCTGCAATTACTAAGATTTATGGTGATATAATGTACCTTTGATATGAAGCTTTAATCCTTCTTGATCCTTTCAACTTGTGCTTTGTTCTTCTTCAGGTTTTCTTCCAAACTTTACTCTTTGCTCCTTCAATTCACAAGATCTTTGATATCTGCAATAGTCGAGGTTCTCCTTGCTTCTTCTTCACCTTGATTTGATCTTTTAGATCTGATACGACTGTTGGAGACCTTTAATTCTCCAAATGTCTAATCTATCTTGATTTTGTTGATATATTTAGGTAGTGATTTGTGTGAACACACTAGGACCACCGGGGCAATTTTTTCCCTCTTTAGGAGGTTTTTTTCCCCCGACTTGTAGATACGCCTATTGCCCTAATGGGCTACTTATCTCTGTACATTCTCTAGTAATACATTCAGTATTGTGTGTTTGTGCTCCAAGCTTCTTCTTCTTCCTTGTGTTTTTCGCATGCTTTTGCAGATGTCTAACTCCAACAATTGGTATCACAACAGGTCGTCGCTTCATCTAGGGTGTCGTCACACTCCTCCATTTGCAGTCTCAGATTCACATGAAATTTGGTTAGCATACTCATGGTGTTTCAGAGATCAAAACAACTTCGTTATGTGGTGCCGAAATCGCGATCTGAGCTCGTTTCGGCCTCCGAATGCACTATCGCAGCACTTGTGCACGCTATTTTGTCTTTTTGTGCCAAAGATATATACCAATTTTTGTTCGCCAGTTTAAGCATCTCGAAGTCTGCTATAGGTCTAGTAGAACTCGTCTGGGCAGTTCTGTTCAACTTTTTGAGATACAGTCAATTTTCTGCATCAAGGTATTTTAGTCACCGGCCATGGCTGAAAGTAGTCATGTATTCCGTATGCTGCTATAGGTCTAGTAGAACTCGTCTGGGCAGTTCTGTTCAACTTTTTGAGATACAGTCAATTTTCTGCATCAAGGTATTTTAGTCACCGGCCATGGCTGAAAGTAGTCATGTATTCCGTATGTTGGCTGTTGAGGATAAGTTGGATGGTACCAACTACCCATCTTGGGCTTATATGATGCAACATGTATGGGTTGCAAAAGGATTGTGGAACATTGTGCAGGGTGTTGAAAGACGTCTTGTTACACCTCTGACTACAGGTACTACAAATACAGGTGCTGGGGCTGATGAAGATGGTGTTGAAGATGATATTCCGCAGATTCCTCTTCATGCTGCTGTTTCTGCTGCACCTACTGAAGAGTAGATTCGCTGGGATGGCAAAGATGCCCAAGCACATGCATTGATAGCTTTGTATGTCAAACGTGCCATTATTCCTCATATTCGCTCTTGCAGAACAGCTAAGGATGCTTGGGATACACTTACTACATTATACCAAGCTAGGAATGAGGCTCGTGTTGCTTACCTCCGAAAACAGTTGGAGAGTGAGCACATGAATGAAGGTGATTCTATGGACAGTTTCCTAACGAAGATCAAAGACTTGAAGGAACAGTTCATTTTTGCTGATGAGGTTATACCAGATAGCTCACTTGTGCAGACCGTTCTGAATGGTCTTCCTGATTCATATCAGAGTTTTGCTTCTACTCTTCGGTTGATGATGAAAGGCAATCCAAATGCCTTATCATTTGAGGAGTTAGTCTCTGTTCTGTTGCAGGAAGATCAGTCCAGGCAAAATAGGTCCATTATGTGAGTTGCAGATCAAGCTTTCCTGGCTAGTCAAAAGGGCAAAGGAAAATGGATCTCTTCAACTAGTAAGCAGAAATCTGCTAATTCTGCATATTCGAAGAAGGAAGATAAAGATGAGAAGAAATCAGAAAAGCAGAAATTGTTTTGTAAGTATTGTAAAGGGAATGATCATATCATAAAGAACTGTCCAAAACTGGCTGCTAAAGAGGCAAAGAAGAAAGAGGCTGGAATGGTTGTTGCAGAGGCCTCTACACCAAAAACAGAGTCTGCAAATCTTGTGGAGGAAGAAGAATGGGTGTTTACTACTGTCTGTAGTTATGACCCATCTTCTCATGAGCAGTGCATGTCTACAGTAGACTCAAATGTTTGGTATTTTGATAGTGGGGCAACCAAACATATTACCTCGCAATGCAGTTTCCTCTCTTCATTCGAGCCTGCCCCTACAGGGAATACTGTTACATGCACTCCTCATGAGCAGTGCATGTCTACAGTAGACTCAGATGTTTGCCAGTATTTTGACAGTGGGGCAACCAAACATATTACCTCGCAACGCAGTTTCCTCTCTTCACTCGAGCTTGCCCCTACAGGGAATACTGTTACATGCACCAACAACTCCTCTTATCCTGTTATGGGAGTTGGTAAGATCATTTTGACTACTGCTGATGGTAGTTCTTTCACTTTGTTAGATGCTTTATTTGTGCCAGGGATCAAAAAGAACCTGTTATCAGTTTCTACATTAGCCAAGATTGGCTTGGTTGTGAAATTTGTTGATGAGAGGTGTACAGTTCATGATCTGTCAAATGGCGATGTGATTATTGCTTCTGGCATTTTATGTCGTGGGCTGTATAAGCTCATAGACTATGAAAGATCTGTAAATGATTTGGCATGTGCAGTAAATGATTCTCAGGCTATGTCAGATGCAAAGCTTTGGAATGCACACTTTGGTCATCTAAATTTTGCTAGTTTGCTACGCCTACAGAAATCTGAAATGGTGTCCTCTTTGCCCAAACTAGAGGCAACTGGAAAACATGTTTGTGAAGGCTGTATTTTGGGCAAAATGCAGCATTCCTCCTTTCCAAAAAGATGGTTCAGTTCGGGCTACATAGAAATTGCAGCTTGTACATAGTGATGTCTATGGTCCTATGTAGACACCCTCTTTTGGAAATTACCTTTACTTCGTGACTTTTATTGATGATTTTTCCAGGCATGCATGGGTATATCCACTCAAAGCAAAGTCCGAAGTGTTCATGTGCTTTAAACAGTTTTTGGTTTTGGTTGAAAATCTGTCAGCATGTAAAATGGGCACCCTCCGTTTTGATCGAGGGGGGGAATATATGTCTTTTGAATTTAATGCATTTCTGGCTGAACGTGGGATAAAACACCAATGTATAGTGTTGTATACACCTCAACAGAATGGAGTTGCTGAATGAAATAACAGGTCACTCATGGAGATGGCGAGGTGCATGGTCAAGAGTCAGGCTTTATCACATAGTTTCTGGCTTGAGGTTGTCATGTGTGCAACGTATGTACTGAACAGGTGTCCCACTAAAGCACTACAATCTATCACTCCATATGAGACTTGGCATGACTGCAGGCCATCTATTGCTCATCTGTGTGTTTTTGGTTGTTTGGCATATGCACTAGTGCCTGAACAACATCGCAGAAAATTGGATGATAACGTAGTAAAATGTATTTTTGTAGGGTACAATTTTGAAAGTAAAGGCTATCATCTGTATCATCCACAGACTAAATGCATTCTGGTTAGCCGTGATGTTGTACTTGTGGAAGATGCTATTCAGCCATTGCTTTCATGTACTAGGGCGACATATATTAGCTCCAAAGACATGTATGATACTTTGATGCCTCTTTTTATAGGTGGATAGTCTAGTGCTGGTCCTAATGAGGCAACTTCTCAACCTTTGCAGGTTTCATATGATGATGCAGATCATTCCATTTTTTATGCAGATTTACATGATGCACTTGTTGATGAGCTGATATTGAGCAGGCAAAAACTATGCCAAAATGGTTGGTGCAGACTTTGCATGATAGCAAATTAGATGCATCTTTGTCATATCGTACTCGTTCAGGCTCTCATAGTGCCTCCTTTGCATCATATTGCTATGATATGGCTGTGTCTAGTCTTTGTGATGAGAATGAGTCTGTTTCTTTTGATGAAGCACAGAATTCAAAAAATTGGATGGTTGCAATGCAATCTGAATATGATGCTATGATGAAGAATGGTACATGGTCTTTATGTGACTTGCCTCCTGGCAAGAAGGCCATTGGCACTAAGTGGATATACAAGCTGAAGCGTAAACCTGATGGTACAGTTGACAGGTATAAGACTAGTCTTGTTGCAAAGGGTTATGCGCAGGAAAAAGGCATTGATTTTGATGAGACCTTTGCACCTACATGTCGTATGGCTACTCTTCGGAGCATTTGTGCACTTGCAGCCCATCATGGTTGGAATGTACATCAGTTGGACATTAAAACAGCATTTCTGAATGGTGACTTGCATGAAGAAGTGTATGTTTTTTAGCCCCGTGGCTTTGTGCAGAAAGGGCATGAAAACCAGGTGTGCAGGTTAAAGAAGGCATTATATGGTTTAAAGCAAGCACCACGTGCTTGGTTTGAGAAGATACATGCCTATCTGGTTGCACATGGTTTTGAGAGCAGTCCAACTGAAAGCAGCTTATATGTTAAGTGTGCTAATGATGTGCTTCTGATCATTGTTGTCTATGTTGACGACATGCTGCTCACTGGTCCTATTGAGAAGCATATTGCTGATTTCAAGGCTGATTTGCATGCCTCATTTGAGATGTCTTATTTGGGGCATTTGCGTCACTATTCGGGCATTCAATTTATGCAAGTTGATGGTGGAATGGCTTTGTGTCAAATGAAATATATTGACACATTATTGCAGTGTTTTGGCCTTGAAGACTCTAAGCCTATTGCCACTCCTATGGAGACAGGTTTACGATTGAGTCTTCATGATGCTGGAGATGCATTTGATGTTGTTCTCTATTAGCAGGCTGTTGGATAATTGATTTACTTATGCATTACTCGGCCAGATATTCAGTTTGCTATCTCACAAATGAGCAGATTTATGCATTGCCCAAGAGTCAAGCATTGGTAGGCGGTTAAGCGCATCTTTTTCTACTTGAGTGGTACTCGGATACTTGGGTTGTTTTATCCCAAGGGGGGATCACTATCGCTAGATTTGCATGCTTTTTCTAACTCTGATTGGGCTGGTTGGTATGACACTCGTGTGTCCACTAGTGGCTTTTGCTTCATGCTTGGTAGCTCATGTATATCTTGGTTGAGCAAGAAGCAGCCTACTGTGGCCACTTCCAGTTGTGAGGCTGAGTATAGGGCAGCTTTAACAACTATTGTTGAGTGTGTGTGGCTCAGACGCCTTATGGCTGATTTGGGTGTTGGTCAGTCTTCTGCCACCACCATCTTCACTGACAGTTAGAGCGCATTGGCAGTTGCGAGGAACCCTATGTTCCATGCTCGCACTAAGCACATTGAGGTGCATTATCACCATGTCAAGGAGAGGTTCTCTGCTGGGGAGATCAGCTTGGCATATGTGCCCACGCAAGAGAACATTGCAGACCTTTTCACGAAGGCTCTGCCTAGGGAGAAGTTTGAAGTTTTCCGCAAAGCTTTGGGCTTACTTCCTTTTGTGGAGTGATTTCCACATAGCTTGGCACTTCCTTATACATGAGTGCCAGCTCCTTGTTCACTGCATCACTCCCAGGGGGGATTTGTTGATATATTTAGGTAGTGATGTGTGTGAACACACTAGGACCGTCGGGGCACTTTTTTCCCTCTTTAGGGGGTTTTTTTCCCCCGGCTTGTAGATACGCCTATTGCCTTAATGGGCTACTTATCTTTGTACATTCTCTAGTAATACATTCAGTATTGTGTGTTTGTGCTCCAAGCTTCTTCTTCTTCCTTGTGTTGTTCGCGTGCTTCCGCAAACGTCTAAATCCAACAGATTTAAGAACTCTTCTATATCAAGAATAAACCAAACTTTACACAGAATTCATATTATCTTTCATATGTATTAAGAAATACTTCTCTGTATGAAGTTTTCTTGAGCTTCAAGAGTCTGCTTCAAAAATGAACTTCAATCTCTTCATATGGCTTCAATTTTAATCATTCAAATGATACTCACATGTTCGTACTACCTTTGTGCAATCACATTGACCATTAGTTCTTCAAAAGAACTATTAGATTTCTAATTTGATCACTTAGATCAAACCTATGTCAGAAACTGCCTTCCAAAAATGACGACTTTGACATGGTCAACTTCTTAAGTTGATTTCTCTCAGAATCTAACCCATTTTGCTAAATGCTTTTGAACAAAGCTTCCTTACCTTCCAACTTAGATTTAGAATGCTGAAATATAAAAAAAAAATTACACTGAGCACTGAGATCCAAGCAAATCTTTAATCAGCAAAATGCACGATTATGAGAACTTCACTTGCAGACTTCTACATATGAATGTTCCTACTTGTCATACACACAACCTGAAGAGAATTAGATCATCAAACTTTGGTCATAGCTTGATTAGCTTTTGATTAGCTTTTGGTCTATCTCTGAACAACTTGAAATTTATTGACTTCTTTTCTTTTTATTCTTCATCTCTCACCTATATCATGACTATACATGAGCTTATATATACAGGTGACTATAAACGCGTCACTACATCAAGTATTTTTGAAATATTTTTCCAAAGCTATTATACATAAATGTACGAAACATTTCTTCCTAATTCTTCACTTGACTTCATGCTTTGGGCTTGAGTCTTTTCTTCACTTATTCATTCCTAGGCTTCATGTAATCATCCATTGATGATTGTCTTGCTCCAACAATAAATATGGTAAAAACAGCTCAAGATGAATTGGTAGATTATGATGTACCTTTAATCTCGGTATGGTATAAAAACAAACAGATTTCTAGAGTATTGATCGATGGAGGATCTAGAGTAAACATTGCTACTTTGCATATATTTTAGGAAACTGGGGTGGATACATATCCAACCAGCACTATTATATATGCATATGGCTAACTTGAGTCCTTAACTTTCTCTACTTAGTGTGGAGAAATTTTAAACAGTCTAGTGAATGGGTCCAAACTTCAACTATATTGCATGTAGTGTAGTGGCACTCATTGTATTATAATGTATATATATATTATAATTTTTTTAAAGTAGCATAGTAATGAAATCAAATGAAGATTTGTTGGCAGTTTTTCATGATTAGTTGAGTATAAAGGAGTGAAAATCGAGAATAGATTTGATAGATTTTACATCATTGTCATGATTATTCAGTATTGAAGACATGCATGCTAGTCAAGGATATGTAGATTGCAACAGCCTTGATACTTCTCTACTTAAATGATGGGAAAAAAACTCATCTTTTTACTTGTTCCTTTCTAATGCTCGCAGCTCTTTGTATGTTGTGCTAGTATGCTAGAATGACAGGACTAGTGTTGCCTTATACAGTCAAACTGACTAATATGAGCTTGCTCCAGATTCTTAATTGAATGCCTCAAGTGCATGTTGATTGGTTTCGATAGCTTGGCCTCTTAGAGTATGCCCAGATAGATTGGACTAGCTTGCGGAACCATCTAATGACCCTCTCTTTCATTCACCAATGTAATGCACAGCTTGATGTTACCAGCGATCACTATGCATTCTTAGAATTTTGTATTAGCTCTAAAATTTGCCTGGTTATAGATCCATGATATATTGCAGCATGGTCGAAGCTCAGCCATGAAGAAATCACCACACCATCTACCCTCGTATCAATTGAAGAAACTGAGTGCTTTTTCAAGAAACCTTGTTTTGGGGAGTATAAGTAGGCGAGACTCCCAGACACAAACCCTTGGAAGCTTGGGTTCACCACTTTGGCTATCAACATCTAGAGTAAGCATTATTGCATGTCACAAACACTATATTCATTGATGGTTGATGCTAGTGCCATCAATGGACAAGTCAATTGGGCAGAGATCCTGTTTCGATGAATAAAGAAGGAAGTTCATCATTTGTGTTAAAAAATGAAGAACGTGCAGTAGTTGGACACTAAATTAGGTATTTTGTGTTACTATTAGTGTTCATGTGAAAGGCCAAATGGCCACTGAACACTTTTGTATATGTTCTTTAATAAAACATATAGTGGCCTAATTAACCACAGACTATAAGTTCGATCGCATTTGTAACACCTAAGAAGTCTATGTTCGTGCTCATAATTACTGTGTTTTTCTATGTATTATGCAACCTTTGTATAGAGTACCATGTGTGGTGCTTGGAGCTTGTTTATCTGCTCCAAGGATATCTTCATGGAGCTCTCAAGAAGGAGAGTAGACTACAGTGCATCACCATTGAAATACTTCACTGGTATCCTAGCGTCTTGACACAAAAGCTTTGTTCCTTTTGTGCGAGTGAAGTGAACACCTGCCCACCCACCCAAGGCTTTCTCCAAGGCTTACGACTAAGGTGAAAACCAAGGCATAGACCTTGGTATACCTTGTCATATGACTCACCAAAGTCACTATTGGCACCATTGGCTGCATGCAAGGGAGGACCTCAATGATCAACTAAGACGAAGGTTCTTGGTACTTCTCGAGAAGTCATTCATCCAAGTATTGTTCCCCCTAGAGCTCACTTAACCATGGCAATATCTTGCCACCAAGCTACACTCTTGTGGCGCTTGAAGAAGTGGAAAGACTAAGGTTCACATTATCTTCAACAAGTTTTGGGCCCTCAAGGCTTCATTCTTTACTTTCAAAGCCTATTTTTGGAGCATTTTTGGGGTGACTTTTTGAGCCATTTTGGAGTACTTTCATGCATAGTTATGTCCATAGAGGTCCAAGAACATCAAGAAGAGTGTTCTTTGTACTTCTTTAACAAAAAATGTTCACCTTTTGGGTTGTGTTTTCAGTCACACTAGTTTATCTATAGGTTTTTGAAAGGTTTTAGTTGTGGTGGGAGTAGCCACTACAAGTGTATGCAGGTTTTTGGAGCCTTAAGAACAAAGTTGATAGACACTTGCAGGTGTTGTTGGCCAGTGTTTGGGCAGTGAACTCAGCTTCTTAGTGCCATTTTATTGCATATATTCTACACATACACACTATGTACGCTTTTGTGGATATCGCTTATGTATATCCATGTGGTCATTGATATAGGGGTTATGTTTTTGCACAATGCCTTTTACATTTGATAAACAGGGTCATGTTGAGGTTTTCTGAACTGGGAGACACCTAGACGTCGGGGTCCCTTCGATGATCCAGGTCGAAGACTTACCTAGCCTTGCCATAGGAGATGTATGATAGTTGTTCATAAGTGCTCGATAAGCCTAGTTGGCTTTTGTTGGGTAACTGATTATATGCAGTGGAGTCAGTGATTCACTATGTAGGTAAACATGTCAGTACTTAAAATTTTATGAGATTTTGACATTGGCCATATGCTCATTTTGCAGAGGATACTCTCAAAAAAAATTCCTAGATTTTATGGTTTTGTCAACTATACAGTGGTTGATTTAATCCTTGATACACTTATTAGTATGAACACATTTACTCTCATATAATCCTTTTGGTTGTTCATTCCTATTCATTAATTCATTTTTCTTGGGAAGATTGTTGAATTCTCTCCTAGAATCTGACTTTTTGTCATCCTTCTTTGATCCTTAGTGGTGTTTGGAATCTTCTAACTGCATTATCATTCTATTATGTTCTCTAACATCATGGCATCAGACATCTCAGGCATGTCTAATGGATCAGGGTCTATTACTAGTGTTCCAAGGAGGAGATATAACTTGCAGGGCAAAGACCATTTTGAGATCCAAAAATCTGATGGTACAATGATTGGGATGAGTTAGATGCAATGGTTAGATCTACCATTTGATCACACATGGCAGATAATGTTTACTTTACAGTATTAGACTGTGAAAGTGCATAGGAGCTTTGGAAGAAGTTATGCAATACATATGAAAAAGAGACGACATCAATGAAAGTGTATCTGATGAGAAAGTTATATGACCTTCGCATGGACACATATAGTGTTGTTGCTCATCTAAATGAGTTTGATGCTTCCCATCTATAGGCTCAAAAAATGGATATGGATAAGGAAATGAAAGCAATCTTGTTGTTATGCACCTTGCCATCATCATGGCATACATTTTGCATGGTTATTAGCAATACTACACTTGGTGGTAAACTTGTCTATGATGACATACATGGAACACTCTTGAGTGAGGAGATTTGTAGAAAATCTATGGTTGGCACTCAGAGCGGAGATGCATATAATGTTCATGATTCTTACCAAGGAAAGAATCAACAATGTGGCAAGAACAAGAACAAGGAAAATAATGGTCAACATAATAAAAGTAGAAGTAAATCAAGGAAGAGGTATACCAAATGCCATTATTTTCACAAGAAAGGACACATGAAGAAAGATTGTTATGCATTAAAGAATGCTAAAGGTAAAGGATAGAATGTTGATGGGCATGTTAAACAGCTATGTTGTTATAAGGGTTGCCCACAATTTCCTCATGCAATGGCACCCTGTAACCCTCATAAAAATACCTTTTTTCTTGTATTTAGGAGATGTCCATATGAACACTCTCCTAAGCCCCTTTTTGATATTTCCTTTAGACTATGGTATTGAAGCCTTCTCAATAAAGCCCCTTTTTGCACACATCCATATTCCCCACCCACCCCTATATTTGTCTTGAAGTGGGTGGTTGGAAGGAATATTTGCAAAGATCTAGAGAGATATGAGCACATGTTCCCTTTTTGACTTTTCAAAAGGAGCACATGGGGAATTGTGCTTAGCCTATATATAGAGGCTCATTTTTGTAAAGAAAGGAGCTTTTGGTCGACGTGCTCTCATGTATATATCCTTTGAATGGAAGAACTTTCTTTTCTCTTAAGGCTTTGTACATATGTGTATTTATTCTTAGAGTGTGAGAGAGTGAGGTGTGTGCATGCTAGCATTTCCTATGTGTGTAAGTAGAGTGTTGCAATTATCTTGTATTTTACATATGTGACTAGGATCCTTAACTCCCATCTCTCCATGTTTTCAAGCATGTGGCATAGCTACGGGTTGATGGCCAATGGCTTGAACATGTTGGAGGATGGGGTGGATGAAAGGAGAGTCCTTCTTGAGCCTTCCTTCTTGCTTCCATGCAAGGTGGTGTGGGTCTTGGCTCCCCAAGGGCATACTACAACAACAAATTTGGCGTCGTTGCCGGGGAGAATGGCTTTTCATTACTTAGAGATAAATTCCCTTAAGAGCATGTGGCAAGATATTGATTTGCAAATTTTTCATGCTTCTTCTCTGCAGATGGCTATGGCAATTTCCCTTATTGGAATAGAGATAAATTCTTGTTCCCCTTCCCATTCGTTCTCTGAGTAACCTATGGGTTTGAGTTCTTATGAACTCTCCCTCCCCGTCCTTCAAAGAATCCGCTATTTTTCTTCCTTGCTAGGTCATCAAGCTCGCATTTCTGTGAGATAGTGCTGGACCGGCGCTCTGCACCTGTCTCCTCGAGTTGAATACAAACCCAAGGGGCATCTCTGCGCTTCCCCTAGCTCTTTGAAGGACGACACTTGGCAGTGGGGTTGAGCTTAGCTCCCGCTTCTGTAGCTCCTTTTGCTATTTAGGACCAAAGCTTGGTGTTTCTCACAGTCGAGTTACCTCAGAGTGAAGATATTCAAGCTGCTATTCGGTTTCCATATTTGCCATACAGTGAGGATCTTTGTGCCCTTTGCTTGCCTTTGACTCTCCACCCTGGAAGGATCATTTCACTCACATTCGGAGACAAACGCACCCCTGCCTGTGTTGTGGGTGACTCCATCGCCTGCTGCTGGATGCTTGTCTTCGACCAACATTTTAGGAGTTTTTTCTTTTAGATCTTCAAGTGTAGTTGGACCAGCTCAGACTCAAACCTCCCATGTGAAGTTGGGTTGCACCTTGGAAGTCATTGCAGGCTCTCATGGCCCTCTTGGCTTCATCCCCGATGGCATCTTTGGAGCGAGACTCAAACAGGGTCACGCACTGGTTAAACATCACCCCGGGGGTGCTTTCATGTGATGCACCAGGAGAAGAAATCTCAAAGTTTTCCTTGACAAGTGCTACCACAAGGATGCAGTAATTTTGGTTGATTGGGTCATTCACTATTTTAGTAATTTGCATGGCTGTAGGAACTTGCCTGATCAACTGCATGATGTGATCATCCCCTCTGGCTTCTATTTGGGGTTGAGCTTCATATGCTTCCCCCGTTCACTCATGTTTGAAAGTTGAAGTTTTGAAGACGACAATTTGATCAACAGTCAAGATCAAAGCTGATGAAGCTTGACCTTCCTTCCCAATCATCTATTTATTGCGAAGGAGGTTTTTTTTGCTTTCCTAGCATTTGATTGAGCTTGCTTCCTCAGTAATTGTATGACCTGGACCATCCCATACTGGTTAACTTAATCTTGTGAATGACTATGTTCTGATATACTGTCGTCGGAGAGGCTATGAATTTTTTTTTTTGAAGATTTATGAGGATGCACTTCATGGCTTGGTAGGAAGGTTCAAGCATCTATTCTCTTGAAGGGCATGTGCCCCACTTGTTGTCTTTCACAGGCTATGGACTCTTGACTTTGTCATCTAGGAGCAAAGTATGATCTTCACTATGGGATTGTGCAAAGGGGAAAACATGTTGCATGTGTTCTTGACAAGCTTGGAGACTTCCTGGTTTACTTGATGTTTGGTTTCAAGAGTTACACATGCTTTCTATTAATTCTTGGAGTTGCAGTTTGCAGATGACTGGATTATATTGATTCTTCTCCTTGGGGAAGGAGTCCCTTATGATGATTAAAGAGCTTTTGTGGTTACTGAGTTCTTCTTTGATCTTTAAATGAGAAGCTTCTCTTCAATTGCTAACTGTGTACTCAATTCCTCTTGACTCTGAGTGTTACAGGTTTGAAAGAATGAGGATGGTGCTTCCTGGTCTTGTGAAGTTTCTACTGCATGCTTGTCATAATCATTGGATATAGTTGCTTGTTTCTTCCTCTATATGTTGGTGTGGTTGCATATGATCACGTATGTTTGAAAGGAAATTTGTGTTTTATAAGGTTGATATGTGAATGTTGTGCTAAGATTGGCTTGCTCCAGGAGAATGTCTGCTCTATATTTTAGGCATAGAATCTGAAGAATTTGTCGAATCTGCCTTGATCTTGCAAAGCTACTGGAAGACTGTGTGGGTTTAGACTTGCTCAGATGCAAAAGTCACAATGGTATGAATGTTGCTCGATGATTCTGTATCCATTGTCCCATTAACAGAAATCGAGTCCAAGGCTGCACAAACTCTTGCTACCTGCTCAAGCATCTCTCTTGATTCTACTCTTTATTAATGCAAGTGGCTGTTTCTAGTAAAATTACTAGGATTGGGTGCATAATGCTTGTACTTCAAAATGTTCTTCATGATGTGAGCACGTGTTCTCTAAGGGATATTTTCATGTGAACATGCACATAGGGGGTTGAAATTTTTAGACCTGTTCTAAATTAAGTGTGAAATCATGGAATGAGTGATTGTTTTTTGCTAGGGAAGTAACTCTCTAGTTTCACAATGCTCATTTAAGGCTTAAATTTTTTTTCATAATGCATTACAGGCCAACACACTTAGAACTTCCGCATTGATCCTTCTCACCTCCTATAGATGATTTGAAAATGTGCTTTGCAGGAATAATTCTGGATAAGCTGTTTGAATTTCATGAATGCTTATAGAATGATAGGAGTCATCATGTTGCACTATTGTCTAGTCATTTTGTGAACACATGATACTCATGCTAATCTTGTTGATTCAAGCATAGTATAAATGATGGCAGGAACATAAGTAAATCATAACACCACATTCATCTAATGCCATACAATGCAATATGTCACACACTCACTTGGAAATAACAAATTCTGGCAACATTGGGATATAAGAGATAGGCACTATTAATTGGTATTGGGCTCTTTGCCTTTTTGGGCCATCATTTTTTGGATTGCAGAGATAAGAAGATTTTCAGGAGCTCTTCTCTATAGAAGAGCAAGTCTTGAGTGAAATATGTTCCCTGAAGTGGAAACTAAAAATGGAATTAACATTTTGTGGCTACGTCTTTTCAAATTCAGTCTACTTGTTGTGTATGTTTAAATTTCAAGTATTGGAGCTTCTAGAGAAGGCACATTGGATGGAAGCTGGGCTGACTGTCCCCCAATGGGATTGTGTCGCTCAGCATTGTAGGCATGAAGACTTGAAGACTTACAAAATTGAGGATTGCAGTGATGCAGATTTAAAGACTTGAAGACTCACACTTGCACCAGTTCAACAATGAATGCTTCTCCTTTCTTAGCTTTGTCGAGGATGAAAAAGTCTAGGAGGAGGAGGGTGTTGTTATAAGGGTTGCCCACAATTTCCTCATGCAATGACACCTTGTAACCCTCATAAAAATACCTTTGTTTTTGTATTTAGGAGATGTCCATATGAACACTCTCCTAAGCCCCTTTTTGATATTTCCTTTAGACTATGGTATTGAAGCCTTCTCAATAAAGCCCCTTTTTGCACACATCCATATTCCCCACGTAGAAGAATTCCCACGCCTATATTTGTCTTGAAGTGGGTGGTTGGAATGAATATTTGCAAAGATCTAGAGAGACATGAGCACATGTTCCCTTTTTGACTTTTCAAAAGGAGCACATGGGGAATTGTGATTAGCCTATATATAGAGGCTCATTTTTGTAAAGAAAGGAGCTTTTGGTCGACGTGCTCTCATGTATATATCCTTTGAATGGAACAACTCTCTTTTCTCTTAAGGCTTTGTACATATGTGTATTTAGTCTTAGAGTGTGAGAGAGTGAGGTGTGTGTGCATGCTAGCATTTCATATGTGTGTAAGTAGAGTGTTGCAATTATCTTGTATTTTACATATGTGACTAGGATCCTTGACTCCCATCTCTCCATGGTTTCAAGCATGTGGCATAGCTACGGGTTGATGGCCAATGGCTTGAACATGTTGGAGGATGGGGTGGATGAAAGGAGAATCCTTCTTGAGCCTTCCTTCTTGCTTCCATGCAAGGTGGTGTGGGTCTTAGCTCCCCAAGGGCATAGTACAACAAGCTACTTGCACCATCTGCTTTGACTGTGAGGATTGAAGAAATTAATTCTATTTCTAATGACGCTGATGTGTTGACACTTGATAGCATTGTGCCATGTGAAGCTCTTATGGCTGATTCTCTTTCCCACACATGGCTGCTAGATTTTGGTGCTTCTTTCCATGTGACACCACATAGAGAATGCTTCTCTAATTA
This sequence comes from Ceratopteris richardii, assembly GCA_020310875.1. NCBI lineage: Eukaryota > Viridiplantae > Streptophyta > Polypodiopsida > Polypodiales > Pteridaceae > Ceratopteris > Ceratopteris richardii. Next base: position 116,801,750 of record CM035442.1, on the reverse strand, counting down.
TGCAAGAAAGTCTCTTGATACCGTGAGACTTGGTGAATCTTACCAGTACAACATTGCGGGGATTAGAGATGTGGTTGTGTAGTTCATTGGTGCTTCAAAATTTACTATGCATAATGTACGCCATGTACCTCATTTATCATGCAGTTTGATGTCAGTTGGTCAACTTGATGACCTTGGTTATAAAGTGGTCTTCTATGCTCAATCATTTTGCATATCAAAGGGAAATATGGTTATTGAAAAAGGAAGAAAAGTTGGCTCACTTTGTCCTTTATTTGTATCACAGAAAGAACACTTGTTAGTTGTTACTGAACAGCCTATGGCTTGTATTTGGCATGGTTGTTTGGGCCATATATCACATAGTGGAATGGAAAATCTTTGTCGTTCTTGCTACTTACTTGTGTTATCTTTCTCTAATCTTAATTTTTTGAGCATTGCCAATATGGAAAGCAAACTAGGAATGTGCACAATGTGCACATTGACTCTTCAATTTAGTATTTAGATCTTGTTCATACAGATGTGTGTGGTCCTATGCCCACAAGGTCATTAGGTGGTTCTCTTTAGTTTGTCACTTTCATAGATGATGCTACTAGAAAAGTTTGGGTATATCCTAGCAAACCAAAGGATGTGATATTCCCTACTTTCAAAAAATGGCTTGCTTCAATTCATACTGAAAAAGGAACTAAGCTTAAGGCTTTACATTCAGATAATGGGGGTGAGTATACCTCACATGAATTCAGTCTTTTCTGCCAGTCTAGAGGAATTCTTAGAGAGTTTACAATTGCTTATAGCCCACTACAAAATGGTGTAGCTAAAAGGATGAATAGAACTATTTAGGATAGAGTAGTTTCTATGTTGCATCATGCAAACCTTTCAAAAGGCTTTTGGGTAGAAGCAGTATTGACTGTAGTTCATGTGAGTTAACATTTCACCTAGTACTGTCGAAGGTCTGAAAGTGTCACAAGATCTATGGTCAGGGAAGCCATCATATTATGATCATTTTCGAGTTTTTGGGTCTGAAGCATATGTTCATATACCCAAGAATCTTAGACAAAAGTTGGACCATAAGCCAAAGAAATGCATTTTTCTTGAATATAGTCAATAAGGACAATTTGGATATTGCTCATGGGATCATGAAACATAAGAAGTGATCAAAGTAGTGACATCATTTTCAATAAGTCTAAGATGAATAAACAACCCATTAAGGAGATTGAATTGAGAAGAATGGTGTTTGAGGATACTAGTCCTCTAATTAGCATGTATAAAAATTTTGCACATAGGGATGTTCAGGAGAATGCCCGATCAAATAAGTCTGCAAATGTTCCTATTAAACAACCATGAGATGCTCTACATGGATCTCACATCATCTGATAGATATGTTCCAAGTTTGGATTTTGTTATGTTAACAAATGCTGGTGAGCCTTCTTACTACAAAGAGGCTATGCAGACAACGGATCATGTCAAGTGGGAGCATGCCATGAAGAGTGAGTTAGATTCTATTCACAAGAATAGTACTTGGGATTTAGTACCTTTGCCAAAGGGTAGGAAATCTTGACCATGTAAATGGGTATATAAGTTGAAATTCACATCCAATAGTGCTTCTCCAAAGTATAAAGCATGACTTGTTACAAAGGGTTTCAAGCAACAACATGGTGTTGATTTCGAGGAAATCTTCTCTCCAGTGGTCAAGATGACTACCCTATGCATGTTGCTTGGATTCGTTGCACTGGAGGACTTAGGGCTAGTCCAAATGGATGTGAAAACTGCTTTCTTGCATGGAGATCTTACATATGAGATCTATATGGAACGACCAGAGGGTTATGTAGTTCTTGGCAAAGAAAGTCTAGTTTCTAAGCTCAAGAAGAGCTTATATGGACTTAAACAGTCCCCTAGTCAATGGTACCAAAAGTTTGATGCTTTCATGGTCTCAAGGCTATTCTCGAAGTAATGAGGATCATTGTCTCTACACAAAGAGATGCTCAGATGGCAGCTTGATATGTTTGATACTTTATGTCGATGATATGTTGATTGTCAGGAAGTCCTCTTATGACTTGTATCTCAATAAGAAGTTGAGTCAGACATTTGATATGAAGGATTTGGGGGATGTCAAACATATTCTTGACATGCACATTACTCATGATAGGAGTAAAGGATGCATATACTTGTCTCAAAGTGAGTAAATATCCAAAGTACTACACATGTTCAATATGCAGGGTGGAAAGTAATTGAGTACACCTTTACCTACATATGTGAAATTGAGCAAGGACGATTGCCCCAAATGGGATGAGAAAAAGGAAGTCATGACCAAAATTCCTTATGAGTCTGTTGTTGGTAGTCTCATGTATGCTATGGTAGCTACGAGACAAGACATTACATTTGTAGTGGAAGTTGTCAGAAGATACATGTCTAATCCTAGAAAGAAACATTAGGAAGAAGTCAAGATGATTTTGAAATATCTGAGTGGCACTAAGGACAAGTGTCTATGCTTAGGTAGAGGGAAAGCATCGATTATCTGTTACAAAAATTGTAACTATGTTGCTTGTGTAGACAATCAGAAGTCTACATCATGCTACATTTTTTATTTTGCTAGAGGTGCTATCTTTTGGAGATCTTGTCTTCAAGAATGTACAGCTATTTCCACCATAGAAGCAAAGTATGTTGCAGCAAGTGAGGGATGTAAGGAAGCATTGTGGATTTCTCATCTTGCTTGTGATATGGGTCTACCTCAGCATGTACCTCATTTGCTTAGTGATAGTCAAAGTGCCATTGCTTTGGCTAATAATCTGGTCTATCATGCAAAGACCAAGAACATTGAGGTGAGGTATTACTTCATTAGAGATTGCTTAGCCACTGAGTGCATTATTCTTGAGAAGGTTCATACTCGAGATAATGTTGTAGAAGCTTTGACTAAAGCTCTACCATAAGATAGCTTTCGACACTGCTGTCACTTGATGGGGGTTACTTGATTCATGATCTTACATTGTCACTTGTATACTGTGATTGTAAGTTCAATCGTATTTGTAACACCTAAGAAGTCTATGTTCGTGCTCCTTGCGTACTTTGTTTTTTTTGTGTATTTTGCAGCCTCTATGCGAAGTACCATGTGTGATGCTTGGAGCTCGGTTTTCTACTCCAAATATATCATCGTGGAGCTCTCAAGAAGGAGAGTGCATTGTGGTGCATTGCCATCGAAATACTTCATTTTGTTTTCCTTAACGATTTTTCTAGGGCCTCTTCCTACCCGTAGAGTGTTTGAAGTTGTTGAGGAACTTGTCTTCCTCCAAGAGGTTAAGCGTCAAGGTAAGCGACCTGCTCCTGATGAAATCGATCCACTTAATGTAAAGAAACAAACGTGGGTGCATATTGTAAAGGAAGCACTTTGATAAGCAAAAGAAGAATGGATATGCAGCATGTAGGAGCAAACATCTCATGAAGAAGCACAATGGAGGTAGCAAGAAGAATTTGCTACTGTAGAGGAAGCTAAAAGGAGGCGACAAGCTACTATAGAAGAAGTCGAACGAAGACAAGTTGTTGAGGAGCAGCAAGATAATGAGTGACCTTCTCGTTCGCAACATACGCAGATGCAAACTAATCAAGAAAGACAATCTACTTCACAGAGAACGAAGCAAGACCAATTCTCACAAAGGGGATAGTCAACAAAAAGTATTAGTTTTCATACTTTCATAAAGTGATGCCCCAACCCTAGAAAACTCAGTTGGGAAAGGTTCAAATCCCTATGCTCTAGTGTTTTTCACTCATCCATCCATGGTTCATGAAGGATTACCAAATTTAGACCCATACTTTGGTAGATGCAGCTAGGCTATTGACTTTATGTTCATTACAGATGAAGAAAGATGAACATAATGTTCGTGTTGAAGGTGATGAGATGGAAAAAATGCAACCAAAAATACTTTTACTCAAGCAGTAGAATACCGAAATGCAAGATCTTGTAGTCGATAGAGCCAGCATTTTGGAAGAACATGTACATATAATTCATACTAAAATCAATGACCTCGAAGTGCATATTGAGGAAATTATGAAAGATCACTAAGAAGTAACAGAACAACTTCACGTTGTTCAAGATGGACTACAAAAAGTTTGTATGGATAAGGATGACTTACAAAATCAAGTTGTCATGCTTATGATAGAGAAAGACTCATTATCTACTCATACTGTGTCATTGAGAGAGAATTTGTAAGTGTCTTTGGCTAAACTTAATGGAATAAAGGATTTAAAGCTAAAATTGCAGGATGCTAAGCAGCTTATTATGGACAATGCAGAGATGTTGGGGGATAAAGAAGAGCATATTAAAGATGTTGCTTTAGTGCAAAAGGATACAGAAATCCAAGAATTATGGAATAAAGCTAAACAAATGGATGCTTCGATTTGTGAATTTTTGGAACCAATGACAACCAAATTTTTGGAAGCAAAGGTTGAAGCAGTGGCCTAGAAAGCGAAGTTAGTGGATAACCCTAATGAAGAATATTTTGGGGAGATCTTAGAGTAAGGAGGAGTGCACCTTAGAGAAATTTTTGTTTGATGAATTTTGTATTATTTGAATAGAATCCAAAGTCCATCTTTTGATACAAATGATTTGTAATATCTAGTGGGTTCAAGTCCATCGTGCATGCCAAAGTCCATCTTTTGATACAAATCTGCTTGATGAACTTCCTTTGCAACCTTGGCACTTTCTTGAACTTGATCTGCTTCAATCTACATATCTTCTTGCTCCACCATCTTTTCTGATACTACCTTTTCCTACTGCTGAACCAGATCATCTAACTCTTTATCTAGAGTGTGCTAAACAATCTGATCTTTCAATTCCACAATCTACTATAATAATACTTGCTTCTCAGTTTCATGCTTTTCAACCACTTTCATTAGCTAACACTCATATACTGATATAAAGCCATCTTTCATCTTTCTCATGTGGATAACTGATAAGTGCTTGTAATCTCTCTTTCAATCCTGTCCATAGGTCCTACATAAACTTCTGCATTTGTTGCTCGATGATCATCATATCCATTTCTGACATTAATGTTGCATCCATTTCCACTTCCTCGTTCTCTAACATCTGCTTCTCCAGCACCAGTAAAGGTTTGATTCTAGATCTCAATACTTCATTATCCACCTGCAAGGTTGTGTTTTGCAGCTAAGTTTTGTATTTTTGTCTCCACCATTTGTTTCATTCTCCCTGTCCAATCATCAAACTCGTGAAGGGACTTCTTGACCTTCATTATTTCTACTGCCTATTGTTGGTGAAAGAAAGATAGAACCTCCTCATGTTGTTGTATTGTCTTTTGCAATTCCTCCTATAAGCTTTGAACCTAATACTTCAGTACCTGATACTCATCAGAGTTTAATATATCAATAAGTAACTTCTGTTCCTTCAACAAGCCATCTTGCCTCGCTATAAATTTATACACCTGATCCAAATTTTGCTGCATCTTTGACACTTCTGTACTAACTTCAGGATTTGATTGAGACACTTGTTGTACCGAAACCTTATCCACCACAACTTTCAGCACAGGTTCCAACTTGTGTTTCTTGGATAGTTTAAAGCTTCGCCCCACCATCTTGGGCTGCTCGATATCTTCTGCTACATTAATTGGTGTTTCATATAAAACTTACTCCTTTAGAGTTTGGCCCTTCAAATTCTTTACCACTGAATCAACTTCCTTTACCTTGTATCCAGCCTTCAATAGATCACTATATGTTTCATCCAATTAGTCTTCCTCTCTAAGACTATCCTGATCCTTCTTTTGAATCCTTGGGGAATCCGTCTGTTGGTCATGTACTTTGGGCCAGACGACGTTGTTTCTTTCGACCTTCTGTACAAATTGAAATATCCCGTGAGCCTAGCTAACTCTTCCCCCTTTTTTTGCCCAACATTATGGTGCAAAATTGTCCTTGAACATGTAATTGTATTTTACTATAAAGCATAACCTTTTGAGATACCATTTCAACTCCTCTCTACGCGCATAAGATGCATTCTTCAACATGTAATATTGGCAGCCTCCTTCTTGAGTGCCAAATTTCTTCTTCAATGCCTCCTCATGAGATTTAGGCACAATCGGCTCCTTAAGCAAAAGTATTTTAAAAACTTCTGCAATTAATTCGGGAGAAAACTTCACATGTGGAGACAATTGTCCTTTCGTCTTTCTGATGATGTACAGTTGACTCCTAGCATAGTAATTCAGTGTCCAGCTTGCCCAAGGTAGTGATCCAAACTCAAACAAGGAAATACGCTGTAGCTACATAGCATTCAATGGTGCGCTCACGTCAATCTCTACTTTAAAATCTATGAAGGGCTCCATAAACAACTGTGTTAATTTGCTTGCTGATGCCAGAGTTTGAGCGTCATCTTCTTCCTCTTGCAACAAATTGTCGCTCTCTTTTGTAGAAGATTCTTCTTTACGAGCCACCACTTCTCTCTTGCGTGCTCTACTCCTCATTTCTACTGTATTTGAGCTCGGTACCACAGAAACGAGACTAATCATCTTCCTTTTGCGCATGTAAAAACTCGCTTCAAACGTAGGACTGCACTGCGATAGCACGAACCCAACATCAAATAATCATACGATACTACTATTCACACACATAACGCCACCTTTCCATACTTCATAACGTCGATCGAAACCTTCGTGCAATGATTTGAATTCTGCCCACAAATTGATGCAGCGATTTAAAATATTTTTATGTTTTTCTTTTTCCATTGACAAATTTCCGACAACAAATACTCCGATAGAGCACCATCCACACGAACAAACACCAATCCGACCGTTTTGGAGTGAACAAAGTCTGATTGAATAGATTTCAAATGAGCAAGATCCGATTGAGTAGCTTCCGACATACCAAGATCCTCTAATTCTTGCCATGTAAAATCTGATTGAGCAAGATCCAATTCAGTAAAATCCAATTGAGTAAATTTTGAATAGAACCACCCTCAACCTCAAATCAACATTTGTAGACCAATGTAGTCTTAAGAATGTACTTAAGGTAATCTTAAACCAAAAATTTCCCAGAAAACATGCAACCATTGAAAAAAACGTAGAGAAATAGGCCTTCTTACTTCTGTGATCACTAATGTTGCTAATCCAATTTTCATAATTAAACATCACTTGGACTAAATTTAATTCAGAAGACATCTTCTTTGCTATTACTCTCAAACTTGGGACCACAAATTCCATTGGGACTACTGCTTCTAAGCCATATACCAATCCAAATGGTGTCATTCCTGTTGTTACTTTAAAAGCTGTTCTAAATGACCACAATGCTGAGTCTAACAACAAGTCCCAATTCTTCTTATTGTCATGCACTAATTTTTTAAGAACATACAGTGAAGTCTTATTAGTACTTTTTGCTTGACCATTTGCTTGTGGATGATAAGCTGTAGACTTTTTTTGCATAATCAAATGTGTTCTTGTTAGCTCTGAAATGACTTCATTCAAAAAATGAGCTCCTCTATCACTTACCACTCTACTAGACATCCAAATCTGGTCATAATGTTGTGGTAGAGGAACTTTGCTACACTCATCGCCTTATTGTCCTTAAGTGCTACTGCTTCCATCCACTTTGTGCAATAATCCGTTGCCGCTAAAATATATATATTCCCACGATGAGTAATAGGCTTGATAAGCCCAACAAAATCCATGCCCCATTTTTGAAATGGATCCAATGGCAAAACTGGATGATCAGACATTCGATCTGAATTAATTGGTTGACTTGTTTTTTGACAAATAACACATCCCTTGGCAAATTCATGAGCATATTTTAATACTATAGGCCACCATAATCCTGCTTGCAAAATCTTTTTACCTACAATATCCCTTGATAAGTGTCCTCCTACTGCTCTTGAAAGTGCTTCCTGCAAAATAGCTGGTTGCTCAAAATCTAGTACACACCTTCTGATGACCTGATCCACCCCTTTTTTGTACAATGCACGTGCTATGACCAAATAAGGCCTACTTTTCAAAGCAAACTTCTTTCTTTTATCAAGTGTAAACTATTGGGGCAATACTCCATCTGTTAGGAATATTAACAATTGATCATACCAAGAATCAGGATTAGCAATCTGAGCATTAAATAACTCAGCATCTGGAACTTCATCATTTACTCCTACTGATGCTTCCCCTTACTCTAATCTAATAAAATAATCGGCCATTGCATGCTCTTTACCTGGAGTGTGAATAAAGACAAAATCAAATTCCTATAATAGAAGCATCCATCTTGCTAATCTTCCTATTAATAGAGGCTTCTTGATCAGATATACCAAGGCCTCATGGTCTACATGAAAAACCACTTTATTACCCAACAAATAATGCTTGAATTTATTAAGAGCATATACCATTGTCAATGCTTCATGTTTAGTAACCGGATAATTCCTTTCTGTTGAAGATGACACTCTACTTGCTATATATGTGAAATGGTAAATACCAATGGTGGCTGTAAATTGGTGCAATGGAAACCATCTTCTTCAATAACTAAAAATCCTTCTCTTGAGCTTCAGCCCATACAAAGGGAAAACCTTTCTTTGTTAAATGTGTCAAAGGTAATGAGATATTAGCCAAGTACCTCAAATACCTAGTATGCCACTTGATTTGTCCAACAAACCTCATTACTTACTTTATATTTGTCAGAGCTTTCGTTATCCTAATGACTTCAATTTTCTTAACATCAATAGCCATTCCCTCTTTTGAAATGACATGGCCCAATAAGATACCACTCTTCATAGCAATTACCATTATGAATTTTCTACATCTATCGAAGCAAGATTTCAGATGCATCATATGTTGTATCTTCTTTCCAAATACTGAGAAGTCATCAACAAAAACTTGCATAAAGTCCTGCAAGTAAGGTTCAAAAAATTTATGTGCCACACAATTCAACGAAGGTGGTCCATTCTTCAATCCAAAGCTCATGACCGTAAACACATATGCACCAAATTTTGTAATAAATGCAGTGTTGTGCTGATCCTCCTCAACAACACAAATCTGATTATAGCCAAAAAATCCATCTAGAAAACTATACATTTCATGTCCGACTACTACATCCAAAATTGCATCACAAAATGGCATTGGGAAGGGATCTGTAATTGTTGCTGCATTTAATTTTCTATAATCAACACAAATCCTCAATGTCCCATTCTTTTTAGGAACCACTATGATAGGAGATAACCATGTTACTTGATTAACTAGTCTGATGAGTCCAACTGCCAATAACTTGTCAATTTCCTCCTTAACCTGTTTTGCAAAATTAGGATTCATTATGTACCTTTGCTGCACCACCGGAACTGCATCTCTCTTTAAATTAATTCGATGTTGATGTAGATCTAGATGTATGTATTTCACTTGTCTGTAATCCCACACTAATACATCAATGTACTCCTTCAACAAACAAATCAGATCTTCCAAGAACTAGCCTTCTAACTCTTTACTTACTCTCACCATTTTTGGTTCAACATCAGTTCCCAAATTAACTTCTTGAAGTTCATCTTCCTTTACTCTACCTGAGCTTGCATATTTTTGCTCATATATTTTCTCAGCCAGATTAATGACCTCCTTTTCTTGCTGCTCCAACTTCTGCTCAGCTGGAATTTCTAAATTTTGCTCAAACATCTGTCTCACCTGTGTGCCTTCCAATGTATCACCTATAGCTGGTTCACTTTTATTCTCCAACAGATCCTTGTCTTTTGATAATACACCTTCCACATCTACTTCCAATACTGGTACCACTATTGGATTTGCCTTCAGAAATTCCTCCTCTTCATAATCTTCTATCTCGTCTGCTAAAGTAATGGTCTGAGCCATCAGTGGTTTCTCTCTTACTGACATATTTCTTCTACCTTTCATTGGTATTGTGACTTGCTTTTTACCCTTCATGATCACAACCACATTCAATCCCCAATCTTGTTTTACTTTAGCCAACTTGAACCAAGGTCTTCCTAATAACATTTCATATAGATAGGTAGATTCAGACATCCAAATTACAACAAAATTAACCATGAATGACATCCCTACAATTATTATCTATTGTTGCTTTAGAATGCCCAAAGGTTGGACTCTCGTTTGATCTGCCATCTTTACTTGAAAAGGTGCTGGAGCCAAAGCCCCATTCCCCATTTCTTTAAATATATGTTCAGGTAATATGTTCACCCCTGATCCGCCATCCAATAAAACTTCATCAGATCTTCTTTGTTTATATTGTGCCTGAATTACTAGAACTACAAATTCCACATCAGCTGGATCAATATTATTAGCTGACGTTGAAGGTACCTGTTTAGCTGCTGGCTCTGACTGTTGCCCAATCAACTTTTTCAACAATTTTTCTTTGAAAGCTGGCACTAATGATAGCAATTGATCCAAGGATAATTGCAAAGGAGAATTAATATTACCTCAAACCAGTCATTGTTAAGCTCTTGCTTGGTCTTCATTTTATCATCCTTCTTTATTCTATGTATAGATGTCCCATCATCATTTTCCTCGGATAAAATATGAAATTGTACTTGCTTCTACTGATCCTGCTGAATCCATTTCTACACTTGGTCTTGAATCTGTCTTTGCTCCTGCCAATCAATAAGACCTTTATTCTTTGACCTTGTAACTACCAAGACATCCACATCCTTGACCAAAGCACATTGCTTACAATCACAATTCCATTGATTTTCATGATCTTGATTTCGATTTTCTGATGTACTTGCACCTACATCATTATGAAATTCCTGATCTGATAAATCTATTACTATAACATTCGCCTGAGCAGCTTGCTGATATTGTTGTTGTTGTTGCCCTTGCTAGTTATTCTAATTACAATGAACAACCGGTATGCCCCTTTCCATTGTGTGCTTAACCCATAAAGGACGATGAGGCCCAATCCAATGATCTAGTGTCGAGCAATATCCACATGGCATCACTCTAGGTGGTCTGCCCTTCTTATTCCCTTGTTGATTACCCTGATAATGTCCCTGTTGGTTCCCTTGATCTCTCCAAGGAGGTCTTCCTTGTTGCTGCCTCTGAAAACCACCACGTCCTTGAATTAGAATGGCCTAATTTTCTTCAACTTCATTATTATTTCTATTATCATGTCTTGAATTTTGTCCTCGATGCTTTGGATACCAACACTGACTTGTGGTATGTCCTTCTTTGTCACATATTTCACAAAACCTTTTCTCCTTTGGAGCAATTATTGAATATCCATGTTTCTTTAATCTACTAATTAGAGCTTCCTCTTTATTTTTCTTACATTTGTGTTTGTGATGTCTTCTTACCACAAGCTCTTCATCTTCACTCTCTGATTATGAATTAGTCGTCCCTTTGTCTGACTCCGATTCTGAATTGGATTTAGCATTTGAACTGGATTCACTTTGCGTCTTCTTAGATCTGTCGAATCTTCTTTCTACTCTTGCTACTGCTAACACTAACACATCAAAATCGTTAGCTATATCCACACTTTCCACTGCATGCCTAATGCTGATCCTTAATCCTTTTAGGAAATAACCTGCCAACATCTCGTCAGTAGGTCTCTCGTTGCCCTGTAATCTCTCCATTCGAGTTTTAAATTTCTGACCATAGTCTTTTACTAACATGTTCTTTTGTCAAATTGCTCTCAACTTCCTCAACATGTTAGAAGGAGTTTTTTCTTTCCTAAATCCTTCCAATGTAGCTACAAATTGCTAGAGTTTTACTGCATCATCATACACTGTGTCGTATCCATTTGGTGTCCACTTTATTTCAAATTGAACAACGTGACAATCTACATCTTCCTTTGAACCTCCTCTGAAATGCATTGCTTTCACTTTGGGATTTGGAGGTGGTTGCGTCATGGGCACTAGCTAAGGTGTATGCCTAGTTCTTTGACTGTCGCCCCTCTAAGTGGGTCAAACTGGAGTCGTCTTTTAACTCCTACAACTACTTCTAGTAGGAACAATGCTCCTAGTATTCCGCCCACTAGCCTTACCTCTGCTTCACCTGTTCCTCCTTCCTCCTCTCCAGCTTCAAGATTAGAATCCTCTTGAGCTTCGTACCAATTGTAAAATTCAAAAGATGACTCCATGTTAGCCACTTGTGCTTGCGTTCTTGTGTAGTAAACTTTACTAAATCTTCCTCTTCTAGTGCAAAACTTTCTCATGCACACAACTCAATTGTGCAGATATGGAATTCTCACATTTACCACACTCGACTAACTATAATGCAAGTACATATCAATTATTCAAAACAGACGACAATCCATGCTTGCGCAACAAAATTAGGACGAAATACTTCAAGAAAGATCTTTGTAATATAGAAAATAGAAGTATGAGAATATCAATTAGGCTTGTTCTACATCAAACTCATCAGGTCTGATCACTATCAGCCCCACACAATACAATAATAGAGTCTTTTTATCTTCTCTAAGCTTTTCATCTCTCAGTAAGATGCTTCCTCTTCCCTTACATATTAGCACACACAAAATTACAACGATCATATCCCATGACATTCTCTTTAACTAACTCATAACTGTTTCCTTTCTTAAAATATTCGATTGACCAAAATACGGATTCAGCAAAGTCCAAGTTAGCAACATCAGAGTTAGCAAAACTCCGACTAACCACTTATTCCTACACTTTCTCTCTCCTCAACAACACCCAACACTAAATTCTATAATATGGAAGGAATCAAGGATTGAAAAAAGGAAATTGAGACAACAAAGACTTCAATGTAAGAGATACAAAATGGTTTTGTAAAATTAAAATAATAAATTACACCCATTAAATTACTAGTATTGTACTTGGACACTTTAGTATCTTGAAAAAGAGACATTATTTGATGAATTTTCTAGATTAACAAAAGCAACCATTTATAAAATTAAATATGGAACATGTGAGACAAGATTTGAATATTTCCAAAACAAAATCCTTTTCCTTAATGATAGAAAACATTAAGATTTATTCATTAATTTTATATGCTATTTTCAACATTGGCACAAAATTTATAGTGATGTTAGTTAATATATATATATTTTTTAAAACCATGATCTCACCATTTTCATTGTTGTAAATGCAATAAAATCTCTTATTCTATATATTTAAACACTTCTATATTCATAATTCAAATTTTTTAGTGACTTAAAACAAATCTCATATGTGCCATGATAATATTGTCATCTATGAATTATTTTGCAAAGGGATCGTATGAATATGATTCATTTTTTATTATCAAAATATGATTTAAAATTCTAAAAGATAAATATATATTTTTAATAAGATTATGAGTCAATTTTTTTATGTCGTACCTATGCTAAAAGAATGCCATTTGATGAGCAAAGATTGCATATGTTACATGATTAAAGTTAAATTTCTAGTTTTTTCTATGTAAAGTAGGTTATAATTTGTATATAATTATTTTGGTTGATATTATATACCTTATATCATTGAGCAAAGCTAATTTTCTAGGATGAAATTCTATTTTAACCAGAGTGGATTATGGCTATTCAATGAAAGATTGAGATGTTTAGAGGTACATGAGATATTATCATGAAGTGGTAGGTAGGAGATGGTTGAGTTATGTCCTTGATAGGTAGGAGACGATTGAACCACACCATAAGATGGAGGATTAGGAAGTAATCCTCAGCCATGGCTTTTGGGGCAAGTGGTTAGCCCATCACACTCCTAGTTGGGAACTTATGAGTTCGAATCTCCTATAGATGTAACATTGGTATTAAAGCCTAAAAAGTAGGTTTGGGCAATGAAGATGGATTCCACAAAGGTCATGGTCACCCAATGGCCTCTAAAAAAGGTGCTTGGGCACTCTATCTTGTGAAAGGGTAGTAAGCATGGAGACAGAACTTTGAGAATTCTATCGAGCATTTAGGAAGTAATCCTCAACCATGGCTTTTGGGGCAAGTGGTTAACCCATCACACTTATAGCCGAAAGGTTGCGAGTTTGAATCTCTTATAAATGTAACATATATGTACATGGTTTATTGGTTCAAAGACATATGGCATATTTTTACGATACTATAAATAAAACACCAATCAATTTAGTATTTTATGCATCAATATCATAAAAAAAACATCCTATAGTGTACAACTATATAATCAACAACCTATACTAATAACTTTCTTAGTATAAAAATGATTTGTCTGACTCCCAAGACTTGTATTAGATGATTACATGACATTATTTACATTAGAAAAATTATTTGAATATAAGGAAAATGTTTTTTTGTGTTTCTTCTCATATACATAAAATAAATAATCTATTTTTGCCATATATCAATAATTTCTAGATTTTGGATTATCACAAAAATTTATTATTTTTTTAAATTGTATTTTTTTTATAAAATGTCTAGATATACTTCTTTATGGGGTTTGAAGCTTTTTTTTCAAATTTTATTTGATTAATACATTTAAAAAAAAAATTATTAGAAAAAGGACACTAAGTGTCATGTTTTGGTACTTTTATTATTAAATAAGATTTCATTTGATTATTACATGTGATTTTGTAAATTTATTATAGAAAAGGACACTATAGTGTCATGTTTTGGTAATTTTATTAGTACATGTGATTTTTATTACATGTGATTTTATTTCATTATTACATGTGATTATTTTTAATTTATTTGAGAGAAGAACACTATGATGTCATGTTTTGGAGGGATGTGCGAAGTTGAAGACTTGTTTTATGTGCATCCTTTAAATCAAATCTTGAGAGTAGGGGATACTATGGAAGCTAAGCATAAAGACAAAAACATAATGTCTTCTTCTTTGATTAAGACAAGAAACATTATCTTCCTAGATCTTAATCCCTCAACACCCCTTGACACATCTGATTATGGGTAATGCTTTGAAAAGCGCGGCAAATTGACCAACATGAGGCTCTCATATATCTACTTATGAATACCTATTGAGTTTTTAACAGCTCTATACATGGCGATGTAGATATTGTAGGAACGAAGGTGGATGAAATGTAGTCTTCAACATTTAAGTTGGAAGTTTGTCAAGCAACACCTATGTTGTGGCAAGAATATGATGGTAGCCATACATGTAACTTCTCTTTGAACTCAAATATTGGATGCTTGAGAGGCGACTTTCTTGCACATCTTTGGCATGATGGAAAGAATCATCCATTTTATGTGTTTGAGATGGAAGAGTTTCATTGCTAGAAGAATACGTACAAATACATATACAAGGTTTCTAGATTAATAGAAGCAACCATTTATAAAATTAAATATGGAACATGTGAGACAAGGTTTGAATATTTCCAAAAAAATTCCTTTTCCTTAATGATAGAAATGATTAAGATTTATTCATTAATTTTATATGCTATTTTCAACATTGGCACAAAATTTATAGTGATGTCACTTTATATATATATATATATATATATATATATATATATATATATATATATATATATATATATATATATATATATATATATATATATATATATATATATATATATATATATATATATATATAAACCATGATCTCACCATTTTCATTGTTGTAAATGCAATAAAATCTCTTATTCTATATATTTAAACACTTCTATATTCATAATTAAAAATTTTAGTGACATAAAACAAATCTCATATGTGCCACGATAATGTTGTCAACTATCAATTATTTTGCAAAGGGATCGTATGAATATGATTCATTTTTTTATTATCAAAATATGATTTAAAATTCTAAAAGATAAATATATATTTCTGATAAGATTATGAGTCAATTTTTTTATGTCGTACCTATACTAAAAGAATGCCATTTGATGAGCAAAGATTGCATATGTTACATGATTAAAGTTAAATTTCTAGTTTTTTTTAATGTAAAGTAGGTTATAATTTGTATATAATTATTTTGGTTGATATTATATACCTTATATCATTGAGCAAAGCTAATTTTCTAGGATGAAATTCTATTTTAACCAGAGTGGATTATGGCTATTCAATGAAAGATTGAGATGTTTAGAGGTACATGAGATATTATCATGAAGTGGTAGGTAGGAGATGGTTGAGTCATGTCCTTGATAGGTAGGAGAGGATTGAACCACACCATAAGATGGAGGATTAGGAAGTAATCCTCAGCCATGGCGTTTGGGGCAAGTGGTTAGCCCATCACACTCCTAGTTGGGAAATTATTAGTTCGAATCTCCTATAGATGTAACATTGGTATTAGAGCCTAAAAAGTAGGTTTGGGCAAGGAAGATGGATTCCACAAAGGTCATGGGCACCCAATGGCCTCTAAAAAAGGCGCTTGGGCACTCTATCTTGTGAAAGGGTAGTAAGCGTGGAGACGGAACTTTGAGAATTCTATCGAGCATTTAGGAAGTAATCCTCAACCATGGCGTTTGGGGCAAGTGGTTAACCCATCACACTTATAGCCGAAAGGTTGCGAGTTTGAATCTCTTATAAATGTAACATATATGTACATGATTTATTGGCTCAAAGACATATGGCATATTTTTATGATACTGTATGATGATTTTTTAATAAAACGCCAATCATTTTAGTATTTTATGCATCAATATCATAAAAAAACACTACCATAGTGTACAACTATATAATGAACAACCTATACTAATAAATTTCTTAGTATAAAAATGATTTGTCTGACTCCCAAGACTTGTATTAATTGATTACATGACATTAAATTAACATTAGAAAAATTATTTGAATATAAGGAAAATGTTTTTTTGTGTTTCTCCTCATATACATCAAATAAAATAATTCATTTTTGCCATATATCAATAATTTCTAAATTTTGGATTATCACAAAAATTTATTATTTTTAAAATTGTATTTTTTATAAAATGTCTAGATATACGTCTTTATGGGGTTTGAAGCTTTTTTTTTTCAAAATTTTATTTGATTAATACATTTAAAAAAAAGGGATTAGAGAAAGGACACTAAGTAACACTATGATGTCATGTTTTGGAGGGATGTGCGAAGTTGAAGTCCTTGTTTTATGTGCACCCTTTAAATCAAATCTTGAGAGTAGGGGATACTATGGAAGCTAAGCATAAAGACAAGAACATAATGTCTTCTTCTTTGATTAAGACAAGAAACATTATCTTCCTAGATCTTAATCCCTCAACACCTCTTGACACATCTGATTATAGGTAATGCTTTGAAAAGCGGGGTAACTTGACCAATATGAGGCTCTCATATATCTACTTATGAATACCTATTGAGTTCTTAAGAGCTCTATACATGGCAATGTAGATATTGTAGGAACAAAGGTGGATGAAATGTAGTCATTTAAGTTGGAAGTTTGTCAAGAAACACCTATGTTGTGGCAAGAATATGATGGTAGCCATACATGTAACTTCTCTTTGAACAAATACTGGATGCTTGAGAGGCGACTTTCTTGCACATCTTTGGCATGATGGAAAGAATCATCCATTTTATGTGTTTGAGATGGAAGAGTTTTGTTGCTAGAAGAATAAGTACAAATACATATACAAGGTTTCTAGATTAACAGAAGCAACCATTTTATAAAATTAAATATGGAACATGTGAGACAAGGTTTGAATATTTCCAAAGAAAATCCTTTTCCTTAATGATAGAAAACATTAAGATTTATTCATTAATTTTATATGCTATTTTCAACATTGGCACAAAATTTATAGTGATGTCGGTTAATATATTATAAATATATATATATATATATATATATATATATATATATATATATATATATATATATATATATATATATATATATATATATATATATATATATATTATAAAACCATGATCTCACCATTTTCATTGTTGTAAATGCAATAAAATCTCTTATTCTATATATTTAAACACTTCTATATTCATAATTAAAAATTTTTAGTGACTTAAAACGAATCTCATATGTGCCATGATAATGTTGTCATCTATGAATTATTTTGCAAAGGGATCGTATGAATATGATTCATTTTTTTATTATCAAAATATGATTTAAAATTCTAAAAGATAAATATATATTTTTGATAAGATTATGAGTCAAATTTTTTATGTCGTACCTATGCTAAAAGAATGCCATTTGATGAGCAAAGATTGCATATGTTACATGATTAAAGTTAAATTTCTAGTTTTTTCTATGTAAAGTAGGTTATAATTTGTATATAATTATTTTGGTTGATATTATATACCTTATATCATTGAGCAAAGCTAATTTTCTAGGATGAAATTCTATTTTAACTAGAGTGGATTATGGCTATTCAATGAAAGATTGAGATGTTTAGAGGTACATGAGATATTATCATGAAGTGGTAGGTAGGAGATGGTTGAGTCATGTCCTTGATAGGTAGGAGACGATTGAACCACACCATAAGATGGAGGATTAGGAAGTAATCCTCAGCCATGGCGTTTGGGGCAAGTGGTTAGCCCGTCACACTCCTAGTTGGGAGCTTATGAGTTCGAATCTCCTATAGATGTAACATTGGTATTAGAGCCTAAAATGTAGGTTTGGGCAAGGAAGATGGATTCCACAAAGGTCATGGGCACCCAATGGCCTCTAAAAAAGGCGCTTGGGCACTCTATCTTGTGAAAGGGTAGTAAGCGTGGAGACGGAACTTTGAGAATTATATCGAGCATTTAGGAAGTAATCCTCAACCATGGCTTTTAAGGCAAGTGGTTAACCCATCACACTTATAGCCGAAAGGTTGGGAGTTCAAATCTCTTATAAGTGTAACATATATGTACATGATTTATTGCTTCAAAGACATATGGCATATTTTTACGATACTATATGATGATTTTTTACTAAAAAAACCACCAATCATTTTAGTATTTTATGCATCAATATCATAAAAAAACACTCCTATAGTGTACAGCTATATAATGAACAACCTATACTAATAAATTTCTTAGTATAAAAATGATTTGTCTGACTCCCAAGACTTGTATTAGATGATTACATGTCATTAAATTAACATTAGAAAAATTATTTGAATATAAGGAAAATGTTTTTTTGTGTTTCTCCTCATATACATCAAATAAATAAATATTTTTGCCATATATCAATAATTTCTAGATTTTGGATTATCACAAAAATTTATTATTTTTTTAAATTGTATTTTTTATAAAATGTCTAGATATACGTCTTTATGGGGTTTAAAGCTTTTTTTTTCAAAATTTTATTTGATTAATACATTAAAAAAAAATTATTAGAGAAAGGACACTAAGGGTCATGTTTTGGTACTTTTATTATTAAATGTGATTTCATTTGATTATTACATGTGATTTTTTAAATTTATTATAGAAAAGGACACTATAGTGTCATGTTTTGGTAATTTTATTAGTACATGCGATTTTTATTACATGTGATTTTTATTACATGTGATTTTATTTCATTATTACATGTGATTATTTTTAATTTATTTGAGAAAAGAACACTATGATGTCATGTTTTGGAGGGATGTGTGAAGTTGAAGTCCTTGTTTTATGTGCACCCTTTAAATCAAATCTTGAGAGTAGGGGATACTATGGAAGCTAAGCATAAAGACAAGAACATAATGTCTTCTTCTTTGATTAAGACAAGAAACATTATCTTCCTAGATCTTAATCCCTCAACACCTCTTGACACATCTGATTATAGGTAATGCTTTGAAAAGCGGGGCAACTTGACCAATATGAGGCTCTCATATATCTACTTATGAATACCTATTGAGATTTTAAGAGCTCTATACATGGCAATGTAGATATTGTAGGAACGAAGGTCGATGAAATGTAGTCTTCAACATTTAAGTTGGAAGTTTGTCAAGCAACATCTATGTTGTGGCAAGAATATGATGGTAGCCATACATGTAACTTCTCTTTGAACTCAAATACGGGATGCTTGAGAGGCGACTTTCTTGCACATCTTTGGCATGATGGAAATAATCATCCATTTTATGTGTTTGAGATGGAAGAGTTTCGTTGCTAGAAGAATAAGTACAAATACATATACAAGGTTTCTAGATTAACAGAAGCAACCATTTATAAAATTAAATATGGAACATGTGAGACAAGGTTTGAATATTTCCAAAGAAAATCCTTTTCCTTAATGATAGAAAACATTAACATTTATTCATTAATTTTATATGCTATTTTCAACATTCACACAAAATATATAGTGATGTCGGTTAATATATATATATATATAATTTTAAAACCATGATCTCACTATTTTCATTGTTGTAAATGCAAAAAATCTCTTATTCTATATATTTAAACTTTTCTATATTCATAATTAAAAATTTTTAGTGACTTAAAACAAATCTCATATGTGCCATGATAATGTTGTCATCTATGAATTATTTTGCAAAGGGATCGTATGAATATGATTCATTTTTTTATTATCAAAATATGATTTAAAATTCTAAAAGATAAATATGTATTTCTAATAAGATTATGAGTCAATTTTTTTTATGTCGTACCTATGCTAAAAGAATTCCATTTGATGAGCAAAGATTGCATATGTTACATGATTAAAGTTGAATTTCTAGTTTTTTCTATGTAAAGTAGGTTATAATTTGTATATAATTATTTTGGTTGATATTATATACCTTATATCATTGAGCAAAGCTAATTTTCTAGGATGAAATTCTATTTTAACCGGAGTGGATTATGGCTATTCAATGAAAGATTGAGATGTTTAGAGGTACATGAGATATTATCATGAAGTGGTAGGTAGGATATGGTTGAGTCATGTCCTTGATAGGTAGGAGACGATTGAACCACACCATAAGATGGAGGATTAGGAAGTAATCCTCAGCCATGGCATTTGGGGCAAGTGGTTAGCCCGTCACACTCCTAGTTGGGAGCTTATGAGTTCGAATCTCCTATAGATGTAACATTGGTATTAGAGCCTTAAAAGTAGGCTTGGGCAAGGAAGATGGATTCCACAAAGGTCATGGGCACCCAATGGCCTCTAAAAAAGGCACTTGGGCACTCTATCTTGTGAAAGGGTAGTAAGCATGGAGACGGAACTTTGAGAATTCTATCGAGCATTTAGCAAGTAATCCTCAACCATGGCTTTTGGGGCAAGTGGTTAACCCATCACACTTATAACGAAAAGGTTGCGAGTTCGAATCTCTTATAAATGTAACATATATGTACATGATTTATTGGTTCAAAGACATATGGCATATTTTTACGATACTATATGATGATTTTTTAATAAAACACCAATCATTTTAGTATTTTATGCATCAATATCATAAAAACACACTCCTATGGTGTACAACTATATAATGAACAAACTATACTAATAAATTTCTTAGTATAAAAATGATTGTTCTGACTCCCAAGACTTGTATTAGATGATTACATGACATTAAATTAACATTAGAAAAATTATTTGAATATAAGGAAAATGTTTTTTTGTGTTTCTTCTCATATACATCAAATAAATAATTTATTTTTTCCATATATCAATAATTTCTAGATTTTGGATTATCACAAAAATTTATAATTTTTTTAAATTGTATTTTTTATAAAATGTCTAGATCTACGTCTTTATGGGGTTTGAAGCTTTTTTTTTTCAAAATTTTATTTGATTAATACATTTAAGAAAAATTTATTAGAGAAAGGACACTAAGTGTCATGTTTTGGTACTTTTATTATTAAATGTGATTTCATTTGATTATTACATGTGATCTTTTAAATTTATTATAGAAAAGGACACTATAGTGTCATGTTTTGGTAATTTTATTAGTACATGTGATTTTATTTCATTATTACATGTGATTATTTTTAATTTATTTGAGAAAAGAACACTATGATGTCATGTTTTGGAGGGATGTGCGAAGTTGAAGTCCTTTTTTTATGTGCACCCTTTAAATCAAATCTTGAGAGTAGGGGATACTATGGAAGCTAAGCATAAAGATAAGAACATAATGTCTTCTTCTTTGATTAAGACAAGAAACATTATCTTCCTAGATCTTAATCCCTCAACACCTCTTGACACATCTGATTATAGGTAATGTATTGAAAAGCGGGGCGACTTGACCAATATGAGGCTCTCATATATCTACTTATGAATACCTCTTGAGTTTTTAAGAGCTCTATACATGGCAATGTAGATATTGTAGGAACGAAGGTGGATGAAATGTAGTCTTCAACATTTAAGTTGGAAGTTTGTCAAGCAACACCTATGTTGTGGCAAGAATATGATGGTAGCCATACATGTAACTTCTCTTTGAACTCAAATACTGGATGCTTGAGAGGCGACTTTCTTGCAAATCTTTGGCATGATGGAAAAAATCATCCATTTTATGCGTTTGAGATGGAAGAGTTTCGTTGCTAGAAGAATAAGCACAATTACATATACAAGGTTTCTAGATTAACAGAAGCAACCATTTATAAAATTAAATATGGAACATGTGAGACAAGGTTTGAATATTTCCAAAGAAAATCCTTTTCCTTAATGATAGAAAACATTAAGATTTATTCATTAATTTTATATTCTATTTTCAACATTGGCACAAAATTTATAGTGATGTTGTTTATTTATATTTTAAAACCATGATCTTACCATTTTCATTGTTGTAAATGCAAAAAAATCTCTTATTCTATATATTTAAACACTTCTATATTCATAATTAAAATTTTTAGTGACTTAAAACAAATCTCATATGTGCCATGATAATGTTGTCATCTATGAATTATTTTGCAAAGGGATCGTATGAATATGATTCATTTTTTTATTGTCAAAATATGATTTAAAATTCTAAAAGATAAATATTTTTTTTTGATAAGATTATGAGTCAATTTTTTTATGTCATACCTATGCTAAAAGAATGCCATTTGATGAGCAAAGATTGCATATGTTACATTATTAAAGTTAAATTTCTAGTTTTTTCTATGTAAAGTAGGTTATAATTTGTATATAATTATTTAGGTTGATATTATATACCTTATATCATTGAGCAAAGCTAATTTTCTAGGATGAAATTCTATTTTAACCAGAGTGGATTATGGCTATTCAATGAAAGATTGAGATGTTTAGAGGTACATGAGATATTATCATGAAGTGGTAGGTAGAGATGCTTGAGTCATGTCCTTGATAGGTAGGAGACAATTGAACCACACCATAAGATGGAGGATTAGGAAGTAATCCTTAGCCATGGCGTTTGGGGCAAGTGGTTAGCTCGTCACAGTCCTAGTTGGGAGCTTATGAGTTCGAATCTCCTATAGATGTAACATTGGTATTAGAGCCTAAAGAGTAGGTTTGGGCAAGGAAGATGGATTCCACAAAGGTGATGGGCACCCAATGGCCTTTAAAAAAGGCATTTGGGCACTCTATCTTGTGAAAGGGTGGTAAGCGTGGAGACGAAACTTTTAGAATTCTATCGAGCATTTAGGAAGTAATCCTCAACCATGGCTTTTGGGGCAAGTGGTTAACCCATCACACTTATAGCCGAAAGGTTGCGAGTTGGAATCTCTTATAAATGTAACATATATGTACATGATTTATTGGTTCAAAGACATATGGCATATTTTTACGATACTATATGATGATTTTTTAATAAAACACCAATCATTTTAGTATTTTATGCATCAATATCATAAAAAAACACTCCTATAGTCTACAACTATATAATGAACAACCTATACTAATAAATTTCTTAGTATAAAAATGATTTGTCTGACTCCCAAGACTTGTATTAGATGATTACATGACATTAAATTAAGATTAGAAAAACTATTTGAATATAAGGAAAATGTTTTTTTGTGTTACTCCTCATATACATCAAATAAATAATTTATTTTTGCCATATATCAATAATTTCTAGATTTTGGATTATCACAAAAATTTATTATTTTTTTAAATTGTATTTTTTATTAAATGTCTAGATATACGTCTTTATGGGGTTTGAAGTTTTTTTTTTCAAAATTTTATTTGATTAATACATAAAAAAAAAATTATTAGAGAAAGGACACTAAGTGCCATGTTTTGGTACTTTTATTATTAAATGTGATTTCATTTGATTATTACATGTGATTTTTTAAATTTATTATAGAAAAGGACTATAGTGTCATGTTTTGGTAATTTTATTAGTACATGCGATTTTTATTACATGTGATTTTATTTCATTATTACATGTGATTATTTTTAATTTATTTGAGAAAAGAACACTATGATGTCATGTTTTGGAGGGATGTGAGAAGTTGAAGTCCTTTTTTTATGTGCACCCTTTAAATCAAATCTTGAGAGTAGGGGATACTATGGAAGCTAAGCATAAAGACAAGAACATAATGTCTTCTTCTTTGATTAAGACAATAAACATTATCTTCCTAGATCTTAATCCCTCAACACCTCTTGAGACATCTGATTATAGGTAATGCTTTGAAAAGCGGGGCAAATTGACCAATATGAGGCTCTCATATATCTACTTATGAATACCTATTGAGTTTTTAAGAGCTCTATACATGGCAATGTAGATATTGTAGGAACGAAGGTGGATGAAATGTAGTCTTCAACATTTAAGTTGGAAGTTTGTCAAGCAACACCTATGTTGTGGCAAGAATATGATGGTAACCATACATGTAACTTCTCTTTGAACTCAAATATTGGATGCTTGCGAGGCGACTTTCTTGCACATCTTTGGCATGATGGAAAGAATCATCCATTTTATGTGTTTGAGATGGAAGAGTTTCGTTGCTAGAAGAATAAGTACAAATACATATACAAAGTGAACTATGCAAACTGGTTCTCTCTTACTTCCTCCAATGTAATTGGTGTTCAAAATCATGACCACCTATCTAGAGAGTTAAGAGTGAGAAAAATTGCAGACACACCTCTTCATTTTTTGGGGGTGTGTGATGTAATGATAAACACTTGGACCTTGGATTAAAGGTCGAGGGTTCAAAACCCGCAAATTGGCTTAACATTAGCTTCTAACAATGGAGAATAGAGTGGGATCCCAAGGGCTTGTGAGTTGTTACTTCAAAAATGTCTAAGGTGAATGGGAGGGTGGGGTCCACTACTAAAAAAGAAACTTCTCTACAATGAAATATAATAGAAAATATTTTAAGTTCAATTAATCTCATTTATCCGATTAAAAAAATGCAATGCCTAAGATTCTTGCTCCTAAAAAGTGACCTCTTTTTTCTACGTCGCTGTGTATTCTTTCAAAGCACGTAGCACTTTCGAAGATGACCTTCACAACTTCAAAACAAAGGGAATCTAAGCTATGCATACTTTATAATTTTTTTTTTCTTATAATGCTCTCAAATGTGTGTGTGTGGAGAGAGAGAGAGAGAGAGAGAGAGAGAGAGAGAGAGAGAGAGAGAGAGAGAGAGAGAGAGAGAGAGAGAGATTTTCATCACATGGCTCCACGTGACAAACACATTCAATTTCCTCAAAACTTGTATAAAGAGTCATTGAAAGGCGACCAAAATTAAGACATCGTCTGGGAAATCCTCATAGACATCTTCCTCTCGAGTATGACAAAAATATGATGATGCCCTCATAGACAACTTCCACTTTGACTCAAAGAAAGTGAGAGACTACATCCATGTTGTCTTGCAAATCACTTACACATCCTTGGCATGATGGATATGATGATCAAGTGTGCATGTTGAAGAGGAAAAACTCCGTTGTGAAGACTTATTAGGTATTCATATAGAGAGAGAGTAGAAGTGGACTATGGGGGCTCCTCCTATCTCTCTTCTTCCATTAGTATGTGTGTATAGAAAAGAGTTAACTAGGGGAGAATTCAAAGCCCACCTTTATGGAGAGAGAGAGAGAGAGAGAGAGAGAGAGAGAGAGAGAGAGAGAGAGAGAGAGAGAGAGAGAGAGAGAGAGAGAAAAGAAGAAGAAGAAGAAGAATGGACTATGGGGCTCCTCCTATCTCTCTTCTTCCATTAGTATGTGTGTATACTTCTTCCATTAGTATGTGTGTATAGAAAAGAGTTAACTAGGGGAGAATTCAAAGCCCACATTTAGTGTAAAAAATTAGCTTTGCCGTGTCCAAATTTGGTGCCTGGAATCTACTCCAAAAACGCCACGAGAGTGTTTGAATGTTGGAGTGTTGAGACGACGAAACCGTATCGATGAATCATGATTGAATTTAGCGGATAAGAAGAAAATGAAGGCAGCAGGCATTTGAAAGTGAGGGGGGAGCCCTGTGTTGACGGAGCGTCCATCTGGTTTCGTTGTCTGCGACGGCGGTGTTCCTGTGGGTGGGGATTGTGCTTGGACGCCTACGCTGTCTTCGTCGCACTATATAAAGCAGGAACGTGTCCTTTTGCCTCCTCAAATTTCGACAACGTACCCTTGTAGGCAGCAAAGCACCTTGATCTGCATACCTTTACGGGCTCCCTTGCCTGCGCTTCCCATCGATACACAGGTATCTGCTTTTCCTGTACCACACACACACAGACATACACACACACACACAAACACATTCAACGCGAATTTCTTTAGAATGCCTATATAGATCTCTCCATATTCACCACTTGTACGTTGGATCAACCTCAGTTTAAAACCATCTACACTCATTCGTGAAGGCACTGCCGCAATGACAAAAAGACGCACGATCTTTCCTATTTAGACAATTTGGTGTTTCTTTTGGTCTGCATACTCGAAGTATAGGATCGTTACGTGATTCCTTGCTACTAGCTACATTGCACCTTTTTTTGATGGCAATGCTGTGAATGACTGCAGCGCACTCCATACATATTTATTTCGCAAATAAAAGAGCGACAAGTTATGCTGCCTAAGTTATTAACCGTGGTTGTAGGGCATTGTAAATACACGCGCGGTGGTATACAAGTCGACTTCGTTTGGCCTATATACGCCCATATCCTGGATCCGGGAGGGTTGTATTTACTTTGTGGGCTTGAACAACCCGTTTCACGAGTGATGAATTACTTGGGATTTTCTAAGTTTCGTGAAAAAGTATATAAATTTTCAGTGTTTTACATTCCTCTCGTAAACCTTTGGTTTTAATACATATTTGTAGTCATAGGTGTCTAGCGCCCGTCGGCCTGGTCATCTCGTATGTTTCATGAAGCCGGTATGTTGGGGAAAGGCAAGGATCTGTCATTAACTGGCCAACTTTATAAGATAGGAGAGGGTAATAATGCTGAGTAAATAAGGGTAACTTACATTCTATGTTTCTATATGGATGTATGTGTTGCTTGTTCACTGGGCTACCAGCAGCACACTAAGACTTCTACGATTGCTAAGCTTTAGTTCTGTTTTCCATACATTTGAGTGTAATCCTGTTATGTTACCGAGGTCTCTCGTCTCTCTCTCTCTCTCTCTCTCTCTCACACACACACACACACACACACACACACACACACACACACACACACACACACACACACACACACGCACATGCTACTGAACTCTTGCAGGAAGCATCTTTTGTAGTACCACGCTATTGAATTTTCAAGAGCTAATTCTTCTCGTTCTGAACATGTGACTGGATTGATTCGTAATAGTGGAGCTGCATAAAGCTCTTCAAAAATCATATCTTGTAAAACACAATTTTCAAACAGCTGCATTGAAAAGTTTAAGATCTTTGAATCTTCAGTTTAAAAGAGCTAGAAGAGCAACAAATGAGCTTTACAGAATCCTTATGTGCACCAATAGGTTGACAAGGTGCTATTGAGTCTGCAGTTTATCAGCATATGGTACTGCTGCCTCCAGAGAAAATTAATCAGAAACTTTATTTTAGTAGTTATTGAAGAATCCACTTTTTCATGTCTTTGCTCTCTGCTCATTACACCGTAGGCAATGTTATTTGCTTTTCTTCTCGTATGGTTTTCACTATAAGTTGTTAGTTTATGTTGCACTGGTCGCATTCTAATCACATAGTTAGATGTATTGGTTGTGTCTTTTATGTGCTCACCTGCAAGTAATTTGTGCATTGGCAGGTACTCAGCAGATATTTTCTGATCTGCTGTGCTGTGCGAGATGGGAGTGCAAGAACAAGAACAGGTTCTCTGTGCCAAAGTATCAAAATCATACACTCCAGATATGGTTGGACCAGAAATGATTGCAAGGGCGCCCTTTAAAACTGACAATAGCTCAAACAATAAAGATGCTAAAGTACTCGCATCAGATGCCTTGCCACTACCGGTGTGGTTGACAAATAGGGTCTTCGTTGTGCTCTTCTGTGCAGCAACTTACTATCTAATGAGAAGATGGGGGGAGAAGAAGGGCCAGACTCATTTACGCATATTAAGTTTTGGAGACATTATTGCATTAGTAGTAGTTGTTTCCTCTTTTATTTATCTGCTAGGGTTTTTTGGAATTGATTTTGTGCAACAAGCAATCAGATCAGCAGATGGTCAATGGGATTTTAATGAGGAAGCTGAAGTCCTTATTAAAGAATGCAATGTGATCAACCCTGGTCATACAACCACTGAGGTACCTGAAATCCCTGAAGCTGTCAAGCAACCTAAGGTCATGGATACCCATGATAATAGTACAGATGAAGAAATGGCATATGCAGTGAGCACTGGTGCTGTGGCTTCCTATTCATTAGAATCAAGCCTTGGGGATGCAAAAAGAGCAGCCGCTATCAGAAAACGTGCAGTAGAGCTAACAACTGGGAGGTCTCTTGAGGGTCTTCCCATTGAAGGGTTTGATTATTCAGCTGTTTTGGGACAATGTTGTGAAATGGTTATTGGACATTTACAGATCCCAGTAGGGGTTGCAGGACCCCTTTTGCTGGATGATTTCGAGTACCTGGTGCCCATGGCAACAACTGAAGGCTGCCTTGTTGCAAGCACCAATCGTGGTTGCAAAGCCATACATATGTCAGGCGGTGCAACAAGTGTCTTGTTGAGGGATGGCATGACGAGGGCCCCAGTTTTAAGATTCGTAAGTGCTCAGCGAGCTGCAGAGTTAAAGTTCTTTATTGAGGATTCCACGAACTTTCAGACAATTTGCACAGTTTTTAACAGGTGCCTTCCTGCATCTATGTTGTTGAGCTAATTGAAACTTATTTATGCATGATTTTGGAGAGTCTTAGAACCTGAAATTAAACTGTGTGTGTTAGTTCTACATGGTGGTAGGTTAATGATATTCAAATATGTCTTACGTTTAGACTAAAGACTCTCTCTCTCTCTCTCACATGTCACACACAAACACACACAAACACAGCTCCTTAGGTTATTTGTTCTTTATCTGTACTTAAACCTTTACATATACACCATGAAAAAAATGGGAAAGGGAGCCTCTGCTAGGTCACAGGTGCAATGGAAGTGAAAAGAGGGCATATTTATCTGTAAAGCAATAAATTGAGACAGAGTAAGGGGAGATAGAGGGGGAGTATGGAACCATGAGTTCCAGAAGTTTCTTTGCTTGTGATTTTCTTGCCTAATCATTGATCTTACATGATGATTTTCTGACAGGTCAAGCAGGTTTGCACGGTTACAGTCCATTCAGTGTGCCTTGGCTGGACACAATATATACTTGCGTTTCAGCTGTTTTACTGGAGATGCTATGGGGATGAACATGGTTTCAAAGGGTGTGCAAAATGTCCTAGAACATTTGCAGGAACTCTTTCCTGACATGGAAGTCATTAGTTTGTCAGGTTTGAATTCTGTTCATTTCACCGAGAAGGATATTTTACAAGTCTGCATCAGTTTAAGCTGATTGACTTGACACATTTGTTGTCCTACCTGTAGGGAATTTTTGTGCAGACAAGAAGGCCACAGGGGTCAACTGGGTAAATGGGCGGGGCAAGTCTGTTGTGTGTGACGCTGTGATCAAGGGAGAGGTAGTTGCAAAGGTCCTGAAAACATCAGTGTCTGCTCTAGTAGAGCTCAACACAATAAAGAATCTGACAGGGTCTGCTATTGCTGGTGCATTGGGTGGGTTTAATGCACATGCATCTAATATAGTCTCTGCAGTTTTCCTTGCAACGGGACAGGATCCTGCCCAGAATGTTGAGAGCTCCAGCTGCATCACTTTGATGGAGCCTGCAAACAATGGAGAAGATCTTTATATTTCTGTGACGATGCCTTCTATAGAGGTGGGTCAAGGGCATCTACAATTTTGCATGTATGCAAATCCAATATGTAAATGACAGTGTCATTGTTGCTCCTGCAGTTTTTTCCCTTCTCTCCTCTTTCTATTTTTCTCATAATCAGTTTATTTATTTATTTTGAGATCGAAGGGGACTTAAAAGATTTTTTCGAGAATTCTGATTTCATGCTGATGGATTTGGATTTTCAGGTTGGAACAGTTGGAGGTGGAACACAGCTTGCTTCTCAATCAGCTTGCTTGAATTTGCTTGGTGTCAAGGGTGCAAGCGCGAAGGTTCCTGGCTCTAATGCACAAAGGCTTGCCAGGATAGTTGCAGGAGCAGTCATGGCTGGAGAGTTGTCTTTGATGTCAGCTCTAGCTGCGGGACATCTTGTCCAGAGCCACATGAAATACAATCGGTCAACCAAAAACCTGAATGCTAACTCGGTAGTTGAAACACCGAAGAATAAGTGCATGTGAATAACATACTATGATACTATGTTACTATTGAACTCCTTAAATAATCTGGAAGCTGTGATAAGGCTTTGGAATCACTGCAGTGAGAACTATGGAAACTTGCCTACTAATATGTAGGCTTAGCTTATGAATTTGGACATATTCTGTTATCCTAAGTGATGCTTATTAATTTGTAACCTGATACTTTATGTATACTTAATAGCTTGTGATTTTCGATTGATGTATGTTTGGTTGTTGGGAAAACAATTAATGTCTGAGGTTTGCTCATATGTCCTACTCTGTTATATAGTGGATTGAACTCTAAATTACATGGTGAATGGGCAAAGTACTTAAAGGACTGCCTGTATATCCCACAAAGCAGGGGCATACAACTGTCCAAAAGTTCATTGGCTGGAAGACCAACTGGTTTATGTTTTGAAGGCACATTGATCTGTGGTGTGAAGTCTCATTCATTTGTGGCCCACTTGTTTGCAATGAGAAGGCCCACTAGTTGTGGTCTAAAGGCCCACTGGTTGTGGCCTAAAGACCCACTTGATTATGGTCTCAAGGTCCATTAGATTGTGGCTTGAAGGCCTATTTCAATATGGCTTGAAAGCCCACCGCTATTCTGCGTGAAGGCAACATGTCCAGACTGGGCTTAAACCTTTGACCTCCCCAAGTTGAGGGGAGCATTTTATTTGCTGCTTAGCTGATTGAATAATAGTGCATATTTGTGGTTACTTCCATACATAGGTTATAAATTTGATTGGTAACTTTGGCAGTTGAAAGCTGATTATGAGATAATATAAAATGTTGTAAGCTGTGTACAAATCAATCCCATGTTTAAGATTCTTACCAGGAAGGTGATTGCAGATTTTAGGACAACAGCTGTAGAGAATTTAGATTCTTACAAGGAAAGGTGATTATAGATATTGCTGTAAGAGGTGTAGAAAAGCTAAAATGGTTATAATTGAATCAGAAAGCACATAGAAATGCTGACATAATAGTTTTAAGTAGAGGTAATGCTAGCAGAAGGATTTTCCAAGATATTTTTTTTTTGGACTAAGTACTTCCTGAACATGATATGCCTTTGTGAACAGAAAAGTGAAGAAGGAAAAGTTGAAATGACTGATCCCAGAAGTCACTTTGCCTTTCAAATCTGGCTCGTGTCTATATACTTGATACTCTTTTGATTAAAAAAACTACAGTTTGGCACCAAGTAAATAAGACGTCGTTTCATTGAGGCATTTACAATTGTGAACATGTAGTGTTCATAAGCAAAATAATTTTTTTGGGCTATGTTTAGATTTTTGCTTTCAAAAGCTGTGAGTCGATTTTCTTAAATTAACACCAGTCTAATTGCATATGCACTACTATTTGTTTCTATCAAAAAAGGTTTAATAAGATCTACAATTTATAGAACTAGGGCTGATGTCAAAGCTTGCTTGGGTTCCATATTTTCTTCTTATTCTTTTATCCATTTGAGGAGTCTTGATTTATTCTTTCGTTCATTGGTTAAGGGTATAACTCTTTTGGCATAGTCTGGAATGAACTATCCCAAGAAAACTTTTGAACCGTGATTTTCATGGGATGAGGCCATCCCATTACGACCTTAACTTATTAGCATCCACTTGAATTCCCTTTGTGGAAATCAGTCACATAATCCTAGTAGGAGATGGTTGAACCACGGCTTAAGAGAGAGGATTAGCAAGTAATCCTCAACCATGGCTTTTGGGGCAAGTGGTTAGCCCATCGCACTCCTAACCAGGAGGTTGTGAGTTCAATTCCCAACAAAATCACATGACCAAGATATTTTACTTATGGTATAAAGAATTCACACTTGAATTCTTTACCATGAAGTTTATTTTCTTGAAGCACTTCAAAGATTTTTTTGAAGGTTTTAGAGACGTTTTGAGAAATTTTTGTTACAACTAAGAACGTCATTGAAAAAGTCAACGCCCTTGACAAGGAAAAATTGCAAGATAGTGTTCATTAATGTCATAAATGTGTCCAGGGCATTCGTCAGACCAAATGGCATGACCAAAAACTTGAAATACCCATACTTTGTTCGAAAGGCGATCTTTCGGATATCTTTGGCCTCGATTTTGATTTGATGATATCCTTGACATAAATTTATCTTTAAATAGATAGTTTCATCTCTTACTTGATCAAATATATAATCAACTTGAAGTATTAGAAACTTGTTTTTTGACTATCACATTATGCGAAGCTATGTAGTCAACACATAGCTACATCGAACCATCTGTCTTTTTAACTAGAAGGATGGGAACTGCCTAAGGTGATTGACTAATCTTAATGAATCTTTTCTTTAAGTATTTTTCTAATTGTTTTCGAATTTGTGCCTATTGGACAAAAGGGCGTTTGTAGGGGCATTGACATATAGCTTTGGTACACAATCCTTAGATAATACGCCTTTAAACTTATTAGACAATTCTATAAACTTATTTAAAACAATTGATGGAACAAAAGATGAGTTATATGAAACTTGTTATATATTATTTTCAAGAGTTATAGTAAATAGGAGAAGCATGAATGCTTCTGCTTCATTGTTTTGTACAAGTTTCTTTAAATCTACACTTGAGATCAAGAGGTTGCTTGGAATATCATGCTCTCCTTGAATCAGGTGCACTATTCTATTCTTTGTGAATCCCAAGTTATTCAAATGATAGCTATGTCATAGTGAAGTGCCCAAAATCCAAAGCCACTCCCTACCAATGTGGCATTTGTGAATTCCGCGTCCATAATGTGAAAACCAATATGATCTTTATATCCTTGTATTTTGATTTTCAGATTTGAAATCATGGTGTCCGAGTCTCATTGATCCTGTCTTGGGATCGTTGAGACTACATATTTGTGTGGAAAAGGATGTTGGGGAAACTTAAGCTTCTTTACTAGTGCATAGTTAACAAAATTATGGATGATAGAGTCATCCACCACGATTCTCACTCTATGCCCAACAATTAAACCATGCAATTTGACTAAATCGTGGGATTTAAATGTTGGAGGGTCCACGTCTTGTCAGTTAAATAGAATTTGTGTGTGCTATCACAATGAAGCATGTCCATTTGCGTATAAACTTGGATTTTGCTAAAATCCAAGGTTTGTTTCAAGTGTGCTTGAGACTTCCCTTTTTTCTTATCAACATGGGTATTCTTAAGTTCACCATCAAAGGGATAATACTAACTCCGATGTCCTAAAGAAAGGCATTTAAAACAAAGATTTTATTTCTAGGCTCCCATTTTGAGGAAATTGGGCCTTCAAGATGTGTGGTTTCTTTGGAGAGCTTTCTTTTAAAATCATCTTTCTCTTTTGTTTAACAAAATAGAATGCTTCAAGCTTGCTATCACTCATAGTTATATCCATTAAAGAGTGTAATCATATACTTGGGCCAAATTAATAGCATCTTCCAATGTTTTAGGTACATTCCTTTGTACTTCATGTTCTAATCACTGATCCAACACACATACAAATTAGCAAAGCTTTTGGAAATAATCTAACTTTTTTAGTTTTAGAATGATTCTGTGATAGCGAGAGATGTACATAGATAAGGGATAATCTTTTTCAAGATGATGCAGTCCCACTTGTCCCAATCTCTCTCTTCCCATCTTTTAACATGCTATTGGATCCTCTATTGATACAGAATAGTAGAGAGAACTTGAGTGATGATGCTATTTTCACATTGTTCCCAAGAAGACGAAGGAGTTTATGTGGAGGTTTTTATGCTCTATTAGAGATTCACATATGGATGTTGAAATTTGCAGTAGGAATCTGATACTCCTTCAGAGGGATGTGATACCTCAACGATATGATGATGCTCCACAATGCGCATCTGTTTTTATGATGATGGTATGGCTGGGCTTTGCATCGATCCACCTTCAAGTGGAGAATGTTATATGATATCCACAAGAGCATTGTGCATATGTTGGGAGGATGATGAAAGCTATTGGAGATGGAGACCTTAGTTAGGCAGGATTTATGAAGAGAATGCAACATGCAAAGTTAGACGAAGGAGAGGCATCACATCAGCTCGATACAAACCTTGTGAATTTTGTTCATCAGCTTCTAGAGGTTTAAGATGAGCTAGAAAAGGTATATGAGGAAGCTAGTAAAAGAGTGCTTGAAGTAGAACAAAAATGCAATGAATCTCGACAGCCCTTTCCAACTTCATTACTCCTCGGGAGAGTTTTGTCTAGGATAATCGTTCAATGCAAGGCAACAAGCTACTTTGAATGACCCATAATATGAATTTTGCAAATTCTAAACCAGATAATTTCTCTACAGATGAATTGCATTATGTTCCTATACCTAGATCACTTTAGAACCTTGTTCTCTAGAGATATTTACCTCAGCTTGCAGACGTCATGAATGGATCTTGAGTTCAACACAAATTGCTGACCTCCATGAGAGCTTAATTTCAACCATTGATGATTTTTATAAGCTATTAGATCTAGTTTTGACATACCATTGGGATTCTGATGAGTATTTGGAAAGAGAACCTCAAATACATCAAAGGCAAGAGCTTATCATTTTTATATGTTCATGATTGCTCTATATCTTGTTGGATGTTCAAGGCAAATTTGTAATTGATACTCCACATTAGAAGTCTATTATGTGAAGTTATATTAATCACTAGCAAAATATGAGACACCAAAATTCAAGCTTTTAAATTCTTTGTAATCATTCCTACAGAGTTAGGTATAACTATGAGATTTTCTATTTTCTTTTATGTATGGGAATTAGAAATCCCCACAACATAGAGGGAAGGACTTTTCTCTTGTTCATTTTTTTTGTATTCATCTACAACAAGTGCCTATATATAAATGTGAGCTAGAATGGTAAGTGCAAAATCAACAAAATGAGGGTATCAAAAGAGCCAAAAAACAACAACAACAACATGTAGGATGAAAACAAGGAAATATCATAAGCCAACCTTCAATCTCTTTTGTACCACCGTACTTTATCCTTGAGAAGGAGAAAATCATGTGTACCACCCTAGACTGAGAGAAGAATATAACTATCATTGTCCCAACCATTAGTTTGTTGATAGAAGGAAGCAAAAATATTGTATTACTCTCTTTATGTATGGGAAAGATCTTTCCCACTCTCTTTGTATTTAGGGAAGGAATAGTGTCCACATGGAGCGTTTTAATCAAGTTCAAGGGGGGATTGTTGGCTATGGCGGAGGCCAAAAGAGAATCATTCAAAAGAGAATCAAATCCAAAAACTGAACTGTAAGAGGAGTGGCTGTCCAAAGTAGTGGAGAAATGATGGAGAAGAGCTCTCAAACTCATAATGAGAGTTTTTTGGTCACTTGGCTATAAAAGAGGCAAGGGAGGACACTTAAGCATAGAGGAAGAAGGCGTGGAAGCCCCCTTGTAGCTACTTCATTTGTTTTGAGTCATTTCGTTCAGTTCACTCTCATAGAGTATGTCCAACCGCACACCCATTTCTGGGTAGTCTACTTGTGAGAGTCATATCTCTCAATATATGTATCCAATTTTAGTGTTGAAAAATTCGTTGGAAAGATTATCTTAAGTACTTCCTTTGTCTAAAACAGTTTTATGAAATGCTTTATGTTCTGTGAGTTATTCAATTTTTAGTGAAGTCCAGTTTTCAGCCTAACTGAGTGGATAGGTAGCCTGTTTTGCATCAATGAGTAGCCCACCCAAATCTACTCCAAATTGAGTGTTTGATAGCTCATTTTAAAGCTATAGGTGTCTAGTTTGAGTGACCAAAGTTTCAAGTTCATTGAATTTTTCAGTTGGTACCAGTTTGCATTTGAAGGTTCAGCTGTTCGCAAGAGTCTTGATCCTGAGAAGGTCTTCTACACTTTCCGCTGCGATTAGGAGAGGAATTCTCCAACAATTGGTATCAGAGCATTGGATTTTGAAGAGGAAAAGCATTGGAACTGAAGTGAAGCAAAGGAGAAACTACAAATCAAGGGGGAGCTTCATAAAGTCAAGGAAGAGCACCACACAATACTTGAGGTAAAGTTCAATCTTGGAAGTTTTCAATGGCTGATTTAGGACAACAAGTTGAGAAGTTAGACAAAGATAATTTTAAGTCTTGGAGGTATAGAATGATAAATTACCTTAAAGGTAAAGGTTTATGGAGTCTAGTTAGTGGAGACGATCCACAACTGGTGGACCTTGAAGATCCCAACATTACTCCGGCACAAAGGAGACAATTTGCTGATTGGGAAGAGAGGAATCGAAGGGTGATGTTCCTCATCTCACAAGTTATTTCTAACACTATGATTGGTCATGTGCAAAGCTTAGAAACAAGAAAGGAAGTTTGGGAAGCATTGGAGAAGGTGTATGCTACCTCAACAAGGTCTCGAAGGATGCAACTCAAGAACGAGCTCAACAACATGAAGAAAAGCTCAAACCAAAGCATTAGTGAGTATACATTGAGGATCAAGGAGCTTCGAGATTAGTTAGCATCAGTTGGATGCAAGATAGAAGAGGAAGACATCGTCCAAACAGCCCTCAATGGCTTGAGGAGTGAAGAAAAGTGGAAGCCCCTCATCACAAACATTCTTTATAGAGATCCTCTACCAACATTCGACGAGATTATACCAAATCTTGTGGCTGAAGTGGTAGCTCAACAAGGAGAAGGCAAAAAAGGTAAGGACAACCATAGTCAAATGTTATATGCAGGAAGAGGTAGAGGAAGGAACTCAAGAGGAGGCTCGAGAGGAAGAGGAAGAAGATACAACAACACAAATTTCAGCCAACACAACTCGGAGGACAACAAGGACAACTCAAATGACAACACACATGGAAGAGGTCGAGGAAGAAATAGAGGAAGAGGTCGAGGTTCATACAATCCTCATAAAGGTATAACATGTTCGCATTGTGGTAAACTAGGACATTATGCAAATGATTGTTGGCAAAAGAATGGAAGGCTGAATGGAGGCAACCAAAGGAGCCAAAATAATTATGCGAGTACATCAAGTGAAGGAGACAAGCAAACCATGC
Organism: Ceratopteris richardii; assembly: GCA_020310875.1. Lineage (NCBI taxonomy): Eukaryota > Viridiplantae > Streptophyta > Polypodiopsida > Polypodiales > Pteridaceae > Ceratopteris > Ceratopteris richardii. The sequence continues at coordinate 116,764,346 of CM035442.1, read as the reverse complement.
TTGCCATGAAGCATGACTACAATAACTCGAGAAGTGATGACCAAAAATGGTTCATAGATTTAGGTTGCAGCAACCATATGACATGCCAAAGAGATTTATTCACAAAGCTACAAGCTCCAAGTGGAAAAGGATGTGTGGAGACCGGCGATGAAACTCAACACGCAATTGAGCATGTTGGAGATATCAAGCTTGGAGATAGAAAGATATTGGCTAATGTTCTTCATGTTCCTACTATTGCAAAGAATTTGATTTCAGTAGGACAAATGGTAGAGAAAGGATATCATGTTATCTTCAATGAAAAAGGTTGATTTATAAAGAATCCAAAAGAAGGATTCAAGGTCATTGCTCAAGGAAGGAAAGAAGGTAGGATGTTCACCTTGGACATTCAGCAACCACATGGAAAGGTGATGTATATTCAGTTTGGAAACAAGAGGATTGCTGAAATCGATTTGTGGCACAAAAGGTTTGGACATATCAACATTCCCAAGCTCAAGGACATGAGCAACCATGAAGTGGTAAGAGGTCTTCCAAGATTCAATGATGCTGGACTACATGAGTTTTGTGAAGCATGCCAACTAGGAAAGCAAACTCGACAACCATTCAAGAAGAGCAACTATGTGGCAAGGAATGTCCTCGACTTGATACACACGGATGTATGGGGACCATCACAACAACCATTAGTGGCTGGTAATAGATATTTTGTCAATTTTATCGATGATCATTCAAGAAAAGCATGGATGTTTTTCATAAAACAAAAATCAGATGTGTTCTCCATGTTCAAGAGATTTAAAGCACAGGTAGAAAAGGAAATAGGACGCTACATAAAGACCTTGAGGTCCGATGGAGGAGGAGAATATTTCTCCAAAGAATTTTCAGATTTTCTTTATGAAAGTGGAATCAAGAGACAATTTACATGTAGGTACACGCCTCAACAAAATGGAATAGTTGAAAGGAAAAATTGACATATCACAGAAGTTGCAAGATGCATGCTCAACGAGATGAAGATGCCACTAAACTATTAGGCTGAAGCAACTAGTACGGCCGTTTATTTGATGAACAAGTGCACAACGGCTGGAGTGCATAATCTAACTCTCGAGGAGGTTTATTCCGGTAAGAAACATGACCTTACACATCTCAAAGTTTTTGGATGTGTGTGTTATGTTCACATCCCTCAAGAACTAAGGACAAAGATGGAGGCAAAGTCCGAAAAATGTATTTTTATTGGATATTCATCGGAGCAAAAGGGATATAGGTGCTACAATCCGGTGACAAAGGAGCTACGAGTCTCATGAGATGTGGTATTTGATGAGCTAAGACCATGGGTTGGAGACAAAGGGAAAGAGAAGATTCTTGAAGAAGATTACGAAGATGATGGAGGTGCTGTCCAAGAAGAATTTCAGCAAACAAGCACTCAAATGTCAGGTCCAGAAGCTTCTACATCACTTGGAGAAAGCTCAACATGGAAGGGGAGGCTAAGGAGTCATTCCTCATCACCAACATCAGCTTATGAAAGATCTAAAGCTAAAAGTGCTGCCCAAAATAGTGATTCAAATGCAAGTGAAGAAGAGTATGAAGAGGTGATCACACCAAAGGTAAAGTTGAACCGGTTGAAGAAGCAATGTTCAAAAGGAAATGAAAGAAGGTCTTCAAGAGCAAGGTATCCAATTGAAAGGCTGATCTATGATAGTTTTATTGCAAAGCATTTTGCATATATGACACAGGTGGTCAAAGACAAAGAACCGGATGCATATGAAGAAGCATGTACACAAAAAGAATGGCAAGAAGCTATGCAAGAAGAGATGAAAGCTCTCAAGGACAATCACACATGGGAGCTAGTTCCAAAGGCTGAAGGTATGAAGATTGTTCCAAATAAATGGGTGTTTAAAATAAAGAGAAATGTTGATGGTTCTCTAGCAAGGCATAAAGCTAGACTAGTAGCAAAAGGATTCAAGCAAACTCACAGCATCGACTATGAAGAGACTTTTAGTCCGGTTGCAAAGATGGGAACAATTAGAACCTTGATTGCAGTGAGTGCAGCAAAGAGATGGCCATTGTACCAACTTGACATAAAAAATGCATTTCTTAATGGTGAACTTCAAGAAGAGGTATACATGATTCAACCGATTGGATTTGAAGACAAAAAGCATCCAAAATTTGTTTGTAGATTGAAGAAAGCTTTGTATGGGCTGAAGCAAGCACCATGTGCTTGGAATCAAAGATTGGTCGAGTACCTCACAAGGTGTGGGTATAGTCCAAGTAATGCAGATCCCTCTCTCTACATGAAGAAAGAAGAAAGCAAACAAGTATATATTTGCATATACGTTGATGATCTCATCATAACAGGAAGTAATGTTACAGGAATACAAGAGATCAAAAGGAAACTCGATAAGGAGTTTAAAATTTCAGATCTTGGTGAGCTGAAATACTTTTTAGGCATTGAGATAGTCTATGGGAAAGATGGCATCTACTTGATGCAAAGAAAGTACTTGTTGGATGTTCTTTTCAGATTTGGAATGAGTGAATGCAAACCACTCACTCAACCTATGGACACAAATGTGAAGCTATGCTCAAATGATGGAGAGAAGTTACATGATGTAACTACATACAGGAGTATTATAGGTTCCTTGATCTATGCTACGATCACAAGACCAGATTTGTGTTATATTGTTGGAGTTCTTTCTCAATTTATGCAAGCTCCTACAAGTGAACATTTAAATTCAGCCAAACGAGTGCTAAGATATGTGAAGCACACTGTCAATGATGCATTGTTTTATAGATATGATGAAGAATTGCAGGTAAAGGGATTTAGTGATGCTAATTGGGCTGGTTCAAAGGAAGATAGAAGATCCACTTCAGGTTATGTGTTTATGATAGATAGCAAACCTATCACATGGAGCTCAAAGAAGCAACCTACTGTTGCACTATCATCTACAGAAGCTGAATATAGAGGTTTAGCCTTTGCAACTTGTGAAGCTATGTGGATTAAGAAGCTCTTGGCTGATCTTGATGTGCAGGTGGAGACCATTCCAATTTATGGTGACAACATGTCAAGCATTCACTTGACAAACAATCCAATGTTTCATGCACGAAGCAAGCACATAGAAGTGCATTATCATTATGTTCGAGAAAAAGTTTTGAGTAAGGATGTGGATATAAAGTTCATTGAAACTAATGACCAGGTTGCAGACATGTTTACAAAGTCCTTAGATGCCTCTAAGCTAAAGAGGTTCAAGGATGACATCAACTTGCAGGATATGGCTGAAGGTGCAAGCTCACATGTGAGCTTGAGGGGGAGTGTTAAAAATAAAGAAGTAAGCTCGTATATATTTTTGCAAAAAAGATTTTCTTCAAGTAGAAGGAAAATACAAAAATGAAAAATAGAAGCATTTACTTCAGCAAGTAGTGGAGGCCGAAAGAGAATCATTCAAAAGAGAATCAAATCCAAAAACTGAACTGTAAGAGGAGTGGCTGTCCAAAGTAGTGGAGAAATGACGGAGAAGAGCTCTCAAACTCATCATGAGAGTTTTTTGGTCACTTGGCTATAAAAGAGGCAAGGGAGGACACTCAAGCATAGAGGAAGAAGGTGTGGAAGCCCCCTTGTAGCTACTTCATTTGTTTTGAGTCATTTTGTTCAGTTCACTCTCATAGAGTATGTCTAGCCGCACACCCATTTTTGGGTAGTCTACTTGTGAGAGTCATATCTCTCAATATATGTATCCAATTTTAGTGTTTAAACATTCATTGGAAAGCTTATCTTGAGTAATTCTTCTATCTAGAACAGTTTTATTAAATTATTTATGCTCTATGAGTTATTCAGTTTTTAGTGAAGTCCAGTTTTTAGCCTAACTGAGTGGACAGGTAGCCTGTTTTGTATCAAGGAGTTACCAACCCAAGTCTACTCCAAATTGAGTGTTTGATAGCTCATTTTAAAGCTATAGGTGTCTAGTTTGAGTGACCAAAGTTTCAAGTTCATTGCATTTTTCAGTTGGTACCAGTTTGCATTTGAAGGTTCAGCTGTTCGAAAGAGTCTTGATCCTGAGAAGGTCTTCTACACTTTCCGCTACGATTAGGAGAGGAATTCTCCAACAAAAGAGCCATCTAAAATTTTATAAAAAAGACATTTTTCTAATGAAAGTATAAGACATACTTTATTTTTCATATATGTGCGTATACATGTATAGAAAGAGAGACTTTTGTGTGTGTGTGTGTGTGTGTGTGTGTGAGAGAGAGAGAGAGAGAGAGAGAGAGAGAGAGAGAGAGAGAGAGAGAGAGAGAGAGAGAGAGAGAGAGAGAGAGAGAGAGAGAGAGAGAGAGAGAGCGAAGGAGAGAGAGAACAAAAGAAATATATACTAATGTCTTCCAAAGGCCTAAATTGGCCTATGAGACAAAACCATGTACAACTGCGATCACCTCTATGCAGAAATGAAAATAAAAGTGACCACTACGATGGATTATGGAAATACATAAAAAAAGGTGGAATGGGGGGGTTGCATGGCAAGTAGGGGAGATAGTAGGAATAGTGCAGTGTGAGATGCATAGGGGGAGCATGGCTCTAGCTTTGCAGATAATGGTCACCCAATGCAAGGGAGTGAGTGAATGCGCATACCCTAGTTGCTAATGATGGGGGATGGACAGAGTATGTGGTACATCGGTGGTGGTTGGAGTGCCCATTGTAAAGTGGATATCCATGGGGTGGTGATACATTTCTGCTCCATCATGTGATCATGGGCTATCTTGATGCGTAAGATATCCTCTTGATGTAGTCATGGGTATTGATACCGAGCTACATGTGGTTGGCTAGTTCTCTTTGTGCCTCTGCCTACAGAAGTGTAAGTCCTATGCCTTTAGGGGAGGGGTCAATTTGATGTGCTCCAACCCACTAGGAGAACTAGGTAATAGTCTTTTGGGTACTCACCTATGCTACATATATGGTCCACAGTATCTGTTCCCTTCTCTCATATGCCGCTATGATGAAGCACCCCAATCTTCACTGGTCTCTGGTAGTCATGCACTGCTGGAGTGATCCCTCTATCTGAAACTCACCTTGTAGATTTGCATACGTTGGGCATCTAGTAACTAGGTCTTTTTTGCACTCTATCTCTGTGTTCCATACTGGGCAGCACCGCTCCTCACTTGGGAATCTCTAGCCCGTTCTCTCTCTATCTGAATTTGACGTGAAGAAACACAAAGATGCCCAATGGCAACACATAGTGGTGTGGTATGTATGTCTACATGTATCGTGAAGTCTCATAAAACCCTGGTACGAGATCTGTAGAAAATGCTCACAATAGTAGAACATTTTTAGTGGCAATGTATCCATCAATGTTACCCATGTCCTCTGTATGTATGTGTGCCAAATCTCCCGGCCAATGATCCTATTCCTCTCTTGGTGGGATAATGAGTAGGTGGGGGCCTAGGTATCATACTATACTAGTCTTAGCATCTCTATGTCAATTCCATGATGGGCTATCCAAACCCATGTTTGCTCATACCATGAACATGTGTCCTTGCATAGAGTCATGTCTCATGATGCTTGGAAGATCCTATACGCAATGCACTCTCTATCCATGCCTAAGACCTTTGTGTAATACGCATACTATTTGGAAGAGTTCTTGGATAAACATTGGTGGTGTAGCAAGCTCTACCTGTCATGGGAAACTAAGGACGTGCTATGAACAAGTTTGGAAATCACTAGCAAATGGTCTCTCCATTACTCTCCATGCTGAGATACTGAGCCCAGTGCCGAAATGGCTGCTCCATACATTAGGCTTGGGGTAACCAAAGTGTGAAATAACCACCCCTTGGTGTGGGCCTCTTGACAATGTGCCTAGTGACATTGTTTCTCCATCAAAGCCAGTGCCACATACCCACAGGTGGTGTAGTCACGGGCCACCTAAGACATGGAGAACACCCAACTCCTAGATCTACATATGACCCTACCACCTCCATGTGTCCACCAGCCACTTTGAGGTTGAAGATGGTGATATTCTTCATGTTCCTGTTTGTGCTACAGTTCTTGCTGCACCTACTATAGAGCAACTTCATTGGCGTGGCAGAGATGCTCATGCACATGCATTGATAGCCTTGTCTATCAAATGAGCTATTATTCCTCGAATTTGCTTCTACAAAAGAACAAAGGATGCTTGGGATACACTTAGCACTTTATACCAGACAAGGAATGAGGCTCATATTGCTTACCTCCGGAAACAGTTGGAGAGTGAGCACATGAATGGGGGAGATTCCATAAACAATTTTTTGACAAAGATTAAAGATTTGAAGGAGCAGTTGATTTCTACTAATGAAGTCTTGCCTGATAGTTCACTTGTGCAAATTGTTCTGAATTGTCTTCGAGATTCATATCAAAGTTTTTCTTCTACTCTTCGACTGATGATGAAAGCCAATCCAAATGCCTTAACATTTGAGGAGTTAGCCTCTGTTCTGTTGTAGGAAGATCAATCTAGGCAGGACATGTCCATTATGCATTCTGTAGTCAGAAGGACAAAGGTAAATGGAGCTCATCTACTAGTAAGGAAAAATTTGCTAATTCTGCACAATCAAAGAAGGATGATAGAGACGAGAAGAAAATAGAAAATCATAAATTTTTTTGCAGATACTATAAAGGAAATGATCATGTCATAAAGAGTTGTCAAAAACTAGCTGCAAAAGAGGCAAAAAAAAAGAGGCTGGAATGGTTGTTGCAGAAGCATTTACACCCAAATCACAGTCTACAAATCTTATGCAGAATGAAGAATGGACATTTACTACTGTTTGCAATTATGACCCATCTTCTCATAAACAATGTATGTCTGGAGTAGACTCAGATGTTTGGTACTTTGATAGTGGGGCAACCAAACATATTACCTCGTAGTGTAATTTCTTCACTTCACTTGAGCTTGCCCCTACAAGAAATACTGTCACATGTGCCAACAAGTCCTCCTATCCTATCATGGGAGTTGGTAAGATCATTCTAACTACTACTCATGGTAGATCTTTTACATTTTTAGATGCTTTATTTGTGCTAGGGATCAAGAAAAATTTGTTATCAATTTCACCATTATCCAAGATCAGCTTGGTTGTGAAATTTATTGATGATAGATGTATAGTTCATGACTTGTCAAATGGTGACATCATTATTGCTTCTAGCATTTTATGTCATGGGTTGTATCAGCTCATAGATTATGCAAAACCTATGAAGGATTTAGCATGTGCACTTCAAGATTCTCAGGCTATGTCAGATGCAAAGCTTTGGCATGCATGCTTTGTTCATCTAAATTTTGCTAGTTTGCTATGCTTGGAGAAAATGTGTCGTCTTTGCCCAAACTTGAGGCACCTGGTAAACATTTCTGTAAAGGAATTTTGGTTAGCCGTGATGTTGTTTTTGTGGAAGATGCTATTCAGCCATTACTTTCATGTACTAAGGAGACATGAGTTAACTCCAAAGATGTGTATGACACTTTGCTTCCTCTTTTACAGGTGGACAATCTAGTCCTAGTCCAAATGAGGAAATTTCTCAGCCTTTATAGGTTTCACATGATGATGCAGATCATTCCATTTCTGATGTAGATTTACATGATGCACTTATTGATGAGAAAACTGATATAGAGGAGGCAAAAAATAAGCTTAAATGGCTGGTGCAAAACTTGCAAGATAGCAAATTAGATGCACCTCTATTATATCATACTCATTCAAGCTCTCATAGTGCTTCTTTTGGATCAGAATTGCTATGCTATGGATTCCTCTAGTCTTTATGATGAGAATGAGCCTATTTTGTTTGATGATACACAAAATAAAAAAAAAGGGATGGTTGTTATGCAATCAGAATATGATGCTATTATGAAGAATGGTACCCATTCTTTATGTGACTTGCCTCCTAATAAGAAGTGTAAGGAGATGGTGAGATAGGTTCCAGAGATGAGCTGGTGCTCCAAAAAACCTGCTCTACACCTACCAATCTGACTTCAATGATGCACAACAAAATCCTTTAGATTCAAAATGATCCATTTAGAACCATTAAATCCTTTGGAGCATCACACCGAATGGTTTGCATCAAAATAGACAACTAGAATATGCAAGAAATGTGAAGAACCTTCTATTTTGGGAATGGAAGGCCTTAGTACTATACTCAGAGCCCAAAACCTGGTATGAATTGACCAGATAGCTTTTGCAGAAATCTAATTGGAGTGTATAGCTAACAAAAGCAATTTATTTCATGAATGTAGATACACCATATAAGAAGAAATAAATTTAGTAAGCCTAGGGGGTCATCCTGACTTTTCAAGATCTAGAAGGTGTGCAGACACAGTTTCCTTCCCAGCTTCATATCTCGAGATCATCTGAACCAAACTTGATGAAAATTGATATGTGAACACTAGAAAATTACTCTTATTATCCCAACTTAAAGTATAGCACATGAGGATCAGTATACACAGAGAAATTGATTCCACAAGTTCACTATAATGATGAAGATGCAACACTAGATAGTAGCCATAAATTTACTTGAAGAAATGTATCAAAATGTAAATGCTATTGAACATATGATACAAGGGAAATGTAGTGGAATAAAGATAGGTAGTGTGAGATCAATGTATGCTCAAGTTTGTAGCTGAATGCCCCTCGAAATGGCTCACCTATTCAACGACTAAAAGTATGTGTATTTATACACATGTTTTGAGTTTGAATTTTGAATTTTCCCTCACCTAAAAGTGATCCTATACTTTAGGGAGTTAATTGATTTGATTCCTTTACCAAATGAGTCATGGTTTTGCTTTCCTAACTTCACAAGATTCCATCTTTTTCTGACTTTTACATTTATCCAAAGTAAGTACACTCAAATTGACAAGCATGAGTTTATATGTGCTCCTCTATGTGAAGAGCTAAATGGATGTGTAGTACAGAAACTTTAACAATACACTTAAGCTTGCTAATTGCACCAACAGCTCCCCCTCAAGTCTAAGATGCTTGAATCTTGAATCTTGCATGATCTCTTGCAATCTAGTCATTGATTTGAATCTATTTAATTTGTTTTCATCCAATGCCTTTTTCATCATATCTGCACATTATTGATCAGTTGATGCATATGAGAGTTGAATCTCTTTGCTCATAATCTTCTCCTTGACATAATGATAATGGAATTCTATATGTTTAGTCTTGGCATGATAGATAGGGTTAGTAGCAAGATGTAATGAGTGAATGTTGTCTCCAAATATATGTGGAGTTGAAGTGTTCAACCCTAAATCAGAATATAATGTTCTAATTTACATAGCTTCTTGTGTAGCATTTGCAAGCCCTCTGTATTCAACTTTTGTTGATGAAAGAGCATTTGTGGGCTACTTCTTGGAAGACCATGAAATCAAATTTGTACTTGAAAAAGTAAGATATCCAGAGGTGCTTCTCCTGTCATCCTTAGAACCTGCCCAATCTGCATTAGAGAAGAGTTTCACATCTACATTAGATGTATATGGATATTATAAACCTTCATTGATTGTGCCCTTCAAGTATTTTAGGATCCTCTTGGATGCTTCCATGTGAGGCTTTCTTGGAGTGTGCATGAAATGGCTCAGCACAGTTACTCCATAATAAATATCCACTCTAGTTAGAGTAGCATAATTTAAGCTTCCAACTAGACTTTGATAGCTAGTCACATCTTTAGTTAGTTCACCTTCATGAGCACTTAACTTCAAATTGACCTCCATGGGTGTACCTACAAACTTTGTATTCTCCATTTCGAATTTAGAGAGCATATCTCTAATGTATTTCCTTTGAGTGAGGAACATACCTTTCTCTGTGTATACCACTTCCAAACCTAGGAAGTATGTGAGCAAGCCAAGATCACTGATCTTGAGTTCCTACTTCATTTGAGCTTTGATTTTTTTGATTCCATCTGCATCATTATGTGTAATGATTATATAATCCACATATACACATAGGTATATGAACTCTGAATGATTCCTCTTAATGAAGAGGGAAGGGTCTACCTTGCTTACAATAAAACCTTTATCCTGCAAGTAAGTGACAAGTCTATGGTTCCAAGCTCTGGGAGCTTGCATCAAGCCATACAAGGCTTTCCTCAACTTGCACACATGTTCATGGTATGATTGATCTTCAAAACCAAGAGGTTAAGCCATATATACCTCCTCTGATATCCAACCATTTAAGAAAGCATTTTTAACATCCATTTAATATATCTTCCAATTCTTGGAAGATGCAACACTCATCAATACTCTAATAGTAGGCATTTTTGTAACATGTGAAAATGTTTCTTCATAATCAATACCTTGGGTTTGTGCAAACCCTTTGGCTATAGGCCTTGCTTTCTACCTATTAATTGAGCCATAAAAATTCTTCTTTACCTTGTATATCCAACTTGAGAAAATGACCTTCATAGATGGTTTCTTGGGTATCGATTCCCAAGTTTGATTTTCTTATAAAGCTTCTATTTCTTCTTCCATGGCACTCCTCCATTCTAGATTATTCTTGGCTTCTTCATATGTAGATGGTTCTTGAGATTTTGAGCCCTATGCTATGCATATTGAATGTTTAGTGACTAAAGAAGTGTCATAACCATACCCTTCTAGCTTCCTTTTCTCTCCAGTAGAACTTCTAAGTTCTTATAGTTTGTTTAGAAGATTCTGACACATCTCTTAAGTCCTGCACTTTTGCTTCGCCTTTAGAGTTCCATGAATTGATTTCTCTTCTTGGAGTCTTCTGGTCATCATCAGAATCACTTGTTGCTTCAAGTGTAAGCTCATTCCTCTTTGATAGTGTTGGAAAGTTTTCCTCTAGATCATAGGGAAGTTTGATTTTCCTGCAATCATCTTCAAACCAAGATTTGTTTTCATCAAACACAACATCTATACTTACAATTAATCCTTTATTGCTTGGATTGTAAAGCCTATAACCTTTATGATTAATTTCATAGCCAATGAAGATGCATTTCTCTATCTTTGGATCTAATTTTCCTCTAATTTGTGAAGGTATGTGTGCAGATGCTATGCACCCGAAAATCCTACAATGATCAAGGCTAGTTCTTCTTCCATTCCATGCTTCATATGGTGTCATCCCATCTAATGCATTTGATGGGAGTCTATTGATCAAGTATGTGGCTCTGGATACAACCTCTACCCATAAGTAATTTGGTAACTTCTTTTCATTTAGCATTGACCTTGTAGCCTCCAAAATTGTCCTATTTCTTCTCTCTGCCACTCCATTTTGCTATGGAGTATACCTAGTAGTAATCTCTCTTTTAATTCCTCTCTGTTGGAGATAGGAATCAAAGTTATGATAGAAATATTGTCCCTCTCCATCTGACCTTAGTCTCTTCAAGGTTTTACCTGTTTGATTTCCTTTCTTTGTGAAGGGTTGTCTATGATACTTATCAAATTGACAAGCATTACATTTTTAGATCATGTGTTGTTTGGATATATTTGGTAGACCAAGTACATTGATCCCTATTGATTTGCTTGAGAGTCCTTTTACGTGTATGAGCTAATCTCTTGTGCCAAATTTTGAACTCTGATAGAGTTTGGCTACCATAATTGAACAATGCAATGTTTCTAGTATCTTGGAGTTCAAATGTAAATAATCTACCTCATTTTTGTCCTCTTGATATCCTCTTGAATCCTTGATGTGGATCCTCAACAAATGCTCCATTCTTTGTGAATCTGACTTGCCATCCTTTTTCAACAATATGTCCTACACTTATGAGGTTTTTGGTGAAAATTGGCACATACAATACCTTGCTCAGTAGGTTCATATTACCATCTGAAGTCTTCACATTGCATGTATTCTACATTGGATGCCTTGTGTCATCTTCACTTTAGACTTCATGTCTATTCCTTCAGTCCGAGTCAAGTCTGAGAGTAGAGCTACATTCCCTGCTACATGATTTGAGCAACCTGAGTCTATGTAGAATACATCTTCATCTACTTTACCTTGGTTCATGGTCACATTCATTAGAAGTAATGAATCCTCTTTAGTTTGGTCATCTGCATTGTTGTTGTAGTCTCTTCTTTCTTTGTATACTCCTTGGTAGTTGTTTTTATTGTATGAGTTGTTATTGTAGCCATTGTTGTTGTTGAATCTCCCTCTTGAGCTTCCATAGACTTCTCTGCTATAACCTCTTCCTCTTTGGTTTCTAGGATTCCTGAGAAAATTCTCCTTATGTGATTAGTTAAGCCACATATGGCACATGGAGATAAGATTTGAGCTCTCCCCCTACCTTTCCTTCCTCCTCTACCTCTTCCTCTTGAGCCTCTACATCTACCGGTCCTACAAATTTTGCTTGAGAGGTGCTGACCTCATCATCAAACTTTTTACCTTTGCCTTTGCTATCTTTGTTCTTGTTATTATCTGTATGAAGAGCAAAGGATTGATTAAATTTTGAGTTGTCTCCATTCTTCATAATCTTTGACTCATGTGTGAACAATTGTCCCATAAGGGTGTTGAAATCAGGAACCTACATGTCCATGTAGAGGTCCATGGCTGTCGTGAAGATTCCCATTTGTCATATGCCTTTATTCCATTGATGCTTTACTATCTAATCTTCATTAATGATTTCTCCTATGATTCCAAGTTGCTGTGCTATATCCTTCATTTTCGTGACAAAACCAGTCACACTTTGCTTGGGCATCTTCTTGAGTGTGGTGAATTCCATCCATAGTTGATTCTTCCTTGCCTTGGTACTTGATGAGAAAAATGCTTCAAGAGAATTCCAAGTCTCGTGTGAAGTCTTGCAACTCTTGAAGTGTGGAAGTAAAAAATCAGAGATTAAGTTTAGAATATATGACCTTGCTTGAGCATCCTTTGAGCACCATGTGTTTAACCTCTCTCATTTTTTTTGAGAGGGTTGGCTGTTGCTTCTACGGATTGGCATCATCTCATCTCTAGATATGTAACCATAAAGGTTTCCTCCTTGAAAGTAAGCTTCCATTCTAAGTGACTAGGTTGAGTAGTTGCCTTGATCCAATTTGTCTATGGATGAATGAAATCCATCTCCCATGTTGATTCGTTGCTCTAATACCACTGTGAGGAGATGGTGAGATAGGTTCCAAAGATGAGCTAGTGCTGCACAAAAGCTGATCTACACTTGCCAATATGACTTGAGAGATGCCTAGTAGACACCCTTAGCTTCACAATGATTCATTTCAAACCATTAAGTCCTGATTTGGAGCATCACTCACAATTTTTTGCATCAAAATAGAAAACTAGAATATGCAAGAAATGTGAAGACCTTCTATTTAGGGAATGGAAGGTCTCAGTGTTATACTTAGAGCTCACAACTTGGTATGAGTTGACCAAAGAGATTTTGCACAAATCTAATTGAAGTGTTTATCTAACTAAAGAAAGTTATTTCATGAATTTATCTACACCATACAAGAAAAAATGAATCTATCAAGTCAAGGGGATCATTTCAACTTTTTCAGTATCTATAAGGTGTGCATACATAGTTACCTTCCTAGCTTCATATCTCGAGATCTCTTGAACTAAACTTAATGAAAAGTGATATTGAACACTAGACACTCTATTCCAACTATCCCAAGTCAAATTATAGCAAATGAGGGAGTATACATAGAGAAATTGATTCCACAATTTCACTGTATTGATGAAGATGCAACATTAGACAACGACCAAAAATGTACTTGAAGTAATGCATCAAAATGTAAATGCTATTGACCATATGATACAAGGGAAATGTAGTCGACTACACATAGGTAGTGTGAGCTCAATGTATGCTCAAGTTTGTATCTCAATGCCTCTCAGAATGGCTCACCTATCTCGCCACTAAAAGTATGTGTATTTATACACATGTTTTGAGTTTGAATTTTAAAATTTCCCTCACCTAAAAGTGATCCTAGACTTTAGGGACTTAATTGATTTGATTCCTTTACCAAGTGAGTCATGGGTTGCTTTCTTCATGAGATTTCATCTTCTTTTGACTTTTACATTTATCTAAAGTAAATACACTCAAACTGACAAGCATGAGTTCATATGTGGTTCTCTATGTGAACATCTAAATGCATGTGTAGTCGAAAAAATTTAAAAATGCAGATGCAATGTGCAGATATGATGACCAAAGCACTTGATGGAAGCAAACTGAATAGATTCAAATCAATGATTGGAATGCAAGAGATACCTATCAATTGAAGACTCAATCATCTTCGGCTTGAGGGGGAGCTGTTGGTACATTTGGCAAGCCTTGATGCTTGACCAAAAGATCAAAGGTTTACTTCATATCTTGATCATGAATATTCATAAGTCATTGTCACTCTAGCACAATGGTGAGTACCAACGTGAGGAGATACACCTCATAAATGTCAATCCGTGGAGACGTGAGGACCGGTATGAAGACCGTGAGCAAGTGATGGCACAAGTGCGTGAGTGAAAGCACACAAGCATGCACACACATACACACACACACGCACAAAGTAAGAGCAAGGAGTGGAACAATGGAAGATCTTCGATTATACAAGAGCTCTCTTACAAAACTGAAATCTACAACAAGCTAACCTCAAAAATGAGCTCTCCAGCCCTTTTTATAGTTTTTGAGTGGTTTTGGCCCTGTCCAGACCTAATGTCAGGCCTAGTTAAAAAATAGGTTCCAGGGCTTATTTGGGGGTCAAACGGATTCTAAAAATTATGAAAATAGGTAGGATGGTAGTTCTAATACTCCTCAAGCTCGAGGACTCCTCGGCTTGAACAAAATGGAGTTACAAAAACAGAAAATGGTATTTACAATGGTTTTTAGTGATAAAAATCACTATTTTTGTAGGGATTTCTTCTGAAAATTTGACAGGTGCTTCTTGGAGCTCCCTACTTGCTCCTTCTTCTTGTGTGTCCACTTCCTTGATGCACTTCCATTCTTTGCCCTTGATCTTGAGCTTCAACACTCCCCCCCCTCTTGAGTCTGTCGTCCCTGACAGACCCTTGTTGTATTGGTCGTTCCATGTAGTACGTTGAGAGGTAGCGGCCTTTGCGTCCAACAGGGGTGATCCCTCTTCCCAATGTGTCCTGGTCGTTTGTCTGGTTCTTCGCTTTGCCACTGTTATCTCTTGCAGTTTGTAGTCCCTTTGTACGTACTTCTGCCTTGTATTCCATCTGGATGGTGCATTTGTGAGTTTTCCAAAACTACTAGTTGCTCAAAGGAGGTGTTCAATGTGGATTATGAGCAACTCTCAATGGTGGATGACTCCCTTGTTCTTGTAGTGGTCACCGTGATGTCCTCTGATTCTTCCAAAGATGGTGTAGAGGGACAATCAAGCAAGAAGAAAAGAAGAAGAAAATCAAAGTCCAAAACTATTCATTAAGAAAAGAAAAAGAACATATCTCTGCAGGAAGCCCCGCAGGGGCGCAACACCCATCTCTGCACAGAGCCCCGCAGGGGCACGCACCAGGCTACAAAGCTAAACCCCAGGGTCCCGAGTAGTGGACTTTTCAAACATCAGAGTAGGACCAAAAGTTAGAAAGGGATAGAGGCTGAAAAGTTGAAGAGGGTGACTAAGAACAGCACATTCCTAGTCACTGGTGGCGTGCGTGGCAACCCGAGTCAACAGGTAAGACAACTACATCAGGCTCTTGAGTTGTAGAGCTTGAATCAAGAAGGCCATCGAATCTGCATGTCTGTCTAATTGCAGACAATACTGACCAAGGGGAGCGTGCAGTGGAAAAGCTGAAGCGCCTCTAAAACGTAATGCAAGATCAAGAATCAGACAACACTACCCACGAGACGCGTTCGCGAAGCAAAGTCTGTCAAGGGACGACAGAGACGAAGAGGGGGAGAGTGTTGCAGAGCTAACGAGCGCAAAAAGCAGAAAAAAAGACGGGCCCCAAAATTTTTCCGATTTGGACACACAACTTTTGTATCATAACCACTCTTGTATATATTTTCCATTGTAAATGCACTAGAGGAGTCCTCTAGATGCATCCCCACAGAAGATTAGTGAATTACCCATGTACAATAGTAGGAAGTTAGCATTTTTAGTGAATAAAGTGCCGGTCTCTTGTGTGAAAGGACCAAACTTAGGGCACTAGTATATAAGTCAAAAGTGACTCATTGTAAAGGACTGCTGGTCATTGTGAAGAAGAGCATTTCTGAAATTTCGAGTTTGCCTCTTTCATGCTGATTTTGATCTTCATTTTGCTCATGTATGTGTGTGTGATGCTTGAAATGCAAGTGTAGGACTGTTGTCTACCCCTTCCCCCTTGTTTTGAGTGGCTGTAGTGCGTGCGTAAGCTAAGAGAAGCAAAAACGCGGGTGTTAGTGACTCCCGTAATTCACTGTTTCTGCCATAACTTGCAGCAGGGTGGTCAGAATTGAGTGAAACCACCACCGTTGGATTCGTCTCGTCGAGAGCTTCGAAACGAGTACCCTATTGCCTATGTTCGGAGTTCTAGACTGGGAGAAAACCTCAAAAAACCAAAACTACTGAAAAGAGGCTTGCGGCAACACTTCCAGTTTATCAGTAGGTGTGGGTAGTATTAGTCTTTTCTCATGCTTGAATAGCTAACTCACTTCATTTTCTATCACGTGTGCACATGTCTTCATACACTTGGTGAGTCACTCCTTAGGATTGATAATTAAATGTGTGAAAAGAACTCCACTATATGCACTTGTATGGCAATCGAGGTATAGTCTCATTGGTACAAGTCCTTGAGTCATTGCGGCTCAAGTACACACGTTTTTTTGAGCCGCAATGACTCAAGGACTTGTACCAATGAGACTATACCTCGATTGCCATACAAGTACATATAGTGGAGTTCTTTTCACACATTTAATTATCAATCCTAAGGAGTGACTCACCAAGTGTATGAAGACATGTGCACACGTGATAGAAAATGAAGTGAGTTAGCTATTCAAGCATGAGAAAAGACTAATACTACCCACACCTACTGATAAACTGGAAGTGTTGCCGCAAGCCTCTTTTCAGCAGTTTTGGTTTTTTGAGGTTTTCTCCCAGTCCAGAACTCCGAACATAGGCAATAGGGTACTCGTTTCGAAGCTCTCGACGAGACGAATCCAACGGTGGTGGTTTCACTCAATTCTGACCACTCTGCTGCAAGTTATGGCAGAAACAGTGAATTATGGGAGTCACTAACACCCGCGTTTTTGCTTCTCCTAGCTTACGCACGCACTACAGCCACTCAAAACAAGGGGGAAGGGGTAGACAACAGTCCTACACTTGCATTTCAAGCATCACACACACATACATGAGCAAAATGAAGATCAAAATCAGCATGAAAGAGGCAAACTCGAAATTTCAGAAGTGCTCTTCTTCACAATGACAAGAAGTCCTTTACAATGAGTCACTTTTGACTTATATACTAGTGCCCTAAGTTTGGTCCTTTCACACAAGAGACCGGCACTTTATTCACTAAAAATGCTAACTTCCTACTATTGTACATGGGTAATTCACTAATCTTCTGTGGGGATGCATCTAGAGGACTCCTCTAGTGCATTTACAATGGAAAATATATACAAGAGTGGTTATGATACAAAAGTTGTGTGTCCAAATCGGAAAAATTTTGGGGCCCGTATTTTTTTCTGCTTTTTGCGCTCGTTAGCTCTGCAACACTCTCCCCCTCTTCGTCTCTGTCGTCCCTTGACAGACTTTGCTTCGCGAACGCGTCTCGTGGGTAGTGTTGTCTGATTCTTGATCTTGCATTACGTTTTAGAGGCGCTTCAGCTTTTCCACTGCACGCTCCCCTTGGTCAGTATTGTCTGCAATTAGACAGACATGCAGATTCGATGGCCTTCTTGATTCAAGCTCTACAACTCAAGAGCCTGATGTAGTTGTCTTGCCTGTTGACTCGGGTTGCCACGCACGCCACCAGTGACTAGGAATGTGCTGTTCTTAGTCACCCTCTTCAACTTTTCAGCCTCTACCCCTTTCTAACTTTTGGTCCTACTCTGATGTTTGAAAAGTCCACTACTCGGGACCCTGGGGTTTAGCTTTGTAGCCTGGTGCGTGCCCCTGTGGGGCTCTGTGCAGAGATGGGTGTTGCGCCCCTGCGGGGCTTCCTGCAGAGATATGTTCTTTTTCTTTTCTTAATGAATAGTTTTGGACTTTGATTTTCTTCTTCTTTTCTTCTTGCTTGATTGTCCCTCTACACGTCCCTCCTCCTGAACTCTGTCGTCCTCGACAGGCTTTCTGAGGCGACGCGTGTATGTTTGAATGGCGGTTTGCTCTCGTTGGTTCAGCAGATTTGCATGACATAGCATGAATTCTTTCCATTGCTTTGACTTCACTCCGTCTTCTGGTGCCTGTCGGTGATCAGCGAAGAAGCTTGTTTCATAGGCCACCAGCCTCGCATTTAAATTTGAAGTCAGTTTTACAAAAATTTCCGAATCTATTTCAAAGAAGCCGATGAAGAATGCTTCTTCGAAAGTTTGCATATATGTTGATGGCAAAAACATAAGGCGGGAGTAGTATGCCATGATGGTTAGTCGGCTCGGAATGGTTGATAAATCAAAAATGAGAGCTTCCGATCCTTGCGTAATGCCAATGAAATTCAAAAATGTATACTTTGCGTGCTGGAAGACCTTCAACACGGTAATGAGCATGCTAAATATTTTATTTGTCATCTTGACTGCTAAGTCCGGCACTGTAGCATATTTGGCAATCCAGAACTCCATTGTCTTTACCATATATTCTTCGGTAGGTAGGTAATTATGTGGCGGACTAGGTAGTAACGGGTAATTTAGCCACTGATTATTGATAGAGCCTTGACGCTGTGCTTCCCAAAATTGCGTCCAAGAGCGTCTGCGGGGTACAGGACAAAATGATGGGTTTACCTGAAGCGCATATGGTGATGCTTCCCACTGTACCCGTAAAGTCGGATTCTTCTCCAAAATTTTTCTTCGCCATATGGGATCCGCCTTCTCAAATTCCTCTTGAGTATACTTGAAAGTGTCATGCTGGAATTGAAGGTTGTGGTCCGGATCTTTATTCGTGGTAGTCTTTATATACACGCGCGTTTGTTCTTTAAGTAGACCATATGGTACATTGAAGGGCTTCAAAATTTGATCTAGTTGTTTATTGTCTATGCGAGCTTCTTTCATTATTTGTATTATTTGATCTTCAAAATCAGCGGTGAGCTGGGACACCAGTAGTGCCCTTTCTGGTCTGCTCAATTCTGCAATGTCGCGTGTGTTAGGTTCTAGTGGAACCTCCTTTTCCGCCCTTATTGGTGAATGATACAAGGGAGGAGAGAGAGGACGTACCTCTTCCTCCACAGTAGCCGTGGTTTCTGGAGGAACTACTGGTGTCCCTTGTTTCTCTTTTAGCTCAATCTGCTCCTGCAGCCGTTTAATGATGTCATCTTTATTCTTGAGCTCCTCTTCAGCCTTGGTGAGTTTTTCTTGATGTTTGATTAATTCCTGTGCCACGATATGCATGTGATCTGTGTCTTCCTTGCACTGTCGGAAATAATCTTTCTCGGCTTTTTTCCATTTCTTTCGTAGAGCTGCAGTATCATTCATATATTTCTGTTCCCATTCTGCAACTGTCTCTTGCTCCTGTTTGAGCTGATCTGCCATCTTGGTCAACTTTGCTTCCATGTCTTTTATGTCCTCATTTGTTTTGTCAAGATCTGTCGATGGTTGATCACTGAGGAGAGCTGTCATTAGCTCTTTGTTTCTGTCCCTTAGTTGATCTGCTTCTTCCATGCTCACCTTGAGCTGTGACTCGAGTACTTTGCTACGGGTCTGTATTCTTGTTTTCTCTTTCTCCGTTACTTCCAGTTTCTTCGTCAGCTCTAACACTTGCTCTTTCAGGTGGGCATTCTCCTTTTCTAATGTTTTGCATTGTGTTTTGGTTGTTTTTATCTCCTCCTGTTTCTTCAACACCTGAGCTTCTACTTTAGATAATTTCTTTGCCAAATGCATACCTTCTTTCTGAAGCTTTTGTTTGTCGAGCATGGCCTGGTCGTAATCTTCATCAGCATCAAGCATCATTTGTTGAGTGTCGAGTGCCGTGCGGATCATATCCTGCACCACCGGCTTGAGCTGAGCTATATCCACATTCAACCATGTCTTTGTTATGTCCGGTGTTTCTCCTGTTTGTACATCTTGTCCCTGTGCTACATGGATCAATTCTTTGTGTGGTTGTCGGACCTGTAGTTGTATATTAACTTCCGCTTCATTTTCGACCGTTTTACGAACTTTCGTGGCACTCCCTTGAAATGTGACATCCAGAGGGGACGGTTCTGCCACAACCCTTAGTGGTGTGAAGGGTTCTTCGTCTTCTTTTTCTTCTTCTTGAGGCTTGTCCTCAGATATCATTGCATGCGTCTCAGCTTCCGACTTGTCCTCCTCTATATGGGTGATGGAGGCATCTTTTGCTTGCATAATGTTTTACCCTTCTTCTTCTGCCTTCTCTGTGGTTGCTTTCTGGTCTGCCAGCGACGATTGATTTTTTTCTTTGTTGTCAACTTGGGCTTCGTCATAATTGACTTCATTTAATTCGGCCCACTGGCCATCATCTTTCGATTCACTTTTAATATCTACATCCAATAATGATGTAGTTTGCTTTTCTTGGGCATCGGATCCTGAACTTGAATTGTCTAGCCCAATCTCCCGATACCTGTGTACCTTAGTAAGTTTTCTTTTGGGTTTTTGAACTGTTGCAGCCTGTTGATAATGATGACCTTGCACTGGTAGATTGATTTGCCCTTCTGTATACTTGTGAGTCTCCTCCAGTGCTTGAGTTAAGTCTTCTTCCGTAATTTTCCTGGGTCCTTGAGTGGTGGTGGTAGGCAGCACATGTACTCTCTTTGGTTGTGGTGCTTCTTCTTCTTTCTGCAGAACTTCTCTAGGCCGCTTTGTACCTCTCATGGTTCCTCTCATCCTCGGTTGCGAACTTGTTTCTGTTTCTTCTGCTTGCTTACTCCCTTTCTTTTGTTTTGGTACTGTAGCACTCTTGACATACTGAGCCAGCTCCATTGAAGATGGCATCTCCCTCAAGTACTCTCGCATGCCCAATGCATGGTAAATCATGATTGTGAGGGCAGTGGTTCCATTAAGGAATTTTTTATTTTCCCATTTCTTCTTGGCCTCGAACAATCTTTCCTGCACATATGGTGTGAGATTGACCTGATTGCCGATCTGTTTTGTGGCATGAGACAACAATTGGACAATAATTTTTTGAGGGGCCGTGTATCTGTTCATGCTCGGGAAGCAGAAGTGTTGATGAATCAACCTGACTTCCTCTTCAATATCCACTCTATTAATGTCGACAAAGGTTCTAGTATTTGCTCCACGAATTTCTTCTTTGACCGTGTTGACACCATCTTTCTCCCATTCAAAAGCTTCTTTGATTAAGTCGTGGGAGAACTGAACGACTACCCATTCGCCATTCTTATCCATCACATTGGCTTCTGGCACCAATGGATCATGTAGCGCTGGTCTCAAAGTGTTCATGACTTGGGTACATCGTTGGAAGTCCGGCTTGTAGATGGGTAGCTCAAAATACTTGTGAATTCCTGCTTTCTTCATGATATCGATTGTAGATGGCATGCCATGTAAAATCTTGAAGTCTTGGGACATGATCGGAAAGTGGTGATCCGTGTCCGTGATCTTTATGTTGGCCAAGAAAAGATACTCTTCCACGGGTTGTTCATCTCTGAACCAATGTCCTTTTGCTATCGTAAGACATTGGGGAGGAAATTCTTGGACCTCCTCTTGGATTGTAGCTTCAGAGTCTTCAGAAGCCATCTGCACTTAATATAGAGCATGAATTAGTATCCATATTTTGTCCAGAAATCCTCCACCATGTGTTGATTAATAATTTGATATTGCTCCGAGTGCATGGTGCCGTCCCTTTCCCGTGGGTGTGAGAAGGGTAATACCTGAATTTTTCATGTATTTTTATATTTTTTTTTTTTGCTGAAAAGAAAACATAAAAGTTAGTCCATAGCCGAAGCGTTTATTGAATTTTGGAGTAATATTTTTAGGTATGTACAAGTGTTTTCCCATTTCTCAAGGGAAAATGTGTGTGACTATCCGGAAGTAAAAAAAGACGTGCCGAATGCTTGGCCTTGTAATATGGCCCTATCATGCCTACTTTGGGTGCATCAGACACAACATGGGTGCAATCGGGTGCTTTATCTCCTCGATCTTTTGCTCCTTGTGGTAGCTTGGGTTTCCAGATCCATTTTGAGAACACTGAGAGAGGTCGCTGGGTTTTCTCTATTCGTGCAGCTGCTCGTGTTCCATTTGTCTTATCCATTGTCCGATTGAATTTGGCCTTTCTTGGCGATCTTCTCTGATGATTCATATGTGTTGTTGACTTTTGCCTCGTCTGCTGTGGTGTTTCCTCTTTGGTCTTCACATTCTGTTTAGCTGCTTGTATGACCTTTTTGGGAATCCATATCTGATGTCGCGATCTTTGAGCTTCAAGCAGGGGCTTGGCAATCCATACTTGTACTGGTTCTTTTCGTTTGTAGTTCTTTGTAGCTGATTTGGTGATGTCCGTTTCCTTCTTCAAAGCGCTTGTAGACATTTTTTGACTCTGTACCTGATCCTTTCGTACCCACATATATTTGGATGGTGGTCTGTTCGAGTATCTGCTTGTTAGTTCCCAATAGTGCGAACTTTGGATACTTTGAGCCTGTTTAGGAGAGGGCGTCTCCTCGATGGTTGGCTAATCCTCATTCACTTCAGGTAGCTTCGACGCTACAGGGGATGTCAGAATGATTAAAGTTTCAGTTTCTATGCATTTGCTTTCTGAGGGTTGAGCACAGTCGCTACTATCTTTCGTCGCTTCTTGAACTTCCTCTGATCTTGGTATTGACATGGCTTGGTTACATGGTTTCTCTTCAAGCAAGCTGAAAACCTCCTTATGCCCTATCGTGGCTGAAATATATCCTTGAGCCAGATGGATACATGCTTCTGTTTCAATGATCCAGTCTTGTCCTAGAATGAAGTCTTCCATTAAATCGTTATTCTCACATACTAGGACTCTTTGTTCCATGGAGGAATTTCCTATGTGGAGGGACACATTGGTTGTTCCAATACAGTCTAGGGTGTGACCTCCAATTCCTATTAGTTTGGCTTTCGTGGGATTCAATTCCAATTGCAATTCGTTCGCTATCCTCCTTCGCATGCAGCTAAGGCCTGCTCCTGAGTCTATCAATGTGTCTATCAATTTATACTCCGTCTGACCAATCCCTAGGTTTAGGTAAGGTTGTGTTTTACATATACCCGTTGCGTCACCATTTTTGACCTGGTAGTTTGCCATAGGGATGGGCTCTTCTCCTTGCATATAGCGTTCATCTCTTTGCCTGATCCACTCCTTGCGTTTTCTAATGCGTTCTAGTGCTTCTTGTCGGGCTTCCTCTCGAATTCGTTCTTCTTCCGTCTTCCTATTTTGAGCTTCCAACAGTCTAGCTAGCATTTCATCGGTCAGAGGCTCCATGAATCGTTTCACTCGGCATCCACTGATGTAATTGGGAAGAATGTCTCCGTCTAGTGTGGCGAGATTGACTGCCCCACTAGTGGAGATTCGATTTATGATCAGGGGACCATATCCGCGTTTTTGGAGCTTCTTTGCGTGCTGTTTTAGGGTGTATACTAGGACTAAGTCGCCTTCTTTTAGTCCCTTATCTTTAATATGTGAGTCATAGTATGCATTTTGTCTCCGTTTAGCGGCATAGATGCCTGCTACCGCTTGCAATCTAGTCTCATGCAGCTTTTCAATTTGATCTAATTGCTGAGACAATTCATGACCGTTCCACTCATATTGCTGGGCTACTTTTAATGTAGGCACTAAGAAGTCAATTGGCAAAATTGCATTCTGCCCATACACTAGGTTGAAAGGTGTAGTTCCAATGGCTGTTTTATACGCCACTCGGAAGGCCCAAATTGCGTGATTCAATTGTTTGTCCCAATCTGACCTTCCATTATTGACAATCTTTGTCAAAACAGTACATAGTACTTTGTTGGAACTTTCAGCCTGTCCGTTGGCTTGAGGATGGTATGGGGCTGATTTTTTGTGGATTACTAGAAATTCATTCATTAGCGATTCAATGACTTTGTTTAGGAAATGAGTTCCTCGATCACTCACTATCTCGATCGGTAGTCCAAATCTTGTGAAAATGTGTTCAAAGAGAAATTTTGCTGTGGTTTGAGCATCATTTTTTCGAGTGGCTTTTGCTTCTACCCACTTTGTCAAGTAGTCGGTGGCTACTATGATGTATTCCGCATGTGATCCTTTTGCAGGTGGGTTGATAGGTCCTATGAAGTCAATTCCCCACTTGGTAAATGCTCTCGCACAAACCATGGGTCTTAAAGGCATGTCATCTCTTCTAATGGGATATTTTGCTCTCTGGCATGTTTCACAGCTTCTCACATATGTCTCTGCGTCCATATGTAGAGTTGGCCACCACAGGCCTGCAAAGAGAATCATCTTGACCGTTCTATCTGCTGAAAAATGTCCTCCCGCAGCTCCTGCGTGTGCCATTTCTAATATGGGAAGATATTCTCCTTCATGCACGCATAGTCTGAGTTGATTGTCTTTTCCTCTTCTAAACAGTTGTTTCCCCATTATCACATAATCCTTGCTCATTTCTTCTAAGGATCGCTTTCTTGCTAGACTAGCTCCTATTTCGTGCTCTTTCGTTTTGAGGAATTGCACTAATGATTTACTCCAATTAGGCGCTATGGTAGAAAAGGGTAAGGACACATGATCCTCTGAGCTAATTTCTTTGCATTCCACACAATTACTTACATGCTCGTGAACGTCCTTGGACATATCAGGCCAATATACGCCTAATCTTTTTAATTCTCGTATTGTTCCATGCATTCCTTGATGGGTTTTCCACTTGTTCACATGTGCGTGGTTGATCAGTTGTTTTTGTTCATCCTCCTCTACACATCTCAATAAAACTCCGTTAGGTTCCTTATAATATACGCTTCCAGCAACAATGTGTAAATTCCTTGTTTGAAGAATTTCTTTTTTGCTATTTCTGTTAATTGGATGTTGAGGGCCATGCGTAAGTATAGGGGTCAATTTTTCTGCCCACTTCGGACATACTTCCAGATTAAACAGATAAGCATCTGGTAAATCATCAGGTACTCCGCTAGGTGGCTCTCCGTGTTTTAACCTAGAAAGGTGGTCTGCTCTCACATGTGTGTTTCCTTTTTTGACTACTACCTCAAAGTCAAACTCCATTAGTAACAAGAACCATCGTACCAATCTCCCTGTGTTGCAAGGCTTATTGACTAGATACAACAAGGCTTGATGGTCTATGAAGAATTTGAACTTGTTGGCTAAGAGGTAATGTCTAAACTTCTTCACTGCGTAGACCATTCCTAAGCCCTCTCTTTCAGTAGTCGTGTAATTTCTCTCTGCTTGGTTTAATTGTCTACTCGCGTAAGCGATTGGATGATCAAGCTTTCCTTCATCGGCCGGTTGAGCAAGGATACATCCAATTGCATAGTTCGAAGCATCAACATGAATATGAAAAGGCTTGCTCCAGTTGGGTGATTTTAGAATTGGGGCTGTACTCAGCCTCTTTTTAAGCTCGTTGAAGGCCTTCTCACACTCGTCCGTCCAAGTGAACTGAGTCAATAGACCGTATAAGGGCTTAGCTATTATGGCATACATGTGAATAAACCTACGGTAATATCCACAATGTCCCATAAAGGCTTGTACTTCTTTCGCATTCTTGGGTCTTGGTAAGTCCAATATGACTTTAATCTTATCCTCATCTGTAGATATCCCATTCCTTGAGACTATGTGCCCTAGTATTTTTCCTTGTCTTACCATGAAGACACATTTTTCTGGGTTTAAGCAGACTCTATACTGCCTACATTTGTCGAATATTTTCCGCAGTTCCGGTATGTGGTCTGGTCGTTGATTTGAGTATGTACACAGATCATCTACGTATACTTCCATGCTTTTTCTCAGAAATTCTTTGAAAACATGACACATCAGTCGTTGGAAGGTGGCTGGCGCATTAGTGAGCCCGAAAGGCATCACTCTAAATGCATAGATTCCCCATTCAGTCGCGAATGCGGTTTTATGCTGGTCCTCAGTTGCAATAGCTACTTGGTTGTAACCAGAGAATCCATCCAAGAAGCTATAGACTTCCTTGCCGGCAACTCTTTCCAAAAGATGGTCTGTGATGGGTAAAGGGAAACTATCTCGTATAGTTGCTGCATTTACTTTTTTCAGGTTGATACACACCCTTAGCTTTCCGTTTTTCTTGGGCACTACTACTAGTGGCGATACCCATTCTGTGTGTTCTATCTCGTATATGAACCCTGCCGCTAGTAATTTGTCAATTTCTTCCTTTATTTTCGCTGCATAAACTTCATTATACGTGTAAGGGCGTTGTTTAGAAGGTTTTGCATCTGCTGTCATAGGAATTCGATGAGCGCATATGCTAGGTTCTACACCCTTAAGGTCTTTGTACGTCCAAGCAAATACATCTCGATATTCTCGGATGAGGTGTATGAGTTCCTCTTCTTCCTCTTCAGATACGTCTTTACCAATATACGTACACCTTTCTTCTCCTTCTTCAACCGTCACAATAATTTTTTTTGTTTGTTCTTTGTTGTCATACGCCTCTCCGTCTCGTGCTTCTCGTTTAGGCATTTGAGTTGCTATTTTCCTTTCTTCCACTTCGTATCTTTTAAAATGTTCTGGAACTTCGAAGTGGTCTGGTTCAGGTTCCACTTTACTTGTGTCCTCTCTATGCTCGTGTATTCTTGGGATGGTGTCAATTGCTAAGACTTTTGTCGGTCTTTCTTTTGATTCCTTTTGCATGATTTCTAAATATTGTTCTTCAGAGTCAAACTCCTGTTCCATTTCTATGCTTTCGTACTCTTCTTTCCACTCTTCCTCTACAATTTCTCCTGCTTCTACTTCTTGGAGAACAACCATGTAGAGGTTCACGTCATATCCTTCGTCGTCTATACAGTCGTTCATCGTCAAGACTTCCTCATTCACACAAACGTCTAATGTGGCTAGGATTTCCATCCAGCCATGTGGTTCGAAGAGTTCATCTGAAAAAATTTGAGGCATATAGTCGGGGTCTTCTATCGATCGATAATTATGGTGCCCTATTGGCCACATTTGTTTTTTACACTCCTCCTTCTTGGCTTCTTTGCACATCCACAACTGGGCATCCTCGTGCATCCAAGATTGGTCGCTTGATCCAGCACTGTGAATGGATAGGTCATCTTCCTCTTTGTGGACTGAATTCCATTGTAATGGAGGGACATCCCGATAAGCGAATGTGTGCAGGTTTATCTTGGTAGTGTTTCCTTGATGTTGGAGATATAATGAATCTTTGCCCCAATCTTGTACTACTCGCATCTGTCGCATGAATGGTCGTCCCAATATCATTTCGTAATTGTTTGCTTTTTCGAACTTACATATGGCCAATGTGTGTTCAAACTCTACTCCACAAGTGGTCAGTTTGATTCTTTCCAATATTCCTAAGGGTTTCTCTACATGACCATCTGCTAATTGGAGCTTCATGCGCGTGGGTCGTAAGGCAGGTTTTCCCCATTTTTCCCATATTTCCTTGGTGGCAATCCCTACCCCCGCTCCCGTGTCTAGGATGGCCTTGGTCATGTACCCATTGTAGGTGACAGGTAAGCACGTATTACCTTCGTCTCCTTCACTAAATTCTCCTACTTTGTCAACTGGAACTTGTATTGTGGGGTGGTTTTCTTTTTCCTTTCCTTTCATTTCCCCTTTCTCTGCTGGTGGCTCTAATTGGTTTGCTAGCTGTCTCCATAGATGTGGTCTAAGTTGAAGCAACTCTTCCACCGTCAATTTGCATTGCACCTTCGTTTTCTTAAGTTCGGTTAGGTTGTGTGAACTCTCTTCTGAGTTTCCTTTTTCTTTCCCATGCACTGTGGGTGCTCGTATTATTATAGACTCTCTTTCATATTCTCCCATGTAGTTAGGCAGCGTTGAAATGCTCATGGTTTCCTCTCTTCCTTTATCAAACCTTGACACTTCCTCATATGCTTCCTCCAAGTTATGATCATGGTGACTATCTTCTCCAACTATTTCCTCAAAAGGAGGTGGACAGATCCCATCCTTTTTCCATTGCTCTTCTCTAATTCTTTTCCACAAATCTTTGGACCAATCTTCCTCCAGGTCAGGTATTATGGATACCTGTTCTTCTTGAATTTTCATTCGTTCATTTTGATCATCTTCCCTTCTAGGTTCCTTATCCTTAGGTTGGATGCACGCTTCATATAGTTCCTGTGCGACCCTTGTTTCAGGCAAAATTGGGATAGTCTTTTCTAGAGTCGCCTGTGCTACTTCTATAAGCTTTTTACATATCGCCAGTCTTTCTTTCTCTAATTCCCCTTGAGGATAGAGTCTTTCATGTTGCTCTAGGCTTGGTCCCATTGTGATTCTAGCTTGGTATGCTTTTAGCCACATGTCCAAATCCTCGGGTTTTGGGTCCGCTAGAATTGATCCTGGCTTCCTTTCCTCTGAGCTGATTGGTGGTGTTTCAGGGATCTCCTTATGCGTTTTTTGTTCATTAAGCTTTCTAGAACCCTTCGTTTGTTTTTTGCTGTCTTGGCTCTTGTTTCTTGCCCATTTTTCTTTGATCTTTTCTCGCCTTTCTTTCCATTTTTGTATTTTGGTGTTTTGGGAATTTTCACATGTGTTCTCTGAATCCTCGACTATCTGAATGTTAGCGTCTCCTGTTTTATTGTTCTCTAGTTTTTCTTCCGGTTGTTTCCCTTTTTGTTGTTTTGCTTGAGCTCTAGTAATAGCTTTCAGTGGTACAGTGTACTCCTTCTCGCTTCCAGATCCTTCTAAGACCTCGATTACATTAATTGGTGCAGTGCCTTGAGCTTTTGTAGGGTTCTTAGGGCAATCTCTAAAAAGATGTTCTTTTCCACAATCACTACAATATCCTTCCCAAATCCTGGGTGGTGGAGGGTTGTAAGGTCGAGGACACTCCCGAATGAAGTGATCCCCTCCGCATCTATAACACGGTCCTCTCTGCACTGGTGGTCTAATGGGAGGTCTCAATGGTTGTTGTGCCTTGGGCACTGTGTACATTAAAGTTGCAGTTTCCGCTCCATAAGTCTGATCAAATCCTTCATATCCATAATAGGCCACGTCATATGCTGGTTCATATTCCATCATGTTGGCTTCATATGGATAGTACTCTCCTGGTGGAGGTTCATACCCTTGGTTGGTTGATTCTACATTGGTCGCTACTGTAGCTGGTATTATGGCTCTTTCTAAGTTTTCTTCCGGTTGAGTATACTTCACGGGTACAACTTGTTGAGGTTGTGACAGTTGGGGTCCCAACACTGGTTGTGGTGGTGGATATGATGCTTGCTCATATTGTCTTGGAGCTCCTACCGGATACAGGTTGTATCTAGGCATCTCCCTACCAAGCTCTCTAGGTGGGTATCCATAAGGTCGGTATTGGGGTGGATTGACAGGTCGTGATTGCCTATTAAAGGGACAGTTCTCAGTTGTGTGATTGGTATATTTTTGCTCGATGTGACAGTAGGAAGAAGTCCCTTGTTGTTGCTGTCTGTTGTATGGATACGTCGGTTGTGCACCGGCTCCTACTCTGGCACACAAGTGTGTGGGGTGTTCTCCTCCACATAAGTTACACCTCCTCAACATAGGCACTCTTTGAGTTGGATGTTGGTAAGCTCTCTGTCCTTGGACTCCTAGTTTCTTTGCTAATAGTTCCGCTAGTTCTTCCACATTACTAGAATTGGACGTAACCGTACTTCTTGAGTCTTCTGATTTAGTGAGGTCGGTAGTACCTTTGAGGTCCTCAGCAAGGTTATCTTCCAGGTCGATGCACTCTTGAAGACACTCACTCAATGTTTGCAGCCTCTTCACATACACTAGGGTTCTTAGGGTCCCGTTAGAGAGTCCATCCAGGAATAATGAAATCATCTTTTGTTGAGTCGGTCTCTCAGCCATTGGGCATCTATCCACGTATTGGTTGAATCTTCGGGCAGCAGTCTTCACAGTTTCATTAGGGTTTTGTTTAAAGCTATGGATCAAAGATGCAGAATTGTGCTTAATCCCTCTCCTTGTAAATTCTCCAATGAATTCTTGAAAGAATTGTTCCATGTTTCCAAATTGATTGGGATCTAGAGGTTGGAACCAAGTTAGAGCTGTTCCTGTGAGGGTGAGTCCAAAAGACTCATACTGCACAAAGAAGTCCTCTACTTGTTCTGCTCTTAGAACTTGTTTAAATTCGGCAATATGATCGTATGGCTCCCCTAATCCATCATAGTGGTTTCTCATACACTTAGCTACTTGGATTGGTCTCAATCTCCTCATTGGTTCAGGCGGTCTGGGCATTACAGGGAAGACTGGGGCAGCTGGTCGTAATGGAGGTATTCCTGGCTGCCCTCCCACAGGTGGTCGTGGTCTGATCGGTGGTCGGAAGTGGTTCCCCATCCCTGTGTGGGTCTGGTTGTGTGTGTGCACTCCTGGAGTTGCAAACTGTACATGAGTACGGTTGGGCACACTTCTTTGACTGGTCTGTCCTGATGTGGTATGTTCCGTCTCTTGTTGATTTCCAAAAGGATTCTGCGAGGTAGTTGCCTGCTCCCTCTGAGGAAATACAGGCGCACCCATATATCTCAGCCGAGCCCTGTCTAGGACACCTACAGGCCAATATCTTCTTTGATTCTTATCTAGGTAAGTGAGTCTAGTTTCGTCATCTGGGTCTTTCAACTCATAGAATGTCATGGGGCTCTCTCCTATTCCTTGAACAGGTACGTCAGTTTGAAGCAATAAGTCTGCTCCGTGAATCATGTAGACTTCCAACAAGTAGTCGTCTTGAGGTATCAAGTCTCCTCTCAAGACCCGTGATACTTGTGACCTGCCTCTGGGGGTGGACACTAACTCTTCAGCGTTGTCGGGATCCATAAACTCTCCTCTTTCATTGATCCTCTCAGGAAATTCAGTTACTATGTAGATGTGACCCATTTTGTCAATATAAGCACCTCCCTCGTATTTGACAGCTGGTCGTGGTATGATGGTGACATTTTGGGCAGTTGCCATCCTGGCGACAGACCTGTTTAAGCCATCCAGGTAGATTGGAATCTCCTGGGCATTAGTGGACACATATTGTAAGGAGGTACGGTAGTCTCCTTCAACAGTAGTCATGAAGTTTCCTGTTGGTGTAGGTCCTTGCATGTCTTCTGAAGCCATAAGTAACTCCTCTTCCGAGTCACTGGAAGTTTCTAAGTAGACTGAGTGATGACTAGCCTGGGCTGTACTTCCTACTGAGGATATGACACTCCTTCTACTACCTAGAACTCTTCCTGACCTCAAGTTCATTCACTCTCTGAGGCCTCTCTTTATGCTGCTTAGATTTACTTTGGACAGCTCTACCAATGATTCAGTTTGCTTGCCAAAAGAAGGGTTCAATTCTGGGCGATACCACACTTGGCGATACTGCTCTCGGCGATACGATACCAGAGCT
Source organism: Ceratopteris richardii (assembly GCA_020310875.1). Taxonomy (NCBI): domain Eukaryota; kingdom Viridiplantae; phylum Streptophyta; class Polypodiopsida; order Polypodiales; family Pteridaceae; genus Ceratopteris; species Ceratopteris richardii. The sequence continues at coordinate 116,732,903 of CM035442.1, read as the reverse complement.
CCAAACGATACGATACCAGAGCTCCAAACGATACGATACCAGATATAGTGTCGCGATACTCCCCTGGGGATCACCACGATACGATACCGGCAAAGTAGACGTTACGATACTAGGGATTCGAGGCGATACGATCTCAATGTGGTGTCGCGATACGATCCTTGACAGGAGACGTTACGATACCACCGCAGTAAGTGCGATCGCGATACTAATCTTGGCGATACGATACCACTATGGTGTCGCGATACCAAGACAAGCAGCCGACGATACGACACTTGTGAGGGCACGATCGCGATACTAACGTAGTGTCGCGATACCGGGGTAGTGTCGCGATACCGGGGTAGTGTCGCGATACCACTGTATCAAACGATACGATACCACTCGGTAAAGTGAGGTCGCGATACTAGAAACTTAGGCGATACGACACCACAGTGGTGTCGCGACACCAAGTATTAGTATCGGACGATACGATACCAGAGATCGAGTGCGATCGCGATACCGACTCAGTGTCGCGATACCAAAGTGGTGTCGCGATACCAAAGTAGGTATCCAGCGATACGACACTTCAGGCGAGTGTCGCGATACAAGGGAATTTTGGTATCGTGATACCAAAACTCAACCGATCGCGATACTCAAGCCTAAAAGCCTAAATGCAAGACTTTTTTTCTAACTTTTTTCTCCCCCTTGCTCTTCTCACTCTCCTCTTCCCTCCTATACCTCTGTAGCACACAAAAAGATAACTATGATATCAGTTTTTCCCCCCCGCGATACTGCGCAAACTTTTAATCACGTTTTTGATCATTTTTAAAGTGTTTTTGTCAGATAAATTGTGAGAATATTTACCTTGGTACTGTCTTGCTTGCAATGTGAGCTCAAAAGCTAGCTTTAAAAGCCTGAATGCCACGATACCAACCCCACGATACTGGTCGCTGCTCGCAAACGATACCAGAACACTGTGAAGTGTCAAATGAGCCAAATTTTTTGGTTTTTATACTTTTTTTTGACTGAACTTAAAATTTTTGGGATTTTTGGTGATTTTCTGAGAATTTTGGCCTACTCCTACTCCTCTTTTCCTCACTCTTCCTCTCCTTCTAACCTAACCCTAACTCCTCCTTCTCTTCCCTCCTCCTACACTTAAACCTAAAACTTATCACACACACCTCAAGGATGAGAAGTGACAAGTGCTGAAAAGGAATACTACTCGTCAATGGACAAATTCACCTCTACAAGTACGATTCGATCACACTTGCTCTCTAACTATCACGAAGGCACCTTGGTGGAGTGCCTCCCCGGCAACGGCGCCAAAAACGTGTGTACTTGAGCCGCAATGACTCAAGGACTTGTACCAATGAGACTATACCTCGATTGCCATACAAGTGCATATAGTGGAGTTCTTTTCACACATTTAATTATCAATCCTAAGGAGTGACTTACCAAGTGTATGAAGACATGTGCACACGTGATAGAAAATGAAGTGAGTTAGCTATTCAAGCATGAGAAAAGACTAATACTACCCACACCTACTGATAAACTGGAAGTGTTGCCGCAAGCCTCTTTTCAGCAGTTTTGGTTTTTTGAGGTTTTCTCCCAGTCCAGAACTCCGAACATAGGCAATAGGGTACTCGTTTCGAAGCTCTCGACGAGACGAATCCAACGGTGGTGGTTTCACTCAATTCTGACCACTCTGCTGCAAGTTATGACAGAAACAGTGAATTACGGAAGTCACTAACACCCGCGTTTTTGCTTCTCCTAGCTTACGCACGCACTACAGCCACTCAAAACAAGGGGGAAGGGGTAGACAACAGTCCTACACTTGCATTTCAAGCATCACACACACATACATGAGCAAAATGAAGATCAAAATCAGCATGAAAGAGGCAAACTCGAAATTTCAGAAGTGCTCTTCTTCACAATGACCAGCAGTCCTTTACAATGAGTCACTTTTGACTTATATACTAGTGCCCTAAGTTTGGTCCTTTCACACAAGAGACCGGCACTTTATTCACTAAAAATGCTAACTTCCTACTATTGTACATGGGTAATTCACTAATCTTCTGTGGGGATGCATCTAGAGGACTCCTCTAGTGCATTTACAATGGAAAATATATACAAGAGTGGTTATGATACAAAAGTTGTGTGTCCAAATCGGAAAAATTTTGGGGCCCGTCTTTTTTTCTGCTTTTTGCGCTCGTTAGCTCTGCAACAGATGGCTTTCATAGTTTCATGCCAAGTACTTGTAACCCATAATGTATGATGGTTAAGTGCATTAGTGCATGGGTTGAACAAATTATGTGCCTTGTGCATGGCCTTGTAATGTGGCCCTACGTATGCGTACTTAGAAATTGCATGGCAAGAAGTATGGTGCAAGAGATTGGGTCTTGAGCTAAGTGCTCAAGGGTATGCTGACGAAGAGGTTTCCTAATCGATCATGGTTATAGTGTTGTTGAAGCATACACGGCTTACCATGGTGAAGGGTCCGTTGATCTTCATCTCTTCATGTTGTAGTTCCACCATGGTGTTTGACCCTCGTCTTGTCTTTTTTGTTGATTGATGTCCTTGCTGAAGGTTCGCTGATGAGCATTTTCAAGCACAGTCCTCTTCTTTGCCCCCTTTTTTTTTTTTTTTTTTATACACGATGGTATCAAACAAGAAGAAAGATGTTAGTATCAATAACATATTTTGCATGTGAAAATTGTGTCTCATGTGCCTGGGATTTCTCAATTGTGTCTATGCACGGCCATGTAAGGTGGCCCTATATTGATGCATACTTTGGAAATGCATGACCTGAATGGTGCAAACGACTGGGTTATGCCAAAGGCACATGGTTGCTGCACGTCGAGGCTTTTGATGTTACTCGCATAGTTGATGCATTCTTTGTTTGGAGGTGTCGATTGGATCTCGAAATGATGTAATCCTCCTAATGGAAACCCATTTCCGAATAGTATTTGGCCCTGTAGAGATCACCTCAGGCCAGGTCTTCTTTGGATGCTGTCCAAACTTTGGTATCCAGTGCGGTTGGCTCTTTGGTTTTGTGGGTGCGGCGGTTGCTTTCGGCTTCCAAACCCATATCCATGATGATTGCCTGCCTACTTTTGCGGAAGGGTCGATTTTATCTTCATTTGGTCTTTGTGCTCCATTCTTACCTTTTTCTTTCCTTGGCTTCTTTGTTGATACCTTTTGTATGGTGGGGAGCATAGGTTGTTCCATAGGTAAGAGCTTCTTAGGTACCCACATCTGTAATCGTCCGTGTTGAGCAGTAGCTAATTTTTTAGGCACCCAAATTTGTACCTGATTGTGGTCGGCCTTCATTGATAGCTTCGGTACCCAAATTTGTTGGATTCTTCGTGCTTGAGCCTGTTGTAGGTGCTTGGTCCTTCTGTTGTCATGGTCGATCTGGTTGGGCGGGAGTCTTTGAGGCAACATCGATGGTTGTACTCCTTTCTTTACCCAGATCTGTGTCATGCCCAACACTTCTTTCCTCTTGAAGGCTCTTTGTCTATTTGATAGACTGGCTGTCTTGCACTGTTTTGCTTGCTTCTGAGGTTGAACTACTGTAGATGCTTTACTCTTTGAAAAAAAAGAAGAAGGTTCATCTTGCCTTTGCGACTGTCCTTCCGTGATTGCGTCCGTCTGGATCATAGAGCTTTTGACATCTACAACATCTTGTTCGAGAAGATTAGCCTTAGAGAAACAAAGAGAGTGTGTGGTGTCAGTGTCAGTGGGCATGCGATTCTCCAACTCTAATGTAATGCATTGATTATATACCCAAACTTGAAGAAGTTGACTTCTTAGGTTCAAGTTGACAGCATGGTTGTAAATCCAATCTTGACCCAAGACAAGTGGCTCTGTGAGGTCCTCATCATGACACACTAGCATTTTGACTTTTATTGGAACATCTTGAAGGTAGATGGGAAGTTCCACCTCTCCCAAACAAGGGGTTTCCACGCCTCCTAAACCCATGAGATAGGCTTCTATGGGCTCGATGTTCAATTGCAGGTCTTGGCAGTATGAAAGTCTAACTGCACTAGTTGCTGCTCCTGAGTCAACCAATGCTCTCACAGTCCTTACACTCTTTCCTTGTCCTACCTCTATATTCACAAAGGGCCGGCGATCAATTATTTGAGAAGTAGTTATGCCCGATTTTTGGCACATGTCCATGTGATATTTTGGAGCTTTTGTGTTGACATCTAGGCCTAGACGCCGTAGCTTATTTCTTCTGATGCGCTCTCTTGCCTCTGCTTGTGCTTCTTCTCTAACCATTGACTCCTCTTCTTTGCGCTTCTTAGCAGTGTTGAGTCTCATGAGCATTTCCTCTGTAAGAGGTTCTTGATATAACTTGACGCGGCATCCACTAATATAGTTTGGTAAGATATCACCTTCTAAAGTGGCCAATTGAACTGCACCGCTAGTGGAGAGTCTATTGATGATCATGGGTCCATATCCTCGTTTCTCCAATTTGCGGGCATGTTGCTTTAGCGTATAAACCAGCACTAGATCTCCTTCCTTCAATCCTTTATCCTTTACATGGGCATCAAAGTATGCCTTTTGTCTTTTCTTTGCAGCATAGATGCCTGCGGCTGCTCGTAGCCTCGTCTCACCTAAGCGTTCTAGATCAAAGATCCTAGAGGAAAACTCGTGTCCATCCCACTCGTACTCTTGTGCTACTTTCAAGGCTGGGATTAGGAAGTCCAATGGTAGCACAACATTCTGTCCAAAGACCATATGAAATGGGGTAGCATTGAGTACCGTTTTGTAGGCAACTCGGTATGCCCAAACAACATGATGAAGTTGTTTGTCCCAATCAGAGCGTTTATTATTTACAAGTTTCGTCAATACGTTACATAGGATCTTATTCGTGCTCTCGGCTTGTCCGTTAGCTTGTGGATGATAGGGGGCAGACTTCTTATGTATAACCATGAATTCTTGAAGGAGATTTTCAATGACCTCATTCAAGAAGTGCGTACCTCTATCACTAACCAACTCTATTGGTAACCCATATCTAGTGAACACATTTTCGAATAAGAACTTAGCCGTCGTTTGAGCATCATTCTTTGTCGTGGCTTTTACTTCCACCCACTTTGTAAGGTAATCTGTGGCTACAATAATGTATTCTGCATGGGAGTTTCTAGTTGGGGGGTTAATAGGACCAACAAAGTCTATGCCCCACTTCGAAAATGCACGTCCTCCCATCATTGGCCTTAAAGGCATCTCGTCTTTTCTTATCGGATATTGGGCACGTTGGCATATGTCACATTTCTTCACATAAGTATGTGCATCCATATGAAGGGTGGGCCACCAAAGTCCTGAGAATAGAATGGTCTTAATTACTCTGTCAGGCCCAAAGTGTCCACCTGCAGCACCGCTATGTGCAGTTTCTAAGACTTTCAAATAGTCTGATTCATGAACGCACAGTCTTAGGTAACCATCCTTGCCTCTTCGATATAGGTTGTCTCCTACTAAGGCATAGTCTTGAGCCTCTTGCTCCATGCTCCGTTTTCTTGCAAGACTAGCCTGATTGGGTAATGTTCCCGATCTCATGAACTCAACCAATGGAGCACTCCAATCTGGGATTAATGACACATGATAAAGAGTGGCATGCTCCACTGGGGGTCTCTTCTGGCACACTGGACAATTCCGGATCCACTCTTGTATTTCTTTGTCCATTCTAGGCCAATACACTCCTAAACGTTTTAGATTCTGCAATGTTCGTTGTTTAGAGTAGTGATCTCCTAGCAGTCCCTCATGGGCTTGTTGCATCCAACTAGTATGTTCGTCGTCTTCAACACAACAAGCTAGTACACCCTCTGGATCTTGTTTGTACATGCTTCCGGCCAATATTTGATACTTCTGTGATCTTACAATTTCTTCTTTGCTTGTTTTCACATTTTTATTTGCAGGCCCAAAGGTTAGGACTGGTACCAACTTATTTGCCCATTTGGGAACAACTTCTAAATTGAACAGATAAGCATCGGGCAATTCATCAGACACTCCTTGCGGTGGCTCTCCTGAAGTGATGCGAAAAAGATGGTCTGCCCTAAGATGGGTTCTACCTTTCCTGACAACAACTTCAAAGTCGTATTCCATTAGTAAGAGGAACCATCTTACTAAGCGGCCTGTATTGCAAGGTTTATTGACCAAATATAGTAAATCTTGATGATCAGTGAAAAACTTGAACTTATTGGCCAATAGATAGTGTCTAAACTTCTTCACATCATATACCATGCCTAAGCCTTCTCTCTCCGTTGTGGTATAATTTCGTTCAGCTGCATTTAATTGCCTACTAGCATATGCTATCGGCAAATCTAGGTTTCCTTCACCTGTGGGTTGTGCTAGCACACATCCTATTGCATGATTGGAGTCATCTACATGGACATGAAAGGGTTTGCTCCAATCCGGAGTAGTCAATATTGGTGCTGTGCACAAACGTCTTTTCAGCTCGTTGAAGGAATTCTCGCATTCCTCGTTCCACTCAAAATTTGTTAACAACCCATAAAGAGGTTTAGCTATGATGGCATACATGTGGATAAACCTACGGTAATATCCACAATGGCCCATAAAGGCTTGTACCTCTTTAACATTCCTTGGCCTGGGCAGCTCTGCTATTGCTCTTACTTTGTCCTCATCTGTTGAAATTCCATTCTTAGAAACAATGTGACCTAAGATCTTACCTTGTCGTACCATGAACACACACTTTTCTGGGTTCAGACAAACTCGATAACCTCTACACCTGTTGAAGATCTGTCTGAGCTCAGGGATGTGGTAACTTCTTTCTTGGGAATGAGCGCATAAATCATCCACATATACTTCTAAGCTCTTTCGCAAGAACTCTTTGAAGACATGGCACATGAGCCTTTGGAATGTTGCAGTTGCATTGGTGAGCCCAAATGGCATCACACGAAATGCAAAGATTCCCCATTCTGTGGCAAAGGCCGTTTTGTGTTGATCTTCGGGGGCAATGGCTACTTGGTTGTAACCTGAAAATCCATCAAGGAAGCTATAAACTTCCTTGCCTGCAACACGCTCCAATAGATGTTCGGTGATTGGAAGTGGATAACTATCTCTGATTGTAGCGGCATTAACTTTTTTAAGGTTAATGCACACTCGCAATTTCCCATTCTTCTTGGGCACCACTACGATGGGGGACACCCATTCAGTGTGCTCAATCTCATAGATGAATCCAGCTTCAATCAGCCTGTCAATTTCCTCCTTTATTTTGGCTGCATAATTGTCATTATATGTGTAGGGCTTTTGTTTGGTGGGCTTGGCATCAGCGGTCATCGAAATCGTATGAGAGCAAATCTTTGGATCTACTCCTTTCAAGTCTCTATAGTGCCATGCGAACACATCCCTATATTCCCTTAATAGAGCTACAAGCTCTGCTTCTTCTTTTGCACTTAGGTCATCTCCTATGTACGTACATCGTTCTTCGTTCCCTTCAATGGTCACTACAATTTGGTCTTTTCTTTATTGTCATATGCTTCTCCTATAATGGCCTCTCTCTTAGGCATCCGTACCAAAATTTTTCGGTCTTCCACTTCATATTTCTTGAAATTTTCTGGTACTTCAAACAATGATTCTTCCTCTTCTTGTTTCACTGCTCTTCTTTTCTTTTTCTTTTGACCTCCTTCACTTCCTTCCTTTGAATTTATCGTTTTAATACTCGTGAGGGGTTCTTCTTCTTTTTGGGTTAACACTCCTATGTCTTCTAAATAGTGTTCCTCTGAGTCAAAGTAAGTATCCATCACAATGGATTCTAGATCATCGTCATTCTCTTCTTCTTCTATGAACTCACTAGGATCACACTCTTCCAACAGGGGCTGACACATGAACACTGAAATATCATAACCCTCCTCATCACAATGAGGTGTCCATTGTTCTTCATTGACTGCAATGTCCATGGTAGCTAAGATTTCTGCCCAACCATGAGGCTCAAATTCCTCATCTGGAAATATCATCGGTGTATAGGCTGGGTCTTTTATTGGTCTATCTCCTGGGGAAGTTCCATCTTCTCTTGCTTTTAGACGCTTTTCCTCTTCCTCTGCGACCTTGCACATCCACAAGTGAGTATCTTCATGCAGCCAGGATGGATCAGGTGAACTCCTAGAATGCACAGAGATAGAATCTTCTTTTGCTTTGTGGATAGGATTCCACTGTAGGGGTGGTACATCTCTGAAGGTGTAATCCTTCAGATTGACCTTGGTGGTGACCCCTAAGTGCTGTAAGTACAAGGAGTTGGATCCCCAATCCTGTACTATTTGCAATTGTCGTAGGAAGGGTCTTCCTAGGATCATCTCGTAGACATTATTTTTTTCAAAGTCACATATAGCAAATGTATGTTCAAACTCTACACCACAAGTGATTAGAGTTATCCCTTCAAGCAATCCTAGAGGTCTATCAAAATGACCATCTGCCATTTGAAGTTTCATTCTCGTTGGTCTTAAGGTGGGTTTGCCCCATCGCTTCCACAAGGAGGTGGTCGCAATAGCAACACCAGCACCCGAATCTACAATTGCTTTGGTTGTGTAACCTTGATAGGTGATCGGAAGATAAGTGTTACCTTCTTCACCTTCGCTCATGTCTCCTATCTTGTCGAGAGGTATCTCTGGAACTTTTTGCTTAGAGCCTACTTTTGGCATATTGGATTCAAGTTCTGGAACCTGATCCTTCACATGATTCCAGAGCTCAGGTTTTGCTTTGAGCAGCTCTTCCACAGTGAGATGACATTGAACCTTAGTGTTCTTCACAACATCAGTGTTTCTTGGAATCACTGAGTCTTCATTTCTTACCAATATTGTGGGAGCTCTGATCTGGATAGATTCAGATTCCCATGGGCCTATGAAATGAGGCAACTCTTGTAAAGAATTAGATTCAAAATCTAATCTTTCATCTTCTTGTTGCTCTGCTTGGTCTCCATAGATAGACGGAATGTCTTGGGGAAATTGATCATGAAGATCATCAATCTCAGGAATAGGAGGGGAATTACCCTTCTCCTTGGCCCATTTCTCTTCTTGTATTTCTCGCAAGAACTCTTGAGAGTACTGTTGAATTGAAGGAGGTATTCCAGCATCCGTGGAATTAGGTACATAAGCTCCCATTGGTGGTGAGCTTCCTCTTTCAATAACTGGTTGAGCCTGTGGAGGTAAAGAAACTTGTGGTTTGTTTACCAACTGCTCTAATCTTTCTAGTAAGCCTTGGAAATGCAAATCCTATTTGACAGAGTTTGTCTGATTGAACTTTTGACTAGTCTCAAGTATAGCTTGAGCTTGTTCTACCATTTTCATGCACATTTTCATCCGTTCAATCTCTAAATCTGCTCTCGGGTAACTCTTGTCCAAGTTTGAAGTTGTTGGCCCTTCTTGAAGACGAGCCTGGTAGGCCTTGAACATCATGTCCAAGACTTCTGGGGTTGGATCTGCAAGAACAGACCCTGGTTGTGGGTTATTTATAATGGGTGGTGGGGTGGGATGAAGCGACGTGGATGGAGCTTCAGCATGCGAGGGGCTTTGATATGCAATGTCTTCTATTTTTGTTTTGGAATCTTTTAGACTTTCTTCTATTTCAGATATCTTTTTGTTCCACTTGCAATTAGCCTTCTCTCTTGTATCCTTCCATGTTCTTGGTTTCCTCTTACTAGGCTCTCCTGACTCACTTGACTCCGATTGCTCGGATGGTTTTGCTTGTTGTGCAGCCTGTGCCCTAGTAACTGCCTGTACAGGAGCCACATTACTACTACTTGAACTTGAATCTGCCACTAAGCCTACCACGTTGATGGGTGTGACCTTGGGTGCACTAGAGGGATTCCTGGGACACTCTCTAGGAAGATGTTCCTTGCCGCACTCAGGACAAAAGCCTTGTATTGTGATGTTTTGTCCTAGTCCCAGAGCTGGTTGGTGGGGACATTCACGAATGAAATGATCGCCCTGACATCTAAAGCATGGTCCTCTAGGGGCTTGTGGTCTTACTTGTCTCAATTGGGGCCTAGGATTTGGATTCGTATACATGACATTGGAGTATTCTGGCTCCCAATTTTGTTCCATAGGTGGTGTCTCATATTGACACTGAGAAGTCTCACTTTGCTCAGGTGACTCTATATAATAAGCATGTGGACTATCTTCATGGAAGTAGTCTGAACCATGAGCGTGAGAATCATTTTCTGAGACCAATGGGGTTAGTGGCACCAATGCTCTATTATGGTTCTCCTTCGCCATCGTATATTTAACTGGGATCACATTGGCAGGAGCTGGCGGTTGGTTTCCTAGGACAGGTTGTGGCCTATATGGTGCCTGATATTGCTGCGGGTATTGAGGTTGATATTGTTGTGGCCTATAATATGGCTGTTGGTACTGATTCTGATACCTACCCTGCTGGTAAGGTTGCTGATAATTTTGTCTAACTGCCTGCCTGTTATAGGGACAATCTTGGGTCGTATGATTTGTATATTTCCTCTCAATGGTGCAATATAGAGCATTAGGGTTTCCTTGGGGTTGAGTCGTCACCGGGCAAACATTAGCCATGTGATCTCCTCCACATGTATAACATCGCTTCACCGAAGTGACCCTTGGCATTTGTCTATTTTGAACTCCTAGCTTTTTGGCCACTTGCTCAGCTATCTCATCTATCTCAGTGGAGGTCCTAGAGGTATGGCTTGTAGAACTATCAGAGTCCTTATAGAGTTTGGATAGTTCTAACTCCTCACCCAAGTTGTCTTCTATGTCAATGCATATCTGTATACACTCTTCTATGGATCTAGGCTCTTTCAAGTATACGTATGACCTTAATTTTGTGCTCAATAGGCCATCTAAAAACAGTGCCACCTGTTTGGCTGATGTGGGTAATTCTGGTACAGGGCATCTTTCCAAGTACTGTCTAAACCTTCTTCCTGCAAGTCGCACTGTTTCTTGGGGTGTCTGCTTGAAGCTGTGGATCAAGGATGATGTGTTATGCCTGATACCGCTCTTGGAAAATTCCACAATGAATTCTTCTAGCAGCTGACCTATCTCTCTATAGTTGCGACTGTTTAGAGGTTGAAACCAAGCTAAGGCAGTACCCTTAAGAGTCAAACCAAATGCCTCGAACTGGGTGAATAAGTCTTCAACCTGTTCAGCCCTTAGCACTTGTTTGAACTCCGCCACATGATCATAAGGATCTCCAAATCCAACAAAGTAGTTCTTCATTGTCTTAACCACTTGAGAGGGTCTAAGGGTTCTTGAGTGCTCTCGTGGTCTAGGCAATGGGAAATCTTGAGTGCTCTCGTGGTCTAAGGGTTCTTGAGTGCTCTCGTGGTCTCTTTGATGCCTATAAACTCTATGTCTCTCCCTTTCAGGTCTTTCCGTTCCATATCTTGATCTGTCTCTGCCTACAGTGTCTGCAAAGCTTACCTCCGGTCTCTCTCTAGTTCTTTCCCTCTGGGTTTCATGAGCCTTGGATGATCCGGCTCCTTGGAGGCCTTGGGAAACATTAGATCTTGGTGGAGGGAAAATTGATTCACCTTGCCAAGTGTAAGCATGTATGTCATGATCTGATACCAAGAATAATTTTTGAGATGTGTGATCTAGATAGGCAACTTTCCCTGGTATCTCTGGATCCTTGAATTCATAGATGGTGACTACTGGGCTGGGTTGATCTGGCCTAAATCTCCAAAAGGCTTCCTCCGTTTCTCTGTTCACGAATAGTTCTATGCTTTTATTATCTTGAGGAATCCATTCTGGAGTGATCACTCTAGTCAAGACTGACTTACCTCTAGGGGTTTTGGGTTCTCCTCCTAGGTCTCCTTGCTCTAGGTCTCCTATCTCATTCTCAGGAATGATATTTCCAAACTCATCTGTCCTATCTGGTAAGTTGGTAACCACATACATGGTTCCTTCCTGATCAATGTAAGCACCCTCTTCAAACTTGACCACTGGGTGTTCAAGTCCAAAGGGTTGGTCAGGATTCTTGAGTTGGACCACTGATCGTCTTAGACCATCCTCATAGATGCGAGCACCTAATTGGTTGGTCCTGATATACTCCAATTGGGTCTTATAGGGACCTTCCGGTGTCTGTAAATAGGCAGTGCCTGAGCTACGTGTGGGTCTTTCCATGCTAAAAGACATTTCTGAGTCACTGGTTTCTGAACTTCGTGTGTAAGGATAACCACTAAGCTGTTGAGCCCAAGACTTGGCTGTATGGGTGACACTAGCCTCAGATGACCTAATGCTTTGTCTATCCTTGCCTAAGTGTATGCCAGATCTCAGGTTCATAAGCCTTGGCTTCTAGTCCCAAAGTTCTCTTCTATTGCTCAAAATCCTTTGGAACACCTTGGTTTTCCAGTTTTCCTGAGGGTCAACTTCAAAATACCCTATCTAATAATCCTAGTATTATTTTTACCGTAACCAGTCGATGTTTTGGTTGTACTCCCCACGAGCTTTCCAACAAAACCAAAATCACAGCAAACAGATTTCGTATGAGAAAGTTATGCCAGTTCAGGGTTTTGGGGGTTAAAACAGGGAAACAGGGCCTCTCAGGAAATGATTCAAATCAGGCGATACACGACATTTGTAGGACATGATACTTGTTACTTGAGGAACTCGATACACGATACTTGGTATGTATCGCAATACTTGAAGTAGGCAATACACGATCTTCAACAAGTATCGTGAGCAAACTCCATGATACACGATCTTTGATAGGTATCACGATCGCTGTATAACGATACACGATACTTGACTATCACGATACTCGGGAAAAATGATACTTAACTCAAGACGATACTCGATATTTGGAAGAAAACGATACACGATCTCTGACTTAGGCGATACCCGATCTCTGATAAATATCGCGATCTCTGATAAACGATACCGATCTTCGACTGAAACGATACCGATCTCTCATGCAAACGATACACGACCTGAACAAAACGATACGCGATCTCTGACCCAAACGATCTTTGGCGTGAAACGATACACGATACTTGGCTCAAAATGATCGACGATACCTGAACAAAACGATACCCGATCTTTGGTAAGTATCGCGATCTCTGAGAAGCGATACACGATACTTAAGCCAAACGATACACGATCTTTGATCCAGACGATACACGATCGCTGGTGAATATCGCGATCTTTGATTGAAACGATCTCTGGCCGAAACGATACACGATACTTCTCAAGTATCGCGATCTCTGGCCGAAACGATCTTTGGACCAAACGATACCAAAAGGAGGGAAATATCGCGATACTCGACCACAGGAGTAAAACGATACTTGCTAAGTATCGCGATACTCGACCGCGGGAGCAAAACGATACTTGACCCTTAGACAAATTTTGGGAGAGATTTTTTCTAAGTTTTGGTTGTACACATGCTCTACTCTTTCCTCTCTCCTCTCCTCACTCTCTGTATCGCCCCAAATCACTCCTTTTCACCTCTGTCAGTACCAAACGATACCTGACGCAGATCGTTTCCCTTTCCAAACTTAGTTTACTGAGAAATTATAGATTAAATGAGTGTTTGCTCACCTTGAGAGCCTCTCTATCTTCTTAGTCACTTCCCCTTGCTCTGTGTAACCCCAGTTTGCCCGATTGCTCACTCACGATCTCTGGCGCAGCTTTCACGATACTTGGCGCAGGTTTTGTCTTGTCCGAGGCTATTCACTCAGATTTTTAGTTATTTTTGGTGCTACTTCTTCAGCGCCTCTGTTCTGCACCCTCTCTAAGCTTCTTGCTCACAACCACAAGTAAAAATAAGGTGAATGTACTCTAAAAAATGGGAAAAAACTGAGAAGATGAAGGTGGGTGGAGATGGTGATGATGATGAAGATGAAGAAGAAGGAAAATTCAGAAACTGAACTGAAAATGATGATTTTTTTACCTTCCAACGTCGCTACTCTACGTCTTACCGTCACACGCTCGTCCTCCAAGCTCTCTCCCCGGCAACGGCGCCAAATTTGGTGTCACTCCAGCACAATGGTGAGTACCAACGTGAGGAGATACACCTCATAAATGTCAATCCGTGGAGACGTGAGGACCGGTATGAAGACCGTGAGCAAGTGATGGCACAAGTGCGTGAGTGAAAGCACACAAGCATGCACACACATACACACACACGCGCACAAAGTAAGAGCAAGGAGTGGAACAATGGAAGATCTTCGATTATACAAGAGCTCTCTTACAAAACTGAAATCTACAACAAGCTAACCTCAAAAATGAGCTCTCCAGCCCTTTTTATAGTTTTTGAGTGGTTTTGGCCCTGTCCAGACCTAGTGTTAGCAGCGGACAAGGGACTGAAGGACTAACGAGGCATGGCAGTCAGAGAAGAGAGTCAGAAGGGAGAGAAGGCGCAAGCAGACAAGGGAGTCAACGAAGATCTGGCAAATAGGCCAATAATTTTCTCCAGGAAGAAGCACACATGAGCATTCACGCAGATTTAGCACTAAGGCAACCTTAATTTTTCAAAAACCTCTACACCAATTAAAAGTGATTCTCATCACTAAACACCATTGTAAATATCATTTCATCTTTTTGTAGCTCCATTTTGTGCAAGCCAAGGAGTCCTTGAGCTTGAGGAGCTTTAGAAGTATCTACCTGCCAATTTTCGTATTTTTTAGATCTCGTTTGAGCCCTCAAATAAGCCTTGGAACCTAATTTTTAACTAGGCCGGACACTAGGTCTGAACAGGGCCAAAGCTAGTCAAAAACTATAAAAGGAGCTAGAGAGCTCATTTTTGAGGTTAGATTGTAATGGAAACAAACTTGTAAGAGCATTTTGAAAGTAATCTAAGAACTCCATTGATTCTCACTCTTTGTCTTGCCTTGTGTGCGCGTGTGTGTGTATGTGTGTGCATGCTAGTGTGCTTCTCACTCACGCACTTGTGCCGCCACTTGCTCGAGGTCTTCATACCATCCTCATGTCTTCCCGGATTGACATTAAAGGAGGTGCTACTCATCATTGAGCTACACCAAATTTTGGCGCCGTTGCCGGGGATCGAGCTTTGAGGACGAGCGTGTGATGGTAAGACGTAGAGTTGACGCGTTGGAGTTGTAGGTATTTTCTTCACTCTTCTCGATTTTCTTTTACTTCCTTCGCCATCTTCATCACCATCATCATCATCACAATCGCCCACCTCCATCTCCATCATCGCGAAAATTTCTGTTTTTTTTGATCATATCACCTTTCCCACCTCATTTCCCTCATTTCACTTGTGAGAGAGAGCGATATTGTGTGTGCGGATTTTGCATGTTTCTTGAGTTTCATTGCAGGTCTTGCTGTATCACCACCCTCAGCACTCGGCGCAGGTACGAAAAACTCAGAAACTGTCTCGCGGTCGCAGGCTTCTGTCGATCGCGACTGACAGAAATTTTTGACTTTTTACAAAATTGAGTGCACCACTAGAACAAGCACAAGGAGCACATCCTAAAACATTAAAAACAGTAGAAAAATTCTGAGGTTTTCTGTCAATCGCGATCGACAGACCCTGTCAATCGCGACCGACAGACCCTGTCAATCGCGATCGACAGACCCTGTCAATCGCGACTGACAGACCCTGTCAATCGCGACCGATAGACCCTGTCAATCGCGACCGACAGACCTCCACGATCGACTGACTGCCACGTAGGACCCTGTCAATCGCGATTGATACCGTCGATCGCGATCGACAGCCACGACCGACACCTTTGTCAGTCGCGATTGACACCGTCGATCGCGACCGATTGAAATTCAACGACTGATTGACTTTTACGCGTAGCCACATGTCCATCGCGACTGATAGGCCCCCGATTGACTGAAATTTCGGCGAAAAATCCGGAAAACGTGTCGATCGCGATTGATACTGTCGATCGCGATTGACAGCCACGATCGACTCTGTCGATCGCGATTGACACTGTCGATCGCGACTGACAGCCCCGACGGACACCTCTGTCAATCGCGATTGACAGACCTGTCGATCGCGATTGACAGGCTTTTCGGCCAAAAATTAGGGTTTGTTTTTGTTCAAAATTGGGGATAATTTTGGGGCAAAATAGTCAATCCATTAGCATTATTGAGGTTCCTACACTTGTGTTTTGGGAGAAAATCCTAGGATCTGTCAGCCAGATTGAATCTTGTTTTAACCCCTAAACCCTGAACAGTCATAACTTTTTCATACGAAATCAATTTTTGAGCTCTAGGGCTTGTTGGAAAGCTTGTGACATATACTACACGCCCTCAACTGTTTTTTATAAAGATAATGCGTTGATTTTCAGATAGAGTATTTTGAAGTTGACCATACCCAGGGGGATCAAAGTCAGGGGTCTTTAGGATTGTTTTCTTAAAAATCACTATGCAAGTTTGTGTTTGTGCTACAGGAATGAAAGTCATCGGTTCTATCTTTGAACTTTAAATCTTTAAGCTAACTTTGGAACTCTTACAGATCTATTGAGAGCATCGAAAGGCGTTCTAAGCAAGAGTAAGTGCAAGCTTGGGAACTCATTTCCTGGGCGTTCAAGGGCAACCAAGCAGGAAACAAAAGGTTGGAAACTTTTAACCCCCTCTGTCAATTCATAGTTTAGGCTAAGAATGACTAGAGGTAGGAGTCATTCCAGGCAACGATAGGCACGAGATAAATCAAAGACTATCTAAGAAAACCAAGCGCAAGTTAAGAGATAACCTGTGTGTGTGCAACGACAATCTTAAAAGGAAAAGAACCTAACGCGAAACGACCAAACTAAAGTGCGAAAATTAAACTCAAGTATTCCTGACGACGTGACATCAGACAAGAGTCTAAACACGATAATCAACATAAAAAGAATCATGTGACCGATATAAAAGGACTCCGAAACGTGGTTGTACTTGGGAAAAATTGGGTTAATCAGTTAGGCATATGAACCTTAGATCAGGATGACATCTAGTAAGGGAGAGACAAAGCCTTAGATCTTCAGAGGCTAGTGTCAACCACACTACTAGGTCTTGGGCCCAGCAGTTGAGCCACCACTCGTACTACCCTAGCTCTGAGACCAGTGAGTCAGAGATGTCTCAAGGCATGGACAGACCTACGGGAAGTTCAGGAGTGCCTTACTTGTACAGGGTAGAAGGCCCTTACAAAACACAGCTGGAATACCTTAGGACCAACCGATTAGGTGCTAGCATCTATGAGGACGGACTAGGAAGATCTGTAGTACAGATTAAGAATCCTGATCAATCCATAGGACTTGAGCACCCAGCTGTCAAGTTTGAAAACGGTGCATACCTGGACAAAGAAGGAACCATATACGTAGTCACCAGTCACCCAGATAGGACAGATGAATTTGGGAATGTAAACTCAGAAGCGGACTTAGGTGACTTGGAACAAGGAAACATGGGGGCAGCACCTAGAACCCCTCGAGGCAAATCTGTTCTCACTAGGATTATCACACCTGAGTGGGTACCCCAAGACAACAAGAGCATAGAGTTGCTCCTCAATCGAGAAACTGACGAAGCCTATTGGAGGTATAAATCTAATCAGCCAACTGATATAGGAACTATCATGATCTATGAGTTTAAGGATCCGGATAGCCCAGGTAGAGTGACCTACTTAGATCACACTTCGGAAAGGATCTTTGTGGTGACAGAAAATGATAGGCATGCTTACACTTGGAAGGGTGAATTCGTTTTCCCCCAACCAAGAGCGAATGTATCCTATGGTCACCCTGGAGCTGGAACATCCCAAGCTCATGGAACTCAAAGAGACAGAAGTAGAGATAGACCAGAAGTAAGCTTTGCCAACCCTGTGGGCAGAGAAAGAACGAGGACGGAGACGAATAGAGTAGAACCTGAGATACTTAGAGCTCACAGGAACCAAAGAAATGTGGATGGATTCCCCCTGCCGAGACCTAGAGAGCACACAAGAACTTTGAGGCCGACTCAGTTAGTGAAGTCCATGAAGAATTACTTCGATGGCACAGGAGATCCCTATGATCATGTGGCGGAGTTCAAGCAAGTCTTGAGAGCTGAACAAGTGGAGGATCTATTCACGCAGTACAATGCCTTCGGTCTAACCCTTAGGAACACAGCACTTACATGGTTTCAGCCATTGGATGAGCGACAATTCAGGTGTATAGACCAACTCCTAGAGGCTTTCATTGTAGAGTTCTCTAAGAGTGGCATAAGACACAATACCTCCTCATTGATTCACAGCTTCAAACAGACTCCCCAAGAGACTGTAAGATTGGCAGGAAGAAGATTTAGACAATATCTCGAAAGATGCCCTGTTTCGGAGCTACCCACATCTGCCAAACAAGTAGCCTTATTCCTTGATGGATTGCTGAGTACGAAATTGAGATCCTATGTGTATCTGAAGGACCCTAGGACTATAGAAGAGTGTGTACGCATGTGCATTGACATTGAAGATAACCTAGGGGAAGAACTAGAGCTTTCCAAAATCTACAAAGATTCAGATAGTGCATCTAGTCACTCTTCCACGCAATCCACATCAATTGAGGAACTCGCAGAGAAAGTAGCTCAGAAATTAGGTGTAACTAGCAAACAAATCCCAAGGTTTGCCCCTGTGAAAAGGTGCTACACTTGTGGTGGTGACCACATGGCGAATGTCTGCCCCATTATGGCTCAGCCCCAAGTAAATCCTAGTAGCCAGTACTGCACCATAGAACGGAGATACACCAATCACACCGCACAAGATTGCCCATACAACAAGCAGGCAGTTAGGCAACCCCACCCTCAGCCATACCCTCAGCAGGGAAGATACCAGAACCCGTACCCTCCACAACCATATGGCAGGCCACAACAAAATTACCAACCACAATATCAAAACCAACAAAGGCCTCAGCCTGTGCTAGCACAACAACCCCCAGCCCCAGCTAATGTGATTCCGGTAAAGTATGCTGTTGCAGAAGAAAACCTGAATAGGGCCATAGTACCAGTAACCCCATTGATCTCAGAAAGTGATCCGAGTGACCATAGCTTTGATTCTACACATGTCGATAGTCCCCAGGCTTACTACATGCAGTCTCCAGAACATGGTGAGTCCTATTACATCGAAGAGCCAAATGAACCTAGTTGGGAGTCAGATTATACAAACGTCATGTATGCAAACCCCAACCCTAGAACTCAACCTAGGCAAGTAAGACCTCCATTCCCAAGAGGACCGTGCTACAGATGCCAAGGAGATCACTTCATTCGTGATTGTCCCCTACCTCCGCCTACACAAACTCAGTCCGTGACGATCCAAGGGTATTGCCAAGAGTGTGGAAAAGAGCATCTCTTACGAGATTGCCCAAAGAACCCCAATAATATGCCAAAAATCACGCCTATCAACGTTATTGGGTTAATGGTAGATTCCATAGGAAGTGTCACTCCCACTGCACCAGTACAGGTAGTCACTAGAGCCCAAGCATTGCAGCAAAACCCAGGGGCAAGCCAGGAAAAGGGCCCAGAGGCTAGTGAAACTGAGAGCATAACCAAGAAAAGGACTAGAGCCTGGAAAGATAGTCGGGAAAGAATGAAAAGGCAATGGGCAAAAAAGATGAGTGAACTCGAGGAAAGCGTAAGAGAGACAAGAGCCAGAATAACCGAACTCACAACTCAAACTCCCTCTCACACTACTCCACCATTACCATTCCCATCACCACCCAACCCGTCTCACCTAAACCCACCACCCCCTAGAGTAATATCAGTCCTAGCAGATCCCACTCCCGAAGACCTTAATATGATGCTTAAAGCATATCAGGCCAGAATCCAAGAAGGGCCAACCATAACCGATCATGAAAAATGCTACCCTAGAGCTGAGCTAGAGCTTGAACGAACTAAAATTTGTGCTAAGATGGTGGAATTGGCTCAAGCCATGTTCGAAGCTAGCCGCCTCTTTAACATCACTAGCTCAGCTAAGACGCAGTTACATTTTGATGGACTGCTGGAAAGAATAGAGAGGCTAATTGCACAATCAGAAAAGGAACCTGCCCCTCAAAGAAAGGACAGGGCAAGAGAACGGATAAGCCAGCCTCTTCAGGAAGCCCATGTGCCTCCTCAAGAAGCTTATCTTCCCCCCCAAAAGGCAGATGAACCCCCCTCGAAAGCTTATGTACCTCCACAGGTTGCCTACATTCCTTCTCAGGGAGCGTATGAGCCTATTCGGAAAAGTAATAGAATAAGTAATCCTCCCCAGGAAGCTTGTGCTCCAGCCATCTATGAGAACGAGGAGAGAGCCAACGATAGAATAAGCCCTCCTTCCCAGGTTGCTTATGTGCCTAACTCTACGGAGCCGGACACAACATCTTCTATGAATCGGTTTGCACTAGACTTCCTACGAGAGATTCAAGAAGACAAATGGGATAACGAAAGTGAAGTCGCCCCTCCCTTTGAACTTGTGAATGATGCGCATGACCAATTCCCACAAGACATTCCATCTATTTACGGGGAACATGAGAGTACTCAGTCTCACGAGAGATTGGACTTTGAGTCTAATTCCATACAAGAGCTACCCCACTTCACAGGCCCATGGGAAGCAAAGTCCACCTGTATGAGAGCACCTACAGTCATGGTAAGAAACGAAGATTCAGTCATACCTAGGAACACAGAGGTAGTGAAGAACACTAACGTGCAGTGCAATCTCAAGTTAGAAGAGCTACTCAAGGTTAGACCTGAATTATGGAAACATGTCGCCAAACAAGTACCAGAAATAGCCAAACCTCGTTCCCAGGTAGGATCACATAGGACAGTGCCAGAAATACCCTTGGATAAGATAGGAGATATGTGTGAAGGTGAAGAAGGTAATACCTATCTTCCCATTACCTACCAGGACTACACCACCAAGGCAATTTTGGACTCAGGCGCAGGAGTTGCAATTGCTACCACTTCCCTATGGAAGCGTTGGGGCAAGCCAGCACTCCGGCCAACGAGAATGAAATTGCAGATGGCCGATGGTCACATAGAGAGACCCCTAGGGTTGTTAGAAGGAATAACTCTCACCACTTGTGGTGTTGAGTTTGAACATAGCTTTGCTATATGTGATTTTAGCAAGAATCATGCCTATGAGATGATTTTGGGAAGACCCTTCATGCGACAATTGCAAGTGGTACAGGATTGGGGAACTAACTCCTTGTATTTGCAACACTTAGGTGTTACAACCAAAGTAAATCTCAAAGATTACTCTCATAGAGATGTACCTCCTATCCAGTGGAACCCCATCCATAGAGCCAAAGATGATACGGAATCTGTGCATTCCATAGGGTCAGGATCCTCATGGATGCATGAAGACACCCACTTATGGATGTGCAAAGTAGCAGTAGAGGAAGAGAAGAGAGAAAAGGCCAGAGAAACAGGTGCAAACGAAACTCATAGACCCATTCAAGACCCAGCCTATGCACCTGTAGTCTTCCCTGATGAGGAATTTGAACTCCATGGCTGGGCAGAAATTTTAGCAACAATGGACGTAGCCATCAATGAAGAACAATGGACCCCTCACTGTGATGAGGATGGCTATGACATTTCAGTCTTCTCCATAGAGCCAATCATGGGAGAGGCAGTTCTAGAAGAATGCAAACCTAGCCTTGATGCATTGGAGGATGCAAGTGACTCCGATCTCGAGTCTATCATTATGGACCCACCATTTGCATCAGATGAAGAATACTTCCATGAAGTAGAATTTCAACGCCAGAGGCATGGAGAGATTGCAAATGATGTAAGATTAGCCACACATGTGACCCCGAAGGAAGAAGGGAAGAAACGAAAGAAGAGAGAAGCCTCACCAGAAGAGGAAGAATCTTTGTTTGAGGTCCCAGAAAATTTTAAGAAGTATGAGATAGACGACAGAAGAGTCATGATAAGAATGCCTAAACGAGAGGCACAAGCAGGAGAGGCCTATGATAACAAAGAAACCACCAAGAAAATAGTAGTGGCTATAGAAGAAGGAGAGGAGAGATGCACGTACATAGGCCATGACCTAACAGAAGAAGAAGAGTACGAATTGATTGCCTTGCTAAGAGAATACAGAGATGTATTCGCTTAGAGTTACAAGGATTTGAAGGGTGTTGACCCTGACATATGCTCACACACCATCCCCATGACTTCAGATGCTAAACCCTCTAAGCAAAAGCCCTACACATATAATGATAATTACGCTGCTAAGATCAAAGAAGAGATAGATAGACTGGTTGAAGCTGGATTTATCTACGAAATTGAGCACACTGAGTGGGTATCCCCCATCGTAGTGGTGCCCAAGAAAAATGGAAAGCTGCGCGTATGCATTAACTTGAAGAAGGTTAATGCAGCCACTATTCGGGATAACTATCCGCTTCCCATTACAGAACATCTCTTAGAAAGAGTGGCAGGCAAGGAAGTGTACAGCTTCCTTGATGGATTTTCGGGTTATAATCAAGTAGCCATAGCTCCAGAGGATCAGCATAAGACTGCCTTTGCCACTGAATGGGGCATTTTTGCTTTTAGAGTAATGCCATTTGGGCTTACCAATGCACCAGCTACCTTCCAGAGGCTGATGTGCCATGTGTTTAAGGAGTTCCTGAGGAAGAGTTTAGAAGTCTATGTGGATGATCTTTGTGCTCATTCCAACATTAGACACACTCATATTCCTGAACTCAGGCAAATCTTTGACAAATGTAGAGAATATCAAGTCTGCCTGAACCCAGAAAAATGTGTTTTCATGGTCAGGCAAGGCAAGATTTTAGGGCACATAGTGTCAAAGAATGGCATATCTACTGACGAAGAGAAAGTGAGAGCCATAGCAGAGCTACCTAGGCCAAAGAATGTCAAGGAAGTACAAGCTTTCATGGGGCATTGTGGTTATTACCGAAGATTTATACACATGTATGCTGTCATTGCAAAGCCCATGTATGGACTTCTGACTAACTTTGAGTGGACGGATGAATGTGAGAATTCCTTCCAGGAGCTTAAACGAAGATTGTGTTCAACACCAATCTTGACCACACCAGATTGGAATAAACCGTTCCATGTTCATGTGGATGCATCCAATTATGCCATTGGGTGTGTGCTTGCTCAACCTACTGGTGAAGGTAATATGGATCTTCCAATTGCCTACGCTAGTAGACAGTTGAATGCAGCTGAACGGAATTACACCACTACAGAGCGAGAAGGATTAGGCATGGTATATGCAGTTAAGAAATTTAGACACTATTTGCTTGCAAATAAGTTTAAATTTTTTACTGACCATCAAGCATTGCTATACCTCGTAAACAAGCCATGCAATACAGGAAGATTAGTGAGATGGTTTCTCTTGCTCATGGAATATGACTTTGAGGTAGTGGTAAGAAAAGGGAGGACTCATTTGAGAGCCGATCATCTCTCTAGGCTCACATCGGGAGAAGCCCCACAAGGAGTATCAGATGACCTTCCTGATGCTTACTTGTTTAATTTGGAAGTGGTACCGCAGTGGGCTAAGTCATTGGTACCAGTATTGACATACGGGCCTAACCATCCAGTGGTAAACACACGGAATAGAGAGGTGGTAAAAGCACAAAAGTACCACATCATGGCAGGAAGCATGTACAAGCACACAGATCAAGGGATCTTGGCTTGTTGCGTAGAAGAGGATGAGTACGCTAAATGGTTGCAATTAGCACATGTAGGTGCGTTAGAGCAACACTACTCAAAGCAACGAACTTTACAGACCCTAAAGAGACTCGGAGTACATTGGCCAACTATGGAAGCGGATGTCCAAAAGTTGTGCAAGGAATGCCCAATCTGCTGCACTAAACCTCCAGTGGAACACGCCACTCTTTATCAAATATCCATTGTGCCAGATTGGAGTGAACCTCTAGTATCCTTCCTAAGGACAAACACATTCCCTCCAGACATGACTCTGGCGAGGAAAAGGAGTTTAGAACAAGAAGCCCAGGATTACTCACTCATTGGTGATAATCTATATAAGCATGGTAAAGATGGTTACCTGAGACTGTGTGTCCATGAGAGTGAATATCTTAAGATCTTGGAAACTGCTCACCAAGGTGTAGCAGGAGGACACTTTGGACCAGATCGGGTGATCAAGGCAGTACTATTTGCGGGCTTCTGGTGGCCTACCCTTCACATGGATGCACATACCTATGTGAAACGGTGTGATGTCTGTCAGAGAACTCAGTATCCTATACGCAAAGATGAGATGCCACTGAAACCTATGATGGGTGGACGTGCATTTTCTAAGTGGGGAATAGACTTCGTAGGTCCTATTAATCCCCCAGCTAAAGGTTCTCATGCGGAATACATCATTGTTGCAACAGATTATCTAACTAAGTGGGTAGAGGTAAAAGCTACGACAAAGAACGACGCTCAGACAACTGCTAAATTCTTGTTTGAGAATGTATTCACAAGATATGGACTACCTATAGAGCTTGTAAGTGATAGAGGCACTCATTTCTTGAACGAAGTGATTGAAAATCTACTCCAAGAATTCGTGGTAATACGCAAGAAGTCTGCCCCCTATCACCCTCAAGCTAATGGACAAGCTGAGAGCACTAATAAGATCTTATGCAATGTACTGATAAAATTAGTGAACACAAAACGCTCTGATTGGGACAAACAGCTGCACCATGCTGTCTGGGCATACCGAGTTGCCTACAAAACGGTACTCCAAGCCACCCCCTTTCAGATGGTATTTGGCCAAAACGCTGTGCTACCCTTGGACTTCTTAATACCTACGTTGAAAGTAGCACAAGAGCACGAATGGACAGGTCATGAGCTCTCCTCTAGGATCTTTGACCTTGAACGATTAGGGGAAACAAGATTGAGAGCCGCTGCAGGAATATATGCAGCCAAGAAGAGGCAGAAGGCATACTTCGATGCCCATGTGAAGGATAAAGGTTTGAAAGCAGGAGATCTAGTTTTAGTCTATACACTGAAACAACACGCAAGGAAGCTAGAAAAGAGAGGCTACGGACCTATGATCATCAATAGGATCTCCACGAGCGGAGCAGTACAACTAGCCATGTTAGAGGGTGATGTTCTCCCAAACTATATTAGCGGTTGCAGAGTCAAGTTGTATCAGGAACCCCTCACGGAGGAAATGCTCAGCCGACTCAACACTGCTAAGAAACGCAAAGAGGAAGAAAAGCGAATTAGAGAAGAAGCTCAAGCAAAAGCTTTAGAACGCATTAGAAGGATGAAATTACGAAGGCAAGGTAGAGATCAGCCTAGAACAAGTGACTATGCAGACCAAGGATATCATATGGCAATGTGTGAAGTCGCCGGAACAAGCTCACATAGGATAACTGATCGACGTCCTTTTGTAACCTTAGATATAGGACAAGGAAAGAGTGCAAGGACCGTAAGAGCCTTGATTGACTCAGGTGCAGCCACTAGTGCTGTTAGAGTGTCTTACTGTCAAGAGTTGCAGTTAACTGTCAATCCTGTGGAAGCATATCTCATAGGATTGGGAGGCGTGGAAACCCCTTGCATGGGTGAGGTGGAACTTCCCCTCTACATTCATGATGAGGCAATGACAGTTAAAGTACTAGTGTGTCAAGACGAGGATCTCACTGAACCTCTTGTCTTGGGTCAAGACTGGATCTATGACCAAGCAGTCAACTTAAACCTAAGAAGTGGACTTCTTCAGGTTTGGGTCAATCATAGTCGAATTACAGTAGAGTTGGATAATGGAGCACTCAAGGAACTAGGAAAGGCACAGACTCCTGGTCCTTCCAGGAATACACATGAAGATGACCATGTTGTTCTTGTCCAAAACTATGTGTTGCAGAGGAATGATATTCGCAAAAAAGGAGTCAGGGATGCAAAGGAACTCCCTTCTTTTCCAAAGGCCAGAAGGAGGCAGCAACCAAACGTGGATCAAAGGCAGTAGAAGCAGAGTACTACCTATGTCCGAGATCAAAAGTTCCTGCGCAGCAAAATGTCCCAGCAAGTAAAACAAGTGTGGGTACGGAAAGGCGAACACCCGGTTGCACTCCCGCCAACTACACGGGCTAAGTCTCTTATTAGTAACCAACAACACGACATCAATAAGAAGTCTTGCAGAAATTCTCCTGCTAACGTGAAATCTATTTGGGTGCCCAAGAAGTCGATGAAGGCTAGCCCACAATCAAGACAAATTTGGGTGCCTAAGGCTTGCTTGCGGGCGCAAGTAGCTACGCCGAGGCCACAACCTATACAGCATAACCCATCTACTCGTACAGCCAGAATTCACTCGTTCTCAACACTCAGGAACACACCAAGATCCATGAGCACGCATATAATCACTTATAAATGGGTCCCTAAAAGGCCTCATTTTCAAACCGAGACACCGATAAAGCTCTTTAGAGTCTCTACGAAACCAAAAACGAAACCCATCCACTGCATTTGGCAGCCTAAGACCTGTAATAAACCCCCCGACCCCAATTTGTAAATTCATCCCCACTTACTAACTTCATTAGTCTCCTAGGACTTCCCAAGCATTAACTACACACACGTGCACCGAACACTTACTAACCCATTATTCGCTCCCGACCCTCATGTTAATATTGTGATGGGAACAGCAACGGTCCTCCCTTGTCCTGTACAATGTTAACATATGTTTGTATATTCTCACAGAGACAGGCAGCAAGAGGTAAAATGGCAGATACGGTAGGAACTAGCTCCCAGGCAGGCACCAGCCCCCAAGTGGTGGACATCGAAAGCCTTCCGGTCGAGGAGGAATTAAAGGAAAGACCAGTGGCATTACGGGCATTACATGCCATACCAATTCAGAATCCTCCACAGGGTCACACAATGCCGGTGGGCAAAACCTCACACTGGTTCAGTGACGTTGCTGGACCTCTGGGTGAAGGCACATATATGTGGGAGTCCGAGGTAGAATTCAATGGACGTTGGGGCAGATACCATTTCTTTACCAGGGAGTTTGAAAAGCTACAGAATAATGAAGGACTGAAGTCGATATGGAAGAAGGCCGGGCTTTATGATTACTTCAAGTTCCAACTACCAAAGCTAGATTTCCTAAGGTGCTCATATCTAATTAGTACCCTCACTCCCAGCAAAGACAAGAAGGGATACAGCTCCTTTGTGCTCCCATCACTCACAAGGGGCAACGAGCTGAAGCGTTTCCGCTTGACTATCAACTTAGTAAGAGAAGCACTCGACATGAAAGGTATGCACATCCCAACAGAGAAAGAGACTATGGTTCCAGATAATATGAAGAACAGGAATCTGACGAAGTTGAAGGACATGGTTGTGATGACACCTACGATCGCCATTCACCTACGCATGGTCATGCAACATTTCACATTCCCCGCGCAGGAGAGGTTCACGATGCCTCCCAAAAAGATCTGGTTTAGCCTCTACCTGGCGGATGCTTTTGATTTGACCATCAATATGCCTCACTGGATTATTGACCAGATTCACATGGCTCATCAGCGATGGTATAAGAAGCAGAAGTCTGTGCTGTATGGTTGCTGTGCACTTACAAGAATTGTATACAGATGTCTCGCCTATGATGTACCGGTGCAAAGGGCTCTCATTTGGTCCAGAGCACAGGAGTTTCAACGCAGATTGTCAGCTGTAGGGCCTCCCTCAAAGAAGATGAGAGGCGCTGTCCAGATGCCTTGTGGACAAGCTCGCGGTGCAACCCTAACGCCTGAAACAACCCCAAGACTTCCCCGACGAGTGCAACCATTTACTATCAGGTTACCCAGGCACAGCACAGATGGCCCTAACCTCGTGTTTCCACCAGTACCGACTGATTTGGAATTCCCGCATGGATTCACTCTGGAGGATCTAACGGACGAAGAAGTTGCCAGAATCATCGACGCGGTGAATGCGGAAGTTGAAGCAGAGCAAGCTGGTGGACAACAAACTGCCCCAGACCAAGCCCAGCCCAGCCAACCGGACGTAGTCAATGTGGACGATGAAGAAGAAGCACATGAGGAGGCACAGGGTGGACAATCAGAAGCAGAAGAACAAGAGTATGATCAAGAAGCCCTACAAGTACTGGAAGGTGCCCCCGCCTATACTAACGCATTAAAGAAGCTCTACGATACGATGAACCGAGTCCAAGAACAACACAGGCTATCATTAGCTGCAGGTAAAGCCCTCATGAACCAGATTCTGGAGGAGGAAGGCGTGGACGAGCAATACCGTGCCACCCTGGAAATGATATCAGATGCTTTGGGAGTACCTGAAACGGTGCATACTGCACTAGCGCAATCACGAAGGACAGAGAAAAGATATGGAAGACGCCCCCCACGAACGGGAAAACGAATGAATGTATTAGGTTCAGGACCACAAGGCACCCCCACAACCACTGGCACAGCACACACTGTTCACGACACCGAGGAAGCCCACACATCGAGTGCACCCCCATCACCTCCCTTGCCACCTTCTCCCCCACATCCGCCCCACTCACCTCCCTCTACCACTGTAACCTCTACTGTCACCACCTCCGAACCCACTACACACACCGACGCACAAACCCTCAGTCAACCCACGTACTCTATTTCCACTGAAAACATAAGTCTAACCACAGCCACGGTAAACCCCACTACTCCCATCACACTTCCTGGGAGTTCACAATTACACACACCTCTATACACGTTCACAACTATCACCGCAACCACAATCCCCATGTTCACAGTCACTCCCATCACTGCCTCCACTTTTGAATCCATGGAGGTGTCACCCACGTCTGCACCTCTCCCACCCCCCATTTACCCACAATCTCCCATTCCCCCACCTCCCCCCTCACCCTTCTCCAGTACTGCATCCACAATTCCCATTCCCTTTCCCTTCCCTGCTGCATTCAACACCATTTCTCCAACCATTCCTCTTAATAATGTATTTAATAATATGTATCAATGCATGTCCCAACTCCAGCAACACTACCAACACCTTGACAACCAACATACAAGGCTTTTCCGAAGCCACGAAGATCTCCAAGCACGATTTAGGGATCTTGAAGAGCAGAAGCAGCTACTACAACAGCAGCACGTGACCTTACAGGATCAATATGCACAATTAATAGCCAACCCACCCCAAGTAGATGATGAAGAACGACGACACATGGACGAGATGCTACATTCTCAGATCACGGAAACCCTCAAGCTTCGACGGAACTTGGGCCTCCTACGCAAGCATATGTCTACAGCGCTAGAGGAGAATAAACGATTACAAAAACAGAACGAAGAAAATCTGGAGGCGGCCATGGAGGGTTCCCCACAGGAGATTGACCCAGAGCGATTCAAGGCAATTCCCTCTGAGAATATGAAAGTGGTGTTAGAAACTCATGCAGATCTCATGGAGGCCCATGCCGCATTAGAAAAAGAGAGAGATGATTTGCTAAGGCAGTTGGCCACCCGACAGACATCACCCAGCAAGAGCACAACCGCAGAAGATACATCTGAAGAGGTCACTAAACTCCGGGCAAAACTTGAGGAATTACGGAGCAAGGTCATGCAATACAAGCGTCAGCCCTCCCCTCTGGTAGAGCCCGAGCCTGACGATCTTGTGCCAATTGAAGTGGAGGAAACATTCGAGGATCCCTATGTACCGATGCCAACACCTGGGGGTAAGCGAACAGAACAGGGCATGGGCACAATTGAAATTGAGGCACCTGAATGGATGCAAAAATTAGAGAAAGTAGCCACGACGCATGATGACAGGGTGGCAGTCCAAATCGCACTGATGTCAAAATTGGAAGAGGTTGTAATCAAATCCGATTATTTTCAGAATCTCTCACACCATAGGTGGATCGGCCCATCGGACGACCTGTATGTTCCTTTTTGCGTGCTAATGGCGGATTATAATGCGGAGATCAAGCACCACACCTCAAGGGAACCAACCTCTGCCACACAATTTGCACCTGACGACATCCCAGAAAGTGCCAAGCAGGGACATATTCGCCAACCGACGTGGAGAATTCGGCTGCTCGAAACCTACCCGGAAATGGTAAGAACATGGAACAACATGCCATTGTACATCAAATATAACCCATGTTATTGCCCTGTATTTCGAAGAAGATCCTGGCCGGAGTACACACAAACAGTGCTGACGATTAAAGGATGTGAGAAGTGGCTCAATTATGTGTACTTCGCACCCCCTAAGGGCGCACCTACTGTTGGATATATGATTTCGACGATTCGACATTGGGGGGTCCGGTTCAAGAATGTACCTGATATCATGACTCAGATGTGCCTGAAGATTTTCGAACTTATGTTGGTCACCTTCAAGACCTTCAAAAATGTCAAGGAACTGCATCTCTCAGCACTAGGATTTAATGAAGGTAATCAGGACCTTGTATACGACATGAGCACAACCCCATCGATTAATGTTGTGTATGCATGGCACGCTCGCATCAAATATCTACCGGCCTGCTTCAAACAAACGTTTGAAGAGATGTTTGTCACGGGATTCTGGGAATATCACTCCGAGATATTCATTCCCAGACCATCCCATCTCTTGCAGTTGTTTGCAGTGGAACAAGCTCTACATTCCGAAAAGCTACGTATACCACATCCAGAGGTTCCCGGGCCGGTAGACTGGGATGCTCTACTGACAGATTTGGCCAAAG
Source organism: Ceratopteris richardii (assembly GCA_020310875.1). Classification (NCBI taxonomy): domain Eukaryota; kingdom Viridiplantae; phylum Streptophyta; class Polypodiopsida; order Polypodiales; family Pteridaceae; genus Ceratopteris; species Ceratopteris richardii. The sequence goes on along the minus strand of CM035442.1, from coordinate 116,702,450 downwards.
GATTGAGAATTGCTGAACATCACTTAGCGCAGGATGTCGTTGAGTACTACATCCAAAAACCCACACAACAAGGGTCTGTCAGGGACGACAGACGCGAGAGAGGGGGGGGTGTTAGCAGCGGACAAGGGACTGAAGGACTAACGAGGCATGGCAGTCAGAGAAGAGAGTTAGAAGGGAGAGAAGGCGCAAGCAGACAAGGGAGTCAACGAAGATCTGGCAAATAGGCCAATAATTTTCTCCAGGAAGAAGCACGCATGAGCATTCACGCAGATTTAGCACTAAGGCAACCTTAATTTTTCAAAAACCTCTACACCAATTAAAAGTGATTCTCATCACTAAACACCATTGTAAATATCATTTCATCTTTTTGTAGCTCCATTTTGTGCAAGCCAAGGAGTCCTTGAGCTTGAGGAGCTTTAGAAGTATCTACCTGCCAATTTTCGTATTTTTTAGATCTCGTTTGAGCCCTCAAATAAGCCCTGGAACCTAATTTTTAACTAGGCCGGACACTAGGTCTGAACAGGGCCAAAGCTAGTCAAAAACTATAAAAGGAGCTAGAGAGCTCATTTTTGAGGTTAGATTGTAATGGAAACAAACTTGTAAGAGCATTTTGAAAGTAATCTAAGAACTCCATTGATTCTCACTCTTTGTCTTGCCTTGTGTGCGCGTGTGTGTGTATGTGTGTGCATGCTAGTGTGCTTCTCACTCACGCACTTGTGCCGCGACTTGCTCGAGGTCTTCATACCATCCTCATGTCTTCCCGGATTGACATTAAAGGAGGTGCTACTCATCATTGAGCTACACCTAGTGTCCGACCTAGTTAAAAAATAGGTTCCAGGGCTTATTTGGGGGCTCAAACGGAGTCTAAAAATTATGAAAATAGGTAGGATGGTAGTTCTAATACTCCTCAAGCTTGAGGACTCCTCGGCTTGAACAAAATGGAGTTACAAAATCGGAAAATGGTATTTACAATGGTTTTTAGTGATAAAAATCACTATTTTTGTAGGGATTTCTTCTAAAAATTTGACAGGTGCTTCTTGGAGCTCCCTACTTGCTCCTTCTTCTTGTGTGTCCACTTCCTTGATGCACTTCCATTCTTTGCCCTTGATCTTGAGCTTCAACAGTCATATGTGAACACCTCTTGTAAATATCTTGAGATTAACTCAAGATAAATCTAAAAGGGAAAGCCTGAGAGAATCTCATAGATTTACAAGTTGTAATCCACAACAACCAAGTGATTGGAATCAAATTAATTAGGAGCCTAAAAGATAGGATCACTTTTAGGTGGTAGATTCCAAATTCAAATTTGAATTTATCTATAAAAGCTCATGAATTTTAGTCGTGAGAGAGAGAGAGAGCAGAACAAGGACAAATTGAGCTTCAAGATTGTGGGCACACTTAGTCCACACATGTATGAGTAAGCCTACATCATCACCTTTGTATCATACATTCAATACATTATACATTTGTTTCAGATTATGCAACCATCTCATGTTCATTACTACCTCCTGCTATACTCTCATTTTCAGTGAATTGGTTTTGAGGACTTCTCTGCGTATACTTAATCTTTTGCTGTGATTCAACTTGATACATGTAGCTTGGACCTTCTAGTTCTATGCCAAAAAATTTGACGTCATTTGGTTCAGAGATCACTGAGATATATTCATTACATTCTGCCTATGTCTGTTGACAGTTATCCTCCTAAAATGTCGAGATTACACCCCTAACTTCTTAAGATTGTTTTTCAGCATATACTCATCCTAAATTAGTGAAATAACTTCCTATAGCAAGCTTATGGGTCCAATTAGATATGACCAAAAGCTCTCAAGTCAATTGTAATCAGTGAGTGAGCACTGAATGAAACTTTGAACACGTCACAGTCCGTAAATAGCAAGTTTTGCAATTCTTCAACATTGGAAGTAATCTGTTTTGATGCAACTATTTGAAGGTGATGCTCTAAAGCACGTTATGGGTCCAAATGCATATTTGGGAAGCTAAAGTTGTCTACTAAGTTAATCTGAAGTAACATTGGCAGGTGTAGAGCAGGATTTATGCAACACCAACTCATTTCTAGAGTGTATCCAACCAGCTCCTCACAAAGAAGGTCGACGGTGAAGAGTACATGAGAAGGCATGGAAAAAGCATGATTCACAAATGACCAGGTGAGTTTTGGAAACTGTAACTTGCATCATGTTCAACAACACTCATATATTCCAAATCTAGAATATCAAGCAATTTCATGTATTGTTGATACACGAAAATTGTGTTTTTTTGAGATCAAAATGTCACGTCATAGTGTGACAGTGTTCAAGCAGAAGTGCTACTTGTAGTGTTTTGCAATGTTGTGAATAGATGTAGAAATGGCAAACCCTGGACAAGAACAACTCCATGATTGGATATTCAAAATGATGAATTTCTTGATGGGAAAATGCTACTAGAAGTACATCGAAGGAGAGAACAAACTGCTCTACAGTTACCAGAGAGGAATCGTACTGTAGACGAGTTAAGAGCGTATGAAGAATGGAATCAAGGAGCACAAAAGGTAATGTATTGGCTATCTGTTAGCATATAGGATAGCATGATTGGACACATACAGGATGCCAAGACTCCAAAAGAGGCTTGGAAGAGTTTGATCACATTGTATGAGACCAATACAAAGGCACGGAAATTGCAACTCAAGAACGCGCGACATACATTGGACAAGAAGGGCATGTCGATAAGTGACTACACCCTAAAAATCAAAAGCATATGTGAGTCACTTGCATCTATTGGGGTGAACGTAGATGATAATGATAAGGTGGAAGTGTGCCTTCGAGGTTTAGGAGCTGCATATAAGCAGTTCATAACTTCTATACATACTAGGGAAAATATTCCAAATTTTGTTGATCTGGTATCTATGCTGATTATTGAAGAAAAGAATCTTGGTGAGGATTCAAACTCCCAAGGAAAACCTAGTTCTGAGCAGGTATTCTACTCTGGCAAAGGCATAGGTAGAGGTTTTGAAAGTGGAAGAGGAAACAATAACCAAGACCAAGGTCAACAACAGAATCATGTGGAAGGAAGAGGACAATTTCAAGGTAGGGGGAGCCAAAGAGGTCGCAAAAATTTCCAAAGAAATGATTCAAGTAATGACAGTAAAGGATGTTGGAAATTGTGGTAAACCTGGACACTTTGAACGTGATTGCAGGTTGAAGAATCAAAATAATAGAAGGCACCAAAACAATTATGCATCCACAAGTGCAAATGATTCTACGAAGTTGTTCATGGTTCAACATCACATGATGAATACAATGTCTGCTGGTGTTTCAAATCGTATGATAATGTCTGGTATGTTGATTCAAGTGCTTCAAATCACATGAGCAGTCATGCGGAATGGTTTAGTACTTTGTAGAAATTGCTAGTTCCTGGATATGTTGAAACAGGTGATAACACATCACACCCTATCGAGCATACAAGAAACATAGCATTGTCTATGGAGGATGGGAGGGTAAAACATCTTGCTGATGTGTTGCATGTTCCAAATATAACAAAGAATCTGTCTTCTGATGGACAAACGGTTGGCCAAGGATTACAAGTCAGGTTCAATGCTGATGGGTTATATGTAGAAGAATACAAACGGGATGGAAGATTGATTGCCAAAGGAAACAAAGTGGGTAGGATGTTCACCTTAAATGTGAAAATTCTTGAAATGAATGCAGCCATGTTTGCAAAAGGTGGAGGAGTCATTGCTGATATAGAGATTTGGCACAAACAGATTGGACATGCAAACTTGCAAAGGCTGAAATTGATGCAATCAAAGGAGATTGTCCATGGACTACCAAATTTCAAGGTTGTAGAGATGCAAAAGGTATGTGCAACATGTCAATTTGGAAAACAGTCAAGAGCATCATTTCCACATGACAAGCATGTTAGTGAGAACATACTAGAAATAGTACATACAGTTGTTTGGGGTCCTACAAAGACCACATCTATGGGTGGTTGCAGGTTTTATGTTAATTTCATTGATGATCATACACAAAAAGTGTGGGTATATTTCATGAAAGAGAAGAGTGAGGTGTTCATGCACTTCCAGAATTTTAAAGCTATGGTGGAAAAGCAGATAAGGAAGTATATTCAGTCATTAAGATCTTATGGAGGAGGTGAATACATGTCAAATGGGTTCAACAATTGCTGAACGCAAAAATAGACATATTGCAGAAATAGAAAGAGCCTTGATGGCTAAGAAGAATATGTCTCATTGTTATTGGGTAGAAGTTGTTCATATTTTTGTATACATCATGAACAAAACTCCGACTAGTGTTGTACATCAAGTTACACCTAAAGAGAAGTTTACGAGTAAAAAGCCAAACTTATCACATCTGAAAGTTTTTGGCTTTATTGCATATGTACATGTTCCAGATGAGTTGAGGATGAAGCTTGATCCAAAAGCAAAAAAATGTGTCTTCATTGGATACTCCCTTGAGCAAAAGGGATATAAATATTATAACCCACTCACATGACAGGTGAAGGTGAGCAGAGATGTGGTATTTGATGAAATGTCAAGTTGTATGCAGATGCCAAAGAAGGACTGAATCTTGAACCAAATGAAAAAGAAAATGCTGAAAACGCAAGTGCAAAATCTCAAGTTTTGAGAGGACCAGATGCATCACCAAGCAATAGTTCCAACTCAAATCCATGGAGTGGAAGATTGCATGGAAATTTAAGTCTAGAAAATTCATCAAATACATCCAAGAAAGGTAAAGAGAAGCTTTTTGTTGGTCATAAAACATGTGCAAGTTTTGAAGACATTGATGGAGATTCAAGCGGTTCAGAAAAGAGTCTTGATGAGGAAGTTGGATTGCCCTCTGTGAAAACTTCAGGAGTAAGAAAGGCACATGCAGATGATACAAGGAGAAGTAACCTAGGACCAAGAAGATCTAGGAGGATGTAGAATTCAGTGCAATGATTGACATATGATAGTTACATGGCTCGTGATTGTGCCTACATGACAAAGGTAATACAAGATGCTGAACCTTCTTGTTTTGAAGATGAAATTGGGAATGCAGATTGGGAAAAAAAGCTATGGATGAGGAGATGGCTGCACTTTATGGAAATGATACATGGAAGGTGGTTCCATTGCCACAAGGAAAGAAACCCATAGGTTGCAAGTGGGTTTACAAGGTAAAACACAATGCTGATGGTAGCATAAGCAGGTATAAAGCACATTTGGTAGCAAAAGGATATGCGCAAACTTATGACATTGATTATGAAGAAACATTCAGCCCTATAGCTAAAATGTCTACTGTTAGAACACTTGTTGCATTAGCTACAGCAAAAGGATGGACTTTGCCTCATATGGATGTGAAGAATGCTTTTCTACATGGTGAGTTACAAGAAGAAGTATACATGGACCAACCACAAGGATATGAAGATTCAAAGCATCAAGAATATGTTTGCAGGTCGCAAAAGGATTTGTATGGGCTGAAGCAAGCTCCTCGTGCATGGCATGCAAGGATTGGTGATTACTTAACCACCATTGGGTTTTCTATGTGTGATGCAGATCATTCACTATATGCAAGGAAGGGTGATGATGGCATCACAATGTGGCAATTTATGTTGATGACTTGATTGTAGGTGGTGATAATGAAGAAGGCATTAAAGAGGTAAAGCAACTTCTTATGCAGGAATTGGACATGAAAGATCTTGGTGTGTTGCACTACTTCTTGGGTATTGAGTTTATACATATAGAAACAGGTATAAGGATGTCACAAAGGCAATATGCCTTGACTATGTTGCAAAAGTATGGTATGGCTGATTGTTGCTCTAGCACAATGGTGAGAACCACGTTAAGAAGCTCCACCTCCTTAATGTCAATCCGCGGAAGAGATAGGAGTGATATGAAGATTGTGAATGTGAGATGAAGTGAGAGTGAAGGTGAGAAGCATAGAGATGCACACACATACACACACAATGAAGAGACAAGCAAGACACAATGGAAGGTAGGAAATCAACTCTATTACTCAAGAACACTCTTACAAGCTCAATATAGCTCTAAGCTCTTCTCTACTCAAACAAGATAACCTAAAAAATGAGCTCTCTAGCTCTTTTTATAGATTCTAGACTAGTTTTGACTGGTTTCACATCTAGTGACCGGCATAATTAAAAAATAGGTTCTAGGTGCTACTTGAAAGGGTAAACGGTGTCTAAAAATAGCCAAAATTGGTACGCTCATTCTACCTAAGCTCCTCAAGCTCGAGGACTCCTCGACTTGCACAAAATGGAGCTATAAATTACAAAAAGGATTTTTCTATGTTACATATGGTACAAAAGTGATGAAAATCACTATTAGAGGTTTTGAAAAGTATTTATAAAACATAATTCTTTGAAAAATGATTCGAATGACTCCTTGCTTCTTCGTTATGCTCTATCTTCACATGCTTCCACGTCTTCTATGCCTCTGGCTACTGCCAACACCCCCCTCCCTCTTGCTTATGTCATCCTTGACAGAACCTTGTTGTGCGGTGTGTCAGATGTAATTCTGTAGGAGGTCGTGAGCGAGGGTGTGCTTTGATATTCGAATGCCTCGGGCCAGATCTGCCTCGAGTTTCTCCCAATCAATGGGCTGCGGTTCATCGGATGGTGGGAGTCGATAATGCGTGGCATATACCATCTGTTCACAGGCAAAATAATTGCAAGATGTGTGTAGGCCTGCTGATGAACACCTCTGAATGGTATTCCCAGAAATCGGTTGTGAACATTTCTTCGAAAGTCTGCTTATAGCACGCCGGTAAGTAGTTGATTCGACAATGCCAGGCATAACACACCCGGAGTGATGGTGTTGTACTCATATCATATGCAAGATCTAGATTTCCGTGCTCGAAACCCGGGGTGTTTACATGGGGTGCCTTGACGCGACGGAAGACTTTGAATACCATCTGCATCATGTCAAATATCTTGAGAGTCATGTGTGCTGCTACATCGTCCATATGTTTTAAGCGAGGGAGCCAGTGACGAATTGTTGCCATCATGTATCCTACTGTCGGTGGTCCTGTGGGTGGAGTGAAGTATGGGTAATTGAGCCAATCCTGGCATTGCTTGTTGTTCTGTACTTTAATCACTAATGCCTTCCAGGAGTGACAACATGGCACTGGTCCCCAACATGGGTTGTACTTTAAGTGTAGTGGTGCCTTGACCCAAGTACTCATCATCTCTGGATATTTCTGTAATAGATCCTTGCGCCAATCTGGTTGATAGATTTCTCCTCGCTGCGCATCTAATGGCAAATCTTCAGGCTCAAACTGAGTAGCGTGAGAGGGTTTCTTGCCTGTTTCTTTCTCTATGGCCAACTGATATTCCGCCATTAACATAAAATAAGGCTTGTATTGTAGCTCATGCCCATATATGTATCTGCGAGGGGCCAAATGAGCAAAGTAGGGGGACTGTAAAATGCATTCTTCAATCATTGTCATTGCATGTAATTGCGCCTCTACCTGTGCTGAGTGAGTTTTTCCAAGTTCTTCAATCGTCTTCATCCATGCGGGAGTTGGAAGTTCGAAAGTCGTCTAGCCTTCAGCCATGACTCATCCGCCTGGGATGGGTTGAGGTTCATATGCTTCTTCAAAAGTTTCCTCAACCGGAATAGTTACTGTTTCTTCCTCTGCTGGTAGTTTTGATGGGGAGTCTGGCCTTGGGGGTGCTTCATATACTGCTATCCATGATTGGAGAGTTAATAACTGGGCCCGTAATGCATTGAGTTCCTCTAGGATGTCAGGAGATGGGTCTGCAGGAGCTGGTAGTCCTTGTGGTATAGGTGCTCTTAACTGCAATATCTTGTGTTCTTCTTTGAGCTTCTGGAACTCCTCGTTCATGTTGTCATATTCATCTAACAATCTGACATGATCCTCTAGCAACATTTGCATAGATTCTGAGGGCACAACCTTGAAACGGCTAGGACTTAATGGTTGGTCAGGTTGGTCTAGAGCAGCTTCTAAGTTCTCTCTGTTCTGTTCCTCTAGACGTTGATTTTCTTCTTTTGCTGCTACCAAGTGTCGTCTGAGTAAGCCCATGTTCCTAATGAGCGTCGCACTGCGAATCGTCTGGGCCCTTAACAAGTTATCGATATCTGTGATGGCCTCTTTGGTTTTTTCTTCACTTTCTAGTTCCAGTTTATGATATGCCTCTTGTAGCTCTTGGTATCTGGTGTTTAGTGAGGCATTTTTGATGGTGAGTGAATTGAGCTGTGACTGTAAATCTGGAGAGGGTTGCGGTGATGATGATTCTGGGACCTGTAGGCATGGAATGGTTCCTCTCATGCGCTTTCCTGCTCGTCCTTTGCTAGCCTTCCTAGCTTTCTTTGCTGTCTCCTTGAATGCTTTCAACTCCTCGCTTGTCATTGCATGCTCGATTGGTAAGTCGTAGGCCAAACACATATAAATAATTCTCGTGAGAGCGCAACATCCATGGATTACTTTCTTTCTCTCCCATCTGTGTTGTGCTAGATACAATTGATCAATAATCCAGCTTGCTAGATCAACCGTTTGAGGTCCAGTACATGCTAAATACAAACCAAACCAAATGCGTTTGTGGGGCATGGTGAATCGATCCTGAGCGGGGAAAGCGAAGTGTTGCATACATATCCGTAATGGTTTAGAGAGCTCAGGTGTGATCGCTGAAATATCTTCCAACTTAATGATGTCTCCAAGTTTCATTGGCTCTGGAATCAACCTTTCACGCTCGGTTGGAGTGTGCGTTCCGTGTATCTGATTGCAACTCTAATCAGGTCTTTGGAAAGATAAAACTTCTTAAAGGGCAGGTTGTTCACTAAGGATGGCAAAATAAAGGTGCCTGGCAAATCCTTGTTTTCAGACACTGTCAATGTTGTTACCAAGTAGAAGCATCTATAGAAATCTGGCTTAGGCAAAGGATCATTGAAATATTCTGTGAAGCCTGCTCTTGCCCAAACATGCTTTAGGTCTTCTGTGTTCTCAAAATCTCTTGAGAAAAATTGGTACTTGTGCCAGGTGTGGGTATCAAAAGTTAAATTGGCCTCAAAAAGGAAATCTGCATCCGCCAATGGTCCTTCTAGCCCTTGAAACCAGTGAGAATTGTGATGAATCTTCTCAGTATATCCCCTAGGAGGATCGTCAATTGGCATAGGTCTTGGAAATCCGTGAAATTCTTGTGGTTGAGCCGTAGGATGTGATTCAACTAGTAATTCACCAATATTTTCCATGGGTATACTGGGGCGAGCTTCAGATGGTCCTTCTGCCTGCATGATGAGTGATGTGAGTGTGTGGCAGATCTGCTACAAAAGATTAACCCATTAATATGGAAATTAATAACGATCCCATTAAAGTGAGACCACAATCCCTTTCCATAACCGATGTGTAACCCGTGTAGCTGAGTGTTGTGATGTGGTTTATGGAATGATTGTTGCAAAACTAATGCAGGTCTCTAGACACCTACATGCTTTAGATGATGCATACATTTCTTGGTGAGATGTTATTACAGGTGATGTTGGGTTATAGTGTGTGGATTTATACAAGGTTCAGTCGTGAATGAGTTATTACAAGGATGGTTGTTAGTCGGGGTGGAAGTAATGTTAGATAAGGGGGTCGAAGAAAACGTGTGGATACATTTTGGTATCCACTTCCTAAGAGTTTGTGAGCAGATGATAGGTTTCTGCTGAGGGACAAAAGATGATATCGGATGTGGTGGTATTGAAGGGTGAAGAGATTTCTGAAAGGGTATATATTACATGGCTTGAGGGTTGAGCTATAATACACTGTTTGGGTACCCAAATTTGTGTGGGTGTGGGTCGATTTGTAAGGTACTTCTTGGCATCCAAATCTGTCGAAAATTCATACTTGTAAAAGAAGGTTGAGGAGATGTTGGATACCTCTGAGTTTGTTGAAACTTCATTTTGTCCTTGTCTGCATTGTTGCAAACTGTTGATGATTTATGTCCTTTTGGCACCCATATTTGTTTCGTGCCTCTTGCTTTATGATACTGATACTGCTTTCCTCTTTGCATCATTTGATATTGTCGTCGGTCTGGGTTCCTTTGTCGTGGTTGACTCCTTTGTGGTTGAGGTTGAGAGGTCGGATGGACACTCTGCTTTGGAAAAGAAGGGAGGTCCAACACTTGCGAAACCTGCCCATTAGGAAGTGCTCCTTTTTGTACTATTAATCTAGGCCAGTCCGCAGTAAGTGTGGAAGGATGGGCACTACAGGGTGTTTTGCCCATGTGGCTGCTGATGCAGTCCACCTGACAGGCAATTGTCCCCATTTGTCCGTTGATGCAACCCACCTGACCGTTGATGGTGTCCATTCGACCAAGCGGTTGGGTGGTTGTCCCTTCTAATTTGCAGGAAGCCCAAGGGAAAATCTCTTGACGTCCTTCTAATTGACATTTGTCCATCGCCAAGCCCGCATGGGTTGGTGTAGACGTAACGTGACTTATCTGCCCAAAAATCTTTCGTTCTTCCGTCGCATGCATTTTACAAGGTCTAGGGTCACATGCCTCAGGCGGAGGGATGTTAGGGAAGTCAAGCGGTATCACTCGCTTCTGATCTAAGGTTCCAATCTGTAAGGAGCCTTGTTTAAGATATAGGTCCACTGAGTGATCGTATAGCCAATCTTGGCCAAGGATTAGGGGTTCTATCAGGTCTTCATCATGGCACACTACTAGCTTCACTGTCATAGTCACATCATGTATGAGGATAGGAAGATCCACCTCACCCATGCAAGGGGTTTTCATGCCTCCTAGCCCTATGAGGTATGCCTCAATTGGCCACATTTCTATTCTTGAGTCCTTATAATGGGACCATCTAATCACACTAGTCGCAGCACCTGAGTCAATTAAAGCCCTGAGCTCTTGGCAAGGGTTGCCGTGCTCTAGCCTGACTGTAATGAATGGTCTCCTGTCCACTATGCTAGGATGAGTGGTTGACTTTGCTTGACACATGGCCATGGGGTATCTGGGTGTTGGTTCTAGATGATTATAATGTTCTCTCTCTAGTCCTTGTCTTCTTAGCTTAATGCGCTTAATGCGTTCTATAGCTTCTGCCTGAGCTTCAACACATATTCTATTTTCTTCCTCCTTACGCTTCTTTGCCAACGTGAGTCATCTAAGCATATCCTCAGTAAGAGGTTCTTGATAAAGCTTGACTCTACAACCACTAATGTAATTAGGCATTATGTCTCCTTCTAAGGTGGCTAATTGTACTGCTTCACTTGTCGAGAGTCTGTTAATGATCATAGGTCCATAACCTCGCTTTTCTAACTTTTGTGCGTGTTGTTTTAGCGTATATACTAGGACTAAATCTCCTTCTTTTAAGCCTTTATCTTTCACATGCGCATCAAGATATGCTTTCTGTCACTTCTTTGCTGCGTATCTTCCTGACATTGCCTTTAGCCTAGTTTCTCGTAATCATTCCAAGTCCATTATTCTTGCTGATAACTCATGCCCGGTCCACTGATGTTCTTGTGCAACCTTTAGGGTCGGTATCAAGAAGTCCAAAGGAAGCACAACATTCTGACCAAAAACCATATGAAAGGGAGTTGCATTGAGTACGGTCTTGTAGGCCACTCGATATGCCCAAACAGGGTGGTGTAACTGTTTGTCCCAATCTGAACGTTTGTTGTTCACGAGTTTCGTCAATACGTTACAAATGATCTTGTTAGTGCTTTCAGCCTGACCATTGGCCTGAGGATGATATGGTGCGGATTTTTTGTGAATCACCATAAAATCCTGTAACAAATATTCAATGACTTGGTTTAGAAAGTGAGTTCCTCAATCGCTCACTAACTCTATAGGCAATCCATATCTTGTAAAGACATTTTCAAATAAGAGTTTTGCAGTTGTGTGTGCATCATTCTTTTTTGTGGCTTTTGCCTCTACCCATTTGGTAAGATAATCTGTGGCAACAATAATGTATTCAGCATGTGTACCTTTTGCAGGGGGGTTGATGGGTCCTACAAAGTCTATACCCCACTTAGAAAATGCACGTCCACCCATCATGGGTTTCAATGGCATTTCATCTCTACGAGTAGGAAAGCGTTCTTTGGCACACATCACATCTCTTTACATAGGTATGTGCATCCATGTGAAGAGTGGGCCACCATAATCCTGCAAAGAGGATGGCTTTGATGATCCTATCAGGTCCAAAATGACCTCCTGCAACACCTTGGTGTGCAGTCTCTAGTACGCTCAAGTAATCGCTTTCATGAACAAACTGTCTTAAGTATCCGTCTCGTCCTTGTTTGTATAGATTATCGCCAATAAGTGAATAGTCTTGAGCTTCTTGCTCTAGACTTCGTTGTTGTGCTAAGGTCATTCCTTGAGGGAATGTTTTCGTCCTCAAGTACATCACTAAAAGTTCACTCCATTCTGGTGTGAGAGACACGTGATATAATGTGGCATGTTCTACTGGTGGCCTTTCACAACAAACAGGGCATTCTTTACACAACTTGTAGACATCTGCCTCTATCGTAGGCCAATATACTCCTAGTCTATGCAGAGTCTGCAATGTACGATGTTTCGAATGATGTTGCTTTAATGCACCTACATATGCTAATTGCAACCAATTCGCATGTTCTGATTCATCTACACAACAAGCAAGAATCTTTTGATTATCCTGTTTATATATACTTCCTGCTAATATTTGATATCTCTGAGACTTGGTAATTTCTCCTTCCTTGATCCTTATCCTAGGATTCTTGGGTCCATATGTGAGAATATGGATTATCGACTTAGCCCATTCTGGTGCTATCTCAAGGTTAAACAAATATGCATCGGGTAATTCATCTGCTATTCCTTGAGGAGCTTCTCTTGTGGTTAATCTTGAGAGGTGGTCAGCTCGGAGATGTGTCTTTCCTTTCCTAACTACTACTTCAAAATCATACTCCATGAGTAATAGAAACCAACGTATCAATCGTCCCGTGTTACATGGCTTATTGACTAAGTACAATAATGCTTGATGATTTGTAAAGAATTTGAACTTGTTCGCCAACAAATAATGCCTGAATTTCTTAACTGCGTAGATCATTCCTAATCCTTCTCGTTCCCTAGTGGTGTAATTTCTTTCTGCTGCGTTCAACTATCTGCTCGCATACGCTATGGGGAGATCTATATTACCTTCATTTGTGGGTTGTGCTAACACACATCCTATGGCATAGTTGGATGCATCCACATGTACATGGAATGGCTTACTCCAATTGGGGGTTGTCAATATAGGTGCTGAGCACAAACGTTGTTTAAGTTCATTGAATGAATTCTCACACTCATCTGTCCATTTAAACTTGGTCAAAAGAGAGTACAAAGGCTTAGCTATGATCGCATACATGTGTATGAATCGTCTATAATAACCACAATGACCCATAAATGCCTGTACCTCTTTTACGTTATTTGGCCTAGGTAGATCTGCAATTACCTTCACTTTTTCTTCATCTATCGATATTCCATATTTTGACACAATGTGTCCTAGAATTTTGCCTTATCTGACCATGAAAACACACTTTTCTGGGTTCAAACAAACTTGATATTCTCGACATTTGTCAAATACTTGTCTTAACTCTGGGATATGTGTCTGTCTTAGATTCGAGTGTGCACATAAGTCATTGACATAAACTTCCAAATTCTTGCGTAAGAATTCCTTAAAGACATGGCACATGAGTCGCTGGAAAGTGGCGGGTGCGTTTGTTAAGCCAAATGGCATCACACGAAATGCAAATATGCCCCATTTTGTGGCAAAAGCCATCTTGTGTTGATCTTCTAGAGCAATGGCTACTTGATTATAGCCTGAAAATCCATCAAGAAAGCTGTAAACTTCCTTGCCCGCAACTCTTTCCAATAAGTGTTCCGTGATAGGAAGAGGATAACTGTCTCTAATCGTGGCGGCATTAACTTTTTTTAAGGTTAATACACACACACAATTTCCCATTCTTCTTTGGCACAACCACAATGGGGGATACCCATTCTGTATGCTCAATTTCGTAAATGAATCCTACTTCTATCAGACGATCTATTTTTTCTTTAATCTTCGCAGCGTACTTATCATTGTACGTGTACAGTTTCTGTTTTGTAGGTTTTGCATCTGGAGTCATAGGGATTCTATGAGAACATATATCGAGGTCTACTCCTTTTAGGTCTTTGTAACTCCAAGCGAACACATCTCTATATTCTCGCAATAGGGCAACTAATTCTTCTTCTTCTTCATTCGTCAAATCATGCCCTATGTATGTACATTTTTCTTCTTCTCCTTCTATGGCAACTATTATTTTTTTGGTTTTCTCTCAATTATCATATACTTCTCCAACGTCAGCTTTTCTGTTAGGCATTCGTACCATGATTCGTCTATCTTCTATTTCATACTTCTTGAAGTTCTCTGATACCTCAAACATGTTGAGATATCAAGCTCAACATGTGATGATCCAGGATGACACGTACTAGTTTTTCGTTTCTCTGACATGTATAGTGGTCACGCCGGTATATGTCAGGGATACTTCATTGAGCTTTATTAGATTTATCTACCGAGAGTGATGGCACATTTGTTTCTTGCCAGCTCACTCATTCGCGGACATTAGGTTTTTCCTTATGTACTGGTCTTTATATATTTCACTGGTTGTATTCTTGTTTTTAGGTCATTCTTGTACATTCCTTTTATGTAATAGAAGAAGAAGAAGAAGATCATTCTTCCTTGCCTCAATCTGTGTGTGTGCTTCTCCTTGAGAGTGAGAGTGTGTGTGTGAGCTCTCTTTCTTATCTCCTTCCTTGTGACATGGTATCAGAGCGAGCGTGGCTATAGAGAGCTCGTGGAGAAGGCGACGGTGAAGACTACGCGGCAAGGCATGGAGAAAACGCAATTTCATAAACGGCCTCCGTTTGCTACAAAAATCACCGTGAAGGTAGAAGACCTCCGTTTCGAGCCCGCAAGGTGGGGCCCACAAAAAAACCAGGTCAGTTTCAGAAACTGTAACTTGCGTTGTGTTCAGCGACACTCATATATTCCAGATTCAGAATTTCAAGAGATTCCGTGTACTGTTGATACACGAAAACTGTGTTTTTCTGAGATCAAACTGTCACGTCATAGTGCGACAGTGTTCAAGCAGAACTGCTGCTTGTAGTGTGTTGCGGTGTTGTGAATTGTTGCAGAAATGGCAAACGCAGATGGAATGAGTCAGCTTATGAGCGATAAGCTGGACAAGAACAACTTCCATGCTTGGAGATTCAGAATGACGAATTTCCTGATGGGAAAAGGCTACTGGAAGTACATTGGAGAGAATGAAAATGCTCCGCAGTTACCAGAAAGGAATCGGACTGCAGAACAGTTAAGAGCATATGAGGAATGGAATCAAGGAGCACAAAAGGTAATGTATTGGCTATCTGTTAGCATACAAGATAGCATGATTGGACACATACAGGATGCCAAGACTCCAAAAGAGGCTTGGAACAGTTTGGTCACTTTGTACGAGACCAATACAAAGGCACGGAAATTGCAACTCAAGAACGAGCTGCATACATTGGAGAAAAAGAGCATGTCGGTAAGTGACTACACTCTAAAAATCAAAAGCATATGTGAGTCACTTGCATCTATTGGCGTGAATGTAGATGATGATGATAAGGTGGAAGTGTGCCTTCCTGGTTTAGGAGCTGCATATAAGCAGTTCATAACTTCTATACAGACCAGGGAAAATATTCCAAATTTTGTTGATTTGGTCTCTATGCTGATCATTGAAGAAAAGAGTCTTGGTGAGGATTCAAACTCCCAAGGAAAGCCCAGTTCTGAGCAGGTATTCTACTCTGGCAGAGGAAGAGGCAGAGGTAGAGGTTTTGGAAGTGGAAGAGGAAACACTAACCAAGACCAAGGTCAACACCAGAATCATGCAGGAGGAAGAGGACAGTTTCGAGGTAGGGGGAGCCAAAGAGGTCATAGAAATTTCCAAAGAAATGATTCAGGTAATGATAGTAAAGGATGCTGGAATTGTGGTAAACCTGGACATTTTGAACGTGATTGTAGGTTAAAGAATCAAAATAACAGAAGGCAACAAAACAACTATGCATCCATAAGTGCAGATGATTCTGAGAAGCTGTTTATGGTTCAACATCACATGATGAATACGATGTCTGCTAGTGTTTCAAAATCGAATGATAATGTCTGGTATGTTGATTCAGGTGCTTCAAATCACATGACCAGTCATGCAGAATGGTTTAGTAGTTTGCAGAAAATGCCACTTCCTGGATATGTTGAAACAGGTGATGACACATCGCATCCTATTGAGCATACAGGAAACATAGCATTGTCTATGGAGGACGAAAAGGTAAAACATCTCGCTGATGTGCTGCATGTTCCAAATATAACAAAGAATCTGGTTTCTGTTGGACAAATGGTTGACCAGGGATTACAAGTCAGGTTCAATGCTGATGGATTATATGTAGAAGAGTACAAGCAGGATGGACGATCGGTTGCCAAAGGAAACAAAGTGGGTAGAATGTTCACCTTAAATGTGAAGATTCCTGAAATGAATGCAGCCATGTTTGCGAAAGGTGCAAGAGTTATTGCAGATATAGAGATATGGCACAAACGGATTGGACATGCAAACTTGCAAAGGCTGAAACTGATGCAGTCAAAGGAGATTGTCCATGGACTACCAAATTTCAAAGTTGCAGAAATGCAAAAGGTATATGCAGCATGTCAATTTGGTAAACAATCAAGAGCATCATTTCCACATGACAAGCATGTTAGTGAGAATGTACTAGAAGTAGTACATACAGATGTTTGGGGTCCAGCAAAGACCACATCTATGGGCGGTTGCAGGTTTTATGTTACTTTCATTGATGACCATACATGCAAAGTATGGGTATATTTCATGAAAGAGAAGAGCGAGGTGTTTACTCACTTCCAGAATTTTAAAGTTATGGTGGAAAAGCAGACACGGAAGTACATTCAAACATTAAGATCTGATGGAGGAGGTGAATACATGTCAAATGAGTTTAGCAGTTTTCTAAAAAATCATGGAATTCGGCGTCAGTTTTCATGCAGGTACACACCACAACAGAATGGTGTTGCTGAACGCAAAAATAGACATATTGCACAAATAGCAAGAGCCTTGATGGCTGAGAAGAATATGCCTCATTGTTATTGGGCAGAAGCTGTGCATATTGCTGTATATATCATGAACAGAACTCCGACTGCTGCTGTACATCAAGTTACACCTGAAGAGAAGTTTACAAGTAAAAAGCCAAACTTATCACATTTGAAAGTTTTTGGCTGTATTGCATATGTACATGTTCCAGATGAGTTGAGGACGAAGCTTGATCCGAAAGAAGAAAAATGTGTCTTCATTGGATATTCCCTTGATCAAAAGGGGTACAAATGTTATAACCCACTCACATGACAGGTGAAGGTGAGCAGAGATGTGGTATTTGATGAAATGTCAAGCTTCTATGCAGATGCCAAAGAAGGACTGAATCTTGAACCAAATGACAAAGAAAATGCTGAAAAATCTAGTGCAGAATCTCAAGTTTTGAGTGGACCAGATGCATCACCAAGCAATAGTTCCCACTCAAATCCATGGAGTGGAAGATTGCGTGGAAATTTCATTCCAGCAAATTCATCAAATACATCCAAGAAAGGTAAAGAAAACCTTTCTGCTGGTAGTAAAACAGGTGCAGGTTTTGAAGACGTTGATGGAGATTCAAGCGGTTTAGAAAAGAGTCTTGATGAGGAACTTGGATTGCCCTCTGTGAAGACTCTAGGAGTAAGAAGGGCACATGCAGATGATACAAGAAGAAGTGACCCAGGACCAAGAAGATCTGGGAGGATGCGTAATTCAGTGCAACGATTGACATATGATAGTTACATGGCTCGCCATTGTGCCTACATGACAAAGGTAATACAAGATGCTGAACCTTCTTGTTTTGAAGATGCAATTTGTAATGCAGATTGGGAAAAAGCTATGGATGAGGAGATGGCTGCACTTTATGGAAATGATACATGGAAGCTGGTTCCATTGTTGCAAATGGGTTTACAAGGTAAAGCATAATGCTGATGGTAGCATAAGCATGTATAAAGCATGATTGGTAGCTAAAGGTTATGCACAGACATATGGCATTGATTATGAGGAAACATTCAGCCCTGTAGCTAAAATGTTACTGTTAGAACACTTGTTGCATTAGCTACAACAAAAGGATGGACTTTGCATCAGATGGATGTGAAGAATGCTTTCCTACATGGTGAGTTACAGGAAGAAGTATATATGGACCAGCCACAAGGATATGAAGATTCAAAGCATCTAGAATATGTTTGCAAGTTGCAAAAGGCTTTGTATGGGCTGAAGCAAGCCCCTCGTGCATGGCATGCAAGGATTGTTGATTACTCAACCAGCATTGGGTTCTCTATGTGTGATGCATATCACTCACTATATGCAAGGAAGGCTGATGATGGCATCACTATTGTGGCTATTTATGTTGATGACCTGATTGTGGGTGGTGACAATGAAGAAAGCATCAAAGAGGTAAAGAAACTTCTTATGCAGGAATTCCACATGAAAGATCTTGGTGTGCTGCGCTATTTCTTGGGCATTGAGTTTATACATACAAAAACAGGTATATGGATGTCGCAAAGGCAATATGCCTTGAATATGCTGCAAAAGTATGGTATGGCTGATTGTAAGCCAATTTCTATGCCATTAGATCAGAATTTGAAACTGGATACTACATCAGGTGAAGCATTAGAAAATGCTACTATGTACAGGAAAATTGTGGGAAGTCTTATATATCTCACAATTACAAGGCCTGATCTAAGTTATACTGTTGGACTTGAAAGTCAGTTTATGCAGGTTCCCACAAAGCCACATTTGAATGCTCTGAGGCGCACTCTACATTATGTGAGTGCTACTTTGGATTATGCATTGTTTTATGAAGCTGGTGTAGGTTTGTAGGTTCATGGATACACTGATGCAGATTGGGCTGGTAGTACTCCAGATAGAAGATCTACTAGTGGCTTTCTTTTCTCACTTGGAGGTGCAGCTATTACATGGAGCAGTAAGAAGCAACCCACTGTTGCTTTGTCGAGTACAGAGGCTGAGTATAGAGGTGCTGCAATGGAAGCATGTGAGGCATCATGGCTGGAGATGTTACTTGCAGATTTAGGTGTGGAAGTGCAAAAGCCTATCACTATCTATTGTGATAATCTTAGCAGCATAAAGTTAGCACGGAACCCTGTTTTTCATGCTAGAACAAAGCATATCGAGGTACATTATCACTTCATCAGAGAGAAAGTATTAACATGTGATATTGATCTTGTTTATGTGAGAACAGATAAGCAGGTTGCTGATATTTTCACCAAAGCACTTGGAGCTGAGAAGTTAAAGAAGTTTCGAAAGATGCTTGGATTACAGGATATGGCATTGAGCTTGAGGGGGAGTGTTGAGATATCGAGCTCAACATGTGATGATCCAGGATGACACGTACCAGTTTTTCGTTTCTCTGACATGTATAGTGGTCACGCCGGTATATGTCAGGGATACTTCATTGAGCTTTATTAGATTTATCTACCGAGAGTGATGGCACATTTTTTTCTTGCCAGCTCACTCATTCGCGGACATTAGGTTCTTCCTTATGTACTGGTCTTTATATATTTCACTGGTTGTATTCTTGTTTTTAGGTCATTCTTGTACATTCCTTTTATGTAATAGAAGAAGAAGAAGAAGATCATTCTTCCTTGCCTCAATCTGTGTGTGTGCTTCTCCTTGAGAGTGAGAGTGTGTGTGAGCTCTCTTTCTTATCTCCTTCCTCGTGACAAAACATGGGTTCTTCTTCTTCTGACATGGTTTCTTTCTTCTTCCTTTTCTTACCTTCACTCTTAGTGGTCACGTGGTAGCTAACCTCACCTCATTTGTAATTTCTTCGTGTTTCTGATGGTGAGCTTCGACTTCGTAGAAGTATTCTTCCTCTGATGCAAAGGGTGGGTCCATAATAATTGACTCTAAATCAAAATCACTCGCCTCCTCAAATGGATCAGTGCTAGGTTCACATTCTTCTATAATTGAATCACACATGATTGGCTCTATCGTGAAAACTGAAATGTCATAGCCATCCTCGTCATAGTGGGGTGTCCATTGTTCTTCATTGATGGCTACATCCATGGTTGCTAGGATTTCTGCCCAACCATGAGGTTCAAACTCCTCATCTGGAAATACTATAGGTGCGTAAGCTGGGTCTTGAAGAGTTTGTGGATGTTGTTCTGAACCTAAAGTCCTGGCTTCTAACCGTTCTTCCTCTTGTTTTGCTACCTTACACATCCATAAATGAGTATCCTCGTGCAACCATGAGGGGTCTGATTCTAATGAGTGTACTGATTCTGTTTCTTCTTGTGTCTTATGGATGGAGCTCCATTGTATTGGGGGTACGTCTCGATGGGAATAGTCTTTAAGATTGACTTTAGTAGTCACTCCTAAATTTTGCAAGTACAAAGAATTAGCTCCCCAATCTTGTACGATTTTCAACTGATGCATGAATGGTCGTCCTAAAATCATCTCGTAAGCATGATTTTTTGCAAAATCACAAATGGCAAAAGTATGCTCAAACTCCACACCACAAGTGGTGAGAGATATGCCTTCTAGTAAGCCTAATGGTTTCTCTATATGTCCATCAGCCATTTGTAGCTTCATCCTGGTGGGTCTTAGTGCTGGCTTACCCCAACGTTTCCATAAAGCGGTGGTAGCGATGGCTGCTCCGGCTCCTGAATCTAAGATGGCCTTCGTGGTATAGTCCTAATGGGTTATTGGAAGATAAGTGTTACCTTCCTCTCCTTCGCTTACATCTCCGAATCTTTCTATGGGTATCTCTGGTACCTTATTGAGTGATCCTGTCTGTGAGGGAGTATTAGCAACCTCAGGGAATTGATTTGCTGCATGCTTCCATAATTCTGGTTTAACCTTCAACAATTCCTCTAGAGTGAGGTGACATTGTACTTGGGTGTTCTTTATCACTTCCGTGTTTCTAGGAATTATTGATTCTTCATTCCTCACTATTATTGTGGGTGCTCTCATACTAATAGACTTAGCTCCCCATGGTCCTGTGAACTGAGGTAATTCTTGCAAAGAATTAGATTCAAAACCTGTGTGTTCACTCAATTGTTCTTCCTCTACATCATCGTAAATAGAGGGGATGTCTTGGGGAAATTGTTCCTGCAAGTCGTCTATTTCTTGAATAGGAGGATGGGTTCCTTTTTCTTTTCTCCATTTCTCTTCTTGGATTTCTCTCAGAAATTCATGTGAATATCTATGTATGGAAGATAGGTTATCTGGACTTTCTGTATTGGGTACTTGAGACAGGGATGGTGCATTCCTTTCCAGTGTCTCTGAGGCAATAGGGTTCCTATGCTGATTCTTTTTCTCCTTGCTATCAATCAAGTATTCTAGCCTCTCCATTAATCCTTGAAAGTGTAATTCAGGTTTTTCCATGTTGTTCCAATTAAGATATCTAGGGGCTTCAAACATAGCTTGTGCTAATTCTACCATCTTCATGCAAAGTTTAGTCCTCTCAATTTCTAAGTCTGCTCGAGGGTAGTTCTTGCTCATTTCCACTATTTGAGGTCCTTCTTTTAATCTTGCTTGATACGCGCGAAACATCATGTCTAGGTTTTTTGGTATGGGTTCAGCTAGAAATGATCCTGATTTCTGAGCTGGATTTTCTTGGTTTGATTCTTGCGAAGTCAATTCTAGGATCTTGGCTCTCGATTCCTTCAAACTTCCTTCCAACTCGGTTATCCTTTTACTCCATTTTCTCTCAATCCTTTCTCTGGAATCTTTCCAAGATTTCGTCTTTTTACTACTAGACTCTCCAACTTCACTAGTTCCGGCTATTTTTTCCTGATTAAGCTATTGATTCTGTGAGAGCGCCTGGGCTCTTGTTATAGCTTGGATAGGCACGTATGTAGGATTGGATCTAACTGCATCGTGTACAATACCTATCATGTTGATCGGTGTCACATTTGAAGCATTAGCAGGGTTCTTAGGACACTCTTTGATGATATGTTCTTTACCACAATCGACACAAAAGCCTTGTACTTTATAATTTTGAGACTGTCCTGCTATCGGAGGATGTGGACAATCTTTTATGAAATGATCTCTTTGGCACCTAAAGCATGGTCCTCTAGGGCCCTGTGGTCTCTGTTGTCTCAATTGGGGTCATGGATTAGGGTTGGTATACATCACGTTAGCATAGTCGGGCTCCCAACTGGGTTCCAATGGTGGACTATCGTACTGATATGTCTCCACGTTTTTTGGTGACTCTGAGTAGTATGTGGGTGGACTATCTACATGAGTAGAGTCAAAACTATTAGAGTTCGGATCACTGTCAGTAATTAGGGGTGAAACGGGAATTAAATCCCTACTTAGGTTTTGAGATGACATTAGCTGGTGGGGGTGGCTGCTGAGCTAAAACAGGTTGCGGTCTCTATTGAGCCTAGTATGGATAGTTTTGAGGAGGCCTATAGTAATGAGGCTGAGCATTGTATTGACCTTGATACCTGCCTGGTTGTGGATATGCTTGTGGGTAGTTCTATCTCACTGCTTGTTTGTTGTATGGGCAGTCTTGAGCCGTATGATTCGTGTACCGTCTCTCAATCGTACAGTATTGGCCACTAGGGTTGGCTTGTGGTTGTGTTACATTGGGACACACATTTGCCATATGATCACCACCACAGGTGTAACACCGCTTGTTTGTTGTTAACCTAGGCATCTGTTTACTAGAAACTCCTAGTTTCTGGGCCACTTTTTCTGCTAGGTCTTCTATCGAGCTAGACAATTTCGTGGATGCTAAGGATGAACAATATGAGTCCTTATAGACCTTTGAGAGTTCCAACTCGTCTCCTAAGTTATCTTCAATGTCTATGCAAATTCTTACACATTGCTCTATCATTCTAGGTTCCTTCAAGTATACATAGGAGCGTAGCTTAGAGCTCAACATGCCATCTAGAAACAATGAACTTGCTTGGCCTGTGAGGATAGCTCTTGCATTGGACATCTTTCCTAAACCTACGTCCTGCCAGTCTAACCGTTTCCTGAGGGGTCTGTTTGAAACTATGGATCAACGAAGACGTATCATGTCTGATCCCACTTTTAGAGAATTCCGTGATGAATGACTCTAAAAAGTGATGGATATCTCTGAATTGCCTTTGTTGCAATGGTTGAAATCAAGTTAAAGCTGTGTTCTTTAACGTTAGTCCAAATGCGTTGTATTGCATGAACATGTCTTCTACTTGTTCTGCTCTTAGAACTTGCTTAAATTCCACAACATGGTCGTAGGGATCTCCTGTCCCATCAAAGTAGTTTTTCATGGATTTTACTAACTAAGTGGGTCTTAATATTCTTGCATGTTCACATGGTCTAGGTAGAGGAAAATCATCTCTACCACCTGGTATCCTAGGTTCTCTTTGTCTATCCACTCTGTCCATGTCTACGGTGGTTCTATCTCTCCCTATGGGATGATTGAAACTTACCTCCGGTCTTTCTTTGTTTTTCTCCCTTTGATTAGCATGGGCTGAGGATGTTCCTTCCCCTTGTTGGCTCGCGTTTACATTTGCTCGTGATGGAGGGAATAATAAATCACCTCTCCATGTGTAGGTATTTCTTGCGTGGTCAGGTACCACAAATACTCTTTCTGAAGTTTCATCCAGGTATACAACCTTTCCAGGTGTATCTGAGTCCTTAAACTCGTAAACTATGATGGAGCCTACCTCACTAGGTTGTTCCGTTTTGTACCTCCAAAATGCTTCATCAGTTTCTTTATTTACAAACAACTCTATGCTTCTGTTGTCCTAAGGGATCCACCCTGGCACTAGTACTCGTGTTAGTACAGATTTCCCTTTAGGTGTCCTAGGTTCTTCTCCTACTGGTTCTTTTCCTTAGGATTTAGCTTCTGTCTCTAACTGAATTACGCCAAACTCATTCGTATTGTTTGGCTGAGTACTTATGATGTACATCATTTCTTCCTTGTCTATGTATGCGTCTCTCTTGAATTTCACCACTGGACGTTCCAGTCCAATGGGTTGATCAGGGTTGTGCATTTGCACCACTTGTCTTCGCAAACCATCCTCATAGATGCGAGCACCTAAGCGGTTGGTTCGAAGAAATTCTAATTGAGTCCTATAGGGTCCTTTGGGTCTTTCTAAATATGCTATGTTTGACCCTCCTTCTGGTCTTTCCATGCTAAAAGCCATTTCAGATTCACTCGTATCTGAGCTCTCGTAGGGATAATTACTACTCAATTGTTGTGCCCACGAGCGTGTAGTAGTTCCTACGCTTGCTTCTGATGATCTAAGGCTTCGTTGGTCTGACTTACCTATATGCTTGCCCGATCTAAGGTTCATGAATTTACTTCGCGGCACTCTCTGATCGTCAATGGTTCTTTGTTCTTTATTGCTTGGGTCTTTTTAAATTCCTTTAGATTCTTGTCTTGTATCCAATGTATACGTCAGGAATCGACTTTCTGTGGTACTTTTGAGTTCTCGTTCCATCAGACTTAAGTTCTTTCCTTTAGGTTTTCATATCACGCACTCTTACTTTAGTCTTGGACTTGAAAAATTAAGTCTCTTGAACTTGATGCATTCCTATCGTCTTTAATCCACAATGCTAATCGTTTAGCCTAAGCTAATAATTGACTGAGGGGGTTGAGTAATCTTCCAACCTCAAGTCAGCTGCTTTGGTCGCTTTGATGCCCAAGAAGCCATGCTTCCCAAGCTTTGCGTCCTTCACTGCCTTGCCTTGATTGCCGTTGATTGTCCTTGCTAGACCTGTAAAATTCACTATTAGACCAATTCTGTTGTCAGGATCTTACTCACGCGCATACAGAGATTACGGACACAGAAAACACACAGAGAATAGACGCAACAAGAGACGAGACACCACACAGTATTGGGTGCAATCTCCCTCCATGCACTCTGTTTTGACAGTCCACAGAGTGCATGTATTTATAGGACTTTTGATTACGTCGAAAATAGTGGTTACAAGAGGGCGGCTTAGAAAAGCAGGTGTGAACTAAAAGTTGGTAACTTTTACAGAAAGCCATTACTTTGAATAATAGAAACTGCGGTCTACAACGACCCTTATTCTAACCATTACTTTTCTAACAATAGAACCTTCTACATTATTCGGATTATTGATGTCCGCCCTTTCACGCCTTGCACGCTCCTCACGAACCTTCAGCTGCTATATCAAAAACATAAAAAACATATTAATACATTAATAATTTAACATTTTAACAATGCCTTGTTCAATAATATACAACATGCCTCTCAGTTGACAAGCAACTGACCTCAGTTGATAAAATAATTCAACACTCTAACAAGTATAATGCAGTGTTCAACATATTCCATATTACTGTTACAATCCAACAATGCATTGGCCAACATATTTCATGTTACAATCCAACAATGCATTGGCTATTCGATATTTCAATCCAACAATGCATTGGCTAACATATTCCATGTTACAATTCAACAATGCATTGGCATTCGATATTTCAATCCAACAATGCATTGGCCAACATATTCCATGTTACAATCCAACAATGCATTGGCTATTCCATATTTCAATCCAACAATGCATTGGCTAACATATTCCATGTTACAATCCAACAATGCATTGTTCAACATATTCCATAAGGTATAACATGCCCCTCAGTTGAACAAGCAACTGACCTCAGTTGATAAAATAATAAACATGGATGGCCAGTCACATGTTTCATCACTGAATAAAGAAAATAGGCATGTGCCATGTAAAAATACATGCATGGAAATGTTCATGGAGCTGTTACATTAATGTGTTTGTGTATGATATGCAGAAATTAAGTGGTCATAATGAGGTGTTAATTGTGTTTTATGTATCCATTGACATTCTTCAATAGAGTGATTTTTGTACTTAACCAAATATCGATGATATTGAGTACCTGTGCGTGTAGTAGTGACATCATGATCAATGATTTTCTCAGGAACTAAGATTTCAGATTGTTCTTCAATTAAAGGAGGATCATCAAGAAGTGGAGCAAGTGGTAAAGTTCCTTTAAAGGGTTTAAGTAAGCTAATATGAAAAGAATTATGTATAGTCCAATGGGATGGAATATCTAATCGAAATGAATTATCATTAATTTTTTCTATAATGCGAAACGGTCCATAATAGCGTGGTGCAAGTTTAATTTTAGGATGCTGCAAAATATTTTTGAGACGTCTTTTAATTATTCGCAACCATACAAAATCATTTTCCCTGAATTCTTTGGCTAATCGTTTAGTATTGATAATACGTGTATATCACTCTTGACTTTTCCTAATGTGCTCGTGAACATCATGAAGTATAGAAACGTGATCTTGAGCAATAGAATCAGCCATCGGAATGTCGGTTTGGGTGAGGGACATGGGAGTGGGAAGCTTTTTACCAAAAACTATTTCAAAAGGTGCACGACCAGTAGTGGTATGTGAAGTGTTATTGTAAGCAAATTGAAGCAATGGCAACTTTTCATCCCAGTTATTAGGATTATCTAATGAATAACAACGCAATAAATCAAGAATAGTACTATTTGTAGCCTCACTTTGTCCATTACTTTCAGGATGAAATGCAGAGCTAAAATCTATTTTAGAACCAAAATGTTGAAATAAGGCAACCCAAAAATGATTGCAAAACCTAACATCACGATCAGATAACATTACTTTAGGAAATCCATGATGTGGAAAAATGCATTTAATGAATAATTTTGCAGCTTGAGGTGCAGTCAAAGTTTTTCTACATGGAATGAAATATGCATATTTACTAAACCTATCAACTATTGTCCAAATCATATCATTATGTGATGAAGTGATAGGAAGACCTGTGATAAAATCCATAGAGATTTGTTCCCATGGTTCATTTGGAATAGGAAGGGGCATTAATAATCCAAATGGTTTACCATGATGACGTTTGACACGCTGACATACAATGCATTGAGAAACATAATGTGCAATGTCTTTTTCCATGTGTGGCCAAAAGAAGAAATCTTTGCAAGCAGAAATGGTGCTTTGTATGCCTCTATGACCCATGTAAGATGGTTCATGCATTTCTTTAATGACAAAATCTTTAAAAGCTTGGGTTATGCACAATCTATGTTGAAAATAGAGAAAACCATTATGAAATGTATAATGTTCATCAGATAAAGATGCAGCATTGTTGAAGTCATGCCATGCACGTGAAAAATACAAATCAGATGCATAAGTGGAAACCATGTCTTGAAAAGAATGAATTTGAATGGAAGAAATATTATTCAAAACAACGGAATTCGAAGGAAAACGGCTAAGAGCATCAGCTACGACATTAGCTTTACCAGGTTGATATTGTATCATGGGTTGGAAATTTTGAATGAATGATGCCCATTTAAGATGTCTATCAAAGATTAAGGGCTGACTTAATAAATGCTTAATAGCCTGTTGATCGGTTTTGATTAATACTTCAGAGCCCATAAGATAGTGTTTCCAAATTCGCAAAGCATGCACCACTGCTAACAATTCTTTATCATACGTACTATAATTCTGTTCTGAGGGTTTAAGCTTTCTACTCTCAAATGCAATGGGATGGTCATTTTGCATCAGAACAACACCTATTCCTGAACCGCTAGCATCAGTAACAACATGAAAGGGTTGTGAGAAATCAGGTAATTGTAAAACAGGTGCATGTGAAAGTGCATGTTTAAGTTTATCAAAGGACTGTTGTTGGGTAAATCCCCATGCAAATTTTATTTTCTTTTTCGACAACAAAGTAAGAGGCAATGCTAAATAAGAAAAATTTTGAACAAACTTCCTATAGAAACTAGCCAACCCAAGAAAAGAACGAACATCATTGACTGATTGTGGTGTAGGCCATTCTATGATAACTCTAATCTTTTTCGGATCCACATGCACACCTTCACTTGAAATAATATGTCCTAAATATTCTAGCTTACGCTGAAAGAAATAACTCTTTTCAGGATTAGCATAAAGTGTGTTTTCTCATAACAAATGAAAAACTGTTTCAAGATGCTTTTCATGTTCACTATCATTCTTACTGTAAACAAGTATGTCATCAAAGAATACAAGAACAAAATCTTGGTAATCAAAAAAAATATTATTCATCATTCGTGCAAATGTAGCAGGGGCATTAGTAAGTCCAAAGGGCATTACCATAAATTCATAATGGCCATTTTGAGTTCTAAATGCAGTCTTAAAAATATCACTTTGTGTCATACGAATCTGATGGTAACCCGATTTGAGATCAATTTTACTAAAGACACGAGCTCGTCGTAACTTATCTAAGAGATCATCTATTCGAGGAATAGGGTATCTATTCTTGATTGTGATCTTGTTAAGGGCTCTATAATCAATGCACATTCGATAAGTTTTATTCTTCTTCTCTACTAAGAGAACGGGTGCTCAAAATGGGGAAGAACTAAGCCTGATAAGTCCTTTTTGTAGTAGGTCTTTTACTTGATTTTCTATTTCCTTTTGATGTAATGGGCCATGTCTATAAGGTGCTTTATGAGGAGGAGAAGTACCAGGGACTAAGTCTATGCTATGGTCAAAGGATCCTCGAGATGGTGGTAGTTCAGAGGGATATTCAGACATAAAACAATCCTTATAAGTACTCATGAAAGGTTTATATGCATCTGAAAGTGTATGAGTATAATCATTGATGACATTAACAAAAACAATGCATGAGTTAAATCCTTTCCTAAATGCACGCTTTGCTTGAGTGTGACTAATCAATGGAAATGGCTGGAAATCATGCTGTGCAGACAAAGTAATGATTTGACCTTTGAAAACAAACTTAAAGGTATGAGTATGGTAGTCAATACGTGGGTTATAATGGTGACGAAAAGACATACCTAGTATAACATCATAAGATTGCAAAGGTGCAATTAAAAATGTTCGTGAGTCAACATAAGGGCCTATGCTAATCGTAACATCTTGCACTTCTCGTGTTACATTATAACGACTACCTTGAAATGCAGCTTTCACTTTATACAAAGAAGGAAACATTTGTAATTTAAGTTCTTGTACTAATAAATGTGAAATGAAGTCATGTGAACTACCATCATCATGTAGAATTTTAACTAGTTTGCTATTTATTGTACCCTGCATGCAAAGAAGAGAGTGTAGAGAAATATCGTTACCCAAGGTACTTAAGTCCTTCTCCAGTGATTCCTCTGTCCAAACAGGAGGAATTTCTTCATTATAGACCTCCATGTTATGCAATCGAGCTGTAGCCTGTTTCATATGAAGAGGTGGCAATCTGCACCTTATTTTTGTATGTCCAGGTTTACCACAATTCCAGCAGGTGATTCGTGGTCGCTTCTGTTGGGCATTCACTGCTGAAGTTTGAAGGGTAGGTGGTTTGGTTGGTTGGAGAGATGAAGCAACGGGTGAAGTTGAGTAATTGGATTGTAGAGGTCGAGGAAAGCTAGGGTAAGATGGGGCATTAAAATTACGCTTAATAGGAAATGAAGGTTTAACAAGAAATGGTTGTGGACGTGGTTGTTGTAGACGGAGTGACTTGGTTATGGATTGGAATTCTTTTTCTGCATCATAAGCAAAAGATATAGCCTCGTTGAGGGTTGTAGGTCGTAGGGTGTGAAGCTTGGCTTGGATACCCACTTCCAAACCATCTTCGTATTTCTGCTGCAAGATATCCTCTGATACATCTTCAAGCATTCGTACAAGTAGTAAATTTTGCCAGAACCGCTCTGTGTAGGTAGTAACCGTATCACCCTCCTTCCATGTAAGGGTCGTCCATGCACGTCGAACATGCAAATGGTATTGAGGAGGAAGAAATGAATCCTTCACGTTTTCTTGAAAAGCCTTCCAAGTTGTTGGACGCTCCGTACTATGCCGCAGGACATTCCACCAGAGTTGTGCTTAACCTACTAAATAGTTAGTGGCAAATTTAACTTTTTCACTTTCAGCATACATTTCATCGGTATAAAAATCATCAAACTGCGACAACCAAGAAAGTACTAAAGGCCCATCCTTTCGGCCATCAAATCGTAGAAAATGGTAGTTTCTATTACCAATCTTTGAATGACTAACATCAGATTGGGCAGACACAATAGCTTTTACTACTCTTGTAAGGTTGTCTTCCTCAGCTTGCATCTTTTGGAGGATTTCATCACGTTGTTGGATCTCGTTCTGAGCTCCTTGAAGCTCATGCCGCAAGAGCTCTAGTTGCTGTTCAAGTGTTGCCGCAGGTAGAGGTGAATTACTGTAATCCTCCATGGTGCTCTTGGACCCTTGCTCTCAACTTTGGTGTATTGAACCTTCTCGTTTGCAACCTTGGTGTCTCGATCCCATGTTCTCAACCTTGCTTGGTATCTTGAACACTCAATCAAGTGGCACCCAAGGATTTTGAATGAATTCACACTTCCAAGCTAGCTCATTGGAAAGTTCGTTCCGAGAGCTTTCCAACGGTATATTACACGCCTCAATCGGACCTACGGATTGAAAGTTACACTTAATTCTTTGTTGAGTCCATCCTTGAAATCGCCGCGAGCGCCTTGCACAACTACCAAAGAAAGAGAGCTTGAATAACAATTCCAAGAGATGGTGGAGTGGTCAAAGTACTTCCCTTGAAAGTAGGAGGTTGTGGGTTCAAATCCTCCTACCTTAGGGACTCTAAACCTCTCTATTACCACTCAAAAATTAAAATTGTCTGGCGCGTAGCCAACGGTCGCCAAGGGAGCCTTGGGTGCCAATGTTGCCAATGTATTGCCTAAGTTATTGCCTAAGCTCTTTGCCTTAGTCGACGCCTTAGTCGACTCCTTGGAGTAAGCCGAAGGAGAAGACGTAGGTGAAGACGTAGGTTCTAGTTCTGGATCAGAATCACAAACAGAAACAGAAACAGGAAACGGGAAACGGAGACGGAGACGGAATCGGAATCGCGAACGCTGAGACGGAGACGGAAACGGAAACGAAGACGAAATCGGAATCGGAATCGCGAACAGAGCACAGAACCCTCTGTATTGACGCGTGCAGAGCTCTGATACCACTGTTGTCAGGATCTTACTCACATGCATACAGAGATTACGGACACAGAAAACACACAGAGAATAGACGCAACAAGAGACGAGACACCACGCAGTATTGGGTGCAATCTCCCCCCATGCACTCTGTTTTGACAGTCCACAGAGTGCATGTATTTATAGGACTTTTGATTACGTCGAAAATAGTGGTTACAAGAGGGCGGCTTAGAAAAGCAGGCGTGAACTAAAAGTTGGTAACTTTTATAGAAAGCCATTACTTTGAATAATAGAAATTGCGGTCTACAACGACCCTTATTCTAACCATTACTTTTCTAACAATAGAACCTTCTACATTATTCGGATTATTGATGTCCACCCTTTCACGCCTTGCACGCTCCTCACAAACCTTCAGCTGCTATATCAAAAACATATTAATACATTAATAATTTAACATTTTAACAATGCCTTGTTCAATAATATACAACAAATTCACAATGGATAATCAAGCACTTGAGTATATACACCTTTAAAGGTCCCTTCCCTTTTGCCCAAAGTTCTATGCCCCCTGGCTTTCTAGTCCCAACTGTGGTTAACCTCAAATTATCCTCTCTAAAAAAGAATGTATTCTTTTTGAGAAAAATAGTTGAGGTCACGTAGTACTCATCAAGATCTTTCTAGCGAGCTATAAAGCTCAAAAAACGAACTTCGGATGAAAAAGATATGACCGTTTAGGCCCTTGGGGGTAAAAACTGACAAATAGGTTTTTCTTTCCCTATGAGCTAAGGGGTCTCCTACAAGCTTAATGGTCCAAAAGTTTGCTTAAAATAGCCCCAAAATTGGTCAAAAATTGAAACCCTAAAAAATGCATTTGGGATGGACAATCACGATGGTCTGCAACAATCGCGGTGGTCTGGGACCCTCGCGATGGTCCAGGTGAATCGTCGTGATGGCGTGGTACAATCGGGATGGTCCGAAGGCACAAACTGTCGCGATGGCGTAAATGTGAGCAATCACGATGGCGTGAATGAACCGTCACGATGGTTTAATCGACGAGCAATCGCGATGGCATTGGTCAATGGTCAACGAGACAATCGCGATGGCGTGAGGCCGTCACGATGGTCACGAGGCACGATGGCGTGAGGCAATCGTGATGGTTCAAATGTCGAGGCGTCACGATGGTCTGAGGGTATTGTCGCGATGGTCTGAGGGTATCGTTGCGATGGTCTAGCTTGCCACGTGGCAGTATCGTCGCGATGGTGTGGAGTCGACGGGATCGTCGCAATGGTCCAAGTGAACTGTCGCGATGGCTCAAGTGAGCGGTCGCGATGGTGCAAGACCGTTGCGATGGTCCGGCCGAGCCGTCGTGATGGCGTGAGCCAATTGCGATGGTCCACCAAAATGCAAACTTTTGAAATGCAACAATGGATTCCTATATGCGCAAGGCTGCTCTACAGCGTGGTGAACTCGCTTACCTCAAATTCCGAACTTGGCAGACCATCGTGATGGTCTGACACAGTCGGCATTTTCTGACAGAAAGTGATTTTCTTACCTTTTTGCAGCTTTCCTGATGCTCTGGAGCACTGTACCTGCAAGAAAACTCAAAAACACAAAAGCACATGCAAGCACAAAAGCTCTCTCTCACTCTCTCGGATGCACAAATGAGAGGAAATGAGGAGAATGGGTGGATATGGTGAATTTTTCGGGGTGGAAGATGATGATGCGGTGATGAAGATGGAGTGTGGGGAAGGTGAAAAACACCAAAAACTAAGTAAAAACAACAACAAAAACTGAAAATTTTACCTTCCAACACCACTTCTTGCTATACTCTTACCATCACACATTCGTCCTAGACTCGATCCTCGGCAACGGCGCCAAATTTGGTGTTGCTCTAGCACAATGGTGACAACCACTTTAAGAAGCTCCACCTCCTTAATGTCAATCCACAGAAGAGATAGGAGTGATATGAAGATCGTAAATGTGAGATGAAATGAGAGTGAAGGTGAGAAGCATAGAGATGCACACACACATACACACACACAATGAAGAGACAAGCAAGACACAATGGAAGGTAGGAAATCAACTCTATTACTCAAGAACACTCTTACAAGCTCAATATAGCTCTAAGCTCTTCTCTACTCAAACAAGCTAACCTCAAAAATGAGCTCTCTAGCTATTTTTATAGATTTTAGACTAGTTTTGACCGGTTTCACATCTAGTGACCGGCATAGTTAAAAAAAATGTTCTAGGTGCTATTTGAAAGGGTAAACGGTGTCTAAAAATAGCCAAAATTGGTACGCTCATTCTACCTAAGCTCCTCAAGCTCAAGGAATCCTCGGCTTGCACAAAATGGAGCTATAAATTACAAAAAGGGTTTTTCTATGTTACATATGGTTCAAAAGTGATGAAAATCCCTGTTGGAGGTTTTGAAAAGTATTTATAAAACATAATTCTTTGAAAAATGATTTGACTGACTCCCTGCTTCTTCGTTATGCTCTATCTTCACATGCTTCCGCATCTTCTATGCCTCTGGCTACTACCAACACTGATTGTAAGCCAATTTCTATGCCATTAGATATCCATCAGGTGAAGCATTGGAAAATGTTACTATGTACAAGAAAATTGTGGGAAGTCTTATATATCTCACAATTACAAGGCCTGATCTAAGCTATACTGTTGGACTTGAAAGTTAGTTTATGTAGGTTCCCAAGAAGTCACATTTGGATGCTCTGAGGTGCACTCTATGTTATGTGAGTGCTACTTTGGATTATGCATTGCTTTATGAAGCTGGTCTAGATTTGCAGGTTCATGGATACACCAATGCAGATTGGGCTAGTAGTATTCTAGATAGAAGATCTACTAGTGGCTTTTTATTCTCACTTGGAGGTGCAACTATTACATGGAGTAGCAAGAAGCAACCCATTGTTGCTTTGTCGAGTATAGAGGCTGAGTATAGAGGTGTTGCAATCGCAACATGTGAGGCATCATGGCTAGAGATGCTACTTGCAGATTTAGGTGTGGAAGTGCAATAGCCTATCACCATCTATTGTGATAACCTTAGCAGCATAGAGCTAGCATAGAACCCTATTTTTCATGCTAGAACAAAGCATATCGAGGTACATTATCACTTCATTAGAGAGAAGGTATTAGCAGGTGATATTGATCTTGTTTATGTGAGAATAGATGAGCATGTTGCTGATATTTTCACTAAAGCACTTGGAACAGAGAAGTTGAAGAAGTTTCAAAAGATGCTTGGATTAGAGCATGGCCTTGAGCTTGAGGGGGAGTGTTGAGATATCAAGCTCAACATGTGATGATCCAGGATGACACATATCATTTTTTTCATTTCTCTAACATGTATAGTGGTCACGCCGGTATATGTCAGGGACACTTCATTGAGATTTATTAGATTTATCTACCAAGAGTGATGGCACATTTGTTTCTTGCAAGCTCACTCATTTGCGGACATTAGGTTTTTCCTTATGTACTGGTCTTTATATATTGCAGTAGTTGTATTCTTGTTTTGAGGTCATTCTTGTACATTCCTTTTTTATGTAATAGAAGAAGAAGAAGATCATCCTTCCTTGCCTCAATCTGAGTGTGTGCTTCTCTTTGATTGTGAGAGTATGTGTGTGAGCTCTCTTCCTTATCTCCTTCCTTGTGACAGTATGTTTATGTGTGTATGCGTGTATGTGTGTATGTGTCTATGAGTATATGTGTGTATGTGTGTGTCTCTGTGTGTGTATGTGTGTGTATGTGTGTGTATGTGTGCATATGTATATGTGTGTGTATGTATATGCATGTGTATGTGTATGCATGTGTATGTGTATGCATGTGTATGTGAATGCATGTGTATGTGTATGCATGTGTATGTGTATGTGCATGTGTATGTGTGTGTATGCATGTGTATGTATATGTGTGTATGTGACTCTATGTGTGTGTATATGTGCATGTATATGTGTGTATGCATGTGTGTCTATGCATGTGTGTGTATGTGTGTATGTGTGTATGCATGTGTGTATATACATATGCATATGAAAATATATGTGTGTGTATATGTGTATGTGTGTGTCTCTATGTGTGTATTTATACATGTGTGTATGTATATATGTGTGCATGTGTATGTGTGTATATGTATGTGTATGTATATGTGTTTGTATGTGTATATGTGTATGTGTGTATATGTGTGTGTATGTGAATGTGTATGTGTATGTGTATGTGTATGTGTATGTGTATGTGTCTGTGTATGTGTCTATGTATGTGTATGTGTATGTGTATGTGTATGTGTATGTGTGTGTATGTGTGTGTATGTGTATGTGTATGTGTATGTGTATGTGTATGTATATGTGTATGTGTATGTGTATGTGTGTGTGTGTGTGTCTGTGTCTGTGTCTGTATGTGTGTGTGTATGTGTGTGTATGTGTGTGTGTATGTGTGTGTCTGTGTGTGTGTATGTGTGTGTGTGTATGTGTGTGTGTATGTGTATGTGTATGTGTATGTGTATGTGTATGTGTATGTGTATGTGTATGTGTATGTGTATGTGTATGTGTATTTGTATGTGTCTGTGTATGTGTCTGTGTATGTGCATGTGTATGTGCATGTGCATGTGCATGTGCATGTGCATGTGCATGTGCATGTCCATGTGCATGTGCATGTGCATGTGCATGTGCATGTGCATGTGCATGTGCATGTGCATGTGCATGTGCATGTGCATGTGCATGTGCATGTGCATGTGCATGTGCATGTGCATGTGCATGTGCATGTGCATGTGCATGTGCATGAGCATGTGCATGTGCACGTGTATGTGCATGTGCATGTGCATGTGTATGTGTATGTGTATGTGTATGTGTATGTATATGTGTATTTGTATGTATGTGTGTATATGTATGTGTGTGTGTATGTGTGTGTATGTGTATGTGTGTCTATGCATGTCTATTTGTATGTGTGTATGTGAGTGTATGTGTATGTGTATATGTGTATGTGTATGTATGTGTTTGTATGCATATGTGTGTGTATGTATATATGTGTGTATGCATGCATGTATGTATGCATATGCATGTGTGTATGTATGTGTGCATATGCATGTGTGTGTATGTATGCATGTTTGTATATATCTGTATGTGTGTGTCTATGTGTGTGTATGTATATGTGATGTATGTGTATATGTGTGTGTGTG
This sequence comes from Ceratopteris richardii, assembly GCA_020310875.1. NCBI lineage: Eukaryota > Viridiplantae > Streptophyta > Polypodiopsida > Polypodiales > Pteridaceae > Ceratopteris > Ceratopteris richardii. The sequence continues at coordinate 116,666,281 of CM035442.1, read as the reverse complement.
TGTCTATTTGTGTATGTACATGTGTGTATGTGTATGTGTGTGTCTATGTGTGTGTATGTGTATGTGTATGCGTATGCACATGCGTATGTGTATGTGTATGTGTATGCGTATGCGTATGCGTATGTGTATGAGTATGCGTATGTGTATGTGTATGTGTATGTGTATGTATATGTGTATGTGTATGTGTATGTGTATGTGTATGTGTATGTGTATGTGTATGTGTGTATGTGTATGTGTGTATGTGTATGTGTGTATGTGTATGTATTGTTGGAAAAGATGGATGGACACTCCAAGAAATGAGTAGGTATTGCCAGATTCTACTTTGTACCAGCTCCTTGATGCTTCATAGTTGAGTTGTGGTCCCTCTTAGCTTTCCAATGACATCAAATAAGTGCCTTATGTACTTTGGAAATGATGTTAGAAATGATTGAACCAAAACAGACTAGTTCCAAGTTGAAGGATTAATGGAAACCTTCTATTTTTGTTCACACACCTACTGCTTGTTATGCTCAGTGCTTCTAGTACAATAGGAATAAGAAACGTTCATTTTAGAGGTATCTAATTAGCTTAGTAAGGTAATGATTCCAAGTGGAATCACTTAAAATGATGCACTATACACAGAGCAATCAACTTAGCAATTGAATCATTACCCTCAATTTTTTAGGACCTCTGGAAAGTTTGACTAGTGAGTTCTTTGATGCACTTTTCTCCGAATTGGCTGAATAGATTGTCTTCAAAATATGTGGGCATGTGGATAACTTGGATCTGAATCCAACAAGCTATAGAACATTGAAATTGGTGAAGAAAAGACTGGGATATGAGTAGTACAAGTTGACTATTATGAATGACTATAACAGAGAGACCATAGATGAGTAATGTAGATCTATTGTATTAAAGAACAATGTTGTACAAGATCATATGCTTGATAATCAATGCCTAATGATGGTGAGTAGTGTAGGTTACAATGTAGACCTCACTCTCTTACAATGTGATAGTGAAGAACTCGGGAATGGAGGTATTCACCCACGAGTTTTTGGACATCTTTTATAGTTGAGTGAATTCAAATTTGAATTTGAATTGTTCATTGGCTTTCACTAAAAGTAGTCCTCCAATCTAGGAGATATTCCTCAATTGGAGCCGTTACTTTTCAAATAATAAACTCCACAAGTTTAGTGGTGGTTACAATGATTTTTCCAAGTCAAAGTGACTTTTATAAATGGTAAAGATAAAAGATCTTCCTAGCAATGGTTTCCATGGAGCTTCAATTATTGATGAACTTCTAGCCAAATGTGTAGGCTTGAACTTTGCACCATGTATGTATGTGTATGTGTATGTATGTGTGTATGTATGTGCATGTATATGTTTGTGTATGTGGATGTGTTTGTATGTGTGTGTATGCATGTGTATGTATATGTGTGTGTATATGTGTATCTATGTGTTTATGTGTGTATATGTGTATCTATGTGTTTATGTGTGTGTGTATGTATGTGTGTGTATATGTGTATCTATGTGTTTATGTGTGTATATGCATATGTGTGTATATGCATATGTGTGTATGTGTATATGTGTTTATGCATGTGTGTATGTATGTATGCATATGCATGTGTACACATGCATTTTGTATGCATGTGAGTGCATATGTGTGTGTGTCTATGTGTGTATGTATATGTGTGTGTATGTATATGTGTGTATATGTGTGTCTATGTGTGTGTATGTATGTGTGCTTGTATGTGTATGTGTGTGTATATGTGTGTATGTGTGTGTATTTGTGTGTATGTCTGTGTATGTATATGTGTGTGCATGTGTATGTGTGTCTATGCATGTGTATTTATATGTGTGTATGTGAGTGTATGTGTGTGTGTGTATATATGTATGTGTGTGTATATGCATATGTGTGTATATGTATATGTGTGTATGCATGTGTCTATTTATGTATTCATATGCATGTGTGTATGTATATATGCATATGAATGTGCATGCATGTGTGTGTATGTATGCATGTGAGTGTATATGTATACGTGCATCTATCTATGTGCATGTGTCTATGTGTGTGTATGTGTATGTGTATGTGTATGTGTATGTGTATGTGTATGTCTATGAGTATATGTATGTGTATGTGTATGTGTATGTGTATGCGTATGTGTATGTGTATGTGTATGCGTATGTGTATGTGTATGTGTATGTGTATGTGTATGTGTATGTGTATGTGTATGTGTATGTATATGTGTATGTGTATGTGTGTGTATGTGTGTGTGTGTGTCTATGTGTGTGTATGTACATGTGTGTATATGTATGTATGTATGTATGTATGTATGCATGTATGTGTGTGTATGTATATGTGTGTGTATGTGTGTGTACGTGTGTATATGTATATATGTGTATGTGTGTGTATGCATTTGTATGTGATTGTGTGCGTGTGTATGTAATTGTGTGTATGTGTGTATATGTGTATGTGTGTGTATATGTGTATGTGTATGTGTATGTGTATGTGTGTGTATATGTATGTATGCATATGTGCGTGTATGCATGTGTATGTATATGTGTGCATGTGACTTTATGTGGGTGTGTATGTGTGTGTCTATGTGTGTATGCATATGTGTGTGTATGTGTGTATGTGTATATGTATGTATACATGTGTGTATGTATGTATGCATATGCATGTGTATACATGCATTTTGTACGCATTCATGTGTATATGTGTATGTTTGTGTCTATGTGTGTATGTATATGTGTGTGTATATGTGTTTCTATGTGTGTGTTTGTATGTGCATGTGTGTATGTGTGCATATGTGTGTGTATGTGTGTGTATGTGTGTGTATGTGCATGTGTATGTGTGTATATGCATGAGTATATGTATGAGTGTATGTGTGTGTATATGTGTATGTGTTTGTATGTATGTGTGTGTATGCATATGTGTGTGTATGCATGTGTGTATGTATGTATGCATATGCATGTGTGTATGTATGTATGCATATGCATGTGTGTATATATGTATGCATATGCATGTGTATGCATGTGTGTGTATGTATGCATGTGAGTGTAGGTGTGTGTAAATGTGCATGCATGTGTGTGTCTCTATCTATGTGTATGTATATATGTGTGTATGTGTGTGTATGTGTGTATATATGTGTGTGTATGTGTATGTGTGTTTATGCATGTGTATGTATGTGTTGTTGGTGCAAGTGCCAAGCCTACACACTTGACTAGGTATGAGAAGTCCTTATGTGCAAATGTTTGAAGACCCATGAGAACCATTGCCTATGGAGTTTTATCTTTAACCATTTGTAAAAGTCAATTGACTTGGAAGATTCTTGTAAATCCACTAAACTCGTGGAGTTAGATAGAATTAAAAGCTACAACTTCATTTGGAGAGAATATCGACTAGATTAGGGGACCACTTTTCTAGAGAGAGAGAGAGTCAAATTTGAATTCAAATTCAAATTTGAAGAAAATCATTATAAAAGAACACTGCAAAACTCGCAGAGAAGATGATCCCATTACTGAGCTTAGATTTTATTATTTGATGTAATAAAGAGGCTCATAATATAGCCTACATTTCTCATTATCATTGGGCATTGATTATCATTCCAATGATCATGTACAACATTTTCGTATAACACAATAGGTCATTGCTTATATTTGTTGATCTCTCTGTCATTATCACTCATAACAATGTTCTTGTCTTGCTCATATCTCATTCTTTACACCACCTTTTTCAATGTTCTATGGCTTGTTGGAATCAACTCTAAGTCTACTACATGCTGAAAAATTTTGAACACAATCCATTCAATGAATTTGGAGAAAAGCGCATCAAAGTGGTCACTGGTCATTCTCTATAGAGGTCCTTAAAAATGGGGAGTAATGCTACACTTGCTAAATTGATTGATCTATGTATAGTCAATCCTTTTAAGTGATTTCACTTGGAATCATTAGCTCTTTAAGCTAGTTTGATATCTCTAGAAGGAAGTTTTCTAATTCCTATTGTGCTAGGAGCAATGAGCTTAACAAGCAGCAGGTATGTGAACCAAAATAGAAGGTTCTTGATGATTTGTGAATTGTGAAGTTATCTGTTTTGGATCAATCATTACATGGATCATCTCCAAAGTACATAGACACTTGTTTAGTGTCATCGGAAAGCTAAAAGACCCTAAAACTCAACTCTGAAGTGAAAGAGGGCTGGTACAAAGCAGGGATTAGCAGTACCAACTCATTTCTTGGAGTGTCCATCCATCTTTCCCAAGAGTGATATCAGAGCAAGCTACAATGAAATTGGAGATGGTTTTCCTTCTTTAATTGATAAATTGGACAGGAGTATGGTCCTTGAGGATGAAGACATACTTGCAAGGAAGGAGTCTCTATGGATACATCTCAGGAGATGAGGAGATGCCCATTTTCAGAAGCAAAGGACAACCTACAAGAGAAGAGCATGAAAGACTCAATTCATGGTGTGCCAAAGATGCATTAGAAAGGTCATACTTACTTAACTCTATCTCTGACTTTCTTCTTCCACACATTAAGAACTGTATGACATCCCTAGAGACTTGGGATACATTTTCATTATATTTTTCTTCCAACACAAGGGCTAGGAAGAACCAATTGTGGATTGAGTTTAACACTCAAAGAAAGCAAACCAAGCAAGGCATCTCATAGTATGTGACCGAAGTCAAGGATGTGGTGGCTGACCAATTAGCAAGCATATGAGAGGAGATTGAAGAGGAGCAAATTGTGAGACAAGTAATCAATGGGATTAAGGCAGATGACAAGTGGGAGAGCTTCACAACTGCTATGGACTTGTACATGGACATGCAAATTCTAGATCTTACCACACTCATGGGGCAACTCTTTACCCATGAATCCAAGCTCAACAAAAATGGAGATTCATCAAGAGGTTACAACTCTTCTGCTCTATACATAGATAAAGACAAAAAGATTGAGGATGAATGTACAACCTCTCAAGCTAACTATGCAAGGAGAGGTAGAAACTCAAGAGGTAGGGGTAGAGGAGATAAGCAAGGTAGGGGGAGACCCTTAAACTCTTCCCCATGTAATATTTGTGGTTTATCATGTCACACTACAGATGAGGGTTACATGAACTTCAAGAATCAGAGAGGTAGAGGTTTCCAAAGAGGTGGGTACACACAATCAAGAGGAATATTCAACCATCATCAAGGCGACAACAACAACTACAACAACAACGACAACAACAACTACAACAACAATTACAATAACAACTACCAAGGAGGATACAAATCAAGGAAAGACTACAACAATTATACAGAGGAACAAGAGGATTCCCTTCTGATTATGAATATGGCCTTAAAGCAAGTTATGAATGATGACCATCTCTTCTACATTGACTCAAGATGTTCAAATCATGTGGCAGGCAATGTAGCCCTTCTCTTTGACCTTGAGGATCCCTTAAGTGCAAACAAGTGATGACACCAAGCATTTAGTGGTCAAGGTAGGAAATGTTAAAACCTCTGATGGAAATAGAAATCTATTGAGTAGGGTTCTATATGTACCTATAATTACCAAGAATTTGATGAGTGTTGGGCAGATTGTGGAAAAGGCTTTGCAGGTTAGGTTCAACAAATATGGAACGTTTGTGGAGGATCTCCAACATGGGTTCAAAAGAATTGCCAAAGGAGAAAAGACAGGTAGGTTATTTACATTTGACCTTGAAGATACAAAGAATATTGCACTTATAACTACAAAGATCAAACATTCAGAGCTTGAGATTTGGCATAAGAGATTAGGGCATATTGGTGAGAGAACTGTAAAGCAAATATGTAGAGATCGATGTGTGCTTGGGATACCCGAAAATCTTACAGGTTACCCTTCTCAAGGAAAGGCTACATGCATGAGGACTACTTGGAGCTTTTCCATACAGATGTATGGGGACCAAGTAAGGATCCCTCAATTTTTGGATCAAGGTATTATGTATCTTTCATTGATGACTTCAGTAGATGGACTATCTTATATTTTATGAAGCACAAAGATGGAGTATTGAGTTGCTTTAAGAAGTATCTTGCACTTGTGGAAAACCAAACAAGAAGAAGCCTAAAAAGACTAAGGTCAGATGGAGGAGGTGAGTACTTCCCAAATGATTTTGATACATTCTTGCAGGATAGAAGATTCAAAAGGGAAATAACAAGAAGGTATACCCCTGAACAAAATGGGGTGGCAGAGAGGAGAAATAGGTTAATTGTTGAAATAGCTAGGTCAATGTTAAATGAAAAAAAGTTATCAAGTTATTTGTGGGCAGAAAGTGTATCTACTGCTACTTATCTTGTTAACACGTTGCCATCAAAATCTCTTGATGGGATGACCCCATATGAAGCATGGCATGGGAGAATACCTTCACTTGATCATTGCAAGATCTTTGGATGTGTTGCTTATGTGCATATCCCATCTCAAATCAGAGGTAAGCTAGACCCTAATGCAGAGAAGTGCATCTTCATAGGGTATGATTTGAATCAGAAAGGATACAGGTTCTATAATCCTTCAAAAAAGGATTTATGGTCAGTAGAGATGTTTTCTTTGATGAGAATGACTCTTGGTTTGAAAGTTAATGCATGAAAGTAAAGTTTCCTTATGACTTGGAAGAGGAGTTTCCAAGGCTCACGAAGGAGGAGCCAGACCCGATTGAAGACATCAAATCAGATGATGAGGACATCATCAACCTAGAAGAATTCAAGGCATGGAAATCCAAAGGCAAAGTCAAGATGAAGAAGTTAGAGGAAATACCTGAATCATCCAACAAAGCAATCAGAAGATCACAAAGGGAGAGCAAGAAGCCAATCAGATATGGGTATGACACTTCTTTAGTTACTAAGAACTCTATTTATCTTGCCAAAGATTTATCACTTGAAGAGCCATCATCATATGAAGAAGCAAAGACCAAGACATAATGGAAGGAAGCTATGGATGAAGAAATTGAAGCACTCAAGGAGAATGATACTTGGGAGCTAGTGTCAAAGAAGGACTCTATGAAGGTAATTGGTTCTAGATGGGCCAGGGAAAATATGAGAGAGTGTGTAAGAAAAAGATTAGAGAAGAATCAGATGTCATCAGACACTTGTGAAGTGAATAGAATAGCTCTCTCATCTAGATGTAAATTTTTCCAGAGATGAAGAAAAGTTGCACCCGATCTTTCTGAGTTTTCTCCTTCTCTGCTTGATCATTTCAAGAATCCTTTTGTAGGTGTCTAATTCCATAGTTAATGAGTCTATGGTTAAATTTTGAGAGTCTAATTGTAAACAGGCTATGAGAATTATAAGTAGGAACATTCATATGTGAGAAAGTGTCAAGTGTCTTCTGAAACAGGCGCAATCCCGATGGTCAAAGAAATCGTCAGTTTTCAGTGCACAGTGTAAAGTTTTGCACAAATCAGGAGTCAAAATCTAAGTTGGAAGGTAAGCCATCTATGGCTAAAAGCATTTGTATAAACGGATTCTAGATTGAGAGAACCAAGCTTTAGAGGTTGCAGGTGTCAAAGTTGATTGTAAAGAACTACAATTTTAGACATAGGTGACTTGTTAAGATCATTTCTCAAGATCTACTGATTCTTTTGGAATGATTTAACTTGGAGGAGGTGTGCAAACTATAGATGACACGTTGTGCAAAGTTTTATAAAAAACTTTACAACACATTTGATAAGTCTATGAGTGAGTAATGTTCAATAGACTTTCTATGTAGTCACCTTCTTCACAGTTTGTTCAAAATTTTTTAAATTGAGTATTGATCCTCCAAATTGGTGAAGGTTTTGAGTTACTCTTGATATAGAGGTGCTCTAAATTCGAGAGTAGCTTGTTCGTTTGGAGATTAACACTCTCCATCAGTGGTATCAGAGCAGGAAGCATCAAAATTGAAGAAAGGAGGACCCTGACTGCTGTAGTTATAAAGAATTCAACATTTGAAGATACAAAAGGTGAAATCTTGGAAGCAAAGCTTGAAAAGGAGGCTAGAAGATATCAAGGAAGACAAAAGGAACTTTATTCTAAGAAAAGGTAACCTTATTCCTTATAAAGCTTGAAGGATTTAATACACAGGTGAAGAAAGTATGGGAGATTCTCTTCATATAGAGAAACTGGATAGAGAGAACTATCCAGCATGGTCAATGAGGATGGAAGCTCATCTTATGAGCAAAGATTTGATAGGCTATATTACAGGTGAAGAAGAAAAGCCTCAGTTTAGAGATCCTAGTGTTCCAACTAGGGATGAATTGTCAGATTTGAAGACTTGGATGAAGAGAGATGCTCAAGCTAGGAGCATTATCTATATGGGAGTCAATGACTACTTGCTACCTCACATTAGAGGTCTTCAAAGTGCAAGTGATATATGGAATGATTTGGAGGAGCATTTCCAAAACACCACAAAGTCAAGGAAGGCATCCTTGTGGGCAGAGTTTACCACATTCAAGAAGAAGGCCTCTCAATCCATCTCAGATTATGTAACAAGGATGAAGGACATTGCAGATGCATTAGGAGCAATTGATGAAGATATTGAGGAGGATAAATTGGTAAGGCAAATCCTCACAGGTTTGAGAGGTGATGAAAAATGGAAGCCATTCATTTTGTCTACTGAATTATCACTAGATCATTTTACTCCTAATTTAAACCAGTTGCTAGGACACATGCTAACCTTTGAGCAGGATGTCAAAGGTGAAAGTGATAAAAGTGCAGGTCAAGCAATGTATTCAAAGGATAAGAAGAAGAATATGAAAGGGAAGCAACAAGCAAATGAAGATGAAGGTACAACTAGCCAAGCTAACTTCCTAAGAGGAGGAGGAGGTGGCAAAGGTAGAGGAAGAGGCATAAGTAATAAAGATGGAGTCAAGGATTGCTAGATTTGTGGTAAGACAAATCATTTAGCTAATGATTGTTGGCATAACACTCGAATAATGGTGGATATAATCAGAACTTTAATTCAAGAGGAAGAGGTGGCAAAAATCAAAGAGGTAATTTCAGAGGTAGAGGTTATTTTGGAAGAAATGCAAGTAGAGGATTCCAAAGCCAACAATACAACAATACCTACTACAATTATGCTTCAGATCAGAAGGAGGATTCAACATTGATAATGAATGCAACTTGTGAAAGGCAAAGTGAAGACCAAAGAGTCTTCTACATTGACTCAGGGTGTAGCAATCACCTGAGTGGCAACATAGCTTTGATGACTGATTTGGAGAATAAGGTAACTAATCATGTAGTTCAAACATGTGACATTACAGAGCACAATGTGAAGTCAATTGGATCAGTGAAGGCCAAGGATGGAAGTACTCTCTTGAGTAAAGTTTTGTATGTTCCTATAATTCCAAAGAATCTGGTAAGTGTAGGACAAATTGTTGAAAAAGGTTACGAAGTTAGGTTCACTAATGATGGAGTTTATCCCTAGTCATGGGTATAAACAAATTGTTTCAGGGAAGAAAGAAGGAAGATTGTTCACATTGAAGATTCAAGGTAACATTGGTCATGCCTTGTTCACCTATGGAGGGCATAAGATCTCTGAGTTAGATCTTTGGCACAAAAGGCTTGGACATTTCAATGAAAGAGGTATTAAAGATATGGCTAACAATGGTTCAGTGCTTGGATTGTCTAATGTTGCAGGTCAACATATGACATACAAATGTGAGGCATGTCAATTAGGTAAGGCTCGTAAGAAATCTTATTCCAAGCATGGTTTTATGTATCGAGAGAAGCTTGAATTGGTACACACAGATGTGTGGGGACCATCAAAGGATTTCAGTATCAATGGTTCAAGGTATTATGTGATTTATGTTGATAATGCTACCAGATGGATCACTATTTATGTGATCAAAGATAAGTCAGAAGTGTTCAACACATTCAAACATTATCATGTGTATGCAGAGAGAATTACAGGTCATAAGTTGAAGAGACTAAGGTCAGATGGAGGGGGAGAGTATTTCTCTAATGAGTTCAGTGATTACTTGTGGAATGCAGGTATAAAAAGGGAAATAACTTGCAGGTACTCTCCTCAACAAAATGGTGTAGCAAAAAGGAGGAATAGAACTCTTGTTGAGTTTGAAAGATCCATGATGAAGGAGAAAAATTGCCCAAATTATTTGTGGGCTGAGGCTGTAAATATAGCCACATATTTGGTCAATAGATTACCATGTAAAGCTTTGCAGGGTATGACACCATATGAGGCATGGTAGGGTAAGAGACCTACTCTAGATCATTGCAAAGTATTTGGATGTTTGGCATATGCATATGTGCCATCTCAATTAAGGCACAAATTGGAACCTAGAGCTGAAAAGTATGTGTTCATTGGATATGATGATAAGCAGATGGGATATAGGTTGTGGAGTCCATCCACAAAACAATTCCTTGTGTCAAAGGATGTTACATTTGATGAGCAAGGTACTTGGTATGCAGGTACAATCAATATTTATGCAGGTGATGAAGAAGTTGTGAATCAAAAGAAAAGTAAATCAAAGGTTTAGATATTGGATGAAGAGGAGAACAATGAAGTACAGGTTGAAGTTGAAGAAGTGCCAAGGTTTGATCCAGAATGTGATGAACCAGAAACCTCAAGAAGTGGAGAACTCAGAAGATCATTAAGATACAAATGGCATCCTATAAGGTATACCTATGACACTTCTTTTTTGGCTACCAAAGATTATGCTTATATGATAAAGGCAGATGAAGACCCTTGTACATATGAAGAGGCAAAAGGTAAGGAAAATTGGGAGAAAGCTATGCAGGAAGAGTATGATGCATTGATGGAGAATCACACATGGGATTTGGTTCCTAAACCAAATAGTCAGAAGATCATTGGATGCAAATGGGTTTACAAGACAAAGAGTTATGCAGATGGAAGTGTGTCTAGCTATAAAGCTAGACTTGTTGTGAAAGGTTTTGCTCAGACATATTGTATAGATTATGATGAGACCTATAGTCCTGTGGCAAAGGTGACAACCATCAGGACACTCATAGCTATTGCTGCATGTAAAGGTTGGAAATTATGTCAATTAGATGTGAAGAATGCTTTTCTAAATGGTTACATTTCAGATGATGTTTTCATGGAGCAACCACAAGGATTCACAAATAAAAGGTATCCAGATCATGTATGTAAGCTCAAGAGAGCTTTGTATGGTTTGAAGCAAGCCCCAAGGGCATGGAATTATAGACTTGTGAAGTTCTTGAAAGAACTTGGTTTCCAAGTATCTAAAGCAGATAGTAGCTTGCTTGTTAAAGCAAGTGATGATGGGTTCATTTACATGTGCATATATGTTAATGATATAATTCTTACAAGTACAGATGAGAAAGGCATTCAAAGCCTAAAGAAGCAAATGGAAAAAGAGTTCAAGATTAGTGACTTGGGAGACTTGTCATATTTCTTGGGCATGGAGATCTCATACACTCAACATGAAGTGTATGTAACTCAAGAAAGGTATTTGAAAAACTTGTTGATCAAGTTTAAAATGGATGATTGCAGGGTAGCACCTACACCAATGGAGGTGAATCACAAATTGAGCAAATATGGAGGAGAAGAGTTCAAGGACATGAAGCTATATCAAAGTTTGGTTGGTAGTCTGATCTATGCTACATTAACTAGGCATGATTTGTCATATGCAGTTGGAGTATTGTCTCAATTCATGCATTGTCCTAGGAAAGAACATTGGTTTGCAGGACAAAGAGTGTTGAGGTATATTAAGGGTACACTCAAAGAAGGTTTGTATTATGGTTTTACATCAGATACAAACATCAAGATATATAGTGATACAGATTGGGCAGGTAATCCTGATGATAGGAGATCAACATATGGATACTTGTGTTATGTGGGAGATAAGTTAATTTCATGGTGTTCAAAGAAGCAACACACAGTTGCTTTATCATCTACAGAAGCAGAGTATAAAGGTATGGTTGAAGCTACAAAGGAAGTCATATGGCTAAAGACTCTCATGAAGAGTTTTGACATCATTCAGAGTACACCCATTATTCATGGAGATAACATGAGTTCATTGTATTTAGCTGCTAATCCTGTTTTTCATGCGAGGACTAAACATATTGAGATTCAGTATCACTTTCTAAGAGAGAAGGTGATGGATAAAGACATTGAAATCATACATACTTCAACAAAAGATCAGATAGCTGATATGCTAACCAAAAGCTTGGATGGACCAAAGCTACAAAGATTCAAAGACATGGCAGGAATAAAGAAGTTAGAGAAAACCTCAACTGATGATTGAAGGGGAGCTGTTTGTGCAAGGCAATCAACAATTGAAGTTTTGATGAAGAATTGAAGTCAAGGACTGAAGAAAAGATCAAGTTATGAAGCATGAAGGAAGTGCATATCCAGAAGATGAAGATGTGTACACATATGTACATTAATTTAGAGTTAGCTCACTTATACTTTTGAATAGTTATGAGCTTGTAAATATTTGACTATATATACAAGGAAAAATGTCGGGGCAAATATGAGAGAGTGTGTAAGAACAAGATTAGAGAAGAATTAGATGTCATCAGACACTTGTGAAGTGAATAGAATAGCTCTCTCATCTAGATGTAAATTTTTCCAGAGATGAAGAAAAGTTGCACCCAATCTTTCTGAGTTTTCTCCTTCTGTGCTTGATCATTTCAAGAATCCTTTTGTAGGTGTCTAATTCCATAGTTAATGAGTCTATGGTTAAAGTTTGAGAGTATAATTGTAAACAAGCTATGAGAATTATGAGTAGGAACATTCATATGTGAGAAAGTGTCAAGTGTCTTCTGAAATAGGCGCAATCCCGATGGTCAAAGAAATCATCAATTCTCAGTGTAAAGTTTTGTACAAATGAGGAGTCAAAATCTAAGTTGGAAGGTAATCCATCTATGGCTTAAAGCATTTGCATAAATGGGTTCTAGATTGAGAGAACCAAGCTTTAGAAGTTGCAGGTGTCAAAGTCGACTGTAAAGAACTACAGTTTTGGACATAGGTGACTTGTTAAGATCATTTCTCAAGATCTACTGACTCTTTTGGAATGATTTAACTTGGAGGAGGTGCGCAAACTATAGGCAACACCTTCTGCAAATTTGAATAAAAAACGTTACACATTTGATAAGTCTATGAGTGAGTAATGTTAAGAAGACTTTCTGTGTAGTCACCTTCTTCACAGTTTGTTCAAAATTTTGGAAATTGAGTATTGATCCTCCAAATTGGTGAAGGTTTTGAGTTACTCTTGATATAGAGGTGCTCTAAATTCTAGAGTAGCTTGTTCTTTTGGAGATTAACACTCTCCATCACTTTTGCAACAACCCAAGGTGTTGACTATGAAGAAACCTTCTCATGTGTGGCCAAAATGCCAACCATCACGGTATTGGTAAGTGTGGCTACATCAAAGAACTGGAACATGTATCAATTGGATGTAAAAATGCATTTCTTAATGGCTGGATTTCAAAGGAGGTCTACATGGCTCAACCTCTTGGTTATGAGGACCCAAGCAAGGTAAATTATTTGTATAAACTAAACAAAGCTCTTTATGGATTGAAGCAGGCACCTAGGGCATGGAACCATAGGTTGACTACATACCTTCAAGATCAAGGATTCATCATGAGTAAAGCATATACTTCTCTATTTGTTAAGAGAAGTAATTTAGAGGTGATATACCTTGTGTGTATGTTGATGATATCATACTTACAGGTAATGATGCTAATGGCATCAAGCAGATCAAGAATCAAATGATGCAGGAGTTCAAAATCAGTGATCTAGGGTCACTAAAGTATTTTCTTGGACTTGAGTTAGTGTATACTAACTCTAGAATTTATATCACTCAAAGAAAGTATGTGCAAGATATGTTGAAGAAGTTTCACTTGGATCATGCCAAGGTAGCAAACACTCCTATGGAGGTAAATAAAAAATTAAGTGCTCATGAAGGTGATGTGCTTGAAAATATTGCAGGATACCAAAGCGTAGTTGGAAGTCTAAACTATGCTACATTAACAAGGATTGATATTGCTTATGGAGTAAGTTTCTTACGTCAATTTATGCACAAACCTAGGGCGCCTCACTTGGAAGCTGCCAAGAGAATTTTCAAGTACCTTAAGGGCACTCAAAATCAAGGTTTATACTTTCCTTATACTTCAAATTTGGACATCAAGATATACTCAGATGCAGATTGGGCAGGTTGCAAGGATGACGGGAGGAGTACCTCAGGTTATCTCTCTTTTGCAAGTGATAATCCCATTTCATGGTCTTCCAAGAAGCAACCCACTGTTGCTTTATCTTCAACAGAGGCAGAATATAGAGGATTGGCCAATGCAACTCAAGAGGCCATATGGATCAGATTGCTATATGCATACTTGGGATTACATGCTAACTCTCTAATGATTTTTGGAGATAATACAAGTTCTTTACATCTTGCAGAAAATCCTATCTATCATGCTAGGACCAAGCATGTAGAGGTACACTATCATTATGTGAGAGAGAAGCTATTGAGCAAGGAAATTCAATTGGCATATGTATCAACTAATATGCAATGTGCAGACTTATTGACCAAAGCACTTGATGGTACTAAACTTTGCAGGTTTAAAGCTATGATTGGATTGCAGGACATTCAAGAGGATTGATGAAGAAGACCAAGCCAAGTTGTTTGGCTTGAGGGGAAACTATGGGTGCAAGTGCCAAGCCTACACACTTGACTAGGTATGAGAAGTACTTATGTGCAAATGTTTGAAGACCCATGAGAACCATTGCCTATGGAGTTTTATCTTTAACCATTTGTAAAAGTCAATTAACTTGGAAGATTCTTGTAAATCCACTAAACTCGTGGAGTTAGATAGAATGAAAAGCTATGACTTCATTTGGAGAGAATATCTCCTAGATTAGGGGATCACTTTTCTAGAGAGAGAGCCAAATTTGAATTCAAATTCAAATTTGAAGAAAATCATTATAAAAGAAGACTACAAAATGCACGAAAAAGATGACCCCATTATTGAGCTTAGATTTTATTATTTGATGTAATAGAGCGGCTCATAATATAGCCTACATTTCTCACTATCATTGGGCATTGATTATCATTCCAATGATCATGTACAACATTGTCATATAACACAATAGATCATTGCTTATATCTGTTGATCTCTCTGTCATTGTCACTCTTCTTGTCTTACTCATATCTCAGTCATTACTCACCATTTTCAATGTTCTATGGCTTGTTGGAATCAGCTCTAAGTTTACTACATGTTGACAATTTTTGAAGACATTCAATTCAGTGGATTCGGAGAAAAGTGCTTCAAATTGGTCACTAGTCATTCTCTGCAAGTAACCATAAAGATTTCTACCTTGTACATATGCTTCCATTCTAATAGACCAAGAAGAGTAATTACCTCAGTCCAATTTGTCAATTGATGATGGGAATCCATCTCCCATGTTGAGTTGATGATAGCTCTGATACCACTGTGAGGAGATGGTTGGATACACTCTAGAAATGAGCTAGTGTTGCACAAATCCTACTCTACACCTGCAAATGTTACTTCAGATTACCTTAGTAGACACCTTTAGCTTCCCAAATATGCATTTGGACCCATAATGTTCTTTGGAGCATCACCTTCAAATGGTTGCATCAAAACAGATTACTTCCAATGTTGAAGAATTGCAAAACTTGCTATTTATGGACTGTAACATGTTCATAGTTTCATTTAGTGCTCACTCAATAATTAACATTGACCCGAGAGCTTTAAGCAATATCTAATTGGACCCCTAAGATTTCTATAGGAAGTTATTTCACTAATTTAGGATGAGTATATGATTAGAAATAATCTTAAGAACTCAGGGGTGTAATCCCGACATTTTAGGAGGATAACTGTCAACAGACATAGGCAGAATGTAATGAATATATCTCACTGATCTCTGAACCAAATGACGTGAAATTTTATAGCATAGAACTAGAAGGTCTAAGCTACATGCACCAAGTTGAATCACAACAAAAGGTTAAGTATACGCAGAGAATGCCTCAAAACAAATTCACTAAAAATGAGAGTATAGCAACAGGTTGTAATGAACATGAGATAGTTGCGTAATCTAAAACAAATGTATAATGTATTGAATGTATGATACAAAGGAGATGCTGTAGGCTTACTCATACATGTGTGGACTAAGTGTGCCCACAATCTTGAAGGTCAAGGTGTCCTTCTTCTGCTCTCTCTCTCTCTCTCTCGACTAAAAGTCATGAACTTTTATAGATAAATTCAAACTTGAATTTGGAATCTGCCACCTAAAAGTGATCCTATCTTTTAGGCTCCTAATTAATTTGATTCCGATCACTTGGTTGTTGTGGATTACAACTCGTAAAGCTACGAGATTCTCTCAGGCTTTCTTTACATTTATCTTGAGTTAAACTCAAGATATTTACAAGAGGTGTTCACATATGACTTATGAATATTCATGATCAAGATATGAAGTAAACCTTTGATCTTTTGGTCAAGCATCAGGGCTTGCCAAATGTACCAACATTCTCCACAAGCTCTCTGCAGCCACACTGGCTCTGATACCATGTTACGAGGAAGGAGATAAGGAAGAGAGCTCACACACACACTCTCACAATCAAAGAGAAGCACACACTCATATTTAGGCAAGGAAGAATGATCTTCTTCTTCTTCTTCTTCTTCTTCTATTACATAAAAAACGAATGTACAAGAATGACCTCAAAACAAGAATACAACTACGGCAATATATAAAGACCAGTACATAAGGAAAACCCAAATGTCCATGAATGAGTGAGCTGGCAAGAAACAAATGTGCCATCACTCTCAGTAGATAAATCTAATAAAGCTCAATGAATTGTCCCTGACATATACCGGTGTGACCACTATACGTGTTAGAGAAATGAAAAAATGATATATGTCATCCTGAATCATCACATGTTGAACTTGATATCTCAACACATACACACACATGTACATACACAAACATATACACACACAAATACACATACACATACAAACACACGTACATACACACACATAAACACACACATAAACACACACATAAACACACACACATAAACACACACACATACATATACACACACATACACAAACACACACATAGACACACATACATACACATATACACACACATACAATCACGTGCATACATACACACACATGCATATACACACATGCATACACACATATACACACATACAAACATATGCATACACATGAATACATATACACACGTGCATACATACACACATGCATACACACATATACACATGCACACATATGCATACACATGCATACATACACACATATACATACACATGCATACACAAATACACATATACATACAAACACAAACACACACATACACACACATGTACCTACACACACACATAGACACACACACATACACATATACACACAAACATAAACACACATATACTCACATGCATACATACACATACATGCTTACACATACATATACATACATACATACATACATACACACATGCATACACACACATGTACATACATACAAATACACATACACACACATGCATAAACACATCACACACATCACACACATCACACACATACACATACACATACATACACTCACATACACACACACACACACATATATATATATATATATATATATATATATATATATATATATATATATATATATATATATATATATATATATATATATATATATATATATATATATATATATATATATATATATATATATATATATATATATACAGATGCTTACACACACATAAACACATACATACACACATACACACATACAAATACACATACACACATATGCATACACACATACACATATAAAAACACATACACTCACATATATATATATATATATATATATATATATATATATATATATATATATATATATATATATATATATATATATATATGTATATGTATGTGAGTGTATGTGTACATGTGTACACACACATACACA